>CM053502.1:89835723-90201363 GCA_028627145.1 Eidolon dupreanum | reverse complement strand
TCTCACCTACATACACACATACACATACGCACACACTTTGTTTATTCATTTGTCCATCCATTGACATTTATTTACTGAGCCCATTCTTGTGCCAGGTAATACGCTAGGAGTTGAAGATCCTTGTAATTGCATACGATCTGAAAAAAATATATATTTTAAGCCTTGTCAGACAAAGCTTGACCCAGTAGCCTCATTAGAGCTTCCCAATAGCTGATGAGGAGATCGTGGAGAGAAGGGATAGGACTTTGGGAGAGTGAGGGACAGAGTGAGAGAGGGCATTAAAAACAAAAACAAAAGGTCTGACTCCAACTTCGAAACATGTTTATTGGGCAGTTCATGTGTTCCAAGAGCTTCACTAAGGGCTCAAGAAAGACAATAAATACATAGTGTGACCTGCATATTCTGGGCCTCCAGGGGTGTATCAGCCAATAGGGTTCCTACATTTTCTGAGAGGCATCATGGTACTGTAAGAAGAGTCCTGGTTAAGCAGTCAAAAGAGCTGAACACTAGTCTGGCAGCTCCTCTAGGCAGCTGTGATCTTGGAGAAGTCACTTTATCTCTAAGCTGTATATCTTCTGTGATGGAAGAAATTCTCTGTAAAATGGAAGTCATCAAAACCATCCTGAGATTATAAGAACTGATGCAGTAAAGTTTGTGGCTGCACCATGCAGAATATGGCGAGCTATAGATACTTAGTCATTCTATCAGTATACACTTAGCACCTACTATCTGCCAGATATGATTTAACTGGGGATCCATGAACACAATAGACAGAACTCCCTGTCTTCAGGGAGCTTCCAGTGGGAGAAGATGGTTGATGAATAAACAAATAGTGTGTCCATGGTGTCAAGGGCTCTGGAGAAAAGTAAAGCAGAGTTAGGGGTTAGGAAGTACTACTATTTTATACAGAATAGCTAGAGAAGGTTTTTTTCATAAGTGACAAAATGATGCTTGAGCAGGAACTGAATGAAGTAGGGAGGAAGTCACACAATTATCTGGGGAAAGAGCATACCATGCAGCAGGAACTGTAAGTGCAAAGGCCTTGAGGTAAATATGTGCTACAGAGAGCCTCAGGGTTACAAATGCAGGGATAGCCAGTTGTCAGCAATTTCGACACCCACTTTTAAATACAACCATTATTTAACATTATATGAACATAATTAAATAACATCACATCAAAATATAGGTAATAATATTCAAAACCCATCACTTCTAATTATTTAACTACTTTTTGCTATGATCCAAGCTCTATTTACATCTGTAACATTTACTGTAGGCATTTAGTGGAAGTACTATATAATGGAGTACTATTGCATTTCTCTACTCAACTTTGCATTCAGTGGAATCACTGGTAACTTGAAATCAGCGTGGTGGGAGTATTTACACCATAGACGTTGGCAAACACTATGAATCATGGTTGCTCCTTCTCTCCTCCAGAGCTGATTTTTAACATTTTTCAGTCCACCATTGCCTTTAGGCAGTCCCCTGAAGAGCAAATCTGAGCCAGGAAGCCCTTTCAAGTCTCCTCTTAGGAGGAGGTAGAGGTTGGTGCTGAGGAAAATCTCAGGGCCTGGTAGAGACGGTAAGAGGTATGGTGGGTGGGATCTCCAGCCCCATCTCCCTCGTTGTGCCCTCATATTTTTTTCTGGAGCTTCACAAACTGCATTATTGTCCCCTTATGTCCCTACTTCCCTAGTAGGGAAGTTCCTCATTCTTACAGTTCAGTTTGGGAGCCAGTCTGAGCTCCTTCAAGAGCCCAGACCTGTCCTTGAAGTCCAGGGAAGAATAATGATAATGACTACAGTTAATATTCATTGCTTTTTAAAATTCTCCTAAGAACCTTATGAGGTAGACATGATTATCATTCTTGTCTCCTGGAAGGGAAATCTAAAGCACAGAGAGATTTAGTAGCTTGTGCAAAGTTGCACAGCTTCTTAGTAGCAGTCTTAAGTTGAGCCCAGCCTATAGAGCCTGCACCGTTAACCACAAAGTTACTCTATAAGTTGAGAGATGAGGGCCCTGCCTCAGGGAGCTGATGCTCAGGTGGGGAGATCAGGAATGTCTGGGCCCTGGAAGATGGATAGCATTTTACCAAGAGATGGAGGTCAGAGGAGAATGTTCCAGGTAGAGGGAAAAATAAGTGCAAAGGTCCAGAGGGTAGTAGAGAAGAGGATGTGTTCAGGGAATGACCAATGGCTCTGTTTGGCTATCTTACCAACCATGGAGAAGCCTGCCTTTGGGGTTCTCAGAATGACAGCTTTCCAAAAATAATTTATCTTCAGCTTTGTCTGTGTCTGATCGTTCTTTGCTCAGTGATTCCCATTTCATTCAAGGTGGTAGTAAATTGAATTAGTTCCTTGAACACAGATATTGGAAAAATTATGTGTGTGCCTGTGTATATATATATATGCCTGTGTGTGTGTGTGTGTGTGTGTGTGTGTGTGTGTGTGTGTGTGTGTATGTGTGTGTGTGGTGGCAGGTGGTAGGGGGCAGACTTGTCAGAGGGAATCTGGCAGAGATCAGTTTGATTGTCTGTCTTGAGTAAGGCCTGGTGGTAAAAGCTGTGAGGTAGGTCAGGGGAGGGAGGATGACTGTGCATGGATGTCCCTGTTACTTTCTCTATTAGCTCAGAATCAGCTGTCCTGGTCACCTATCATGGGGTTAATGAGACAGTGAACATCTCTGGGTCAAATGTTGTTATCCAACATCCTTTGAAAAGAGCATCTTAGCCATAAATCCCCCCTGTGATGATAAATTGCTCTTTCTGAACTCTGAGCAGAGACCACCCTGTTTGCAGGAAGAAAGTTCATTTCTCTAGATAAGCCAGTTGACCTCTTTATCAGCTGCCATGAACTATATAATCTAATCATTGACATCTAAGGGATTGCATTACATGTTTAATACTGCTCTGTGTAATGGGTTACACACAACAGAAAGGCCTAATGGACAATTCCACTGAGGTCTAGCATGACCATGCTCCTTAGAAAATTACTCTTGGACAAGATGATAGAAAACCTTTGTTTGACTATAATCCTAAAGAAACGAGTATTGATGGAAGGAGCCCAGGGACTCCTGTTTCTCCAGAAGGTTCTGAAGTTTTGGAAGATCTTGAGGTAACTAATTACTCTGGCAAGAAGCAGATCTCCAGAATTGAGAATTCGTGTTTGAGAGATTAAAAATCTCAGGCTGTCTGAGAATAGCAGAGGAAATAATAGGAATAAGCACATTGCATCCAAGGTGGATTGGTCGGCAAAACATGGGGTGCCTGTGTCTGGAGACCAAGCATGGGGGGGCTTCCTCCTTGATGGTCAAAGTGACCCTTTTGCATATGCAGTTATTGGGGGTTGCTGGTTCTGGATCTAAGAGACCATCCAACCTCCCCCAAATCAGAACTCTTAACCATAATGTACTTTCCTTTTTTGTTTGGGCTAGTTGGACATTCAGAGGTAAAAATTAATGTTCAGGTAGTCACTAGATAGTCCAAGTTCCTGACATGTCTATTTCTTAGTACTTCTGTTTTGGGCCCTTGTTAAAATTATGAAAAAAAGAAAGGTTGGAGGTAACAATAATACTAAAATATAAGTACTTTTCAAAATCAATCCTCACCTTTAAAGAGTGACTCTTTACGGTACCTTGCAAAAGAAAGGACACTAGTGAAGAGCCATATTACTAGTACAGGGGCCTTGCTCCTCTCTGCATGGTGTGTGGCTCTCCTCACCTTCAGAACTCTCTGCTTCCCTCATACTGATACTCACATGGTACCTCTAATAAGCCTATATCTCACAGTTCTAACTCTTCCACATTTTTCAAAGGTTCTATCCCACCCAAGTCCATTCATCTGCCCATCCATCCCTTCCTCCCTTCCTCCCTCCCTCACAAACATAGTGTACTTTTCCTCTGTGCTAGGAATGGAGTTGTATTAATGACCAAGAATTGGGACCTGCCTTCCAGCAGACTTTGCATCTAACAGAGGAGAAGATTTGCCTGTAGGTAAGTTCCAGAGGTGTTAGAATAGCTGGGAGAATAGCCAATAAAGGATTCAGAGAAAAGGAGGGAGAATTGGCTTTGGGGCCAGGCTGGGTTTCAAATCCTGGCTCCACACTTGATCATTACATAACCTTGGGCAAAGTACTTAACTTCTCTGTGTCTCCATCTTCTCCTCTGTCAAATGGCATCCCAACATATCTACCTCAGAAAGTCATTGTATTGCTTATCTACCGCTGCATAACAAAGTACTCCAACCATTTTATTATACCTCATGTTTTGGCGGGTCACTTACCCAGGCAGGCTGCTTGGTGCTTTTGTTCCACATGGCGTCAGCTGAAGTCACTCAGAGTTTATTCAGCTGGCCCGGAGGGTCCCAGAGAGTTTCAGTCACATGTCTGGCACCTTGGCTGGCATGACGGAAAGGCTGGGTGCAGCTGGGACTGTCCACTAGACCACTAGGACGTGGCTTCTCCAGAGTGGCTATCTTGGACTAGTGGTGGCCCAGGGGCTCCCAAAGAGACTGTGCCAAGAGATGGAAGTAGAAGCTGCCTGGATCTTCGAGCCTGATCTAGAAACTGGCACAGGTTCATTACACCATATTCTACTGGTCAATGTAGACCCAGAGCCTGCCAGATTCAAGGTGGAAGGGCTTAGACCTCACTTCTCCAATGGGAAGAGTAGGAGGAATTTGTGTCCATTCTTTAAGCTACCAGTCACAAAAAGAAAAAATGAGTTAACAGGGGAAGCTATTAGAGCAGTGACTGACAGAGTAGGGGCCATACAAGTGTTTCTTGCTATGCTATTATTTTCGCCCATGAGCTGAGTACTAAAGGTGAATTTGAGCTCTCTCCATAAACAAGGAGCTATGGGGAACTGGGGAGAGGTGAGTTCCAGATACAGGATGTTGTTTGCACATGTTCGTGTCTTTTGGGCAAATTTATGAGAATCCTCATCTTTGCTAATTCAAAGTAGATGATCAGACCAACTAATATAGGCAAAACATGTAACTTTTTAGTAATTAACAGGTCTCACATTCCTCCCAGGGCATCCTGGGACCCAGCCTAGTAGAGACATAGAGGACAGGATAGCACCTGAATGCCAGCTCCCTCACCCAGAACATGCAGGTTTGGCTCCTCTGAAGGACTCACAGACCCCAGAACACGCAAATGAGCAGACATGGCTTTAGGCTGCGTGCCTGGGCTCCCCTTCCTGGAGCCCACTGCCTAATTGGAAAGGGCCATTTCAACCTCTTAGTGGAAAATGGAGTTTTCCTTTCTTTGATGTCATGATTTGACTGAGAGTTAGCAAAGCATCAGTAGAATCCTAAACGTTTACTTAAAAAAAAAGTCAAGCCTTCATCTCCACTTGGCACGGGGCTCGGCCCGCCCTTCGTGGGAGGTAGATAAAACGCTTTCATGCATGTCCTCCTGCCTGTGAACAAGGGCTGGTTACACATCTTTGCGAATGGCTGAGCTGCGCCAAGGATTTTATCTCTTCCCAGTTACAGTTCCTGCCTTTAAACGCTGCCACCGGGAAGAGTCATAACGCACACGCAGAGCACAGGCTGAGAAGGGCTTCAGGAGGAGGGGCTTTTCAGAGGGGCAGGCACTGCCTTGGTGTGGGCTTTTGTGTCTAGTTCCAAGCTTGGCTCTTTATCAAAATTATTTTATGTAATTCTCACTACACTGGGGTAATGGCATGGGGGAGGGAATGAAGGTTATTTTTACCCCCTTTTATAGCTGAGAAATCTGGAGTCCAGAAAGGCTGAGTAAACTGTCCAAGGTCATGCCTAGGGCATGGGGCAGAGCTGCAATTTTTTTACAAATGTGCCTGACATCTGTATTTGTACTATGCCAGGAAGTGTGGGGGTCTTCCTTACCTCCCCTTCATTGCCTTTCATCCCATTATAAACCCTGTATAGACAAAAACCTCTAATCTCAGGGAATCTCTACTTCTGGAGTGGACCAATAATTGCTGTCACATCTGGGGTATGTGGCTTACTTAGAAAGGCCCCCAAAGCACCGGCAGTTACTGCATCTGAATGAGAGATGCAGTGACAGATCTTTGTGCTGCTCGGGGAGCAAAGAGCTGTGGGTTCATATTCCAGTCATTTCATTAAGACAACATTGCATAGTCTTGGAAAAGTCGATGTCTCCACCAGGAGCCTCAGTTTCTTTATTTTAAAGTTGAGAGACTATGCTCTAGCCATTCTGAAGTTCTTTTTATTCTTGAGACTCTGGGAGTTTATCAGGGCTGCTGCATACAGCTGTACATGTTGCTCACTGCTCAACTCCAGGTAGGTGCCACTCACAGACTGCAATGCAAGTTGTACAATGCAGTGGTCCTAGATTCTATAAGAGGGATTAGATAGAAATGTTGGAAGAAAAGACATGAGAGGGTGGCTAAGAAGAGAGAGGTTGCAAGTAGAGGTAAGGAATGGCCTGTGACTACTCTTTTCTCCAATCAAGTGGTAGACAAATATTTATACTGCACAAAGGAATGGTTGTGTAGGTATGTCTGATCCTGTGGAAGGAGATCTGTGAGTTTTGTAACTAATCACACTCACCACCCACATCTGATCATGGCCACTTTGATTGGCTTTGACTTAGAGGGATAGAGTTGGTCTGCTAGGGAGAGACTCTTTCAGTGGGTCTGAGATGTGGAGCCACGAGTTTTCAGAGGCAGCTTCATATGGGAAATCTTCCACGACTGAGTCCTATGAAACCATGGCTCCTTAGACCCACTTCCTTTGAGATTTATATATTTGCTTTGTACTTGTGGATAAACTATTGCCTCAAGAGAAATGACCGTTCCCCTCAGACATGAGCTCCCTGAAGGCAGGGCTAAACCTCCATTAGACTGAAGGTTTCCTAACTTCCGAAGCTGTGTCTCCATCCTTCACTCATTCATTTGATATTTACCAAGGACCTATTAAGTACTGAGCACTTGGAATACTATGTTAATAAACAACAAACAATGTTATGCAATGATAAGTGCTAAGAAGCAAATAAAAGCAGGGCGAGTGATGTTGTAGTGTAGGGTTGGATGCCTGTTTCAGCTGGGGTAGTTTGAGAAAGCCTTTCTGAGCAACAGCTTCCGAGCTAAAATCAAATAATAAGAAGGAGCCAGTCCCAGGAAGGTCTGGGTGAAAAGCCTTCCAGCAGAACTGATTGCAAGTGCAAAGGCTCTGAGGTGGGAGGTAGGAACAGAAAGGTCAGTGTGTCTGGACATAGTGGCATAAATACAACTTCAGAGGGGTTGGAGATGGGAAATGTAGAGATGTTTCCAGGCCTCGCAGACCACTGAGAGAAGTGGGAGCTTGTAGGGAAGTGGCTAGCTCCCATCCTATGGGGTCTCCCTGGACTTTCTGTGATGTTCTCTGTGATACCCTGACTAGGTTTGAACGTCTGTCTGCATGTGAGAACACTGTCCATTGCTTCACTTTCCTCACCTTCTTCTGCTACCTCAAGCAATAAGGGAGGAAGTATCCTGCCAGCACAACACCCTTCCTGCAGCCACCCCTGGGTGTAGCCCCTAAAGGCAACACTCTATGAACTCCCTGCCCCAAGCTTTGCCATTACAGACCTGGTCCCCAGAGCTTGGGCCCTCGTTTCCTGCTTCTCAGCATCTTCTTAATTAAGCTGACAAAGAGAAGATCTCCTGGACCCTAAGTCTAAATTATAAACAGGGTGCATCAGGGCAGACTCAGCAAGACTCTCATTTCTGTCTGTGTCCCTAAAATGACAGTAGTCACCTGAAGCCCCAGGCCACTGTCCTGCCTTTTCTCCATCTCTACAGTCTGGACAACTTATAACAGAAGTCAGTAAGTGCCTGGCCTTTTCATGTTCCCCACAAATGGGCCATTGAGAGGCCAGGCTGGGAAATCACACTGACCTATGGTTGAAATCTAGCAAGTTATTTAACCTCTTGGGTCCTCAGTTTCCCCATCTGTGAAAGGAGAATAATGGCATGTACTTTGCAGGGTTGAAATTAGTAAATACTTAGGAGGGGGCTCCATACATTGTGGTGGGTAACAATTATTATATCTAGTATGTGTCAGGCACTATGCTTCATTTTTATAAGCCATATCACATTTAATCTTCATAGCCCAATAAGAAAGGCACATTACAATCTGCATTTCTTAAACGAGGGCATTAAGGTACTGAAAGGCCACACGGCTCTCCAAGAAGGCTACCATTAGTGGTTCTTAGCCAGGGTTGGTACTGTCTCCCTAGGCGACATGTTGAGATATGGATGTGTGATTTGAGGTTGTCTCAATGGCAAGAGCCACCTGGGGAGGACAGAAAGAATTCCTACAAATGTGCTGCCCTGGACAATAGTGGACTACTTCTACACAGGAAGAACTGATGAGCCCAAGTGCCAATAGCACTATTGTTGAGAAAAACACTGATTCCAGAATAACCCCTCATTAACAGATGAAGGACTGATTCCCAGTAAGGTTACAAGTCCTGACTCATCTGGTGCATCGGGGCAGATCTAGGACCAGAACTGTGTCTCCACCTTAACCACCAACACCTTCACTATGCAGATCCTGCACCAGAATGCAACCACCTTTAGTCAGTCCAGCCAGCAGCACTCAAAAGTCACTGGGTGTGGCCCTGTGATTCCCTACTTCCCAGCCGAAAGAATTACCCCTCACCTAGCCCCAGCTTGAAACATGAACTTGGTTATTTTTTATCTGATTCTCAGATTTCCATTACCCACAACCACGTCCCATAAGGAGAAGGGTCAGCAATTACACTCTGCCCTCCATAACCCATAATTAATAATTGGGACTCTCCTGGCACGCTTAGTCAAATAACACAGAGGCTAATCGGCTGCTACACCTTTCTCCTTTTGATTGAGACAATCAGTGTTCTAGGTGGTTCTGCAGTACTGCAGTTTACTCAGCAGGACCTGTTAAAATCTGCTGCAGGGCAATTTGCATGACATTTGGGAAGAAGAAGCTGAGCAAAGGGTTAGGGTCTAGACCTTTTGCATTGGGGGCAGAAGGCCAAACAGTAGGAGTCCCACATCCTGGATGATGTGTCGGAATACCATTTAACCGTTGACTCACTCTGGATGTCAGAGTACTACAGGGCTTATTCTGGCTCCTGATGTAGGTCAGCCTCTACTCCCTCTTTTTATTTTGGGTGTGCTTAAGGGAGGTGGACTGGCTCCCTTTTCTTCTTGTTCCAGGAAATTGATTTGTTTCCTACCTAGTAGAAATACCATCTTTGTAGCCCTGGCCTCTTTACATTCAATTCTCTCAGGCTACAGGTGGATCCTGGAGCATCCCTATGAAATCTGGGTTGGGTAATACATGCTGAATCCTCTGTCCCCAAATCTCTTCTTGAGATTTCCTTGCCATCTAGGTGCCTGAAATTCTGCCATGTGGAGATTCACTTCTTTGTCACTTGGTAGCAGAGCAGTGGGTTGGTGTAGGTGTGCCTTTTTCTGAGTTCCCTAGTTGTATTGGTTAGAATTGTTTTAATTGCAAATGAAGAACACTTAGCTTGGTCTTAGTTGACATAATTGAATTAATTATTGAAAAGTTCTGAGACTGTATGCTGGCTTCAGGCATGGTTTGCTCTGGGAGTTCACATTATTAGCAGAACTCTGGCCCTATTTCTCTGTGATTCCCTTGGCTCTGCTCTGTTCCTGGGTCAGTTTTCTCTTCTGGTCACCAGCATAATAGTGGCTACAATACAATTTGTAGACAAACAGTTTCTATCTGAGAGGTTCCTACAAAAGAAGAGGAAGTAACTTTGTAGGAGCCGCCAGCAAACATCTCACAATTCATTGACCCAAATTGGGTTGTGTATTCCCTCCACTTCCATTCCCCAATAATCATTATGTTCAGGTGATGGAATTGGTTACTCCTGGGCAGTACCATCATATTTATTACCTAGAGCTGGAGTCAGAAAACTATGGCTCTTGGGCCAAAGGACATGTGTTTCTATATAGTATTATTGGAGTACATTTTTTTTTTTTTGCCTAGTGTATGCTTTTGTGCTACAATGGCAGAGTTTAGTAGCTGCAAGAGAGACCTTATGACCTGCAAAACATAAAATATTTACTATCTAGGCTTTTAAAAATAGAGTTTGCAGATTCCTGACACAAAACATCAGAACCAGAAGGAGAATCAGACATTACCCCCCACCAGCACCACACACACACACACACACACACACACACACACACACACACACACACACTTTTCCTTAAACACAGGCAGGAACTAACTCTAGTGACCTAGAGCCTCATCCCGGACAGTACATAGCCAGCTTCTGAGGCAGGGCTGGGGTTATAACTTCCTGGTTTTTTCATATGCCAGTGGCTTGGCTACAAGTGTCACCCAGAGTGGCTGAGGACATATATTGAGGTAGGGGAATGGCCAGGGAGTCGAGGGAGAAGAGTGGGACTCAAGGAACATCAGTGACAGCTCTCATCTACTTCACCACCTTTCCTAGAGAGCACTTGGTCTTGAGCAGGACGTGGTGGGTGTCCGAGCTTGGCCTCTAAGACTGGGCAGGTATGGACACTCTTGACTTTTAGGACCTGACTCCCCAGGAAAAGGACAGTTTCTGCTCAGCCCTGGCCCTCAGCCTTTGCCCTCTGTTAGCTCCCTCTTGTAGCAGCCCAGGAAACATGACCAGAGATGGTGTTTCTATAACTTTACTCCAGATACATCCAGCAGTGTGTGTGGATCAGTCCAAAGGTTATGTTTCGCTGTGGTTCCTTCACCTGGATACAGGGTGTTCTGCAACAGAAATCTGTGGGCAAAGCAAGATATCTTTGGTCAACAGATACGATTATTTACCTGTGTCTGATACTGTTCTAGCAATGTACATGGATTTAATTATTCCTTATAACCACTCTTCTATGCAGGTATGACCATCATCCCAGTTTACAGATGATAAAATGAAGGCTGGAGATGTTACGTAACTTGTCCCAAGTCATACAGCTTGATTTGGCTGGATCTCCTGGGAAATAAACATTAAGATTTTGGGGGCTTATTTGAAGTATTGCCTGTGAAAAATATTAAAGGGGGAGGGAGTGGAATTGGGCAGAGAGAGCCTTCAGATCACAATACAGACCTGAAGGCTGGGAAAGGAAAGGGGATAGAGAGCTCCTCAGATCATCTGGCACCATGATGGATCTCATTGGGGAGCTCCAGAAGAGATTGCTTGTTAGAGGATTATGGCTCTGAGCAAAAATGGTGAAGCCCTAGCACCCCCCACTCCATGCTTGGTCGTAGGCTGGGGCTGACCAGGAGGAATGGCCTTAGCTCCAGAGCTGAGCTGGACCCTGAAAGTTTAGGAACTATAGGCTATCAGCTACCTGCCCTCGTCTTTTGACAACAAATTCTCCCTTGAAGGGAGATCTGAGAAGCATATCTCCACAGCCTCCTAACAGCTAGAAAACAAACCAGGACTCAAACTGCATCAGTCTGGGGCCAGATGCCTATGTACTTACTCCCTCTCTTTGGCCCCTTGGTAGGGATCTAAGGAGCACTGTGCTGGTACCAGTCCTGGGTGTCCTGGCTCTGCCACCACCAACTATGTGTCCTTGGGCAAGTCACTCCATTCATTCATCTATCCATCCACTCATTCATTCCAAAACTTCCTAAGCATTTGCTGAGTGTCAAGTCCCGTGTTAAGACCCCAGGAATAAAATGCAGGCCATGGCCTCATGGAGCTCTCCACATGGGGATGGAGGACCACAGTGGCTGAACAATATCATGAGGCAGAGATGGTGAGTTCTCAGGTCACAATAGAGTACAGAGATATAAAAGCTATTGTGGGCCTCAACTTCTTCATCTGCAAAAGAAAGTAGTTGGACTCCAGGATCTTTAAGGCCTCTGTCCACTCTATAAAATCAGCTTCTAGTCAAATCTAGGGAATTATTATAGGGTCTGGTCCAGTAGATTACAAGTCTGAAACCAAGATGTAGGCCCAACCAGAGAACCAACCATGATGACATAGGCACTGCTGCCTATCACTTCCTAAAGAGGTGTCTTGTTCTATCTCCAAACTGCCTTTGGGGAGGGTTCATGTCCTTGGCATCTGGATGCAATGCCTTTGGCGCTCCAGACCCCAGGGTAAGTCTTCCAATAGGACATGGCTGGTTCAGGCTGAGAACCTGGCCAGCTGAGCAGGAACCATTGTTTAAACAACAGATATTCACCAACTAGTGGATGTCTTAGAGAAGTCAGCAAATTCATTTAAAAAGCCAGCTGCCCAGAATATTCAGAGTCCTCACCCAGACGTGCCCAGAAGCATGACCTTGAAGAAGTCTCTTATCTTGCTACAAATTATTGCCAGGAAAATCTATGGCCAATCAAACAGATGTTCTTCTTGCACCTTTTACGTTCAATCTTAAATGAGCTCTGGCCTGACCTATGAGAGAAGATGTTGGACTTGCCAGTTCTCCTCATCAGACTAAGCATTTCCACCCATAGCATAGGCTCCAGGGCTTGGTTATTAAATCAGCAAAATTCAAATTCTCCCATTATAAACTTCTGATGATGCAATAATAGCAATTACCCAGGAGAATTCCAGTTGGTGCATATCACCAGAGAAATGTCATCAGCAGCAAGCCCCCTGGCTAAAACAACCCAACAAGTAATTTTCTATTTTATGGCTCAGACGCCAAGACATGAATGTAACTGGCTCTCAGTAGCCAATGGAAAAGCATTGACAGTGGAAATTCCTTTCTTCGCCTTCACCAGGTCCCAGAAACTCTGAGCATGCCTGGTCTGCAAGGTCTTCTCTTCTGCTCCAGTCATTTTTGACCAGTGTAAAGGGGTATATAGATTGATGAAGGGAGGTGTGAAATTTCTTTCTCTAAAATTAGCCTGATTCCACCCATTAAACCTCTCCCCAACTTTGTCTGTAGGGCAGGTGTGCTGCACTGACTATATTGCCCATGCCTCACTGCTCCCTCATCTTAAGAGTAGTTGTCTGTTTCTCTAGTCATCTCTTCCAGTTTCTGCCTGTCATTCTCTCTCATCTGGTCCTTTCTTTTCCATTCCACTTTCTCCCTTTCTCTCTCTTTCTTCTCTGTTTCCTGAGTTGGGTTCTCTATGACTTTGCACTTTAAAACCTTCACATCAGGAAGTTCTTCCTAACCCTAGCCTGTCTTGGGGCATCTCAGTCACATTTCCCTCCTCTCCTCACAGGCACTGTCTTCACCCTGGTAAACCTACTCTGATCCTAGTGAATGGTCAGGCTCCCCCAGAAGGCATATCTGAAAGCAGCACAGAGCCATGCCAGCCCATAGGCAGCTCTGTGGAAACTAGAAAGAGGAGCCCTTTCTATACCAGAGCACATATCCCTAAAGATTTTAACCCTCTGCTCCCCCTTGGCTAGATACCCTTGTACAGTAGATAAAAGACAGAGCTGCCAGGGCCTATTCTCTGTAAGACATAGCTCTGGGGATGGGAATGGACAGGACCACTGTAGACTAAGCAGTTTTTCCCAGTGCTGCAGAGGCAAAACCCAGAGTGACCATTAGCAACTGTCAGTGGGCATAGACATCCCTACAGAACTTAGCATGTAGCTTTCTGGCCTAGCCCCAAAATCAATCTGCTGCAGCACGTGTAGCCTAGAACCCCTGAATCCCAGGTGAGTCTGATGCAGATCACACCTTGCAAGTCCCTGGTTCCCCAGAGCAGTGGCCAAGACCCTTTTTAAATTTGTATCCTGAGAATGAACACCTTTTAGCTTTCACCCCCAAAATAAGTGTATTAATTTATAAGTTTTGTGCATGTCATACTGAGAGCCAGGATATTAAAGAATAAAAGGAAAATTTTTTATTAAAGATAAAATAAATATAAATGGAAATTGTAATATTTTCTTCCTGCTCCCACCCCCTGTCCCAAAGTCGGCTTTTTAACCCTCAGGGTTAAATTGCTCCCCACTTTGGAGGCCAGCCACAAAGAATGGGAGAGGAGCTTTCGCCTCTGAGAACATGGGTCATCACCCTGTTTGTTGTGGGCCCTTCTCTTCACCCAGTCCTACCCTTTGCCTTTCTCACCCCAATCAGCAATGCTGATTCTGAGGTGGGAACCCAGTGCCTTATGATGACAGTAAAACTGCAGGCTCCCCTTCCCTCCACTAGGAATTCCTCCTGATTTCATTTTCTCTGGAGGGAGAGGGGAGATATTGTGGGTCGTGGCTGGATACCTCCTGATTTTAGGGTGTTTTCTGACTGCAGATGCTTCAGATCCATGCTCCATGGTTTTGCCTTTTGCTGTGGAAGAGTTTGGACATTTCTCTCTGTAACGTTCGGCCTCCATCACTGTACTATGAATAAGGCCAGTGCTGATTCAGTGGCATGTTGTATTTCTGATGACATACTTCCTCACCTGTAAAATGAGAGGGCCGGACTGAATGATTGCTAAGGCCCCTTTCAGTGCTGACAAGCAAGCCTTCTGTAAACCTTGGCAGTGCCATTCATGAGTGGAAGAGTAAGTGGTAGCCTTGGGAAAGACCAGGAAAAGGAGACTGCTGGTTAGTAGGAAGATAACCACCTTCGGGAAAGCCATGGAGGAGTCAGGGTCCCCAAAGCAAGGGCAGTAGGACCGTTGGTCTCCATACTGTGAGCAGGATCAACAGTCACCTGGTCTGGGGTCTATACCAGGCTTTGCCTGGAGCAAGTTGTCCTTGAGCAATCATTTCTTTTCTTACCTCACTTTTATTTTCCAAAAAGGCAGGATTGGCTTGGATGATCACTACAGAGCCCTACATACCATGGGTGTAGTCTAAATATTTGTTTGGGTTTTTTTTTTTTTTTTTTTCAAAATAAAAGTCATGAAATAAATTTTAATTATTGGTGAGGGCATGGCAAAATGAGACATTCTTTTGAAGGGGGCATGTGTGTGCATACTGGGTCACTGTACCAGTCAGGGTCCCTAGCGGAAACAGAAGACACCCTTAAATGAGAATGATGCGAGCAGGGTTGAATAGAGAGACTATTTACAAAGGCAGAGAAGAGGACAACCAATGATGCAGGACCCAGGGGCTAGCAGCAGCAGGGCTGTTACAACTCCTCAGTCAGAAGGAACATGGGAAGGGAGTGTCTCCTAATATCCAATAGGGAGTCATGTAGTAAAGGCCACCTTGAGAGGAGCAGTAGCCTTTAGTGAAGGAATAGCCAGCCTGTTGTAACTGAGCAGGAAGGAAGCAGGAAGAGAAAATACTCCAACTTAGCTTCCCCTTTCATGTGTTGTTGGAGCTCCCCATTGGCAGAGCCTCCTCAGAAGACAGAGGATGGGACCGCCATGGACACAGTTCCTTACACCTCCTGGGACAGAGGGCAGTGGACCCCCAGGGGCACAAGGATGATTTTCAGTACAGAGAGATGTCAAATCTATTTTTTTTTTTTTGCCGTGAATTGCAGTCAAATGCACTTCAAAGCCACTGTCCATAAGAGATCAAGGTGGCATTGGGAGGCTGCTTAGATTTAGAGTCAGCCAGAAGAAGGCTTGATCCTGGTTCTGCCACTTGCAAACTGTGGGGCTTTGGACAGACTACCTAACCCATCCAAGCTTTCACTTCCACATATGTGAAAAGGGGGAGAATGATGCTGACTATGTAGATTTATTGTGGGGATTAGAGATAACAACTGAGAAATGCCAGGCACTTGAGGTGCTTGGTGGTGACAGCACCAATTCTGTATCCTAAGTGTGACAACGGGAATTATTGGCAGAGACAGGCAACCTCTTCAGAGCACAGGAGTTGAGATAAGTCTGGCCCATTTCTGTTTCTTTAAACATCAACCTTGTAGTGGATGGGCTTTCTTTCTTTCCCATCCTCTCTATCCAACCTTTTGTTATTTAGTTTCTTCTGTGGGCAGCTATTGATGGAATGATTTATAAATACAAGGTGTTTATTGCTCCCAGAGAAAGTACAAGCCAATTGTCAACAGAATTTACTGAGAAATTAAACGGTAAGAAGGATTAAAGCCCAAGGAACAAACCAGAGTGGCAGCAGCTTTTCTGGGGAGCCTGAGGTTGGTGTGCATTTTCCATGTAATTCCTATGAGCAGTGGCAGCTCCTGGAGGCAAGGGGCCAGTTCCTGTCAAGAGAAATATAGCCAGGGACCATCCTCTGAACCAGTAGCCATGACTAGGGTTGAAGCCATGCCACCCACTTGCCCCTGCTCCAGGGATCCTGGTCGTTTGTTACTTTATCTCCTTAACAAACACTAGGGTTCCCTTTTCATAACAGATCAAACCAGACTGCTCAGGCTTCCATTAATTGACCAAATCTTACTGAAGCATGAAAATAATAACTCCTACCTTAAGGGATGGCTGTGGAGAAATAAGATTTGTAAAGAACCTGGGCCACTTCAGTGAATGGAGACTTCTAGTCTGACAGACCCTGGGTAAATGTCCTCCATGAATAACAGCTCTGGCCATCCTACCCATGCAAGGCAGTTCTTCCTCTGTAAACAGGTCAGCCTGATTTGCAGGGATTCTCCCTCTGTGATTATAAGCTATTGATGCCTCTGAAGGCTGCCTGTGGCTCTGCAGAAAGACACAGATAATTACACCCTGTGTAGGAGGAAAGGTGTGGAAGACTGCTCTGCTAGAGCCTTCAGCTGAGTGCTCATTTGCATTAAAATCAGGGGCTTCACTCACATTCCAAGCCCTCCTACACATATGTGCACCCCTTTCATGCTAGGCTGCAGAACAGACTTGTTGTTGGTGCTTTGGTAACAGATGAATAGGATCAGGGGGACAAGCCAGGAGTCCTGCCTTGAAAGGGATGACAATATCGATCTTTCATGACAGTCCTTGGTGCTGACTGAGATCAGGGTTCAAGGGCCAGACTGCTCAGGCTTGGTTCTAATCCAAGCTTTACCACTTTCCTGCTGGGAGGCCTTGGGCAAGACACTTGGCCTCTCTGTGCGTTGGTTTCTTTCATTGAAAATGGAGATCGAAGTATGTTGTGATAAGGAGTGGTGATGAAGATTCCATGAGTCAATACAGATCAGGAGGCTAGAATAAGGCCTGGTACACAGTAAGCAGGTACACATGTAAGTCATGATCATCATATTCATCTTCATCATCATCTCCCTAAAACAGTTGTAAAGTGACAGGAGCCCTGGACTAGGGAAGAAAGAAGAACTAAGGTTCATTCTATCATTATTGGTTTCCCAAATATATTATTCCAAATGGAACTTGAGAAAAGTCCTAAATGTCCTTATGTTTCATCAAAATAGGCAGAATAAAGTACATGAGGAAACGTGAGTGAGGGAAGAGTAAGGACAAAGTAAGTGCCCAGGATGCTTCTCCTGTGGTCCTGAATAGTTTTTAGAGGTAGGCCATTATTTTGGCTCTGAGCACCATAAAAGTACGATCAGTTGCAAAATTCACAGATGAATAAAGTCAGTGGCAAAATGGATGAACCCCCTCAAACACAAGGTTGAATGAAAAAAGTCAGATGCAAAAGTATATATGCTGGACAATCTCATTTACATAATAAGGATAAAATCAGACAAAACTTATTCATGCTGTGAAAAGTCAAGACAATTGTTATCCTTGGGGGTGGGGCAATGACTGGGAACATGTCAGGGGAAGTCCTGAGGGTTCCGGTAATGTTCAGTTTCTTGATCTGGGTCTAGATGACAGAAATGTATTCAGTTTATGAGAATTCATCAAGCTGTACATTTATGATATGTTTAGACATGTGTTTCATTGAAAATTTCAAATAAAAGCAGTTGCTTAGTGAAAGCATAGCTTTTCAGTACACTGAGTGTATAAGTAACACTTACTATTAATGACAGAAGTGAATGGCTAATCTGCATGTGTGCGTTGCTAACCACTACATGAATTTCCCTCACAGCCATTCTAGAGAGTGTATAGCACTTCCACAGGCAGGGCAGCTGAGGCTGAGTGAGGTTAAGCAACTTCCCCACTCCCAGATCCCTTCTCTCCTCCCCCGCATGCAATGCCTTGAGGACATAGTACAGAATCTGGCTCACAACTGATGCTCAATAAATGTTTGAGAAAAGGAGGGAGCAAGGCAGGTCATTACATTGTCACCAGTCACCCTGAAGTCATTCTGAAATCATTTTTGTCTCCCTAACTCTAATTCCTGTTGCATTTATAGGCAGCACCAAAAGGCACTTAATTGCTTTCTGTTGCTAGGTCTAAAATATTCTGTCATTCAGGCCTGCTCCTCCAAGCAGCGCAATAATACAATATGATTGAGGAGTGAAAAGATATACTTCTGTTCCCAATGGGGGCTAGCCTGGGTGGGAGAGGGAGGAGGGGAAGAAGTGAACTAAAGTGGGGGTGGAACTGGGAAAGGATGCCTAATCCTGGCTCCCTCCCACCTCCCCAAACCCAGCACCTGGCTAAAAGCCCGAGGACAGGACAGGCACCAAATGTACCAAATGGAAACATCTCCTACCCTCATCTCCCACCCTGAGGCCTGGCTTCTGTCCCTGTGCTTAACATGACTCTTTCCACCCGCTAGATTCTTTGTCCAAATTAAGGTCGAAAAATAGCCCAATTTGTGGCCGATTCACTACTAAGTTCGCGTTTACACTCTCCCTGCCAAAAGCCCAGTTCTCCTGGTGAGACCTTGGTGGACACCAAAAAGCTCCAGATGAGTCCCGGGAAGACAGCACCCTCTTCTGATCCCAGAAGCGCTTTGCAGAGCTCCCTCGGGAATTGTCAGGGACATGGCTTTCCTGCCCTTTGGGAGGACCATTTCTTTCTACCACTGCTTGTGTTACATTGAGTCAACATTCAATGAATAATGAATTACAATAATAATAACTTGAGGAAATTTATGCCCTAGCTTCAACTAGGTCCAAACATAAAGGGAGAACTCATTGTAAATTACACCCTGAGACTAGCAAGTGAATAATGCAGGCGTCTTTCCCCAGAGACCTACAAATCAACTCATTTAAATTAATAAATCTCACTCTCCTCAGTGCCTGAATAATAGGCTTATTTATGTGTCTTAGAATTGGCCAAAAGATCCAAGTCAGGAGCACAGCAATTAGAGTTCCTTCTTTACACAGAGATTCTGAGACGCTGTCTAAGCTTGCTAACTTGCATTCCAGCTGAAAGTAGGGAAAGGAAAAACAACAACGATATTGAATCCAATCTGACAAATGGATTGCTTCTAAATCTACATGCTGCTAAATAACTGAATTGACTGAATTTTTCACTTTTTAGTCACTTATTTTATATTTTCGGTACATAGTCTTTATAACTCTAAAACCCTGAGAGAGACGTCTTTCTTTTTTCTTGGAAAAGTATTTGCAGAGCTCAAGAATGGAAAATATGGTTGGTGCTGACATCACCCCCCACCCCGCTCCTTACTGAGATCCCTTGCACTCAGGACTAAAATTTTTAAAAATTAACGAAATGGAGGGCTTGGCTCTGACCAGTCATGGTGGCTATGGCCTGCAGCCCCCTGCTGTGCATTGTTAAATTTTTAATCTCTGGAGCTTAGGGTGGTCTGAGTGGGAAGATCCTAGAAGAGAGGCAGAGTGGGGCCCCGGAGGGCTCAGGGCAGCAAGGGCAGATGACTGGACATCAAGTCTGCTTCTGCATACTCTTAAGAGGTGTGGGGAGGGGCGCAGGAGGAGGTTCTAATCTGCCATTTGTGGGCCATTTCTGTTCTCTTCCCTCTGACTGGATTCTTCTTAGACTATCCCTAACCAATTTGCCATCCTCACCTCAGCTTTGAGTGCAGTGCAGTTCTGATGCTAACCAACTGGAGTTAGGTCAAACTACAAGGTTAAGGGCAGTCTCCAGCAAGACTGCCCTTTTTTCAGACACTACTGCAATTCTGGGAGTCTCCTAGAGCCCCCCATATGTCACACCAACTGGCTACAAATTCAGGGGTACCCATTGTCTCTTCAAGTTTGATAATACACTGTACTGACTCACCCTACTTAACAATTACAGTTTTATTATAAAGCATACAAATCAGAACAAAAGAAGAGACATAGATGAGGTCTGAGAAGGTCTCAAACGCGAAGCCACAGTGTCCTTTAGGACACATTACTCTCACGGCACATCAGTGTGCATCACCAACCAGAGAAGCTCACACAACCCACAGTGTCCAGAATTTTTATTAGAATTTTATTATGTAGGTTTGATTGACACAGTAGCCACAAGATTGAACTCAATCTACAGTCCCTCACACCTTCCAGGAGGTCAGTTCAATATTACGTGACTTAGACCTCCAACCACCTAATCACATGTTTGGTCCTTCTGCATGAACAGCCCATGTCCTGAGTCATCTTGTTAGCATAAACTCAGGTGTGTGTAAGGGCCCACCATGAATAACATGGAAAATTTTGAGGTTTAGAAGCTCTCTTCCAGGACCCAGGAACAAAGCCATGCCAAATTCTTTATTATATGACACATGGTTTAAATGGACATTCTTTAGCTGATGCTTAGCTTCTGTGTCCATTAGGTAGGTTCTAGAATGTGATCACATACACATACACACACACACACACGCTATGTGTGTGTGTGTGTGTGTGTGTGTGTGCACTAGTGAGAGAGTGAGCATACACATGGAGATATCTGAGAATGTGAAAAGAGTCAGGAGCCAGTGATAAAGAAAAAGAGCCTTGGATTAGAATTTGAGCCCTAGTCCTAGGTTGGATTAAATGTTATCCTCATGGAGGGCAAGGACAGTAGCAATTTTGCCACCAAGAGCAGCTATGTGCTCTTAGGGGTTTGCCCATGGGCTGGAAGATAGAAAGTCTGAAGAGGGCTAGAGGATGGCAAAGATTGGGGGTAAGTGGAGACACCTTGTAGGAAATGAGATATCACAGTTGGGAGAAGCCTCTGTCCATGGTCCTATGTATGTGTATATATGCACATGTATTTGTGCCTATGTACACCATATGAGCAGGTGTGAAAGTGGAAGGGGAAGACAGGCTAAGTTAATGATACTTTCCAGACTTGAGGTGTCCCCTAGGATACAAGCTGGACCAATGGTTGATAAATGCTGTCCCTCTCACCATCACTCCTAATGAGCCATTTAGAGAATGTTTGCTTCCTGTCCTCATAAACTTCGGGCTCTGCTAGATTCCCAGGGAGGAAATACACTTCCACCAGAGGACACTGAACTTGAAGCTATGACAACAACATGGTCACTTTGGGTTCCTCCTGCTAGTAGACCAGCAAGCAAAGAAAGGAGGTACTGTACAGGTGGAAGTAATTGGCCCTAACCACCGCAAGGAGCTAAGGTTGCTGTCAGACACTGGGGACAGGGAAGGGCAAGTTGAGAACTCAGAAATACACTGAACTGTTTCTTGGGCCTCCATGCCTGGTAAATGGTAAAGACAATGGCCATAATCACAACCTGACGATGGCGAGGCAACTAAGAGCTCAGACCCCTTGAGATAAGGAATCCAAGCAGGCAGTCAACCCAGACCAGCTGCCAAAGGAGGGGAAATTCCAGGATGTGTATTGGAGGAAGGAGGTGATGAATATCAATTATGGTCTCAGGGGTAGTTGTAATCACAGGGACTATATCTAGTTTCACTTACCTTTCTATATTAAATTTAGGCAAAGATTGTAGGTAGCTACCACCACAAAGGAAACTCTGTGATGGATTGGACACAGTGGAGAGCCCAAGATTTGAGTGTTTTAAGGGGTAGATTGTACCAGACACCTCTTCTATACTATTTTGCACCTTTTTGTCCCAACTCTTCACTCCAGCCACTACTATGGCAATTGATCCTGAGCATGATACAACCAGCACCATGCAGATTGCAATTTAACAGCACCTTACTTACATATACTCATGTCATATACCTCTTGCTTCCTGTGCTGAGGCTTCTCGGACACTGAGGCATGGATACTGGCAGGAGCCCACTTAGCACAAACACATGAACAACCCAGAAGTGTGTGATCGTTAAAGCCTGTGTGGCCACAGTTGAGAATGGGGTAAAGAAGGCAATTGAATAGTGCTTCCCCCTTCTATTCTCCAAGCTCAGTTCTGAGATGTATTTCTCCCAGGGGTTTGTCAAAATCAAACTCTAGTGACCCATGCTATTGGCCAACTCATTAACGCATTCTCTTTATTGCTGTTCTTCCTTTTCCAGTTTTACACTCCTGTATTTCCCTCTTCCTCCATGGAATCACATGTCAAATAAACCACCTGTATGGAAGCCGTTCTCTTGGATTCTACACTGGGGGAAAAAGCAGGCTAAGACTCTCCTCCTGTTACCTATTCTCAACACAGAAGCTAGAGTGACTTGTAAGTGAGTTAGATCATGAATCCTCTGCTCAAAATCCTCCAACTCAGGGGTCCCCAAATCCCAGCCTTAGACCAGTACCAGTCTATGGCCTGTTAGGAACCAGGCCACAGAGCAGGAGGTGAGTGGCACGTGGGTAAAGCTTCATCAGTATTTGCAGCTACTCCCCAGCACTAGCATCCCCACCTCAGCTCCACTGCACATCATCAAGCATTAATTAGGACAAACAGTGTCTGGTGCCAAAAAAGTTGAGGACCACTGGCTTAGAGTATTCTGCTATATCCCTAGGATCTAGAACAGCTGAGCACAGTAGTTATCAAAGTGTGGTCCCAGATCAGCAGCATCAACATCACCTGGGAGCTCATTAGAAATGCAAATTTGGGGGCTCTGCCCTTAATCCAGTGAATCAGGCACTCTGGGGCTGACCCCAGGGACCTGTGCGGTAACAAGCCCTCCAGAGGATTTTGAGGCATATCAAGATTAAGAGCCACTGCCAGAGCATATAGGACACGCTCAACAAGTGTTTGCCGGGGGAATGAATGACTCCTGTGGGGCAGATTCTCTTCATCCAATTTACAGAAATAGGTTCTCCGTGGGCTCTGTCACAAATAGGATCTGTCTCTGTTTTGAGGATTTGTCACTTCGAGCCAAAGAAGGATTTCTCTTCCAGCCTGTGAGCCCCAGCTTGCAAGCTCAGGGGTCATCATAATTAACCCAACACAGGCTGCCTGCCTGAAGTGAAAAGTATCTTGGTACTGGCTTATCTCAGTATACAGAAGGTGTTAGAGAAATAGAACTGCCCTTACATTTTCCCATGATACCTAAGCTGTTTTTCTTTTCTTTGACCTGGGAACCTCAATCAGCAATATTCTGGTGAATTATTTCAAAGAGTTAGAAGTGGGTGGAGCAGGAAAGAAACATCTGATCTCCACCCTTACAGAAAAATCAAACAATGTTGAACTGTAACAGAAGAGATTAAGGCTAGCCCTCTGGAAAGACTTTCTGAAAGCCAAGGAAATTGATAGGGACCAAGGGAAATAAGAAATCCTCCCTCACAAATGCCTGTGTGTACAGGGAGACTGACCACAAGACTCTTGGGACTCAGGGGGCCGGTTGAGAGGAGGCTGCCTTTTGATGAGGAGTCAGGGGAGCAGGAGTTGTCTCTCACTCACCAGCCCTGTGGATTTGAACCCATTTTTTCTAGTTTCTCTACCTCAGAATTTCTCAACCTGGGCACTACTGATATTTTAGACAGAATAATTCTTTGTTGTAGAGGTTGGCTTGTGCACTGTAGAATGTTTAGCAGTATCTCTGACCTCTATTCTCTAGATGTTAATAGTATCCTCCACCCCAGCTATGACAACAAAAAACGTCTCTAGGCATCAACAAATGTCCCCTGTGCTGGGGAGCTTTACTTGTATCATGAGGCCCAGAAGGTCCATAAGGTTTTCTCAGCAGAGATATCCCAAACAGAGCACACACCACTTCATAACACTTGAGGCAACAGAATTATGGCAAAGCCTGACTCCAAGAGACAGAGTATGTGGCCAGCACATTACATGCTCTGTGGGCCACCACAAGGCCAGTTTGACAGGCTTTCTTTAAAATGCTTGTCTTCCACATCAGCTGGCAGCATCTTCAATGGCTATTTAGTCTGGGGAGTTCAAATTCTAACACTTGATAAGGGAGGGGGCACTCATGTCCTGCATTGGAATCCCCTCTACTCATTTGAAAACCAGTACCCCCAGGTGATGCTTTCTCAGGCTAAGGACACAAAGTCATACCCAATAGATGGAGCTGTTACTATCAGATTTCCAGTTGAGGCTATTTTGAGGCATTATCTCCAGGAAGACCCTTTCTAAGTGAAGTGAGTGAGGCAGTATCTTACTAGTGCAAATTCAGATCCTGTCTTTATTTAAAATTTTGTTGTTTTGTTCACTGTGGATTTTTTTGCATTTTAATTTTTTGACATATTTCATTAAAATATTATTTGATAACTGAGTTATTTGGTGTCCTCTGAAATGTTTTACCCTAGCAAGACGCACTTGCCTCATCCTAGTTCTAGCACTGATTACCAAGGTTTTATGAGATCTGGGAAGTGAGGAGCATGGCAAAGGGAGCAACCAAGGCTTACCTCAAAGTCCCAGAACACTTGATATTGCAGAAGCCTCCAGAAGAGACTGTGCAGTGTGAACACACTGAAGATAGGCTAGACAGAGCCTCTCACCCTTAGTCCTCAATGAATGAATGGTTCTAGGACACTACATATCATTCATTTTTTCATTTGCAAATATTCTCTGAGGCAGACATTGGCAAGACCAATGGAGTGGCACTGACTTCCAGCTGGGAAAGACAGGCTTGTAAATGAATGAAGCCTAATGCCAGTGATAAGGATGGTACAAAGCACCATGGGATCCCACTCGAGCAGTGATGCATCAGATCTGATCTGTGGGGACAGAACCCAAATACAGGATTTTCAACCCGAGAGAGATCTTGTCAGCCACAGGTCATTTTGCAAGGCTAACAAGCCTGCCAGAGTCTCAGTGGTGATAATACAAACTGGGGATTTACTTAGCTTCATTTCCTTTAATCACTTAGGTAGCAATCAAGGGACTGTCTACCCCTGTTCATTTAGCTGAGGCTCTGTCGGGTGGAAACAATTAATGAAATGATTTCCACATAATTAGAGGCCTTAATTGATGAAAAGCCAGAGTGTGGTTTTTCACTGCCCACTCTCTTTTTTGTCTTGAGATTCAGGATATCAGGAGGCAGGGATCAAGAAGCTGGGTGGTGATGGGAGTGGGGGAGGTGTGGCTTTCAGGAAAGAAACAGAGAGAAAATAATATGTTTGTGAACAATGATCTAACTCCCCATCTTACAGGCGAACGAACTGAGACCCAGAGAGGATAACTGACTCATTCAGAGTACTAGCCTCAAAAGTGAACTTATAAGTTATAATAGTGCAGGCCCAGAGGAGGGGAGAGAAATGAATGTGAGGGCAATATCTGCCTCCACTTCTATAGTTGTGCAGGGATGTGCACAGCTTTCTTTGTTAAGAAATTAATTACGCAGCAGAAAATTCCTACAGTGGCAATAAACAGAGCTAATAACCAAGCAGTTGGTTTGTGGCAGGAGATGGGGTCCCTTGTGGCTGGTGCCAGGTGTTCCACACTCTGGGGAGGAGGGGCTGGGTAGCTTAAAAGAGTTTGTGTTTGGAACAGTGGGACTCTGGCTTTCCTCCCCAGCAGCCTGGTGCATACCTTGCTGTCCCTGTCAGTTCTCTGCTGAGGAGGCATCTGCTCCCCTCACAGCCTACTACCTGCCCCTGGAAAAAGGACAAGAAGCACTATCAGTTCCATTTTATGGTTGAAGAGACTAGCATTCAGAAATGTTTGGTAATTTGCCCAGGGACATTTTGCTGAGCAAATTGCTGGCAAATCTTTTTCTGGAGCCCAGACCACTGTATTTTCTGCTCAGTCCCACAGAGGCTCTGCTCCTGGAATACATAGGGCAGGCTGCCATCTTCTCACAATGGGACTCTAGGTCACCTCTGCCATGAGAGCGACCCATCTCTGTTGAACTCCATCGGTGCTGGGGAACTCAGCAAATCTATCTTTGAATCCCCCTGTTACAAAGTTTCACCAGAATATTGCTGATTGAGGTTCCCAGGTCAAAGAAAAGAAAAACAATTAATCTACCTTAGTTGTTTTCTTTATATAGACATAGCCCATTTTTTTCCCAAGATCCTCCACACTAAGAACCATGTCTTTCATCTCTTGTTAGCCTGGTGTCTGGCTGAATACATATTGTGGAAACATTGACTCCCATGCCCTGCCCTTGTGTGGCCGATCCTCAGAAATTTCAGGTAAAGATGAGTCAGGGATTCTCTGATTACCCTCATTGCAGTTGATCCATTTCCTGGGATCTGCAATGGAAGGATCTTTATCTTTGAAAGAGGGGATTGCAAACACAAATGCATGGCAGCTTGAAGCAGTGCCATAAAGAGCGAAGCCCACCTGGTGGGTCTCTATAGACTGTCATGCTCCACCTAAGTTGGGCAGCTGAACTCAGCTCCAGCCAACCTCGGTTTCAGGAAACCGTGGCCCCAGAGCTGCCAGTAATTTGCTTTGTTGAGAAAAACAGAAGTCTGAATTTCTGTGAGATTTCCTGACTTGATAGTGTTAGTGTTAAGTTCATCTTTTAAGAAAAATACTGTGACTTCAGATTAAACAAAACACAAGTCTAGGCTGTCCATTAGCAAACTCTGTCTTTAGCACTTTCTTTGGCACAAGGTTGAAAAGACCCCAGGAAGGGGAAAAGTGGGTAAGGGTCTGCAGGAGGGGGCTCACCATGTCCTCCCTCTTCCTTCCTTGTTCTGTACTTCACTGGCTCCTTGTGCTTCTGCCCTGAGTCCTAAATACAACCCCTCTGCCCTAGTGTTCTTGGCGTCTTTCTCTCCTCCCCATCTCAGCGCTCGCCTTCCTTCCTCATGGGTAAACGAGGGGAAAAAACTATCACATCCTGTGCTTTCCACGGCTTGGCAATGTTCGTTCTCAAATGTCTTCTCAGCGAATCTCCGTGTTTTCAATTACCTTCTAACTCACCTCTAGGGAGCCCAGCCAAGCTGGAGGATTAGTAGAATAATGAGTTTAAATTATTTAGTGTATTTTTCCCCCTGTCTTTTTTTCTGTGGCAATATTGAATCTAATCCAGGTCCAGATGCATTGGATGATACACGACAGGTTATGGCTAATAACTGATCTCATTTTTAAATTAATATGCAAATTTCGCCTCACAGCTGAGAAATGAAAGAGGTAAGTTGGGGACAGCAGGGAAGAGAGGGTGTAAACAGGAAAAGAGAGACGAGGGAGAGGGGGCTGCAATGTTCCCTTTTTTTTCCTGGAGTTTAATTAGAATCTTCATATGAGAGGCAGGGAAGTGAAAGTTTGATAACATGAAAAATCTTCCTTGTGGAACACCTCACGTCTCCCTCTAAAGGGAGCCTGTGGCATCTTTAAGTGGCATAGCTGAAGGCGAATCCTCTCCCATTTTACAGATCACGAACTGAGGCCCGAAGTTGCAAAGCATGCTGGGAGCAACAAATTGGAATACTGAGAGTCTCTGTGCCAACAGGAAGGTGAGAGAGAGATCAGTCTTCCATGATGTGAGTAGCAGAAAAAAGGAGTTTCCTGCCACTCCCGACTCTGAAAACTCATCCCTTTTTGTTCCAGAAACAGGTTCTCTATTGTATAGGATTCTTTATAGGGCCATATACAGCCCCAGTGGAAGTGTTGGCCATTTCTGACAATACCAGCTGGACAGCTTAATTACTCAATGCAGTTATGAATATGGGCAAAAAATTGGGTACCTACTATGTGCCAATCATTCTGTGGAACACTAGAGAGAGGCTTTTGCTCTATGTGTTAATTTAATCATCATTTTCGCATAACAAGTGGGAAAGCCAAGTCTCACCAAGTGACCTACAGAGGGGAGAGATTTCCCAACAGAGGTGGGTCTGAATCCCAGGGCTCCTCACTCAGTCTGTCCTGGTGCTTGCCCTGTCTCCCAGGCCTACTCTTTGCTTTCAGGCTGGGTGCCCATGATCCCATGATTGCAATTTTATCAGCCTGGATTCTCTCTGTTTATTTTGAAAAAGGCTCATAAGAAAATGAGTTGGCATCTTTCCAGTTCAGCCTGGAGAGATGGGTTATTGCAAGGAAAGCGGCCACTAGGTGCAGACGACCCTCAACTAAAGAAAAGGAAGTCGTGGTTCTTTGACTGGGAGGGAGCTGGGCCCAGTCATAGTGTGTCTGGTCTAAAGATTGACACCTGTGATGCTTCATTAGGCAGGGTTTTCTTAGCAGGAACCTTATTTCTTAATTACTTAATCTTGATGTTGGTTTCCTTAATGTGTATTTACCCTCCTGTCTTTGTAGTCATTAGAGCTGCATCTCAGATTGTGGGACTATTAAATGCTGGAGGAGGGGGGGCTGTGGAGATAGAGGTCTCCAGGAGGCCAGGGCTCAGGGGCTTATGGAGACCTTTCCACTCACCATTCTCAGACTCAGGGTCCACCATGGAAAGCAATCACTCAGAAGCCAGATTCCTAAGGGAAGTTGGGAAGGAGAGAATAGAAGAAGATTCTCAGGCTGTTATCCAATAAGATGGCACACATAACTACTTACATTTAAATTTATTAAAATGCAAAAATATTAAAATTCAGTTCTTCAGCCATATTGGCATTCACATTAGCATTCAATGGCCGCATGTGACAAGTGACTATTGTATTAGCATGAATAGAACATTTCTATCATTACAGAAAGTCCTGTTGGACAGGCCATGCTAAGGTGTCATTTGTATCTTAAGCATCTGATTCCTGTTTTAATTCTCAGGAGAGTCTTCCTGGTTCTCTCAACCTTACATCTACCTGCAACACCCAGTTTTGAGCTGTGGTGATGCTTGGGATGTGGTATCCCATTGTCCAAAACCAGTAGGGGGATGAGGTTATTCTGTTAATCCAGGAGTCAAGTGATTTATAGTCCAATAAGAGTAACCTACATTTAACAGGCCATTAAAAATTGTAAGTGGGAGTGGAGATTCTCTTTGACTCAGGGGAGGTTTCAAAGTAAGGAAACCAGACAGTACCCCAAATAAGGCGGTGTTGGTTTTCCAGGGGGCGAGTTGTGCCACACTGCTCCTTTCCTTCCAAAATGAAAGAGTTTCCTAAAGTGCAGGACCACTGCACATAGTAATCAACAGTTTTTAGGTAGGCTACTCTAAGCAGCACCAAGAGAAAGGAGGAAGAGGAGAGCGGGAAAGAGGAATCAGAAAGACAGGGAGGGTCAGGATGTGCACAAAACCCTGTAAACTTGTGCAGCTCCTTTGAAGGACAGTGCAGGTTTTGACAGTCACTTTTTTTTGTCTTATGTGGTGCTTATAACATATTGATGAGAAGCTAGGACCCTTACTGTTTTTATGCACATTGAGCAGATTAGGAAATTAAGGCTCAGAGAGGTTAAGGAAGTTAACTGAATGAGCCTTCTCTGGCACCAAGTAGCAATCCTCTGGTTATGTCTCACGTGCTGTCTTGTTGATTAAGAGTCATGAGAGAGACTGAGAGCCTGAACAAACCCCACCCCAGGCACTGTGGACAGCAGAAGTGACAGGCAGTAGTAGCTGTGTGCAGTGAAGTGCCAGGAAATTATTTGCTGGCTGAGAGCAGAAAGCCATTTAGCAATGGAAGCAGGTAAAAAGGCAGGAGAGGAGCTGCAGAAAGGAAGCAGCCCAATGAAGGAGAGCAGATTGAAGAGCACAGAAGAAGTGAGCTCAGCAAAAGAGAGGCCGGGAGAGGGGGAGGGTATGTAGCCAATATGATGGATCTGAAGGGAAGACACCCTCACAACCTGACACTGAGTCACATGCAGGGCTAGGCCAGCTGGTTCCTGGACAGTGACCCACAGGAGCTGGGAAATGAGCAGTGAGCTGTTGAGAAACTTCCAGGTATAACTTCATCTCCAGGGCAATTGAGTTATCCTCAATCAAATCTCTTTTTGTTACAAGTTGTATAGCAGGTTGGTTATCAATGTTCCTCCCATTCCAAAGTAGGGAGCTAGTTATCTTGATTGCTATTTTGTAAACATTTTTAGCAATGATCCAGATCTAAATAATGTGCATTTCACATTGTAACCCAATACACACACTCACTCACTCAGTCATACATTCATCTATGAACTGAAACAATGGTGTCTCAAAACTGCAAATTCTCTTTTCTTATCTCTTGTCACTGCTTTCTCCTTCCGTTCTTTTTTGTTTGGAAAAATGCTGGTCACAACTCACTAAATTGATTTTGCTCTCACTAATGGGTCTTAACCTACAGTCTAAAAAACACTGATCCTGATGAATTGTATAAAAACCTCTTGCTGCCCTTCCTTCTTACTATGCTGCGTGTGTGATCCCTTCTGTCTGGAAGCTGCAATCTCTGGTAACGTGTGCTGCATAAGAGACCAGGTGAGGATCTGTGGAAGGTCCCTTGAAGCTATTACTTCAAGGAAAAAGATCTCATCACTTCTCCTTTTCAAATACAATGATGTAATTGATATTTATTCCAGAGGCAGTCAATGTCTTGTCATGAGTGTTGGCTGTTCCTGCAAAATGTATTAACCAGGACGTGGGGATAATCATTAGAGCCTCCTGTGAATGTGTGCCAGGCATTCCACCAGGAACTTTCCAGGTTTGATCTCATTTACTCCTGGTTACAATCCTACAAAATCAATATCATCAGTCCCATTTTACAGATGAAAACCTGAGCTTAGAGAAGACAAGCAACTAGTTTGGGGTCATAAAGTGGTGGAGCTGGAGTTTAAATCCAGGTCTGTATATATCCAAAATTATCTTGCCGACATGAAATTAGTTGAACAGTTAAACAAAATGCCAGTGTCTTGTGTACTTTCTCTCTCTCTCTCTCTCTCTCTCTCTCTCTCTCTCTCTCTCTCTCATTTTCACACATATGCACATGTACACACATACATACACACAAACCATATAATTGCTAAATTAAATATGCATATAATTTATTATTCAGTTGGTCATGACATGAGTACAAGTTATGTTGAGTCCAGCCGTATTGGGTTTCCATGTACCCCTTCTGAGAGGAAAATGGAGAAGATATGAGAGAATTGGCAACCCCCAGGGTTATTTTGCACATGGCAGCAGCCTCCTTCTAATGTAGGAGGCCTATTGTGGTGGGCACTGTGGATCAGTGGTTCACCCTCCATTCTGTCCTATTTCCGGGTGTCCTCCTGCACTGTAAAGTCTGAAAAGTTCAAACTACATTCCTCAGACTTCCTTGTAACTGCAATTCTGCATGTGAATTAAGTTCTCCAATCGAATGTTCTTGTACAACTTGGGAGACAGAGGTGAAGTGGAGGCTACCTTGCTGCTTCTTTAGCTATTTTTTTTTTTACTCTTGGCTTTTTTGCCCCCTTGCAGTAGCATTCCAATGCCCATTCTTCAGCTTCTTAGGTGTTGATAAGCAGCTGTGGTGGACACAATGGCTGAAAACCACATTCTAGCCCTAATCACCAGCACTGAGGGTTGTTTAAGACAGATAGGCACAGGGGCACAGCTGCAGGGCTGGTTTCCAGATCTAAATTCCTGGACGACCCTTCATCATGGCTGTGGGTATACTCTGAAACACAACACTTCAGTGATGGCCTCAGAGAAGCAGCTCCACTGATGGGCCAGCTCCATGGTGTTCTGAGAGGCATTCCTAGGCCCAGCCTGAAGCCCTACCAGTCTTAGCCCTTCCCAAGATTTTAGGCAATTAATCCCAAGTCTTTGAGACCTTTTCATTTAAGATACCTAGAGTTTTCTATTTATTGCACAGAACCTAGTTGATACATTTCCTTCTCTTCTGTGAGCATCCAACCCCCTTCTAAACATGTCTAGTGAGGAGATTCTCCCTTTCAAAAAAGGAAACCCATTCTACCACCAGGAGCTGAGGCTTGGTTCAGAAACCTGCTTGCTCAATTTATCACTTTGGCTCAGTGATTTCCATAAAATTATAAATGCCTATTATTCACAAATAAAAATGTCTATCTCAAGGACGTATTGACTGGTTTTGTTAGTAAGAACCCTGTTCAGTCTTGGGGAAACCTTGGGTTTCAGTCAGGCATTCCTTCTCCTTCTGGGCAGCTGGGAGACCTAGAAGGCTTTCTGTGGAGGCGAGAAGTTCCCAGGGGAAGTCGCACACCTTGCTTTTCACTCTGAAATTAGCAGAGTATTACCTTTCCTATCTGAGCTTTCAGAAGCCAGTGACAGATCATTTCTTCTATTCTCTGAATTCCTAAAAGTAAGGGAAAGGAGGGCTGTTTTTGTGTCACCCAGGGAGGATCTTCTTCATCCCCAGTGTAGGGAAGAGCAATGAGGTCTGAGTGCTTTGATCTCCTGCCCGGGAATAGGCCTGCATTGATGTGACTGGCTGGCATGAGGAGGAGGCATCCACCACAGGAATCCTGGGCTGCAAGCGTGGACAGGCGTAGCAACCAACACCGTTGTACAGAGGAACACGATACAGGGAAGGGACTGGTCCTATGTCACACTGTGAGTCAGCTGGAGGACAGTGACAGCAACCCAGAGTCCTTGACCCCCAGTTCAGTGCTCTTTCTACTCAGCACACTAACCACCCCTTTCTCCACAGGGCACAAGACAAGGCATCTCTCTCCTAGACAGTGGGGTTGGGGACATGGCTATCATTGAGGAAAAGTTGGTGTGTGAGTTTGCTGGTAAATTATCCCTGCCTCACTTTTAGGAGATGAGGTACATCCATCACAATCCTAACAGTAAATAGATAGCACCCCAGGTTGAGTCATTTGGGGAGAGTTTAATAAAGGGACATTTACAAAGCTGTTGGGCAGGAAGTGAGGAAATAAATGGTAAGAGACAGTATAGGACTGGAGGAGAGAGGTTTCATTTCCATCCTAAGTTTGAAAGGTCAAATGGAGGGAATGGTATGTGGAATACAGAGAGAGGGAGCTCTGTGGGGGGTCCATGTGACAGGAGCTGTTACCTTCAGATAAGGGATATGACCAACTTTCAGTAATCCCACTGAGAAGGAGCAAATACCCTGTCTTCTCTCCTGCTCTCTGACTCCCTTCCAGTGCCTCTCATTGGCTGAACCCAACTGAGAGTCGGGGGAAGGGCTGATCAAGTGATATAGTGCATAGGGGTGAGCCACTTGGGCATAGAGTAGGGTGGGGACTGGGTTTGGAGGGCTAATTTATATATAGTCTAAGGGGGTCCTTGGCCTTGGAGGCTGGAAGAGAACCAATTCTCCAAGTCATCTGGGTGTTTGTGGTGGGGGAAGGTGTGCATGGGTTCAGAGCACCACCCCTCTCTTGCCTGGTTAGGAGCCCAATTTTCCTGTGGAGACATCCTTCAGAGGGATGCTCAGCCTAGTATCATTCTCAGAGAAGTTGAAAGGAGAGGCTTGAAGGGCATCTGAAAAGCCTCTTTTCACCAACTCTGTGTTTCCTGGGGACTCTAAAGAATATGGTTGCCTGAAGAGATGATCTCCGACCAGTGTAAAGAAACAGGCATGTAGAGACAGGGCTGATATAAAACTTTCTGCAGGGAGGGAGTATGGAGTGGTTTGGGACACAAACTGACAATCCTAAAGCATCCCTGAAGCAGTTGGATTGGGATTCAGAGGCATTCTTTAGGCCAGGTACCTGTCATTCCCACCCTCTTATAAATGCCAGTGTCTACCACCTGAAAAATTGCAAAGAGAGACAGTAGTGTAGTCACCCACTGAAGTGTACACAGATATTTTTATATAATGTTGGAGATTGCAAGGCACCAACCATATAAAATAGAGATAAGTTAGTTACTGGGTATGAAGCACCTCACCCAGATGATTTAACATTAGTTCATGCATTGAGTGAGCTTATCTGGACTGTGCTTATTTCTAGGGTCCTCTTAGTTGCTCTCATCCCCTTCTGTTTTGGAAGACTGTCCTTCCACTGCCTTCTCTTGCTGGGTCACCTCCTTCCTATTGCAGGCCAGGCAAAGCCTTTCTTCTCAAGGTGTCTGATGAAGCATGGTCCTTTTCTGTCTAGGCACCACGTCCATTTCCTCAACTTTGGGTCAAAATGTCACAGACAATGTCAAGTCTGGGTCCTTCATAAAGCCAATGCCAAGATGGGAGTAAATGTACATGGATTTTAGTAGGAGAAACACCTGCAAAAGAAAATGAGGAGGGACCCAGGAGAGACAGGGAAAGCCATCAGACTGCAAAGTTAAGACTCACTTTGAATGAAGGAAAGAGAAAAGGAAGGTTGGGTAAAAACATCTTGGGGTTCCATATAATCTAAAGAAGGTTTGTTTGGCAAAGCTGTTGGGGTATCCTCAAGCCAAATTCCGACACAGGAGTCTGAGTCTCTCAGGGCTTTGCTTACTTTAGTATCTTTGCTGTGCTCAGTCAATGATTGGGAGCAGCCCATTGAAAGTATGGCCTTGGTACAAATGGATTTCAGAGCACAGCAGCCAGGGCTGTGGAACAGTTTTGCTCCTCATAGTTGAAGGTCTGTCTCAGCATTCTCTCTTGACTCTCTAGTCCATCATAATGATACCTAGTTCACTAGTGCTGGGGAGAAAAACTCCTCTCTCCTTCTCCCTACCTCTCTGGATTATCCAATGATTTAACGTTATTTCATATAACATTTATAACATTTTAATATAAAACCTCTCATTTTCATTATATCTTGTTTTGGTTTGGGTTCCTCTGAAAGTAGAGCCTGAGGTAAGACTTGGGTGCAGTTTGTTTGGGAGGCAGCCCAGTTAGTGGCAATGAGAAAGCAGAGAGAGAAACACTAGGAATAAGGGAAAGCTAGTAGAGCACATTATTAGTCTGGGAACTGATGGCTTCACTAGTAAGTTCTACCAAACATTTAGGAAAGAATTATTAACACCAATACTTCTCAAATACTTCCAAAATAGAGAAGAGGAAGGAATACTTCCTAACTTATTTTGAGGCCAACACTATCCTGACAACAAAACCACATAAAGACAACATATAAAAGAGAAAATTATAGACCAATATCCCCTACAAATATAGATTTAAGTGTTCTCAAAAAATATTAGCAATCTGAATCCAACAGCATATAAAAATGATTATACACCATGACCAAGTGCGATTTATTCCAAGAATGCAAGGGTTGCTTAACAATAATGAATTAATGTAATGTACCACGTTAATAGAAAAAATGAAAAAAAAAAACACACACACACATGCACATAATCATCTGAATTGATCCAGAAAAGACATTCAAGAAATTCAAAGCCTTTTATAACAATAATAATAATAATAGTAATAATAATAATAAAAACACTCAGAAACACTGCTATTCAACATTATTCTAGAAATTCTAGCCAGAGCAATCTGACATAAAAAATAAATTAAAAGCATTTATTTATTTATTTATTTATTTATTTATTTATTTATTTATTTACAGCAGGAAGGAATAGCTTTATTAGAAGCGATAGTACACTTCCAGACATGAACATAGGCCTGAGCAAGATAAGAGTGGCTCAAAGGCTTAAAAGCATTTAAATTAGTAAGCAAGGAATAAAACTATTCCTATTTACAGATGACATATTCTGTATAAAGAAAATTCCAAAGAAACAATAAAAAATTTACTAGAGTTGATAAACAATTCGGTAAAATTGCAGGATATAAAATCAATACCCCCAAATCAGATGTGTTTCTATACACCAGCAGTGAACAACCTGAAAAAAAATTAAGAAAGCAATTTTATTTAAAAGACTATCTAAAAAAAATCCAGCAATAAACGTAACCAAAGAGGTGGAAGACTTGTACACTGAAAATTACAAAACATTCCTGAAAGAAATTAAAGAAGACACAAGTGGAAATACATCTCCCGTTCATGGATTGGAAGATAAGACTGTAATATTACCCAAAGCAGTCTAAGAATTCAACATAATCACTATAAAAATGTAAAGACTTCTGCAGAAATGGAAAAGCTGATCCTCAAATTTATATAGAATTCCAAAGGAATCCTGAATAGCAATCTTGATAGAACAAAATTGGAAGACTCACACTTAGCAAGTTCGATACTTGCTACAAAAGTACAGTAATTAAAACAGAGTGATATTGGTATAGGATAGATGTAGAGACCAATGGAATAAAATTGGGAGTCCAGAAATAAACTCATAAATCTATAGCCAGTTAATTTCCAACAAGAATACCAAGTTTATTCAAGGAGAAAAACAATCAACTCAACAAATGGTTCTGGAACAACTGGATTGCCAAATACAACAGAATGAAATTTGACCCTATCTTACACTATATATAAAAGTTAATTTAAAATGGATCAATGACCTGAATATAAGAGCTAAAACTATAAAATTAGTAGAGAAAGATTAGAGATAAATCTTCATGACCTTGGACTTAGCAATGAGTTCTTATATATGACACCCAAAAACTGAGCAACAAAATAAAAAATAGATAAATAGGACTTCTTCAAAATTAAAATTTTTGTGCAAAGCACACTATCAAGGAAGTAAAAAAGATAACTTAGAGAATGGGAGAAAAAAATTTAAATTGTATATTGGATAAATGTTTAACATCTAAAAATAAATAAACAAATAAACAAACAAATCCTAAAAACAAGACAAACAACTCAAGAAAAAATGGGCAAATGACTTAAACATTTTTTTAAAGATGGTATACAAATAGCCAATAACCATATAAAAAGATGTTAAACATCATTATTTATTATAATAAAGCAAATCAAAATCCTGAGGTACTAATTTACACCTACTAGAATGGCAATATAATAATAATAACAATAATAATAATAATAATGAAAGTGTTGGCAAAGATGTAAAAATTGGAATTTTTGACATTATTAGTAGGAATATAACTGTTGCTATGGGTAATAGTTTGGCAGTTCCTCACCAGGTTAAACATAGAATTACTATATGACCCAGCAATTTCCACTCCTTGGTGTATACCTTAATTTTTTTTTAAAGACTCAAAGAGATACTTGTATGCCCATGTTTATTGCAGTCAATAGTTAAAAGGTAGAAACAACCCAAGTGTCCATCAATAGCTGATTGAATAAACAAAGTGGGTTATATACATACAGTAGAATATTATTCAGCCTTAAAAAAGGAAGAAAATTCTTACACATGCTATACTGTAGATGAACCTTAAAGACATGTTAAATGAAATAAGTCAATCACAAAAGAAAAAATATCCATGCATACAATGGAATATTATTTATCTATAAAAATGAAGTTCTGCTATATTCTACAATATAAACGAATCTAGAAAAGATTATGCTAAGTGAAATAAACCAGACACAAAAAGACTAATATGATTCCAATTATATGAAATCTCAAAAAAAAAAAGGCAAATTAATAGGGACAGAAAGTAGGTTAGAGGTTACCAGGGGCTGAGGGTAGAAGGGGATGGAGGATTTATTACTTACTGGGAACAGTTTGTTTTTCAATCCTGTTAGAGCCACCCTAGGGAACCATGTAGAATATGCCTCAGAATGGTCCCTTTGAAGGAAAGAAGGCTTCTGCCCCAACTAGTCGAGGGTCACCCTTGGGACTCTTTAACTCTCCTACATTTCCTGGCTATCCCCAGGTGTGGACCTCGTAAGTCTCACAGCTCTAGAAAAAGCCTGGAGTCACAAAAGCAGGGTCTTTCCACCCTGAGGTAGAAAAAAGAGATCCACCACAGATGTGCTGAAATCAGTGACATGAGGCACAGTAAAATTCTGCTGCAGGTCTTATCCTGCCCTGAGTCTGGGAACCCCCTTCAATCTTTAGGGGCCTTTTGAAGGAAGCACAGATAGACTAATGGGCTGTGTCATCACAGGAGCCTGCACAGGTTTCCCTGAGCAGCATCACCAGCATGTAGGCACCAAGGTAACAGCACCTGTGGCAAAAAGGTTGTCCATCTGAAATCTAGCCCCGGCTGGGGTTCTTGTCTCTCGGGGGCTACTATGTCAGTTTTCTCTCACTTCTGAATCCCTACATCTCAGAAATCCAATAAGAAAATAAGAATCCCCAGAGACATGTCTTCCTAGAAAGTAAAGAGATGATTACAGGATCTCCATGAGGGAAGATAAAGATTTTGCTTCCAGAGCCAGGGCGCCTTGAAGATAAAACTTGAAGAGTCATGGGGAACTAAAATAGGACAGTTTTGAAACATAACCTTCTTTGGAAAGCAGTATTGCCATCACAAATAGGGATATTAAGGTGACAGAATAATAGGATAAACCATCTCCTGGGCATAGGCTAGTGAAAAAACATAGAAGCAGAGGCCACTCTTCCTCAGCCACTATGTTGCTGTGCAATATGGGCAAACTTCATTTTTCCCCAGAACTCAGTTCTTCCAATTGAAAAAGGCAAGAATTGAATAGAGATGATTTCTGTGGTCCTAGTCTAGCAATACCTTTCTTTGATCACAGGATCCTCAACCTACATCTATCCTGGGATGTCCATCTAAGTTACAAGTTTCCCAAGGCTGAATCCTCCTTTGCTGAAATCTGGGGCATAAACTTGTGTCTCTATTATCCACAATGTTTAGTTTTGACTAAGTGTCCACAGCACTCTGTGCTGAGAGCCTGGCCCTGATCCCTTGCAAGCTCCTGTCATCAAGAGAAAAGGCCAGTGTCCATTGGGACCAGAGGAATCTTCCATGCCCTTTCCCATCTTCTTTGTGAAATTTAGTAAGGGCCCAGTATGTGTGAATATGGACATAGGTAGAAATGACTAGTCTTTGGATAATAAATTTGTGAGAAGTAACATGGAATAGCAGAAAAAAATATAGGATTTGCAGTTAGAAAGGAGTTCAAATCCTGTCTCTGCTGCTTACCACCTTAATGGTTTTGAGCAAAGTACTTAAAACCTCAGTTCTCTTATTTGAACAATGGCGATAAACTTGACATATAGGGTTGTTTTTAGAATTAACAATAATATATTTAAGTACCTGATGAATACCAGATTCTCAATAACTAGAAACTATTATTATTTGTAATAGTTAAGATTCTTTGAGTTGCAATCAACAGAAACTGACTGGCTAAGTTAAGTGAGAAAGAAGCTTTGCCTGAAGGATACTGAAATAGCTCACAAAAATCAAAGGAATAGCCAAACAGCCAGAATTTAGGATGGGCAGATAACAGGATCACTTCAGGAATCCCAGCAGCAGGAAGAATGGACTTTCTCTCAAAATATCACTTTTGGAAAAAATCAGCTCCAAATATTCCTGAAAGGCAAAATTGGAGTTCAGACATGACCCCTGGAGGCCTTCTCTCTCCTGGGTATGAGAGCCTGACATTGGGGTGTCTGTCATTGGAAGCCAGCCTGCTACCTCAATTAGTGTTTACTATAAAGACAATGTATTTGATGATATCCAAGACTCACTCAACCCTTGCTTCTGATGGGACCAGGGACCTAAGATATAGACAATGTGACTTTCAGGTACTGTGAGTAAGTTTCTAACAAGCTAGAGCTATCCCCTTCTCCCAACTCCTATAGCCTCAGTAAGCTAGAGGATGATCAATGGATGTTACCCCCAAGTAATTACAGTTACCAGTTACAGGTATGTTTGAGAAAAGATTGCAATCTACGTTTTGTGTTCATTGATTTCTACAAGCTTCCCTTATGCCTACTGCTCATCAATATCTATCACAGATAAATTGTGTCACCAGATGTTCTTGTGTTGTGCCTTTGCAAGCTTCTTATTCCCTTAGATAATAGTGTGCTATGAACACAATATTCAACTTACTCAATGAGATATCACAGTACTTCTAGAATTCCAAGTGTGAGCACTGAATGGAGCTTCAGAGATCACCTGATCCAGGTTTTGGTCCTGGTTTTACATTAAAATCATATGGGACATGTAAATACTGATGTCCAAGCCTCACTCCCAGAGATTCTGATTTAATTGGTTAGGGTTAGGTCTGGGAGTCAGTTTTAAAATAATTACCATGTGATTCTCATATGCAGTAGAGGCTGAGAACTATTGATTTGGTCTGAGCTTTATTTCACAGACAGGAAAACTGAAGCATAGTGAGAAACATGAGGGCATGCGCATAATATCATTTAACTGAACATTTGCTGAACTGAGACTTGAACCCAAGAGTCCTGATTACCCAGTCAGTGCTCTTTCTCTTTGAGTAGTTGATTGTCCTTGTCCCATGGAGACTTGGAAGGCTTCCAGAAGAAGTTATTAGATTTGGCATGGAGTTGGGAGGCAGTTTTAAGATGAAGGAAGCCAAGACTAGGATAAATAATCCAGACACTCTGGAGTAGAATTAGAAATGGGAACTTAAATGTAGGACACGAATTGTAAACTGCAAAACATCATGCCTGTGTCAGTTTCTGGTGTGAGAGTTATCATAAGCATGAGTGAGCATTGTTTTTCAAATCTGTAGTTAAAAAGAAAAAGTCTACTACTCATTATTTAAAACAAAAAAGCTATGCGGTATCTAAGGAACAAAAAGAACAAACTAATCAAAATAGATTCACACATATAGTGGACAGCTTGGTGACAGACAGAGGGGAGGAGGATTGAAAGGCTGGGAGAATGAAGTGAAGCATTAAAGAAGTACAAATTAGCATGGGGATGGTGTGCATGGCAGAGGGAACACAGTTAACATTAATATGATGGCTAGGTAGAGGGCCAGGGGAGGGAGGGAACAATTGGGGGAATCGTTTTATGAACAATATAGATGTCCAACCAATGTATTGTATACTTGAAACTAATTTAAATAAGTAAATTTATTTTTTAAAAAGCTATGGCTAAGAGACCACTGAACTCAGCTTCTCCTGGGAGCCTTCATATAAGAGGGACCATGCTGCTCTTTTCTTATACAGCTATGTTTGGGACAGATACTCACTTTAGGGATACATGTATGGGTAGTACAAAGTAAAAAGTAAAAATAATGAAAACAAAAAGTATAATAGTTACATCTAGAGGTGAAGGAGTATGCAGTTGGGTAGTTATATATGGGGTCTTGCTTAATTATTTGCTTAAGTAATGAAAAAAATACTCTAGTTAGGAGCAATCTCTCCAAGAAAAGAAGATTGCTAAATTTATGTAAAATTTTGGAGTCAGGGATTATTTTGGGATTTTAATGGTTTTAGAGTTGGGAGTAAGCTGACACTACCCTTAGAATTATGCTTACTTAGGTAAGACTTCACTAGAGTAAGCTGACTGCTGAGTGACTAACCTTCAAGTGCTATTATTGGTTGGTTGGTTTTCAGAAATAAATTTAATGAAACAAGTTATTATTGATACAAGACTGAAGCAAGTTGTCACTGATTGATCAATAGGTTTAAAACTGGTTCTATAAAAGTCAATCTTTTGCTAGAGATATAGAGGCTTCATTTTGGTTCTCATTTGTTAATTCAGAATAATCAGTTAAATTATTTGTGCTTCCAGATCGAACAAAACCAACCAAATGCCTAGTAAAATGGCTCAAAATAGATCCGGGGTAAAGTATCACTGTGAAATTTTATCTATTTATTAATTTTTATTTTATTTTATTATTAGTTTTAAATATACAGTACTTTGTTTATACATTTATATAATTTATAAAACAATCCCCCTGATTGCTCTTTGTCTCCTCTGGCTCTCCATCTAGCCATTACATTAATGCTGACTGCATTCCCTATGTACTTCTCCCTACTCTGTGATCATCTATCAGCTATGAATTTGTACTTCTTTAAGCTTTTTTTTTTTTTGTAGTTCTAAGCTTTAACCCCTTTCTCCCAGTCCCCCAACCACTCTCCCCTCTGGACATCACCAGATTGTCCTCTATATTTGTGAGTCTGTTTTGATTAGTTTGTTCTTTTTGTTCCTTAGATTTCACATATAAGTGAAATCATATGGCATTTATCTTTCTCTGTCTGGCTTATTTCACTTAGCATAATAACCTCTAGGTCTACTCATGTCATTGCAAATGATAGGATTTCATTTTTTTAATGGCTGACTAATATTCCATTGTATATATGAACTGTAACTTCTTTATCTGATTGTCTGTTGATAGGCATTTAGGGTGCTTTCATATCTTGGCTATTGTAAATTGTGCTACCATGAACATAGAGGTGCATAGGTCTTTACAAATTATTGGTTTGGATAAATATTCAGAAGTGCAATCGCTGGGTCAAAAGTTATATCCATTTTTAATTTTTTGAGAAAACTCCAGACTATTTTCCATAGCGACAGTACCAATTTGTAATATGAGGGTTCTCTTTTCTCTACATCTTTGCCAGCACTTGTTGTTCTTTTGATTATTGATGATAGCCATTCTGACAGGAGTGAGGTGATATCTCATTGTTTTAATTTGCATTTCTCTGGTGATTAGTGACCATGAGCACTTTTTCATATGTCTATTGGCCATCTGTATTTCTTCTTTGAGGAAATATCTATTCGGGTCTTCTGGACATTTTGGATTTTTTGTTTGTGTGTGTGTGTGTGTGTGTCTGTTAAGTTGTATGAGTTCTTTTATGTTTTGAATATTAACCCCTTATCAGATGTATCATAAACGAATATCTTCTTTCATTTAGTCGGTTATCTTTTCATTTTGTTGATGGTTTCCTTTGCTGTGTAAAACTTTGTGTTTAATGTAGTCTCATTTGTTTATTTTTGTTTGTTTATTTCCCTTGCTCAAGGAGATATGTATGGAAGTAAATTATTAGTGACAATATCAGAGAGATTACTGTCTATGTTTTCTTCTAGAAGTTTTATGGTTTTGGGTCTTATATTTAAGGCTTTCATCTATTTCAAGTCTATTCTTGTATATTGTGCAAGAAAGTGGTTCAATTTCCTTTTTTTGCATGTATCTGTCCAATTTTTCCAACATCATTTATTGAAGAGACTATCTTTACCCCACTGTATATTCTACCTCCTTTGTTATATATTAAGTGAGTGTGGATTTTTTCTGGTTCTCTATTCTGTTCCATTGATCAATGTACCTGTTTTTATGCTAGTATCATGCTGTTCTGATTACTGTAGACTTGTAGTATAGTTTTTATATCAGGTACTATGATACCTCCTACTTTTGTCTCTTTTCTCAAGATTTCCATGGCTATATGGGGTCTTTTATGGTTCCCTATAAATTTTAGGATAATTTGTTCTAGCTCTCTAAAAAATGCCATTGGAATTTTGATAGGGATTGTATTCAATCTGTAGATTGCTTTGGGTAGTATGGTTATTTTAACAATGCTGATTCTTCCTACCCATGAGCATGATATATACTTCCCTTTATTTGTATCTTCTTCAGTTTCTTTTTTCAATGGCTTATAATTTTCTGAGAACAAGTCTTTTACCTCCTTGGTTAATTTGATTCCCAGGTATTTTACTGTTTTTGATGCAATTGTAAATGGGATTTTCTTAATTTCTTTTTCTGAAAGTTCATTATTGGTGTATAAAAAAGTCACTGATTTCTGAATATTAATTTGGTATCCTGCTACTTAACTGAATTCATTGATAAGTTATAACAGTTTTATTCCATGAAATCCTTAGGGTTCTCTCCATATAGTATCATACCATCTGCAAATAACGAGTTTTCCTTCTTTCTTTCCAATTCAGATACATTTTAATTCTCTTTCTTTTCTTATTGTTATGGCTAAGACTTCCAATACAATGTTGAAGAGGAGTGGTGAAAGTGGGCATCTTGTCTTGTTCCTGATCTTAAGGAAAATGCTTTTAGCCTTTCCCCATTGAGTATGATATTAGTTGTAGGTTTGGCATATATGGTCTTTATTATGGTGAGGTATGTTCCCTTTATCCCCACTTTGCTGAGAGTTTTTATCATAAATCGATGCTGGATTTCGTTGAACACTTTTTCTGCACCTGTTGATATGATCATATGATTTTTATCTTTTGATTTGTTAATGTGTTGTATCACCTTAATTGATATGGATATTGTACCGAACTTGCATCCCAGCAACAAATTCAATTTGATCATGGTGTATGATATTTTTAATGTATTGCTGAATTTGGTTTTCTAATATTTTGTTGAGGATTATTGCATCGATGTTCACAAGGGATATTTGCCTATAGTTTTCTCTTTTCTAATGTATTTGTCTGGTTTTAGAATCAGGGTAATGGTGGCCTGATAAAAGTAGCCTTCCTCTTCTTGAATTTTTTGGAATAATTTGAGAAAAACAGGTATTAAATCTTTGAATGTTTGGTAAAATTTGCCGATGAAGTCATCTGGCCCAGGATTTTTTTGTTTTAGGGGAGTTTTTGATTACAGATTCAATTTTGTTGGTAGTAATTGGTCAGTTCAGATTTTCTGTTCTTGACTCAGTCTTGGGAGATTGTATGTTTCTAGGAATGTATCCATTTTTTTCCAGATTGTCCAATTGTGGGCATATAATTGCTTGTAGTATTTTCTTATGATCTTTTGTGTTTCTGTGGAGTCTATAGTTACTTCTCTTTCATTTCTGCTTTTATTTCTTTCAGTCCTCTCTCTTTTTTTTTTCATGAGTCTGGTTAAGGGTTTATCAATTTTGTTTATAATTACAAAGAACAAGCTCTTGGTTTCATTAATCTTTTGTATTGTTTTGCTAGACTCTATTTATACTCAGATCTTTATTATTTCCTTCTTTCTATCTACTTTGGGATTTGGTTGCTCTTCTTTTTCTAGTTCTTTTAAGTGTAAGTTTAGATTGTTTATTTGAGATTGTTCTTGTTTCTTGAGGTATGCCTGTATTGCTATGAATTTCCCTCTTAGAACTGCTTTCACTGTTTCCCATAGATTTTGAGTTGTTGTGTTTTCATTTTTGTTTGTCTCTAGATATATTTTTACTTCTTCCTTGATCTCATTGTTAACCCATTCATTGTTTAGTAGCATGTTATTTAGCCTCCATGTGTTTGTGTATTTTCCAATTTTTTTTCTTTGTTGTTGATTTCTAGTTTTATATCATTGTGGTTGGAGAAGGCACTTGATATAATTTCAATCTTAAATTTATTGAGACTCGTTTTGTGGCCTGACATGTGGTCTATCCTGGAAAATGTTCCATGTGCACTTGAGAAGAATGTATATTCTGCTGCTTTGGGGTGAAACACAATGAAAATATCAATTAAATCTGTCTGGTCTAATGTGTTGTTTATGACTGCTGTTTCCTTATTGATTTTCTGTTTAGAAGATCTATCCATTCATGTCAATGGGGTGTTAAATTCCTATTATGAGTATATTACTGTCAATCTCTCCCTTTATGTCAGTCAATAATTGCTTTATGTATGTAAGTGTGTGTATGTTGGGTGCGTATATGCTTACTAGGGTTATGTCCTTTTGATTTATTGATCCATTTATCATATGTACTGCTCTTCTTTGTCTCTTATAGTTTTTGTTTTAAAGTCTATTTTGTCCGATATAAGTATTGCTACCCCAGCTTTTTCATTTCCATTTGCGTGAAATATCTTTTTATGTTCCTTTACTTTGAGTCTGTGAGTGTCCTTTGATCTAAAGTGGGTCTCTTGTATACAACATATGCATAGGTTTTCTTTTTAAATCTATTTGGCTCCCCTATGTCTTCTGATTGAAGCATTTAACTGTTAACATTTAAAGTGATTATTGATAAGTACATAGTTACTGCCATTTGATTATTTGCATTTGTTTTTTCTCTTTTTTTCTCCTTTTACCCTTTTTTTTTTTTTTTTTTTTTACAGAAGTCCCTTTAGCATTTCCTGTAATACTGGCTTGTTGATGATGAAGTCATTAAACTTTTCTCTGTCTGGGAAGCTTCTTATCTCACCTTCCATTTTAATCAAAAACCTTGCTAGTTAGAGTATTCATGGTTGTGGATTCTTGTTTTTCATAACTTTGAATATTTCTTGTCAGTCCCTCCTGGCCTGCAAAATTTCTGTTGAAAAACCAGCAGACATTCTTATGAAGGTACTATTGTAAGCACCTTTCTCTTGCTGCTTTTAAGAATCTCTTTTTGTCTTTGATGTTCAACATTTTAATTATGATGTGTCTTGGTATGGGTCTGTTTGAATTCTTCTTGTTTGGAACTCTTCGTGCTTCCTGAACTTGTATGTCTAATTCCTTTGTCAGGTTAGGAAAGTTTTCTGTCATTATTTCTTCAAATAGAGTCTCAGTCTCTTGCTTGCTCTCTTCTCTTTCAGCTACACTTATGATATGGATATTGTTACACTTCACATTGTCCCAGACGTCTCTTAAATTATCCTCATTTTTAAACTTTTTCTTTTTTGTTGTTCCAGTTGGGTGTTTTCTGCTACCTTGTCTTCCAGCTCACTGATTTGATCTTCTGCTTTGTCCAATCTACTGTTGAATCCTTCTGGTGTATTCTTCATTTCGGTTATTGTATTCTTAATTTCAATCTGGTTCTTTTTAATGGTTTCTATGTCCTTTTTTTATGCTTACTATCTCTGTTGAGATTCTCATTGTGCTCATCCATCTTCCCCCTCAGTTCATTGAGCAACCTTATAGCCATTATTTTGAACTCTGTCTCTGGTAGGATGCTTGCCTCCATTTCATTTAGCTTATTTTCTGGAGTTTTCTCCTATTGTTTCATTTGTGGCATGTTTCTTTGTTTTCTCATTTTATTAGTCTCTCTGTGTTCATTTCTATGTGTTAGGAATATTTGTTTCATCTCTCAGCCTTGGCCAGATGGCCTTAGGTGTCCTGTGTGGCCCAGTGGCACACTCTCCCTGATCACCTGTGCCTGGGGCTCTGGACGTGATTTTCATGTGTGTTGTGTGTGACCTTCTGTTGTAGCTAAGTCTTTATTGGTATTAGCACATCATTGGATGGGATTAACACTCAGGCTGACTAACTGTGGGAATTGGCTGCTCCCAAAGAGTAAGAGTTGCTGTGTTGGGGCTGACCCCACTGAGTGGGATTTGCCCTAGCAGGCTTCTGTACTTGTTGAGACCACCCTTTGCATGTACCACTTATGGGACTAGTCAGGAGTTGCTCTGTTTGAGTCTAGGTCCAGTCTCCAGGTGTGTTGGTTTTGTGGCCCCTTGGCAAGGGCTCCCTAGTAGGCCAAGGTTAGCCACTGCCTTTCATTGCTCAGGGCTACCTTGTAGGAGTCACGAAGTGATCCTCAGTTGATTGTTGCCAATGCTGGGTCTATAGATAGGAAGAGACAGAGCTGTAGGCCGCAGTCCAGTTACTCCCCGCATCTGACCTAAGACATTTTAGCAGAAGGACCAGTGCTCCTCAAGGCCTGACACTACCTGTCAGTTGCCCGTCAGTCTCTGGAACTGGAAGAGCCTCTGGGTTATACACATGTTGGGTGGTGCAGGGACCCTGGGAGTCACCTGGATCTGTTAAGCAGATTTTCCCTGCCACTACAGTGTCAGTTTATATACCAGCACTGTCTCTGTGGCTCCCTGTACAAGTTTCAGATCATAGCAAGACCAAACAATGCCCACCTTGGGCCTGCAAACATCAAAGCTCTGTTTAAGAATTACTGAAACTTGTGGGCATGAGTTTGTGGCCCATTAATGAAAACTTCTCCTAGATAATGGGCTCTGCATGGGCCACACGAATTGAGTGCTGTTGTTTGTTGTTGAATTTCTTACCCAAGGAAAGCATAGGATGGGACTAGGAAGCCTGGGAGCAAGCTTGTCAGAGGTAATTTGCGAGTTATGTGGGGCATCATCTCAGTGAGTCACGGGGCTAATAGGCTTATACAGCACCAGATTTGCTGCCAGCTCTGGGACTGCGGGCTCCCATCAAAGTCAGATATCACTGAGAGACCTACTGTCATCTGTGACGTGCCCACAAATCCCTGAGATCTGCCCAAATAATGTTGTATCTCATGCTGGCAGTAGTAATCTTCCCATCACTGTATTTCCTGAACTTTGTTCACTTTGCTGGCTGAGATCTGTTGACTGCAGAATGCACAACCCTGGCTAGGGACAGCAGCCTATCAACATGACAAGAGCACTTTGTGGATTGGATGGGGCAGGATCTCAGGGAGTCAAGGGCCATCAGGCCAATACAGCCTCAGTTTTCTGCAACTTCTGTGTCTGCACATTCTTACAGTAGTCTAAGATCACAGTGAAACCAGCTGCCGTCTGGGGTGGCCTCATTGATCCTTGCAATCCCCCCAAGAGATATTGCATCTCGTATCAACAGCAGTGGTGTGCCCACAACTGTTTTCCGCAAAAGGTACTCACTGTACTAGCCAAGATCTGTTGTGTGTGCAGAATGCACAACTACAGAAAAGGGTAGGGTGAAGCTGGATCTCAGGGAGACAAGGGCCATCAGGCAAATACAGTTTCAGTTTTGCTGCAACTTCTGTGACTGTGCATTCTCACCGTAGTGACAGATTATAGTGAGACCAGCTGCTATCTAGTGTGGTCCCACAGATGTCTATGATGCCCACCACTCAACATTGCAGCTCTCATAGGCAGCAGAGGTCTACCTGCAACTGGTTTTCCTGCATTGCACACACTGTGCTAGGCAAAGTTTGTTGCCTGTGTGGAATGCGAGACCTGGGGGAGGGGCAGGGCAGTGGTTGTCAACAGGTCTCCTGAGGCAATTTGTGGCTTGGTTGTGGCAGGGTCTCAAGAAGACAATGACTATGGGCTCAATATAGCATCAGTCCCACAAAAGTCACAGATCACAGCAAGACCAGCTGCTGTCTAGGACTGGCCCACAGATCCCCGAGATCTACTCAAGTTCATGCTGGCAGCAGTGATCTACCTGAAACTGTCCTTAAAATTCATGCTCACAGCATAGATTTCCTTCTACAAATGTTTGGCCTGAAATGGGGCAGGGCATGGCAGCCACTCAGCACAAGCCACCCAAGGCAATCTTTAGGTTGGATGTGGCAGGCAGATTTCCTCAGGCCAGTGCAGCCTCTAAATTGGCCTTGTAGGAGGGATCTACACAGGCAAGCTGGCACAGTCTGTGGTCTGTAGATTGTCCCAAAGAGGGTCCCCAAAGGAGGAACAGTGGTGGCTGCCTGTTCAGCCCTCATTCAGAGGCCAGATAATGCAGTCTTTCTCAGTATGAATCTTGCACGAGCTTCTGACCCACTGCTGGTGTCCCCGGTATGCGTCTGCAGGTGAGAAAGCCAAGGGTGAGCCCTTTGAAGGGGTGTCTAGGATTTCAGTCTCTCTCTGTTTCACCCAGACACCCAGAAACCCCTCTGATTTTTATAGTCAGAGTTTTTTGGAATTCCAATTCCCTGGGCCGGGACCCTGGGCTAAGACCCTGGGCTAGAGAGCCCCCAAATGAGGCTAGGACCCCTCTCTCCTTGGGGGATGTGCTCTGTAGCCTCTCTCTCCCTCCTGGTGTTCCTCCACTACCCACAGGTGCGGGTATAGCCCAATTAGCAACTTTGCCCCTCCTACTAGCTTTGATGTGGCTCCTTCTTTATATTTTCATATATATGTGTTATGATCAGTTGTACTTCAGGTGATTCTCCATGTTGATTATTTTATTATTTGGTTTAACTTCAATGTGGACCTGAGAGGAGGCAAACCCTACTTTTACCTATTCTGCCATCTTCTTCCTTTTACTGTAAAATTTTAAAATACTGGGGACAAGGAGGAGATTCCAAATGCTTTCAAAGAAAATACAAGTACTTAAAAAGTATCAGAAATCAGAATGCCTTTTGACTTCTCAACAGCAATTGGAAGTTAAAAAGCAATAAAACAGGGTCCTAAGAATTCTGAAGGAAAATCATCTTTGACCTAAAATCCTATACCCAGCCAAACTATCACTCAAGAGTAAGGGCAGAATAAAATATTTTCAAATATGCAAAGTCTTGAAGATTGTACTTCCCATGCACCCTTTCTCAACAATATTCTTGGAGGGTGTGCTTCACTGAAATGAGAGAATAGACCAAAAAAGAGGAAAAAATGAAATACAAGAAAGAAGAGATATATCATAAGAGAGAGGTGAGTATGATAAATGAAGGTCCCATGATGACAGCTGTTCAGCAGGCATAGAAGACAATTAGTCCAGATGTGTGTAACCACTCATGATATGCTAAAGACTTATAAATGAGAATCCTAGATGCCTAACTTCTTTTAAAATTTACAGACATATTTTTATGGTGAGCTTAGCCCAGATTTTCATCTGTTCTAGATTGTGTTAACCATGTGCCCTGCTACCAAACTGACCAAAAGACAATTCAGCTCAATTTCCCTTGGGAGCTTTAATCAGGGGCCATATTGCCCTTTCCTTACTTAATTAGGTTTGCACCTGATACCTGCATAGGTAGTGAAAGGTAACAAGTAAAATATGATTAAAACAGAACTGTACAGTGGTTATCTCTGTAGGTAATTGAGTAGGCATTAGGGAGTAACACACAGAAGCTTCTAAGGAACAGGTATTTCTTAACATTAAATAATCTCATAATGTTTTTTTAAATGTAAATATAATTCTTATGCTTTTCTGTATGTATGATACATTTCACAATTTAAAAAATCTTTATCATTTGATATAAATAAACCAGCAGTCATGCCTATAAAGCTTCTTCTTGAAGGTACATTATTTTCACCACTATAAAAAGCTCAGTGAAAACTCCAAATGATTAAGATGAACAGCTTCACTGTTCACTTTGTACTGCAGCAAAAAGAGATTTAAAAAAAAAATAGATTGATGTCTGACTCTTTTGAAACCTAAATACAATGGACACATTCTAATTTTTGATTATCCTATACATTTATTAATGGCTAAATGAGTCTCTATTCACACACACACACACACACACACACACACACACACACACACACACAGAGTCTACAAGATTTCCTATTAACTGTTATATTGGAAAGAGTGACAGTCTCTTACCTTTCATAATGGAATTATACCTGGAACCTCCCTTTTGGTAGCTGACACCAAATGGGAACAGAAAGAGGAGGAAAAGATTATACTCAATCTAAGTGAGTGCTTATCTTAGAGGGAAAGAAAATGTACCCTACATGAGCAGTGGCCTTTGACAGCAACCTCACTCAGCAGGCCTATGGTCTATGGTCAAAGGACTATGGTCAAAGCATGTTTGTCACTCGCCAATCATATTGGCTATTCCTGTACCTGTGGGAAAAAAAAACTGAAAAAAGATGAAGGAAAGAAGGACCAGTAATAGTCATTCCAACATTCAGCCACCTTGAAGAATATAGTAAAAGTACCCTTTATGGAAACCAGGAGCGGGAATTGGCCCCCTGTCTTGTCTGCAGTGAGAAATGTAAAAGAGAGGGACTGTATCAGTTGGGATTCAACCAAAGAAGCAGACCCGCCTACACTGACCCTCAGACAGTAAGCAGAACTACTGTGTCACATCTGACTTAAAAACTTTATTCAAGTTTCTCTGTGGCCAACCCTAGCCTGAAACCAGACATTGTAGGAAATGCATTGCCAGCATACCTAAGTTAACACAGTAGAAAGCCATCACAGCCCACTTGATGATTGTATACACCTCTCTTTTCTTCCCCAATCACACACACATCAGTACATTTTTCTTATAATATCTAACAGTTAAAGTGTTTTTCTGTATGTGTTTGCATTTGCCTGTGTGCTTACTCCCAACATCCTCTTCTTAATGAAAATAAAGTACCACTGAGTGCCACTTAATGTCTTCAGCCACGTCATCTTAACCTTTACAACAAGTCTATCAGGAGTGTATTTGTTTTACCATTTTTAGCTAAGGAAATTAATTAAGGCTCAGGAGATGCAGAGTTCTTTAAACTATACCTAACTTCCAAATATAAACAATGGCAAAGTCATGCTTCTGCCTAATATGAGGTCACTCTGTTCTTCATACACCAAACACACACAAATTCTCTCCTTGAATGAGGAGACAACATTCTTTTATCCATCTTTGGGTTAATTTCCTTTCAGCTGCATCATATCTTTCTTTTAATATTGTGTAACTTAAACACTAAGATATAAAATTACTACTATTAATACATTCTAACTTAGATGAAAGGAGGATGGGGGAAGAAAAATGGGTTAATATATACATAATATATTCATATTAAAATAAGAAAAATATAACTGCCTGTATCTTTATTTCTGAATCTGGTTATGTGGTTATAGCTGGTATTTATGACTCACCTTCTTCCACTATTCATTTTACATTATTTTTGCCCTCAGCAAGCACTTCAAACAGTCATGGTTCTTTGCCTGGTAGGGTAACGCAAATCTTTATTCCCCAAGATTCTAGGTCATTGGGTTGTTGTAGTTTTCCATTTAATCATGGGGCATGGGAGTATTAGAAGGCACTCCAGGAGATTGCTTGCATTCCATCAACTGCTCCTTACCATAGAGTGGCCAGGTGACAGTCCCTTGTGAATGTATTTCTTATATTCTTAGTGAAGAGAATGTCCCCTAGATCAGCAGTCCCCAACCTTTTTGGCACCAAGGATGGATGCTTTTATGAGAATCTAATGCCCAATGATCTGAGGTAGAGCTGAGGTGGTGATGCCAGAGCTGGAGAGCAGCTGCAAATATAGGTGAAGCTTTGCTCACTCACCCACTGTTCCCTTCTTGCTGTGCAGCCTGGTTCCTAAAAGGCTCTGCGGCCCAGGAGTTAGGGACCTCTACTCTAGGTGATATATTTAAGAGATGGAGAAGCAAGTCTTAAATATAAAGTCATCCTAGCATTCTAGTCTCCCTAAGTCTTTGGATAGCTTCCTCTACAGTGTATCAAAGAAAGACTGGTATTTCAACCTGATTTAGTGTAGGCCATCATGAGGTTCATGTATTAGTCAATCAACCAAGCAGACTTTTAGAGCCATTCCTAGCCACTAAAGTTAACACACAAATCCAGGATCTCTGCTTAGTAAGCCTATTTTAATAAATTCTACCTAATCCAACATTATATTTCTCTCATGCTGTTCTAACACCCTTAAGTTTCATTTGCACATATATTCTCCATATTTCTATCTATATAAATTGGAAAAAATCATGTAATTCTTTTGGTATGTGTAACACCTCCTCACAGGTAACAAATCATACCTTACAGTCTGGAGCCTGTTTGAACTTTAGTCTGCTTGTAGCTCTAAGCAATGAGAGATGGGAATAGATTTCAAGAAAATTCTTTAGTCCTTTGCAATGTAACTACCTCAGGGGACACTGTTTCAGGTTCCTCAAGCAGGGGAGACCAACCTCCTCAGGCAGGAGTAGAAGGGCTGCTTCTTTTAGATAGAGGCTTGGAGGGATTTAGGGGGTCAATGTCTCCAGCTTCATTAGAACCTCTCCATATGTTCTCATTTGAATTTCATTCTTTCCCAAGCTAATCTAGGAGCCTGAAAGTTTAAAATTCAATTTGCTTTGAAATTCAACTGCCTGTGAGATTGGACTTTGGATCTGGTTTTCAGAAATCTTGGTGGCTACAAGTGATAAAGATTTCTTTTTGATCAGCCATAGACGTTTTCAGGTACATTTAGCAGAACTTGAGTGGGAATTTGAAACCCTAAGCATATTGTTTTCTTTCTCCAGGTCCTCAAGCAGTTAGGAGAAACCAGCCAACCCCATTATATTTCTTATTGTCACTAAAATGTTCTATGACATCAACCACCTGGTCATCCAAAGCCTTGCCTTCTACAGACATTACAGATGTCTACAGGTGAGAATTTAAGTAGCTGTTAACCACTGTTTGCCATGGGCTACCAATGTCCTCTTTACCACTGGACACATGGTTATTAATAGTTTAATCTGATCAAATCAGAGGACACTTCACAACTAATCCAGAACCAGTTCAAAGAATTCATCCTTATGATTCTGTCTACTGGAATCACTTCTGGTCACAAATTCTATACCAGAGATACAATAGGCATGGCATAGATTATGGAATTTATTTGAGGAATTTGACATTATGTGAAAGCTAGTAAAATCAGAGTTTGGCTGTTTTTATCTGTCTGCTGCTGACCCTGAACTCACAGGGCTGGTGTTTGGGAGGGAAAATGTTATAAAATGGGGGAGAGCAGTGACATCTGGACCCCATAAGGAACAAGCTGAAACCTATGACTGTTCCTACCATCTCCAAGCTTTCTCCCTGATGACCTATAGGAGAAGCTAGTCCTCTCACTGTGGGGTCACCCTCATACTAGCCCAGGATTTAGGGAAGCTGAAGGAAAAGATCTCATGGGAGCCTGAGGAGCTGAGGGCCCTGCTACTGCCCATGCCAGCAAAGAGAGCAGATTTGCAAAACATGTGTGAGCTAAAACACGGCCTGCATTTCATCCTTTGGAGAGTAAGCAGGGCAACTGCCTCACTTCTGCTTTTCAAATCTGCAAATCTCTTCTGTGGCTCTCACCAAACACATTCAGGGAAGGGAACTCTGAGAAATGTAGTTCAGCTTCACTAAATCCTCTTGTTATAAAGCACCACAGTATCCCAGACAGCTAGAAATACATGTGCGAAGGAACACATAGGAGAAACAATATGGTATTCTGGGCAGTTAATGATTATTTATGTCTGTACCAAATCTTCCTTTTAAATAAACCTGGCCTATTCACAGTAGGACTCTGAGGAAATCACCATGGGATAGCACTTTCTAATCTGTATCCCAATCAGTCACTCTGCCTAGACCTTCACTTTGCTAGTTTTCATTATCTCAGGTCTTATCCCTAAAGTCTGGCTCTGGCCTTGGCCCATCACATTGGTGACCTGCTCTTGTCTTGCTCTTGGGCCCAGCTTCTGCCTTTGGCCTTGCTCTCCAGGTGCTGAACTCTGGCTTCCCTGCAGGATCTAAGAGATGCCCAGTTTCTATAGCTCCACCCAAACAGGTCTATGGTTCACTAACTCCAACAAAGAAGGAGGTGACAGAAAATAGGTAAATGAATCATGAAAACAAGTAATAACGATGATGCTGGTGATAAATTGTCTAGCATCTTATGACTTCTAATTTTTTTTCTTTATCGGGGCTGTCTAGACCAGGTAGAATGAATCATGCCTTTTCCAAGCTGCTTGGGGGCCTGTGACTAATATCCCCCCATGTGAGTTATTGTTAAAAAAAAAATCCTACAGCAGTTGGAGACCTAATGTGAAAATAGGCCATTCCCACCTCTCTAGAAATGGTTTGATTGGTTTTGCTCATTAAATGTGTATAATTATACCTTAATGTTGTTTTCATTTGCATTTCTTTAATTGATAGTATGAATGCCTTCTTCCCTGAGATGATTCACCATCTAAATTTTCTTGAGTTAGCATTTTTTCTCATCTTTTTTGATTTTTTATTTTGTGGAATTTGAGTATCAACTTCATATTTTATCAAGTCTTCATATATTTTGAGCAGTAGATTTTTCTGATTATATTCATATATATTTTCCTTTTCTGTTGCTTTCCTTCTGATATTTATTTTATTGCTTTTTATTGTACAAAAGTCCTTGACTTTATAGATTTTAACACATCCATCTTGTTCCTGATGGTATTCTCCATTTTTAATATTATAAATTTATTTCCCTCTAGAACTAAAATAAATATTGTACTATATTTTCTTCCAGATTATTTTTTATAGATTGGATTTTATATTTGTCTCTGATTCATCTGGAGTCTGTAGAGAGTAGTATTTAAGAGCTTGGCTTTTGGTGTCAAAAAGGTATGAGTTCAAACTTCATCTTTTCTCCTTATCTCCCGCATGACCTTGGAAAAACATCATGTGTGTTCTCTGAAGCTATTTCCTCAGATTAGTTTACCATATTACCTTTCTTTCTTAAACATCTTTAGTACTGAAATATCACAGTCAAGAAGTGCATAAAATATACATGTATACCTTATTATCATTCTAAATTATTTCTTCATCATTCATTCTCCCAACTAGATTCTACTCTGAGATATTCAGTGGAAATTTACATTCAAATTGTATTAAATCTCACCTTTACATTGTCCAGGTGCACATGAGTGGGGGGAGGGCATTGCTATTTAAAATAATATATTTTTCAAGTGAACTCGGGGTACTGCTAGCTAAAGCAATATCCAAGAAGAGGGTGTTTGGAGGTTAATCAATTAAGACAGCCACCATTGCTTAATCTATCCATAGTGATAACTCACTAAAAGAAGATGTCTCAAAATGAATAAGCAGAATAATGAACCCAAAATTTGGACCTGAAATTTAATGATTAGGAGTAAGAACTTGGAAAATTAGAAAGAGGTGGTGATGAAAAAATGAACAGAACAGAAAGTAAACTGGCAAAATTGATGATCGTGTCCACAATACTGGGTATCAATGAAGTACTTGTTCCTTTTAGGTTGGCACACCTTTGCAGACAAGGAGAGAGCTCTAATGGGACTGAGGAGTGCTGAGAAAATATAGGTGTGTCGTTGCCTTACTGAATACTAGTATACCTTGGCATGAAGTAGTTTGTCTCTCTACAGACATTAATGTCTTCTTTTTGCTATTAAATATTTATAATATTATTTGCATGAATCTCTCATGGTGTATGCTGATATTCACATTTTTATTACAATAAATGAGCTCTTGATTTTTATTTTATTTTCAGCATATTACTAGTATATAACAACACAATTGATTTTTGAGGCTGCATCTTACATCCCATAACTCCACAGAATTCATTTATTACCTCTAATAATTTTTTTGGTTGATTTCTTTTGATTTTCTAGGTCACTGCTAAAAAGCAACATTTTTATTTCTTTCCTTCATATATTTATGCCTTTTATTGTCTTCCTTCTACAGTGATTATTGTGGGCTCTTTTAGTACTATATTAAATATATGCAACAAAAAAAAGACATTTGTTTTGTTCCTTTTTTAAGGAAATGACTAATGTTTCTCTAACATGCATGGTGTGCCTTGCATCTAATTACACTCAATATATATATATAGGTTGAAATAAGATGAATATTACATTTTAAATAATTAATTTAAATGATGTAAAGAAAGAAGGTATCTAATCTTAAAAAGAACTATGTACAAAATTGATTTTTAAACACATCAAAGTTATTTCCAGTACATATTAATAAAATTACACTTGCTATTTTGTTCTTCTGCTAATAAAGAAAGTTAGCTATAAATGCCTTCTTATTTCTGTATGATAGTTTTGAACTCTATGATTAAACCTGGTTTAGGTTTAGTGAATAATTCTCTTAAGATGCTGTATTTTATTACCTAAGTTTTATTTGAAGATTTTTGCATTTGTTTCTCCAAAGTGAATTGTTTTATGTTTGTTTGTTTGTTTGTTTGTTTGTTTGTTTTATGATTGCCGTCTGACAGATGTGAGAATTAGCTGTATTTGCCTCAACAAATGTTAGCTGACATTTCATCTTTCTAGAATGCTTTTAAAGACTACATAAAACTCAAGTACCCTTGATTTTTCTGAAAGTTAAGAAAACCACCTACAAAATTCATTTGAAGTATGTTCCTTGTATAGGATAAATCTTTAATAACAACACTTCCTACTTCTTATTCTGTTATTAGTCTGGTCATGTTCTTTTTTTCACATTAGTTCTTAGAATTTAAAAACATGTATGAAGGATTATGTACTTTCAGTTAGATATCAACTTCATTACCATGTAACTAAGAATAATTCTCCTACTAAATTGTAATAGATTCAAAAGAAAAATATATTTTCTTTTTCATTTACTGACTTTATTCATAATCTCATTGGGGCTGAAACTCTTCCTAGGTTTACCTATTTATCCACAGTCAAGTGCAATATTAAACTCCCTGTAGGCATTAAGTAAATGGGTATGAAATGGGTGAAATAAAGGATGAGCCCCTTTCTGCATAGAATATAAATTTAGTTTTCAAAGTTGTCCCTCCTCTATTTTATTTCCAAGTCATACTTCATCTTTATATCTTGGGAATCTGAACTACTTTATGAAATAACATATTTTAAATGATTTATATTTTGCCTAGTCCAAAAGGTGGATTGAAATATTAACGAGTATGAAACTATTATAATTTTAAAGAGAATAAAAATTTGTAACTGTAGAAAAATTGACACGGTAATCACTGAGAAAAGTTAAATATTTGCAATAAAATGGTAAAAATTTCATCTTTTACCTTGTGGTCTCTCACAGTGTGTGTTCCATTTTCTGATGGTGTTTCCTTATGTGATTAAGGATGGATGTTGTCAACATTGAGATCTACTTGTCCCTTCTAAAGCTTCTGTACTTCCTCTCTCTGTTTAGTTTGTTATGTGCTCTTGGCTGTCACTGCTTTCTATAATGGTCTTCCCACCTGGAGATTTTGTCCTGGCTGTACCTGGTCAGGTAGGGCCAAGTTCCAGTTCTCTATGCCTGGTAGCAATTTCTTCCTGAGCCATGCTTTTGTCCTACCATCTAAGAAAGAAGCCTAGATTTGTTTGAATTCTTCCAACTTTAAGTATAATTTTTCTTTTTTCCTTGACCCCTTTAAAAATTCTATCTTTGTCTTTACATTTTAAAACAATTAACAGGGTGGTTTTGTTTTAGGTGATGGCATGGGAGAATGAGAGGAGCTCTCTTTGAGAATTGCACTTGCTCGATATACTCACTGAGACTGTTTTTCTTTTCATGATATTCTTGTTCAGTGATTACTTTTAAAATGTATCTCATGTGTTTAAGATTTCTTTGCTTCTTCTGGTAACCCATATATTTACAGAGAAATTTTCTTGACTTATTTTCAATCTGTATAAGTTTCTCTTTATTTATCCCTTTAAAAAAATATTTGGATGCTGCAATAATACTGTTTCTGATGGAGAGTCAACACTTATAGTAGAGACACATGTAGGAGTCTGATTTAGCACACTGTGCATTTCCAAATCCGGCTTTTGGAGGAAGTGGTTTAGGAGTGAGGAGTGAGGAGTTGTGCATGGGAGAGGTGAGGGGCTAGTAAACACTGGTCATGGAGAACGCCTCCAACTGGTTTCACAAAGAGCCTGGGGAATGGACTCTGAGGCCTAAAGTTACTGTGTCAGGGGGTGGGGTGCAGGGGGTCCACTGGAATCCAGCAGACTTAGACTAAATTAGAGTTTAAAGACATACACATTACATGTTTGGAGCTAGTCCTTCATGATAATACACAGGCCAAGAAAGTAGGACTTTTCTCTAAAGAAATAGGTAAGAGAGGAATAGAAAGTCCATGTAAAAATGAAGCTGCCAAGAGCCACAGAACTGGCTTTCCCTCCTCCTGCCATGCTGGCCCTAGGCCAGCTGTGAACTGCAGTGTGCCTAGACCAGTGTGCAGCGATGGAAGCCTCAGGTGAACAGAATCTGACCAGAGCTTGCTGTAGTCAGTCAGTGTTTATGTAGAGCCCCTGAACTTCATGCTTTTATCAGGGTTCCCTTCTTGATCTGAAAATAATTGTATCCTGTTTTTTCTATCTATAGGTCAGCTGCTGTTGCAAGTGGATGTCCCAGGAAGCAGACACCAAGACAGAGTAGAGCATGTAGGGTGTTTCTTAAGGAGGACCCTAGGAGTCAACACCTGTACAAGAAAAGCACTGATGAGCTGTGATGCTGACAAAAAAGGCTGGCTGTCCCTGAGGAGCTCTAGTCAGAGTTCTTTCTTTACCCTGCCACCCTCAGCACTAGGTATGAGCTGCCCTCAGGGGGCTGGCCCTTAAAGTGGCTCTCTGCAGCTGTAGCAATCTCTTAAGAGAAGGGTCTGACAGCTGTGGGCTGCTGTTTGCCAGCACACCAATGGCTGGAGCAAAACTGATGGGAAGAGTGGACAGCTTCCCAGTACCCACCACAGGCCCTGACCAGGGTCTGAAATCACCAGGTTGAAGAGACTCTACTTGCAAAGAGTTCAAACTTTATGCTGTGGCAAGGAGACAGGGGATGACACAAACCATTATACTACAATAGAATAATTACTATAATTGAAGTGTGCTTAAAATGTCAGCATGGGTTTGTGTGTAAGTATGCAGAAAGGATTATTTACAATTACATGGGTTTTAAATTAATTTTTTAAAATAAAATATTGTAAAATCTGTTTTTCCTAAGTCTACACTCAACTACAATTCTTATTATCTATTTACAAATCTAGCAAATTTTAAATAAAAAATAAAATGATCAATTTCCATGGGACTTCTGAATTATGTTCATCCATTCAAGATAAACACATTTAATTCTCTCTGAACAGTCTAATTTACACACTTAGCTAAATTTACTAAATATTTTAAACTATATTTATATACTTAATAGATTTCATTTTCTCATTAAAGACTTCAAATGCCTAACGGGGAAACTTATAACTCTAACAAGAAAACCTTCCCACGTGTGTAAAAAAAATAGTAAATTGATTATATTTAATTTATAAATATTAAGGTAATACTAACATTTTCACTAAACTAATTCAACTGATTTTACAAATTTCAACTTTAAAATCACAGGCCTAAAATCAACCATTAGTTTTAAATTGAGACTTTTTAAAATATAAAATGGTAACTCATGAATTAAAAAAAAAAAAACCTAAAGAAAGAACCAATCATTATGTGTGGACTTTATTTACTTCATGATTCAAAAAAAAAAAAATCTAAAAAAATTATGGCATTCATGAGACAGAAATTTCAACACTGACTCAACACTTGATGTTTAAAGGAATTATTATCATTTTTTCTATATATATAATGTGCTGTGACATCTGAGATTTGCTTCTAGGTTAAATGTGAAGGGAGAAGTGGATCTGGAAAGAGAAGTTTTGCCCTTGGGTTGGTAAATGTTGAAGCTGGGTGATAGGTTCATGGAGGCTCATTGGACTATGCCATAAATATTTGCATTTGTTTGAAATTCTGCATAACATGATATTTTAAAAATTAAATTGGAATTTTAACATCAATTTCTGAAATTCCTTAAGATGTCACATATTCATTGAAAACTTATCAAATAATAAATTTACAGATTGTCCCTACGTTTGTAAAATGTATTCCTTAACTAATCCAAAAGTATAAATGTCATGGATTTATTTGTGTCACCTTCTCTTCTGAAACTACTTAGTGTTGAAAAGACATCCACTAGGCAGTAGGGTACAACCCTGGAAATCAGCATTGTTTTAAAGCCCCCAGGAGATTCTAATGTGCAGCCAAGGTTGAGAAGCACAGTACTAACACAGTTTGCAAGAATCTTCTGATGGGCTTGTCAATACATGGAAGGCTGGGCCCCACCTCAGGATGTTCTGACCTATGGTCTTGAGGGAAGAACTGCATTTCTCGCAAGTTTCGGGTGATGCTATGTTGTTGGTTCAGGGACCCCAGTTTGAGAATCAGTGTTGCTAGGCAAGCAGATTTACTACCTGAATAGAGTCAAAGTTACTAGGTTAATAACTCGAGTCAATTATACTGAAACTATATCATGTGGACTGAACTTGCTTACTATCCTGACTCTAGACTGGACATAGAAACTGTGGCCGTATGTTGCAGCATTTATGACTGCTATAATAATGCAGTGGTGGGATCCTTCTTTTTCATTTGAGGTTTTGCAATCTATGCCCCTAGGGTTCAAATCACACTTTTATCTAATTTTATCTAAGAAGAGTAGAGGAAAAGGGTAGATACCTTCCTTTACCCAGCTGCTTCTGTCACTGCCTGCCTGGACTTTGCATATTTTTAGCTCTCTTACGACATTTTAGTATCTTTTGCTCTAGCTCAGAAGACATTAGAATGAAAGTCTCTAGGGTCCTGAATTTCTTCATATTCTTTCTGTTGTTGTGGCCAAAGCTCTTCTGTTAGTCATGGAGCCAGAGCATCAGAGTCTGCCTGAGGAATGAGGGAAGACTTCACAGAGGGGGTGGTTTCAAGCTGCACCTCAGTTATGAGTAGGAGTGTGGAAGGTGAACAAGGGAAGCCAGGGGAAGAAGGAGCAGACAGTCTTGTATTTTTATGCTTATTGGAATGTCATATGGGGCAAGTTGGGGGTTACTTGTGAGAAATGAGACTGAACAGACAGGAAGGCAGGGAACAGGTATTAGGGAAGGAAGACCTTGTATGCCACACAAGAAAAGAGTTAGATTTATCCTGGAGACACTGGGGGGACTACTGAAGAATTTGGAGTAGAAGAGTAGCCCTATGAGATTTGCATGTTAGAAAGATTATCCTGACAGCTGTGTGGAGGGTAGACTGGGGTCCTGCCCAGAAGCAGGAATTTACCAGTAGGGAGATTATCTGAGTAACAGTGATGCATGAGGACCTGGACTGGGGCAGTCACAGCACAGATGGGAAGAGAAAATGATAGGTAGATATGTTTGCATGCTAATGTGAGTGTATGTATGTATTTTTAATCTGCCTTGTCTCAACAAGATTTAAGACAGCTTTGGTAAATGCATAAAACTTAAGCAAAAATAAAAACTTAAATCAGTGTAGAAAGAAACAGGACAAATAGAAAAAACAAAATAGGAAAGATAAGGTAAAGCCGTGAAAGAAGTTCACATAGGGGCATTGAGGTCCTTGTGTCTGCCTGAGGTGAGCCATGAATTGGCTGACTTTCTAAAAATCAATACAAAGGGAGACTCCATCCATCACTTGACTTACAGAGCTCATAAGATAAAAGCACTCCAGCTGCTTGGGAGGAACATGGGGAGTGTTGGTTCTGAAAATAGAGCAATTTATCTCATGAAGCCTGAGAAAGAGCACATGGGTCTATGTACCAAACAAAACCCTCAACGTTGCAGAATGAGAGTATCTTGTTTCTCTAAGAAATGATTCCTCTGAGTGAAGATTCAAGTATTCAGGCTGAAAGATGGGGTTTTGTCACATACTTCCCCCTAAGTGAGGTACCTTGTGGGCCAGCTACGAAACCAGGCTGTCTGATTGGAAGATACCTGTCTTGTCAAGGAAGAAGTAGATGCTGTCCTAGAAACAAATAAAACAATAACAATAGGCAGCAGGAGGCTCTGGAGGAGGACAAACCATAGCCAAACAGACATGGAAGCTGGTTGAACTTCCCAAGCATGCTCAAAGGTAAAGGGTTAAGCAGAGGACTTGATGCCTCATGATCTGAGGGAATGAGGGTTTGGTTAGCAAGTTAGACCAATGCCCAGGTACAGGCTTGGATCAACTGGTTTGCCAGTCATGCAAAAGGAAATTAAGCAAAAGAAGTAGATTTTGGGGTTGGGCGATGGTAAGAAAAATTGTGAGTTCACTTTGGGGTCACATTGTGATGTGCCTGATAACATCTATCTGGCAACATAACCAACTTTTTGTGGTTTAGTTTTGGTTTTCATGTGAGATTGGTACCTCCAACTATATCATCTTAGAGGTCACTTGTAACAGTTGCACCAGCCACCTATGGCTTCCTGCATCTCTCTCTGTCCTAGAATGTCTTATTCTTTATGGAGCTAGGCAGGTTGGAAGTGTTAGGAGTTACTGTCCCAGGGGTAACCCTCAACCAATAATGGACAGGAGTTGGTGAACAAATACCAAATGTCTTGTCCTTCTCGGTAGACCATTCTTAGGTAGATGGTGTCTCAGCAGACCCCCAGCAGGATTGAGTGCCTGTTGCCCACAGGGATGGCCTGTTCATCAGTGACCTCCTTGTTGTCTGTCTCTCTTCCCTGCCTCACTTCTCACTCCTCATGGAGCTTCCCAGAATCGCTTTCCAATAACCCACTTGCACTCACATCCCTATGTGAGAGCTGCCACACCAGGTATCTACACACATTGGTCCTTCCTCAGCTGGGCTCCTAAACAACAGATCCTGGGATGCAGACTCTTGTTTACGATTTATTGGAGGAGCACTCTCTGGAGAAGAGGAATGAGGAAAGCAGGAGAGGACAGGGGACAAAAAGCTAAGTAAGGATATGGTCTCAGGTAGACTCACATTAGGCTGATCTGGAGCATGAATTGTTTCACAGACTTTGTCCCACCTTGAGGCCAGCAGGCCAGCCTTTTGTACCACCAATGTCAGTTGGCCATTGGCTAATGTTTGAAGAGGTAAGTAGGGGACATAGCCTCCTCTGCCAAGGCCCTTCCTCTTAGTAACCCTCCAGGTCAGTCACCCAGTGGGAGCTCCCATTGGCTTTGGATAATTTTCCTGAACTGGAGACAATTCTCCATTCAGGAGATGACTATCAATTCTGAATTGACAAACGCCAGCAGCAGTCAGTAGGTAGAGGGACACAAGCAGTGCCCTCTACAGGCTTTCTAGAGTATTACAAACTTGGTACATTCATTTTCTGCACTCATTTTTCTCTATCACTTTAGTGGACTCTGCCAGGTAGTGTAAAGATAAGGAGTTAAATAAGGTCCGATTCCTGCACTCAAAGAGCTTACAGTCTAGGGAAGGCACCAGACATGAAAACAATTGAAGAGGGAACAAGAATTCATACTGCATAGAGGTGAAAACAAAACAGACTTCTATGGGAGCTTAATCAAGAGGTGGGGAATTTCCAAATGGAAAATGACAACCCTATAAGGCTTAATAAGGAAGGCCGTGTTCCAGTTGGTACTTAAAAATCATCTCGAAAGACCTTACTGATGCTGAAATATTCCTTAGACTCTGTGGGACTCAGACTGTTGTTAGAGTTTCTGTTTTTTTGTTTGTTGGTTGGTTGGTTGTTTTGTTTTGTTTTGTTTTGTTTATTTTGCCTAATTTAATTTTTTTCTCCTTAAAATATTAGGTCATTTTTATTATATGCTTTTAAGGTTGCTGTCAGTACACTCTCCTTAGCCATCTTATGCTAGGCACCCCCTTCATAGCTGGAAGTGTTCATCTCTCTCTCAGTACCTAAAAACATACCTTCTGTGTTCTTCATGCCTCTACAACATGGGCCAAGAATCCTCCCCTGGCAGGTGAGGAAGGGCTGGCTTGTCAGTCAATTGACACTCAGTCCTCCTTTCCTCTGATAAAATGGGGAAAACATAAATAGTTCCTCCTATTCCCTCTTCCCACCCTTGCCCTGGTGTAGTCTGAAATGGCAGCACTCCCCAGGCAACAAAGTAATAGGTTTTCCCCATCCATGCTTAGTTTCCATTTCCTGTCTGGCTGTGAGCCACACTGAATGGGTCTTCGATAGGGTCCACATTTTAGATTCTACTTAAAGCCTCTGTTACAGGGACTGCCAGCAATTTGGGAATTTGTTAAAATGAGTGGGGTGCTTCTTTAGTTGTCCCTGCTGAACCTGAACTTCTGACCCTCCCCACCTGGAGCTGGGGAGTAGGGTGGCATGAGGCTGGGAAAGCACAGGGATTCTTGAGGAAGGAGACAGAGATTCAATCTCGAAGCTCCTCTTTATTTTATTTCTCAAGGTTTCAGTTAACCAGCTCTTACCTGACAAGCTCCACAGACCAGAGCAAAACCATATTTCCTTTAGAGTGAATCATTCATTTCTCTCAACCCAGCTGCTCCCTCAGGGCTTTTCCCAAAGGCATTAGCAGTCTTGAAGCACTCCCACTTCTTCCAGTTGTCCTCAGAGGACACCCCTTTCTTCTCATATCTTCCTCCTTAGACCACCCTGCTCTGAGTTTTTTATCTTTGTTGCATGCCTAGCAATGGGCTAGGAATTTTGAAAGAAAGAAAGTGCTGAATCCACAGGGTTTAACTTCAAGGATCTGACACAGCGGGAAGATGATACATTTGGGGGGAGGGGATTGTTTTCTCTTTAAGAAGCATTAGGAGGAATGATGATGGCTCCCCTGGTCCCTACTCATTCCCCAAAGGATAGAAGCAAAGAAGGAGAGAAGGAATCTAGAATTTTCCATATGTCTAGCGCAACAATAGGCATTTTATATATGTTAGGTCATTTACTCTTCTCTATTATCATTCACATTTTTCCAACAAGGAAACTAGTGTCCAGGGCCACATAGCTAGTAAACGTTGGCATAGGATTAAAGACAGTACATGCCTGAGTTCAAAGCCTGTGTTCTTTCTATTTCACCTCCCTGATCAAGTTTATAATGCAAATATTGTAGAACTGCACCCCAAAGTCTACGGAGCTGTTTCTCCCACTGTCAGATTACATGAGTCTGGGAAGCCAAGGACAAGAAGGGGTGGCACTGTCACTTGCACACCCAGAAAGCTAGCCCCAAATTGTGTTCTTCTTTTCCCAGAATGCTGGGACCTGCTGGTTTAGAGACTAAAATTTCGAAGGAGAAATGTTCCACAGGGAACACAAACAGTGCTAGGGAGAAACACGGGGTCTGCATGCTACATGCCTCCTTCTGAGGTTCCTGGAGACACATGCAAGGGCAAATGTAGCTCCTCTCATGTGTTCCTACTTTTGTCAATCCCCAAACCAGGCCAGCTGCAGACAGCAAGACCGCCTCACATTTCCACTTTGTATTTCAAAGTGCATGTGTGCATAATACCAGATTTAATTCTCGCATCACCTACATAAGTTATGCGAGGCAGGTGGTATGTTTCCCTTTTTACCGAAGTGGTAGTTCTGTGATGAGCCCCCTGGGTCCACTTCAGGAAGGAAGTTTTCATTTCCCCACCTGCCAGCCCCTGGAGGATATAGCCTCCCCTGAGGAGAGCTCTTGCACAAAGCCATAGCCCTCCCAGAGCAGTCCACAGGCAGGGACAGACTGATGCGAGGACAGGCCAGCACAGAGCAATCCCTTCCTCATATCGCCCATTGGGTTGGCTGAGGCTTCCATGGTGACTGCACTACAGACCAACTTCTCCCTCTGTCCACCCCTTTCCTTCTCCAGGTGTCAATCCCAAGAGCACCCCCTAATAAACCTCCACCTCTAAGTCTGCTCCCTAGGAATGCAATGCCTGCCCCACCCCCCCAGCCCCCGAGGCCTAGGAGGCCCAGGGAGGTGAGTATGAGGTGACAGAAGGAGGACCAGATGGAGTGCTGGAGTCTTCTCTTCTCTTTCCTGTTTTGTCACTAGTAGGCTGTGTGACCTGAAGAAGCCATTTGTCCTGTCTGGACCTCAGTTTCTCCATCTGTACCAGGAGAAAAATTTAGACTAGATTCTCTCAACAGTCAAGAAGTTCTAAGATCACTTGACCTTAAGGAATTCATTCAAGAATTGTGATTAGAACCTAAAACTTCTGTACTTTCCAGGATCTGCCCACCAGCCCTGGCTTTGTAGCAGGGACTTGGTCATGGTCCCTGGGATTCCTGGAGAGACTGCCTCCTGGGCCCAAGCTGAGAGTTTAGGACATCATTCCTTAAGATTCACCCCCACCTCCTTCTCGTTTTCCCTCACAGGAGCTCTTTCCCAGATTGAAAGAACTTCATTCTTCCGATATCTTCCACTGGCTTGGCATTTCATTCACTGACAGGGTTGTATCAGCAGCCCACTGCCTCACTTTACACTCAAGCCTAGCATCATATTTTTTTCTATCTGGCAGGCTGAAGGCACTGGGTGCCAGGAAGAGGCAGATAATTCTCTGTTTAATGTATGGATATATTTATGCCTGGAAAGGCAGACTACAGGTATGGATAAATGAGGTAATGGGGCTCCAAAACCCCGGCAGCAGATCCCTTCTTCACCCTCCCCCATTCTTCTCCCCAGGTGGCCTCCACACAGCTACAAAATTGTTCCAGCCCACAGACATTTTCAGTAGCTTGCAGAAATGAGATTGCTCTGCTTCTTGGCACCCAGTCCCTGACCTATGCCCCTGCCATGCTTGTCCTTACCTTCCCTGTTGTATTAAGGGTCTATGAATCCTCTTCTACTCCCCTCTTCCATCCACAGCCAGCTGGGCATCTGACCTTTAGCCCTTGGCTTGTTTTTTGCAACTTGAGCATGACAACTAGATTAGAGAATTAGACATGGTCGGCAATGCCCCAAAAGCCTATATTGCAAACTGACTGTGCAAAATGATTGGCCTTTGAGCAGGACATCTGTGAGAAGCTCAGGCAGACATGTACCCGGCCTTGGCAGCGCTCCTGAAAACAGAGCCCAGCCCCCTCTATCAGTCTCATGTGGCTCCCTGAAGCCTTTAACTCAACAATGCTCAAACCAGCATTTTTGTACTTGGTCTCTAGGTTGCAGTCAGCTTCTTAAACTTCTATATTTCTTGCACCAGAAATATGGTGCAAGCCCCGTCTCCTTCATCAGACAGAGGTGGTCCAGAGGGCAGGAGCATCATATCAGACTCGGGCTCCCTAGGCTGTGTCTCCCCCTCAGACCAGGGCTCCCTGAGGGGAGGGCAGGATGCTGGGTATGGGAGATTCTGGGGTGAGACAAGACAGACAGGACCTCGGTGGAGGGTACAGTCTAGCTAAGAAGACAGACTGTGTTCACGTACAAGTATGCTCAGTATTGTGAAAGGGGATTCTGAGTTTCGTGTGTTGTGTGAGAAGAGGACCTAAAGACATGACTGGGATGAGTGAGGACAGTTAAGCAGACATTTTCTCTCTAATAAAACAGTCAAGCTTTTCCACAGAAATTGAACACCTCTGTTTACTTAGCTGAAAACAAAGCCATTGAGTTCTTGTTCTGACACTCTCCCTAATGCCCACCCATGTGCAAATTTCCCCCAATCCTAGGTGGCCTGACTCCTAGAGCCATGCTCCTCAGTTTGGCCCCCAACAGCTTGGAGGCCAAAGTCCAGAGATCCCCCAGAAAATGCTAACATCCTTTCCAGTCTGCTTCCTACATCTCTCATCTGAGACTCTGAGGATTTTTTCCCAAAGACCTTGGGGTCTTTCCCCTTTATTTCCCTATTATGTGCCCTCTTCACAGTGGGTCATTTGTCCATCAGAGTGCAAACTATCCTCAACCAGTAGGAACTGTCAGGGCATGCATGCATCAGCTGTGAAGAAGCTATGGAAGGAGGTAATCCCTTAAATCTGGCTTCGTTCACTGTATTCAGGCTTTGGAGACTGTTTCACTTCCCAGTTCCAGCCCCTCTTCTCTCCCAGGTCTAAGTCAGTGCCTTCTCTCCAGCTCCCCTGGCTGACTTCAAATTTTGCTCTCTAGGTCTTGCCCTCTCATTCTTTCAGACTTCACTTCTGACACTCTGAGTGGAGCATACTCACTTTATGCCCACCCTCAAAAATGGCTTACAATCGCTTCTCCTTCCCAGCACCATCTTGCTCCAGCTCTAAGTTATGCTCTCATTAACCTTCATTTATCGATCAAGTCACTTTTCACTGTTTCCTAATTTCTCATGCAAGTTTTAAAAAGTCAAGATCCCTGGGTGTTAACAGACGGTAAAGTCAAATGGGGAGATTAATGAAGGTGCTGCTTACAAATGTTTGGATGGGTTAAGGCACTTTGCACTATCAGTGTTAACAATGGCAGGAAGCTATTTCCTCCCTAGGCCTAATGAAGTGAAAGGACAGAGTGACTACCAGAATCACAGACCTTAGCTCTAGAGAAAGGGCTGCCAACAGGAGCTGTGGTCTTTTGTAAACTCAAACCATCAACCCCAGTTACCAGGCAAGAAGGAATCCTAGGTAATAAATATCTCAGCTTACTTTCAACCTGTTTTCTGATCACCTGCTGGTACTTCCCAGACTGAATTAGAAACCTGGGGACAAGACACCCATTGATATAGTCTCTACAGGTCCGCCTCTCTGGGGCAGAGCAGAATGCATGGGGTGGAGAGTGGGCCTGGACATATGAAGGAAGAGATCAGGGCAGGTTTCTTTCTCCCTATCCTCTCCTAGTTTCTGGTCACTGGGATATAGGTGGTCTCTCTAGCCAGTCCATTAAGTGCATTCTTTTTTGTATGCTGACTGTGGCAGAGCCGCCCCTCTCTGCCAAGCCCTGTGGTAGCACTCAGTGCAGAGAGATAAAACATCAACCTGCTCTGCTGGGCCACGTAGCTATTTCCTCCCATCACGGAGCTCCAGTCGCAAGATTTGCTAAGTAAGAGGTAGAAGGGAAAATTAACTTCTGAACTCAAACCTACTAATCATAACCATCTAACCCAAATGAATACTTTGCTCTACGCTTTTCATGTTATTTCATTTACTCTTCCCAGTGACCTCATACTCACCACTTTCATCATCTTGCAGACTAATGGGACACAGTTCACAGAGGTTCTGTCATATGCTCATGATTGCACAGCTAATAAGCAGCAGAATCTCCAAAGCCAATGGCTCTCCCTTCTGCATTGTCCCAGTCCCATCACCTGCCATTTGTGGAGCCTATACAAATTCCACCTGGCACTGCAGTGATTTGTGCTTATGGTTTACCTCTCAACCCACAGGCAGCACAATTGACTTACTATGTGTATTCGCCATACCCAGAATACAGCATGGGGCCTGCCAGTACATGGGAACTGAAAGGTTTCAGCAACAAGACCCAAAATACCTATAAGCCCTTCCAAGACCACTCAGTGAAAACCAGGCTTAAATTTGTACATGAAGTCCAGACTTCCTCATTCTGGTTGAGAACAGGACATGAAAGTGATTATATAAAATCATATACAGAGCAGTATAAACTGAATGAGTAGGCCCTGAGCATGATGGTTTACAAAGTCTTTAAAAAGTCTGGAGATATTTGCATGCTCATTTTATAAATGAGGGGGAAAGCTTCCAAGAGATCAAGCAAGTAGCTTGAGGCCTGGTAGCAAGCAAGTGACAGACCAAGCCAGGATTTGAACCCTTCACCTATTACCCAGGCCTTGACTCTTTCTCTGTGACCTGGCCTCCCCCTTGTACTTGCACGACTCTTCCACTGAGATGAGGAAGGACTTCCGAGTGACCCGTTATGATTACACATTCATCCCTCTCACCTGCCTACCCCTTTCCACCCCACCAGGTTGTTCCTATATCATCTGGATGGACTCCCATGGGCTGAGTCTTATTGGAGAAGTCACAGAAAAGTGCCAGGTGGAAACACTGGGATGGACTTCTGTAGAATACCAGGAAATGAAGAATTTTACTGCCCTCTCATGCTCTTTTTTTTTCTTGCTAGTTTTTCCAGTATTCTGAATGTACATACTCCTCATAGCTCGAGCTCGTACTCCAGAGACCAGACCCCAGGGCTACACACATAGCTGACTCTTCAAAGATATCCCCATTCTGTGCCCTTGTGGGGAAATAAAAACAAAATGTGGCTACTTAAAAATAAGTCCGTTTCACATTTTATTTTACTTGAGAAAATGGGAAATGCTGAGAAGCTTCATTGAGATCAAGTCCCCTGGAATTTTTACACAAAGTCTCAGCTACCTGAAATAACCAACTCCCTATTTCCCTGCTGATTGCTCTACAGTCACTCATTTCTCTTTCCAGGCCTGGCCCAGAGCACCCAGGAACACATGCCCACACATATCTACACACTATCTCTATTTTACCTACACACCAAGTCACCAGAACACAATAGACAAATGGAGGCATCTTGCTAAATCCTAGTACCTTAGCCTGGCCTCTAGGTATCCATTTCTAATCACATCTTCAAGCCTCCAGCAAGGCACAGCCATAAAATGAGAAGGGAAGCCATTCATTTGTACTGTACAGTTTCAATTTTTCTGAGGTTTCCATATAATCATCTTTTATGTGCTATAGTAAAACCACATGTTTATACAGTCTCTCTCCCTAAGTTCCAAACATTTTAGCAACATTATCTTATGTAACACCTGGGGTTTGAGAAACAGGGCCTGAGCAGCAGTGCATCGCTTATGCAAACAGTTTTAAATTTTCCAGATGTATCCATTTCTTTTCAAGTTAGCAAAAATCTATTTGGGAGATATCGCCTATCCCCCTGCTCACCACCCCCAATCCCTTCCCTTCCACCTGCAGGTAATATTTGCTTCTAAAAAGAATCCCTGCCTTTGCAGTAACATGGAAGCAATTTTTCTGATTTGTTTTGCAATTCCTGATGAATATCTTTATCTACATCTATGTTATAAAGCAGCAGGGTACTGCCTAAAATTAAATCACAAAGTCACTGCTTTTCTCCTTCCTACCCATACTCAGATCTGGGATCCACTGTTAACTCTTTCGTCCTCTTCATCTGTATTAGTTTAGCTACCAGGTCCCTTCATTGATTATACAAAGTCGTTTTTGCATCTCTTTTTATTTCCTATTGTTGCCAATCCTACTCAGACTTGTAAAGTTGAGCTGTCTAACCAGGCTCCCAATAAGTCTCCTGTTTCAATCTATCTGGCACATTCTAGCCTCGTAAATCATCTCTGGCTACTCTCATCCAAGGAAACCTGCTCATGGCTGCCCATCCTCTATGATGGGGAAGGAAAACAGCCTGTGGGCTGTTTTTTCATTAGAACACAGACACTCCCACTTATTTACACACTGTGGCTGTTTTTGTAATACAAAGGTAGAGTTCAAAGCCTAAACTATTTTCCATCTGGTCCTTTACAGGCAAAACTTGAGAACCCCTGGTATACGAAATAAAGTCAGTGTCCCCTAACACAGCAAGAGGACTCTGAATGACCCCGCCTCCACCAGCCTTTCCCACCTCACCTCAGAGTACATTCTCTGCAGACCCCTGCAGCATCAACGGTAAATGTACGGCTCCCTTAACCAACCTATTTCATGCCTTTCAGTGGCAACTCATGTGCTCCCTCTGTCTGGAGTTCTCTTCTGCTGACAACATCTCTGTACCACAGCCTCCCCTTCTGTAGCTCCCTCACGATGAATTTGAGCTTTCTATCTTTGTGCCCCTTTGAACTCCGAACTCTTTCAAATATTTCCCACAACTTCTGTTGTATCTGCATTTCTCCCCCTTCAGACTATAAATCCCTGGAAAGCAAATATTGTGTTTTAATCATTTTTGTGTTCTCAGAGCTTGGTATTATATCTGGAATATAGTATATATTCAATACATGTTGAGTAAATTAATAAAAGAATGAATGAATACAGAACCAGTTCCTAACTTCCCATATTTTTCCTTATCCCCATATATACTCTTAGTCTGGCTTCATGGGCCCTAACACACCTCACTGATTCTGGCCATGAGCTTGTCTTGTCCTGTCCATGCCTTCTAGGCTCCAGACCCTTCTCTTCCAGAGGCTACTCCTGCACACACTCATATCCTTAGGTCATTGTGGCTATCAGCAACCCTCACATTCTGTCTTTCTGTGTGACTGAGTTTCACCTTGTAGGGGTCTCTTGCCTGACAGGTGTGTATAACTGTTGCAAGTGAGGACTCCTGGATCAGAATCCGGGCTCTATCACTTTTTAGGTGAGACCTGCCTCTCTTAGGTAACTCAGTACCTGTACTCTGGTTTCCTTATTCATAAAATGAGAGTGATTAAATGCACTTCACTGGCTGATATGATAATGAGATAATATATAAAAACACCCAGCATCAACCCAGGACCCTGATAGATGCATATTTATTCATTCAAACATTTATTGATTACTCTTTAGATGTCAGGCAGTAAACAAGATATAAAAACAAGGGATCAAACCAAAATCAAAACCAAACTCCTGCCCTCATGGGGCTGAACTTCTTACTGAAGAGGCAGACTATAAACAAGAAAAATATATTACTTAGAAGGTAAAAGGTGCTTGGAGATTTATGAAACAGGGAAGGGATAGGGATGGCAATGTTATTAAATGATAATTTTTAAAAAAATTTTTTCCATCTGAATCAGAAAGTTTATTTCTTATAATAACTCTTAGGAGTCCCCCATGTGATATTTTATAATGTTAGGCAGTAGGGGTAAGCATGTAATAAAAATTCGAGTTAGATGAATAAAAGAATGAGGGAAGGAGGAAGCAGGCCTTTTATCATTTCTCAGCAAATACTTTCTAAATAGTTCTAACACCAGCCAGGAGAACCTCATGTACAAAGTCTTCTTTCAGGAGGATAATTGCAGTAGATAGAAGTAGTTGTGTGAGATGGATCAGTGAGGGAGAATCTGAATTTGGAGAAAAATTAGAAGGCTCACCCAAACATCTAGGATGCAGCCGTGGGACCCAGAGAAGGATTCAATGAGACTGCATCTCACAGGAAAATTTGGGAACTAAACCCAAGGTCTTTCAGAGTGGAGATGGGGACTTTTCTCATCCTCACTCCACAGCATAATTACAGGGAGAATTTTACATAAGGCAGGTGGTAGGAGGCGATGGTAAAGAGAGGGAGGAGAAGAAAGGAACCCAGCTTGGGTTTCTGGATATTCTACCTCACCTCTTTCTATCCCCCCACACAAGCCCTTCTCCACAGTGCTCCGGACTCTACTATCTTAGTCTATCCTTTACCCAGTCTATCACAGGAACTGTAGTGCCCAGAACCCAATCTAACCCTGCTCCTTTATTCCCTTCAGAAGTAATTACTCCTGAGTGTGAGGCCTAGGCCCTTCAATCCTCCAGGGATCACAAAAAGCAGGAGAGAAAAGGCATGTACATAAATCAGTAGGACAGGACATGTTGAGGCAGCACCATCAACTTGAAAGAAGCAGACAGATCCAATATTAAATCCCAGCTTGGAACTCTATAACCCTGGGTAAGGCTTCCCTCAACTTTCTGACATGTAATATTAAAGGATAATTTTTTAAAGGTTAAGCTCATGGCTCTTACATAAACATAAAATGACTACATGTCAAAGATTCTATTTGACTCATTAACTAATGAGGGAACCTCTGATATATTACAACCAGTCAAGAGGAGAATTGAAAGAACACACATCTACATATAAGCAATCAGGAATTCTAAAATAAAATTACAATTATCTGCAAAACAGATCAATAACCACTGAGAAATAATCAGCTGCATCTCCACCAAAAACTTCATTTGCATTTCTAAGGATGAAAATCATTTGTATTGTTATCAGTTTTCTGGGACTTGCAGAGTTGTAACTAGCTCAAAAACAAAGAAATGCTCAGGTCCCAACACAATCAAATAACCTGACAGTTTGCATTAGAAAAGTATACAAGTTATCTTTTTGCAATCGTTGGTTTTTTTCTCCATTTCAAATCTTTCAGAAATTTTTCTAACAAAAACATGAGGATATTATCTGAGGTAATTTATTTAAAACACCCAGCACAGTCTCTGGCACATCATGGGCGCTTAATATCTGGAAATGTCCCTCCCTGTCTTTCAATCTGATAAAGTCACAAGGAGAGATTTTCTCTGAGGCATATATTGCTAGAGAAATGTATAATAATGACCCCAGGGTTCAGAGGTGAGAATTCTTACATTTGGCTGAGAAAGTCTTCTTGGTAGAAGAAATCTAGTCCCCTTAAATCCTACTTCTTTCCCTAGCAGCACCTGTACCAAAGAAAATCACATAGCCGCCATACTCATGGCACATTTCTCAGTTATATTTTAGCATTATACACTATGACCACTGTATCTCATGTGTTACTCACAACTCAGTGAGATGGACTGTCAAGTGTTGTAATCATTCTCAGATATGGAGTATCCAGTGTTGTAAGCAGAGGAAGGTGGTTCAGAGAGATTAAATAACATGACTCAAGTCACATGGCTAATAAGTGGCAGAGCCAGTATTGAACAGAATCTCATGTTTCAGAAGACTTTAAGAAGAGATTTACATCAAAGACCCCCACTCCCCACTCCTCGAGGCCTGAGTTTATTGCTCTCTCTCGGGGCTTCTAGAAGTCTATGTATCAAACTCAGCTTTCTCTGAACAAACAAATTTAACTAAGTAATAAGTTTTGTACGCAGATTATCAATCTATTATAGTGATTTCATCAGCCTGTGAAATAACTGTCTATATAATGTAAATTACATAGCTCCTTCTCCAAACAAAATCCACAAGCATCCCATGGATGTTGGGTGCCCCAGGGTTCAATACCCTCAAGTTACACAGGGGCAGTCTCAGGGGACTGTGGAGGAGCTACTTACTAGGTTATGGAGGAGTATGGCCTCTGCCCTTCAGACAGAACCCATCCTGAGCAAAAGGCAAAGTGGGGACAATAATCTGCAGAGACCTCAGCTTCCACCCCTTGTGCTCTCCACTCTCCCCCACGCTAGACTCTTGGGGTTCTCCTCTTCTAGTACCCCTGGTTGCAACCTCCCCTCCACTCATTAGAACAGAGCACCTAGGCAAGAAAAAAAAAACCTAAAATAGGCTCCTAACTTGTGTCCACTTCTTGCTTACCTTCTTCAGTCACAGCCCGCTCTGCACAAGTCCAATTATGCCTCTTCTCTGCTTAGAAAAATCCAGTGGCTTCCTGAAGCAGATGGGGTTTTTTTGGAACAGACTGCGCCAGGCAATTTAGTGTGCAGAATGTGTATTAGAGAGTGTTTTTGTGGGGACTGACATCTCTGTGGAAGGGAGGAAGCAAGACTGAACTGAGGGAGAAGAAGTTAAGTTGCCGTGCAGGTTCAACCGATGACAGTTTCAGTTATCCCACTAGGATTTCGGACATCTCCATTCAGGAATGTCCCACATTTCCATATCATCCCCTAGCCACTTTTACCTCCACAATTATAGGAAAGGAAGACACAGACGTAAGGTGCTTCCCACTGCCACCCCCTTCCTTTTCATTACCCAGGGCCATGTCACACCGAGGACAGGACAATGTGGCTGTTATCTCATTAATTCTCTGATTTCATGTCTCTATATCAATTAAATGTTTCTGTATCCCTATCTTACAGCTTGAGGATTAATGTTAGTTTAGTGTATTAAGAGGAAAAGTAACTAAATATTTGTTCTGGGATAATTGTATATAAATTGCATGGCAATTGAGCTAGTGATGTAATTAATGACTCTTAATTGGAGGTCCTTTTACAATCAATGTTTAATTTACTAAAACTGTTTTGGCTTAAGAGCAAATTAAAAGCTTGTCATTGGCCTTCCACACTCTTTACATGCAGAACCAGCCCACTTCCTGTCTGGCTACAGTAAAAACATTTCTGTTGTCAGCTGACTATGTGATCTCTAGGAAGTCTTATACCCTCTCTGGAACTCAGTTTTGTTATCTGCAAAATGAGAGCATTATAAATAGTACTGATAGTTGATGTGTATTGAGCATCTACTATGAGAGCAATACTCACCTCATCAAGCATATGTGGCTAGCTCATGGAATGTGAGTAACTCATTATGTGCATTCTAACCAAATGTAGGTAACTGATGGGTGGGTAATTCACTTAACCCTAACAACAACCCTATACTTAGGTGCTGTTTTTATTACCTCAATCTTATAGAAGAGGAAACTGAAACACAGAGTGACCTGTCCAAGGAGTAGAGGAAAAGGGATTTGGCTCCAAAGCCCATCCTGTCATCAGGTAGGGCCTGCTCTCATAACTCCTAGCCCCCCTTTCAGCTCAAGGGCCTACATGCCCCAGTCCTCTAGACACCCAAACCCTTCCATCCCATTATTATTATTTATCCTCCCTGGTACAGAGCCCTTTGTATAGTTGAATTCTTGGCTTTAACCTTTTCTGTTTTGTTGCCAACACCTGTAACATCTGCCTCAGCAGCCCCCATAGTCTCCCTGTATCAGTCAGGTTGGGCTAGATCATACTGCAGTAACAGCTCCCAAATCTAAATGGCTTACAACAACAGATGTTTGTTTCTCACTCATGTTCCATATCCAGTGTGGGAATTTTAAACAAATGGTTTGCCCTGCTTGTTGGACTTCCAGCTGTCTCCTGGTAGCTCTGCTCCATGCTGTCTTCACTCTAGGACCCAGGCTGACAGAGAAGCCCAACATTACTAGACTAATAAGAAAAAAGAGAAATGACAGATTGAGAGTTGGTTCTTAAACCTTCTGCTTAGAAATAACACCTGAGATGGGCTCACATTTTATGGCTAAAGCAAGTCATGTTGCCACCCCAAAGTTCAATAGAATGGAGATTTTTATTCTTCTGCACAAAGCAGCACCCAAAGTCACATAACCAAGTCTGTCATTGGGCTTGAGGGGATTACAATTTTCCCACTGGGAGAGGCAACATATGTGTTGAACAATAACAGACCCTACCATACACCCCTCCACTTTGCATCCTGGCTTTCTGCCTTGAGATAGTTTATCATCACCCTGCCACTGGACTCCTGAGCACAGATCCTGGGCATAAAACTCCTTCCTTCTTATTGGAATGCTGTCTGGAAAGGCTTGTGGAATAGCCTATTATGAACACCTGAAGTTTTTTGAAACAGAGCAAATGTTTCTTTACAATTCCCAGTGCTGGGGTAGGGGAAAAGTTTCCCTCTTTTACCTCAAAGTTATTCTGGTTGGTTTAATAATCAAATCAACATGAGACAGATTAACAGGAGGATATAACCAAATTTAATTACATATGTACATATAGGGGAGTCTTAAAAATATGAGACCCCAGGACAAACTGAGCAGTTGAGGCTTATATGCCATCTTGAGCTGAGAAAGCGGGGTAGTGGTTTGTGACTTCAAAGGGAGGGAAGGCAATTGATATGGAGATGAAGAAGCAAATGTTTGGTAAATAAATGTTTGCAGGGCCATCTTTAACAACAGGACACAGAGAGGACTTTGATCAAATGGGCCTGGCTGGGTTTCTCTCTATCACATACTACTTCATATTAAACTATGGTTATCTGTAATGCTAGCTCCCTTCCTGGAGCAGGTCCTCCATCTACATTCTTTTAGGCAGTTGTGGGAAAGGTCAAAGTTTCTTCCTAAGTCTTTTGTTTCTTAAAAATAACCAACATCTCACCAAATGCATATTTAAGGGTGGCAAAATCTGTTCATCCTCACCAGCATCTCTACATGATACCTCACTCTCCTTCTGTTCTAGACCTCTCCCTACCCCCAAATTTTGGCTACATTTTTCCAGTGTCCTGAATAATTAAAGTTGAGGAAATTTTATCAGCTTTTTTTTTTTTTCATCTTGTAAGACTCACACAGTTCCACTTGGGAGTAGACTCAGAACTAGCAGAGATTTCAGAGCGGAACATCTGTCGGAATAATAAACCACTCCCTTGATGATAATGATGATCTCTCACAGTATAATAAGCTTGATCTACAACAACATATCCCTTGCCTCCACCTCTCTTCCAGCCAACCAGGGTGAGGATGGGGAGGAATAAGATATAAAGATGATAAAGGGGTCAGAGATCTCTACTAACTATTTCTCAGCTATTCCCTCAATCCTAACCCCAGTGAGAAATCATCATATTCCTCTTCTCTTAGCTTCTTTTTCTTCCATTCAATATGGCTCTTCCTTTCTATCACCTTTGATCTTCATTCTGACCACCTTATTCTCACCCCTCATTCTCCCAATTTCCTTTGTTCCATTCATTACTCATAATATTCTTCAAACATCTCCATCTTTTTCTCCCTGTGCCCCCTCCCTATCTTTACTGGAAATGATTCTGGGAGGCAGAATGGCAGGGGACAGAGAACTTCATTTCAGTTCTTGCCCCAGCTTAGCCACTAACTTGCATTATGATGTTGACAAAGGCAGTGGGGCAATTTTAGAGTCTCTCTTGCCCACTGCTTTATCTCAGCACCCAGCCTGGTATTTAGCAGGTACTCAATCATTGTTTCTAGGATAGATGAATATCTGAATGATTGGACAGATGATGTTTCCTCTGAAACACTCTTTAAAGACACTCTCAGGTCTGAGGTTCCACGATCCTATGTGATCCTATAAAATTCCCACTTCCAGAGTGTCATTTGGGACTGAGAAGGCAGAGATACCAACTCAAATAGCCGTAATTGTGTAAGTGTTGTTATACTTAATTGGTAAACTAAATGTAGATAAATCACTAGGCCAGATGGCACTTGCTTAAGAATAGTGAAGGAGCTCAAGGGTGAAATTAGGGAATTGTTGGCCAAAATGTATAAGTGCTCCTTACAAAAGGATGTGATGCTGGAGACCTAGAGGGTGGCCGTGTCTCTACAAAGGGTACTGGGAACTGCTGAACAGTGAGACTGGCTGTGAAACCAGGATCATTAACCAAATTTCAAATAAAGAATAACATCACTAGTAAAAGTTACATACCAGCAAGGAAGGCTACTTGGTTCTGTCAGGGAAAATTATTCCTGGATAAATCTTCCAGAATTATGTGTGTAGACACATATAGATAGTGGCAAAGGAGAGCAAGGAGAGGAAATAAATCTAGGCTCTTGGAATTATATACTAAAATCTATAAAAAAAAAATGGAATCATCCAAGGTCAGCTGTCTTAAAAGAAATTCTGAGTTAAGAAAAATTGTATGAGACTTATAATAATTTATAATCACAAAGGTTGTTTCAACTTCTCAAAGATACTTTTGAAACATTGATATTTAGAACAACCTTGTGAAATTTGTAGAAACAATTTTATAAGTTTGAGAAGTGACACAGAGAAAATAAATGACTTGCCCAAGTCACGCAGTTAGTAGGTAGAAGATCTTGAAACCAGAATGATGGTTTCCTAACTTCCAATTATGTGTTTCCTTTTTAAATAAGACATTTAAGAGCTTAATACCCACAGATCATTTTATTAAATATTTTTATTTATCACAAAGAAGCATAGGTATCAGTTATCTATTGCTTAATGCTATGTAAAAAGTGACCTCAAAAACTTAGTGACAGTTAATAAGAAGCATTTATTGCTTATGTAATAAATGGGGTCACTACTTTGTTCATATGTCTGGGAGTCAGCTGGAGGCCAACTCATCTTCGCTAAGCTTAGCTGATTTAGTTCTGCTCCACTCCATGTGTCTCTCATTCTCCTCCTAGAACCAGCAGGCTACCCTTGGAATATTCTCAAAGGCACAAGAACATATGTGGAAATACATATGTTTCATGGGGCCTTGGCTTGCAGTTAGCATACCATCACTTCTGCTTCATTCTCTTGGCCAAAGCAAGACACATGGTCAATTCCAGAGTCCAGGGGTGGGTCAGGTTAACCTGGCCAGGGATGTCACTCCAAAATCACATGGCAAAAGATGAAAACTCAGAGCAATCGTCACAATCAACCATAGGAGTCAATTCCAGTATCATCTCTGAGTTCATAAATGACTCTAAGGTATTGGTGAGAGTTAAATGCTAACAACATGGAGGTATACTCTGCAGGATGCATGCACCTGTCAGGATAGATAGAAAAGGAACAGAAAATTTTAGTGTGGGTGTATCTGTAAGGATTAAGTTTAACTGAAAGTAATAACTGACTTAAACAAGATGGAATCTTAGTTGTCTCTCATGTAAGCATAGAGCTGAGCATCCTAGGGATGGTATGGTGGCTCTGCTTCATGAAGTTTTTAGTCTTCTTCAGCTCTCTGTCCCATTATTCCTAGGGAGAGGACTATACTGCTACAAAAATAGTCACATCGTGTGTGTGTGTGTGTGTGTGTGTGTGTGTGTGTGTGTGTGTGTGTGTTGGGAGGGGGGTGTAATTTATATCCAGAATCATAGCCTCAAGGGAGTCTACAGAAAGTAGTTTAAAGTTTTTTAGACTTTGCAATAAAGGAAAATACTAGAAGTTGAGAATGAATGCTGAGGATCAATTATCTATATGCACCATAGTTTGTAAAAAAAAATTAAATTAAATTAAAAACAAAAAAAAAGGATACATTCCAAGAGAAGTAAAGTGTATTTCAGTGGATAGGGTTACAAATGAGTATCATAGATTGAATGTTTGTTTTCCTCCAAAATTCATATGTTGCAACCTAACCCCCAATGTGATGGTATTTGGAGGCAGGGCCTTTGGAAGATGATTGATTAAGTCCTGAGAGTGGAGCTATCATGAATAGGATCAGTGCCCTTATAAAAGAAAACCCAGAGAGCTCCTACATCCCTTCCACCGTATGAAGACACAGTAAGAAAATGGCTATGAACCTGGAAGTAGGCTCTCACCAGACACCAAGTCTTCTGGCATCTTGATCTTGGAAGTTCCAATCTCCAGAATGAATAAATGTTTGTTGTTTATAAGCCACTCAGTCTAGGGTAGTTTTGTTATAGCAACCCTGAGGGACTAAGACACATAGGTTTGAAGAATCTTGGCCCCTTGGCAAGACTGTTAAGTCCCATGGGCTCAGGCAACTTCTACTTTCTCAGCTCCTCTCCTTTCCTCTCTTCTGCTTTGGAAACACTGAGATTATACCTTGTCCCAGTGAGAAGTATAGGGAGGGTGTAGGTATGGATTTCTTGTGACTTGGCCACCTATTATCCCCACCTTGGGGTGGGGGAGGGAGGAAGTGAGAGAACTGATAGAACTAAAAGGATGGAGAACAAGTCGTTGGAGTGAGTCACCATAATCTTTCTGAACCAACCCACGTGGGGCTCTCTGCACCTCAGAGAGGAACAAATAAATACAGAGGCACATACATTATTAAGTGTAATTACATTGTTACTTATAGGTTCAATTATATACTCTGGACATTTTTATAATGTAATTTGAGGTGTGGTGCATGCAGCAATGGCATTAACCTTTAATCACAGTTCTTTCCCTTCAGAATGCAGTAATAACTGTATTAATTAGTAATGAAATGATTAAATAGAAATAGAAGCTATCAGATCATGATTCCTTTCACTAGGTCCTCTACCTAGATTTAAAGGTGGCCTTTTGACCTTCCTCCCCAAAGAAAACACATCTCAAAGTGTGCATGATTACATGAGGGGAAGATGTTGAATATTCTGCAGCCTCTTCTCTCCCAGAGGCACAGCATACAAAAAGATATAGGATGAACATTGGGCATATGCAGTGTTCAATCTTGGGATTGTTTTTTTTTTTTTTTGCTCCTTTGGTTATTGATTCTTACTTTTTCTAGGTACCAGATTTGGGAATGCAGAATGATATGTGTTATGCAGTCTGAGCATCCCTAGAGTCTTGCTGAAATCAGCTCAGTCCTGACCATTCCCTTTTACTCATTGCCTGCTCCCTGCTCCTAATGCCTCCTGGCATCTCAATGGGTTTTTAGTTAATCCATTTGCCACTCATTCCCTGGGATATCTTAGGCCCATGCACTGGGATTCCATACTGTCCAATTAACCATTCCCTTCTTCCATCTGGGTTTACTGGCTCCCACCATGTGTTGAGAATCATGAGAAACACTGAGGGAATAAAGACAAGGATCACTGCTTTTGGTGAAACCCATAAAACTTGGTGAAACCCATAAAACTTGGTCATAAACTGTTTCAATAATTGTAATCCTATAACATGTTCTGGGAAAGCTCATAGAAAGGGCACTAGACAGCTTTTGATGTCATGAAGGGCTTCCTGGAGAATGTAACACACAAGCTGAGTCTTTCAGGATAAATGATGTTAACAAAGAAACAGGCAGGGGCAGGAAAAAGATATATTATGAACAAGGGCACAGAGGTGCACAACAGCTCCAAACTGCCCCTCTGTATCTTTAATCCAGTAGAATACCCTATCTACTACGTATACCATATAGCTTACTGGTATTCATGAAAATAATCCCAAATTCTTCTTGCTTACCACTCTTTCCCCCATCCCAGTCCCTCGACCTGGCCCCTGTGGACTCAGTGCCTGTATCACACTTGTCGTCAGAAACTCATGGTTATGGCCCAACCTAACTCTGGCATATGCCTTCTTTGCACTTCTTTAGAACTAATCGGACTTACAAAGTGGTTCTGGTTTTAGTTAAAATACAAATCCAGCTGCTTTAACTGAAAGATCAAATAATAATGGTTTAAAAAAACAAAGTTTATTTTTCTCTTACATAGACATCTCATGGAGTGGTCTACTACTAGTAGAGTGGCTCTATAATCATTAGGAACCCAGACGCCTTTTATCTGCTTGCTCTGCCAGCCTCTTCATGCATTTCCCATCTCATAGCCCAGGATAGCTGCCCCAGCTCCTGCCCTCCCAGGCAACGTGGGGCTATTCTTTTTAAGGACATTATTGCTAACTTGTTTATATCACTTTTGCTCATAGACATCAGCACTTAGTCATAAGATGCACCTAAGGGTGAGAAATGTGTTCTGAAGGCCATATGTGCCCAACTATGTATTTTATGTAAGAGAGAAAAATAGATTTGGGAAATAAGTAGTAGACTCTACCATAATCTTTGTAAGTATTCAACTGTGGCCTCCCTGGATTTCTCAGGATTATCAGAAGGCCTGATAATATTCTGCCTATAGACTCTCAGCCTCTCTTCACTCCTTTGGTTTTTCATTCATTCGAAATGTATTAAGCAGCTACTAAGTGGTAGGCCTTGGGGCTTGGTAAATGATTAACTTACTCATTGTTAACAGACAAGTTATGGACTCTGAACATACCTGTTTTTGTTGGGGCAATCTAAACTCTGTCATTGCCTCGGTAGCAATGAGGGGGTCCTCAGTTCTTTCCGCCGATGCAGTAAGGAATTTCAGATCAGTGGAATTTAGAAAAAAATAAGATTTATTAAACTATATTTCAAGAGAGAAATGGGCTATGCCAAAGAAGACTGCATCCTCCTGGAAGTGGGGAAGTCTGTATTATATTAGGGCCGTGATAGGAGGTTATGGAGGCGCTAGATAATTGGCATGAGATCATTTTGGTTAACATTTGGTTAACCTTTTGCCTACTGTGCATGTGGTTACCCAGAATTCAGTCTGTTATAATTAGATTCATGAATTTCCAGGTGTATGCATGATATTATAATGAGAGTATAACAAGACTAAGGTTATGGAGAAGTCAGGGTAGTACTAACTGCATGAGTGCTTGTAGCCAGACAAAACTAACTGCTATTTTATGGTTTTTCACTCCTTTGTGCCTCAAGATGTAGGAGTAATTTATAACTATGAATTGGGGGTTCCATGGAGGTCTTAAGGAACGTCTTTGGGTGGAGCCTTTATTCCTCAGTCACTCATGTTCACCTAACTACCTAATGTAACTCATTGCAACACCTGTTTGAAAATGAGAAGCTTAATTAAAAGGGTACAGATAAAGGGCTACAGAAGTTAAGAACACAGAGTTCTTTCTGGATGGATGGGAAGACTTTATGGAAAAGGCAATGTTGGAGCTGAGCCTTGGAGTTCTAGTATAATTTGAAATCTCATACATTGGGTTGGGCAACACTTCATTTTCCTTAATAGGATTTTGGGAAGGCTGCAAGGAGCTCAGGTCTTACCAAGCACAGCAGAAAGAGGAAAATGAGAAACCAAGCACAGCAGAAAGAGGAAAATGGGGCCTCCCCATCTAGCTCCAGTGCCCAGGGGAAAGCTGTTTTCTATTGAAAGAGTTTAGGAGAATCACAGAGTTCAGGCTATACCTTATGCTAGGCTCTATATGGACTTAGATACAGGCCCTGGCCTCAAGGCATTTATAATCTCTTTAAGGTTTAGAATGGCAACTAACAATTGTATGCATCAATAACTGTTAGCTATTATTATTCACTGTTATTGTTGAGAAGACAATAAGAGCAGAGAACTTCCCTAGGTACTTAAAAAGGGCTATGCTACCCAGGAAGAGAAGAGATTCATTTGGGTTGATGTGATCAGGTGAATGGAATTTCAGATGATCCTTGAAGTGTAGGTGGGACTTTGAAAAATAGAAAGGAGCTCATGAAGAATTCCATGGAAAAGGCTGATGGGCAGAAAGGGATATTGTAGCTCCAGGGGACAATGTTGTCTTCATTTGGATCCCCCAAAAGTAGACTGAGAGAGGATTTGTGAACAAGTAGTTTACATGGGAAATGATCTGAAAGAGCAAGAGAGAGGGACCAGCAGAGTAAATTGGGGAAGAAGGGAGCAACACATGTTGCTACAAGTGCCCTTCCTACCAAGGCCTCACACAGTGCATCTCAGACTTGTACAGTAGATGATAAAAGGAGGAGGACTTTGAGTCCTACCCACACTGGGCAAATGTCAAACTCCCCTTAAACTGCCAGGTGTACCTATGAGTGTCCAGTGGGTACCTGCAGGGGACCTCAGCATACCTCAGCATCAGAAAAGTCCCAGAGCAGGAATCCAAGGTGGATTCTGGCAGAGAGCATGTGCATGAAGCTGTTCTAAGCCTGTGTGGAACTGGTTACCACAGCCGAGGCTGGAGGAGTAGGGGGGGGCAAGAGAATGGGATGTGGTGCTCAGAGATGTCTGATTCAAGAAGCTCCAGGGATTCTGCTGAAGTGAAGGCATCTCAAGGGTCCATTGACCTGGGAAAGTAATTCAGTTTTTGCAGATAGTTGGAGCAGGAAAAGAAGGGAGAAGGGAGAGGAGGTGGGAGGAAGGGATAAGAGAAAGGGAGAGAAGAGGGGAGTGGGGAGACATATGTGTGATGTGTTGTCTCCTCATCACGATTTACAATAAAATGTCTCCAATGAGGAGGCTGCAGTGTATGACTGCAGGGATAGGAAGGGAGAAATGCTGGTGGTACTATGTCCCTTCTGGGCACATGCCCAGAGAGCAAAAGATCCCCAAAGGGACAGGGGATGCAGGGCTAGAGTTTAAAGTCAGAAGGAGGAATATGGAGTGGGTGAACATGTAGGAAATGTCCCCTTTCTGTGGGACGTGCTTCCTCTCTAAAAGGGGTTGGACACATGCTCTTATTCTTACTTCAGAACTATTGGCATAAACTCTGTGAAGTTCCTGGAGCCAATACAATCAGACAATGTAAGCTTTGGACAGTGTCCAGGAGGCCATAAATCTTGAAGAGATAGTTACATAAACTTACATCAATATGATGTGCAATACTGTGGGGGAGGATACACTCAGTGGGGATAATGTTCCATACAAAAGCTTAGCAGTTGAATGAGGAAGAGGATGACATGTTAACAAGAGTTAACAGTGATTGCACATTTACTATTGTCCAGGCACTGTTCTAAGCTCTTTACATGAGTTAATTTACTTAATCTTCTCAGCAATCCCATGAAGATGCATCTGGGAAAAGGTGTGTCTATGGGGAGGGCAGCATAAACAAGTGAAAGAATTGGGTGTTGTTTTAATAGAGGACATCAGATGGTCCATCAATGGTCAACTAATTTCTTACCTGTGGACCTATTTCTTAATGTGAAAAATACAAATAGGTGCATTAGCTGTGCAGGTGAGTAATTCTATTCAGAAAAACTGTTGGAGGAGGTAATCAAGAGAATAGAACTTCTAGTTGCCCCTCAAGCTGGACTTTGGTTATCAAAGGCTCCTCACCTCCTCCCCTATCCTTAGAATGAACACTCTGCCCACCATTCCCACAACGGAAGCTATTTTCAAAGACACAGCCTTAAGAAAGGTGTTACTGGGACCATCTGGATGATATACATAACTGAACTCAGCTAAGACCTCTATATAAACTTTTAAGATTCTGCTAAGTTAAGGGTGGTGGGGGCGGGAAGCAAGAGAACATTTCAAGGAGCAGAGTGAGGTCAAGTTTTTATCTCAAAATAAGGGGAGGTTTGAATGAGGACATGAGTGAAAGCCAGATCCTTGATCCTAAGTGTGTGAGAAACCATTGAATGGATTTAAGTAGCTGAGAGGGTTAGCATTGTTTTTAAAATGTCACTGGTTTAAATTAGGAAAAATATTAAAAGGGGTCAGTGGGATAAAACAAGATTTTGAAAAGCTTTGGATAAGATACACTTGTGTCAGGTATCTTCTTTCTGTCTCTCCTGATTCATCCTTGATCCTGCTCTGTTCCCCAGAAATCAGACTTGGATTTTGTCAACATGCCCTTACCCTCTCCGGCATCCATTTGGGTTTGGCCAAGGAGAAGCACCAGCAGGACATAGGAAGGAGGGAGGAAAGTGGGGTTGGGGTATTCATCCCTCACCACAGTTGACACTGGCAGGCTGTATCTCTTGCTCCACTAGCCTGAGATTGCTTCTTGGGATTACAACCGTGTATATTGTCACTTTGTTAACCTCTCAACAAATTACCCAATTTGAGTGTGCCATTTGTGTCCTGCAATGATCCTGGCTGACAATGATGGCAGCTTGAACAAAGGTGGTATTTGTGGAGTTAGAGAGATATTTAGAAGGAGCTTGTGACTTCTGTTCAGTTGATTTATACTATCATTTAATGTTTTAAAAATGAACAATAAATCTTAGTTCTTTTGTCAGTTGAAGCAGGCATCAAGAAAGAAGTGCAAAAGATTTCTTGGAAGAAACTCTTGTGAAAGGTAAGGGAAGAGGGAGAAAAGTAGACAAGGAGCATCTTCAGGCTGTGATATAGGTCTGATCCCTAAGAAAAGAGAGAGAAAAGGAAGGATGATTGGATAGGAAGAGCCTTGCACTGGAGTACAGCTCTGAGGAAGTCTTGTCCAGGCCTTGCAGAGCCCTAGAGCCTCCCCTCAAAGAAGTCCCGCACTGGGCAAGAATAGCCCAGCTCTAGCACTCCTGCCATGCTCTGCCATTTGCTGGGAGCAGCCTAGGAAAGAATGTGGCTGTCTTGTGAATGCTCTCATGGATTCCAAAAGCAGATGCTTACAGAAGTTTCTAGAACTTGAAGGGAGATTTGAGCAACACACTACCAAGACTGTCACAGTTCTCCAACTAGAGAGACAATATGCTCCTTGGGGACCTGAAATAGTATTGGCCATATTAGCAGGCCCTGGTATTAACTAAGCAATGAGTGTACCCTTACATGCGTGGGAGGGGGTGGGTTATAACCAAAGGTATATCTTGGAAGAAGCACTTGTGGAAATAGCACCTTCAGATCAGTGTTTAATTTTAAAATCCTGTCATGACTGAATTGAAGTTGGTTGAAGCTAATTTGGTTCTCTCCTGAACCCCAGCACCAGCTTATAAGAACTATCCTCTTGGGCTGAGGGTCACCCCCTGGAAAGCAAACCTTGTCTTCCCCCACAGAAAGACAGACATGTATATTTCCTTGGTGGCAGTGAAGATCAGACAAACCTAGGTTTAAATTTCAATTCTGCTACTAACTAGCTATGAGCCCTTGAGCAAAACTAAGCCTCAAATTCCTATTTATAATAATAATTTATCGAGTATCTACTATGTTAGACAATAGTTCATTATAGAAGTGTTATACACTACTATGGACTAAATATTTGTGTCACACCAAAATTCGTATGTTGAAACCTAATCTCAAAGTGATGGTGTTTGGAGGAGAAGCCTTTGGGAGATGGTTAGGTCATGAGAGTGGAGCCCCCATGAATGGGATTAGTGCCCTTGTAAAAACGGCCCCAGATGGGTTCTTCACTCCTTCCTCCATGTGAGGACAGTGAAAAGACAGCTGTCTATGAACCAAAAAATAGGCTTTCACTAAACACTAAATATACCATGATCTTGTACTTCCCAGCCTCCAGAACAATGAGAAATGTCTGCTGTTTACAAGTTACCCAGTCTACAATATTTCATTATAGCAGCCCAAACAGTCTAAGATATACCACTTTATGTGGTCAACTCTCACTTTACAGATGAGGAAACGGGCTCAGAGATGTTAAATGACTTGCCAAAAGTCATGCACTTCAAAAAGGGTGGGATTAGGAATCCAACCCAAGCCTATTTGACACAACGCCCATTATCCATCTCTTCCTGCTGATCCAGATAGATTTGAGAGGAGCATCAGAATCTGAGACTGAACCTCTCCATAGATACTCTATATCATTCTCTTGTTTAATGAACACCTTTCTTCATCTTTAAAAAAGTATCAGGCACATGGTAGGGATGTAGTGAATGCTGCTCATCTCTTGCTTGATTCTCTGGCTACTTCACTCCCCATCCCTCCTCTCTCTTTCCATTCACCTCCTCACATAACATCTTCATTTCTTTGCCCCTTCATCCTGCCAGTATCCTTAACTCCCTAGCCTTCTCTGATTTATCTTGTCTCCTCCCCACCACACACACTCTCTCCCCACTCTTCCTCTACCCTCCCTCTTGCTGGGCCATGTTCTTCAGACATCTCATTAATTGTTGACCTGAATTCCTATTCCATTGCATCTATAACTATGCTCCACAGGAAACCCTGGGAGAATCAAACAGACTCCTAATCTATTCCACATGAATCAAAACAACTCCCAAGAAAGTAGTTTAATAGCCATGATTAACAGAGTGCTGCTCAGTCATCCATGGAAGATGTTCCCAGCACAGTACTGCCCATCTCCCTGGTCTTAGTGCTCAGAGACATCAAAGGTCCCCTCCAAAATTAAGAAGGCTTTAGGGTTTATTTAGTTTTCCTAGTCAATTAACTGAACATAAAGATAGCTGATAAATTTTGTGAAAAATCTTCCCCTGTCCTTTATCTCTGTCCTCTAGATGAGAGGACCCCATCTAGGCCTTGAACACTTAGTTTGTCTCCATCTCAATGTAGAGGTCAGTTCTGTTCACCAGCGCACGTACAAGTATGTTTGTGTATGTCGTGGTGTTAGCAGCAAGGCCAGAGATCCCCACCCCCTCCTTTCTCTGCATCTACTTTCATTCTACCAACCTCAAGGAATCCTTCTCTCCTCTTCCCCTTTCATAAAATGCACACCACAAGCCTTCCCTTCATGGATGATGGGAACTAGTATTGTGGGAAGTCCCTATCACCAGAATGAGTTTCTATGGAAGGTTCCAAGAAGGGTGTTGATGCCAGCACCCTCTGCCAGTCACCCCCTGAGCAATAGACTGTCTCCAGGGCCCACCTGGAAGAGCGCTTGCCTCAGTAACCTCTCGGTCATGTATCCCCACCCTATGGTTCTATGCTAGTTGAATACTAAATGAGGTTTTGCTAAAATACTAAATGAGGTCCTTCCAATGATAATAGCTCATGTAGAGTCTATAATAGTGATTCTCAAACTTGAGCAGGCACCAACTTCTCCTGGAGAGTTTGTTTAAAAAGTTTCTGATTCTGAAGTGGCACACAAGAATTTGCATTTCTTAATGATGGGCCATGTTCTTCAGACATCTCATTAATTGTTGACCTGAATTCCTATTCCATTGCATCATCATCCCTGATGATGATAATGCTGTTGGATAAAAGGCCTTTGACCTTGCCATTCAAAGTATATTTCCAGAACCAGTGGCATGAACATCACCTGGAAGCATTTGGAAATGCAAAATCTCAGAATCCAATCAAAACCTACTGAATTAGAATCTACATTTTAACAAGATCCCCTGGGGATCTATGTGCACAGTGACATGTGAGACATTAGTTTAGAGGAATGATCTCAAGGTTCCAGGAAAGCAGGGGGTTGGGAGGGAGTAGAGAGTGATGACTGTCGCCACCTTTCTAGGGACATGACAAAAATCAAGTGTCTTCAGAACAGCCTTCACTCTTCCCTTCTCAGACTCACTCACACCCCCTACAGTCACCACCAACCAATAAGAATTATCTAATTGCCCATCTCTGCCAAGGCCCCATATTGGGAACAGATATTTTCCCAGGAAATTTTGCTGGGGGAGAAGACTCTGACCACTAGTTATAGGCTTATTGTTAGCAGCCTGTTAACCCGCCCCACCCCCCACACACACACATGCACTCACTTGCCACAGCTGCCCAAGTCCCATAGGTTGCTTGTCAGTTCTTTCTTGGGAAGTGAGGCAAGAAGCCATTATGCCCCCTTTTGCTTCCAGAATCTTCTTCCAGAAATAAGAGACCAATAAAATCTCTTTGCCTTATTGTCATTATATAATGACTGACTTCATGTTGCAAAGTCATTACGTATCACAGACAAAATTAATTATTTGTAATTTACATTATTTAGCAAAGAAATGAGAAGTCATTTTTCCAATAACAAGAATGTGAACACATCACTCAGCCTCACCAGCCTGAGCCACTCAGGCCCTCTTGGGTTCAGGGTTCTGACTCCAATGGGAGCATGTGAATTAAGTGGGGAAAGGTGTGGGTGCCCTCTAGTGGGTTAGGTACCTTTACAAATACCCCCTTAACTTCCCAGCAATTCTTCATATGCCTCTGTGCATAGGCTTTAGTCTACATTTGTGCTGAATTTACTTTTCTTTTCAATTAGAACAAGTGAATGATAGCAGCAAAATCTTGTTGTGCTATATATTATCTAGCTCATATTGTATATGGCAGAGGATGGTAATAATAATAACAACTTAGTATTTAGTATGTGCCAGCCACTATAATAAGTGTTTTCTATGTATTAGCTCAATTAAACCTCAATAATCCTGGGAGGTGATTACTATCATATTCATAAGTATCCCCATTTTACCTATAAAGAAAGCGAAACCTAAAGAGATTATATAACTTGTACAAGGTCACATAAGTTAAATGGCTAGTAAGTCACAGAGCCAGGATATGACCCCTGAATCTGCATATTTAATACTGCAGTGCACAACTGCCCAAATTCTCAAAGTTTACTCATAGTGGTGTCAGGTAGGACTTGAACTCATAAACTGTGGATAAAGGAGAGGAGGACTAGTTCTTGCCCTGAAGTATCTTCCCTCTATCGCTCTTGTAATATATGTTCTTCCAGATCTTGCAGACCAGGTTTATGTAGTTGGAGGTGTTTCTAGAGGTCAAGGAAGTGCAGAACTTTCATGTCACCCCCAGACCCAACTCTAAGGCTACAGAGAAAACACCAAAGGAGGCAGAATTTGATTTCTTTGCAGCCATCTCCTCTTTTTTCTTCTCTCACCCACTCAAGAAACATGTTAAACTTGTACCACATTCTTAGGACAGAATCGAAGTCATTCTACCATCCTTCCAGATTCTTAAAAGATAGTGATGTAGACAAGTGTGATGACGAATGCAAGGTAAATAAGGTGTGTGCAAGTGATGCTATCATAGAGCAAAGCAATGAATACTTTGTTAATCAGGATGTGAGGTCCTCTAGAAAGAAGACCAGACCTTGGCCGTCTCAATTCCTTAACCACCAGCACCTCAGAAAGTACTTGACAAAGGTTCCACAATGATTCAGCATCTCAGTTGCAACTCAAGTAATGAAGAGAATATAGATTTGTGGTAGAAAATGAAGGAAAGAATGTTCCTGGCTGGGGGAACAACAGCAATAAAGACAAGAGATCAAGGAAATAAAAGACACGAGGAGGATATTGACAGTTATTTTGATTAGAAAATGAGTAATGTTTACAGAATCAACTTTCAAATGTGCTAAAAGAAAAAGAATTAATCACTGGGTTTAACATGTCTCCTTTCTTGGAGTTCTTCTGTTCCCAGAGTAGGTATCTTATATCAAGTTTACTTGCCACAGGCATGGTGCACAGAAAGCCACCTTATTGCTAAACGTCTCTTGTGTTTCCACCTTCTTCTAACCACCCAGGCCTGCCCTTTGTGGACCTGAAACTTTCTCCTTCCATACCACAGTTCCTCTAGTTAAAAGGCTCCTGTCGTACCTTATCACCTCACTTAGGTCTAGCAGAGGACCTGTAGCTAGGTTCATAAACTAATTTAGGCAAATTGGCTCATATAGGATGCCTCCCACCTGAGGCTCATTCCTTGATTTTCACAGAGGGACTATGAAAATCAGGACTAGGCAGCCTCCTCTTAAACTCTCCACTTTTCTTTCTTTCCCCAAAACAATGCTTATTTGGGGCAGCTGCTGGGAAACTGAAATCCAAAGGAGAAACTAATAGGATGACCATTACAGTTTAACAGAAGCAATTACTTCTAAGGAAGCTTTTGAATACTACCTTTCAGTATTACACCAACTTCTCTAAAGACACAAATCCTGGACATGCTTATAAAAACCACAGCCTCCCAGGCCCTGATTCAAGGACTTCTGAATCATAATTTCCAAGGAAGAGCCCTGATAACAAGCAGATTTATAAGCACTTCAGGTGATTCTTAACAACAGAAAATTGAGCAAACACAAGAAATAATTATATATTCTGCCAGTGAAGACGCATGATCACCTTTTCCAATCAGGATGGCTGCTGGGGTGGAGGAGGGGGACCATTTCTTTTGCTTGGGCTGGGTGCAGCCTGTCATTGAACCCTCCCCTTCCTTTTACTGCTATTGGTGACTTACAGAACAAGAAATGTGTGGGAGGGGGCAGGAGCTAGCTACTGATTGAAAGGAAGGCAGCCAGTGAGAAACAGGGGAACAGCTATTCACCCAGAGTGCTTTGGGACAGGGGTGGGACTAAGTCCCACAGCCTATAAAATCCAAAGTTGGGAGCAGGCTGTATACTGCTCAATCCTTGGGGCAGTTGTGGATAGAACTTTGTGTGTGCAGTAGTGGCTATCGCAGGCCTAAGTTGACGTGGGGAAAGCAGAAAAAGCTGGGAGAGTAGGAGAAGAAAAACCTCCTATTCTTTCAAAAAAGAATTCTCCGAAGGGGTTTTGGGGAGCTGTCCTAAAAGCCAATCTATCTTGAGAGTCTCCTGTGTAGGGTTTTTAACTCTGTTCATAGAAGTCCTGGGATCATGAGAGTACGGGCTCTTATCCCTCTCACCTCAAGGAACTTTGTCTGCAAAACCTGTCTTCATGTGTTTCTTTCAACTAGAGAAGAAGCCTTAAAAACCATGCTTTCTCCCAGGAATGAATTTTACCTGGGAGTGAGTTGCTCTAGAAACTAATAGCCTTATTGGTGGGTGGATGTGGAAGACTAGCTCTGCTAAACTCTACAACTATAAACTCTTAACTAAAGTGAAGAACTTTTACCTACAGGGCCTGCATTGGAACAAATTTGCTGTCTCTCACTACTCAAAACCAAAAACTTCAAAGCTTCTGGCAGTCAGTGATCTCTCCTTAGCCCTTCTTCTGAAGGGTGATAAACTCAACTTTCCGTCTTTTAGTCAAAATCACACTTCCAAACCATGGCCTGGCTTCCGTGGTCGGTTCTTGGACATCACAGCTCTACTTGCTTACTTTTCCCCTGATCCTTTAAGCTTTCGAAAGTTCTCTTTTGGGAATAAGCTACTACAGAGTAGTTGTACTATTGCAAAATCCAGGACAGATTCAAACTAAAACCTGGCAAAAACCTAAAACAGGTCTGGAGACCCATCTGTTTTTCCTCAACTGAAAAGAATAAATATCAATGTGGGCTGAACTGGGACAGATAGTAAGTAGCTATGGCATTGGCCCTAAGGATGAAGGTTTTCTCCTATGAGTTCTACTCAAATCCTCCCCTTGAGATCCATTCCAGGAGAATACGCAAGTAGGAAATGGACCGATCAGTTCTAATAAACCTCTCACAGATCTGTTAGACACACTAACAGAATCATAGCTAAACAGCCCTTGGAAGTCTCCTGCTGGCCTATATCTGAGACACCATACATACCTCTACCTTGAGAAAGGGAGCAGCTCATTGAACCAATCTCACAGTTGTGGCTACTGCTTGAACCTACAATATCGTGGCAATAGTATAGCCTCCAACTATCATTTATGTTATCCTACACCTTTAGCATCTTTAGTTAAGGGCTATAAGTGGTTGACCTCCCTGGCAGCATCCAGGAATCAGTTTCTGAGTACAGGCTTACTGCCATGGGCGTGGCAGAGACCATGCTTAGTCTGGAAGATCTCGTCTTTAAACAAAACTCGAACAGGCTGAAGAAGGCTCTGGAGAGAGCAAATGAAGCCTAAGTGTGCACAAGGGGAACTCTGTGGAATTTAAAGGCAACTGATTACATGTTGTGGTGGTCTGGGAATCGAGGGAACCCGAGGCTTGGAGGTGGCTCAAACTGCTGAACTTGGAAACTGGGTGGGAAATGTTAGCCTTACCTGAAAATAGGGAAAGTCTAGTGGGTATGGAGTTCACCTGCCTGAGCCAGTTCTGGCCCAAACTTAGCTTAACTACAACTCCCTAAGGCAGCCCACTTTAAGTGCTTCAGGAGCTATTGCTTTTGTTCAAACCGGAAGTGGAAGTGCTGGAGTCTGGATTCAGGACTGGCAGGAGCTGATCTACTCTTAAAGTGGAGTCACTTTTGACTAGAGCCTCCATCTCTAATTCTTCATGTGGAAGTACTTTCAGTGTGGTGACAGTGAGGATGTAGGGTTGAACTCACCTGGACCTGTCCCTGGTTCTGTCACTACCTGTGAGATATTAGCCACATTACTGAGTCTGGGAAACTGACTTAAACTCTGTGGTTTTGTGATTGGATGACATTGCATGTAGACCAGTGTCCATCATCGTACATGCTCAGTAAACATTAGCTGCTTGCTGGTTGAGTACTCCCAGAATGCAAAGCTCATGTGGTTCTGTATCGGACTTTTTTTGGGGGGAATGGGGGAAGCATTTAAACTTCTGCAGCATGGAATTTCTGCTGTTCATTCACAAGTATCATTTGAACTTAAGTAACTTATAAACTCCCTGTAGCCTGTCAGGTTCTCTGAGCCCAGCTTGTTACTTCATGCTTGCTTAGCTCCTTCACCCGCCCAGACAGACGCTGCACCTGGGATCATATGAGCCTGTCCTGGGCAATTGCTTCAAATAATATCTTAAGGCATGGGTCGAAGTTGCTTGTTAATTGCTCAGGGTTTGAAATATTGGTGATCATGAATTTTACAAGGTCATAACTAGACCAGTAATCTGGAAGTGTTCACTTAAAACTACATGAGTTGCCTTAAGGAAAAACTAAAAGTAGGGAGATGGATAGAATCTTGAAAATCTTTCAGGTTTAAGAATCTATTTGGCAGTTTCATATTATAGCCTACAGGTGCCACTTTACAACTTTCAAATTCTTGACCTTAAAGTTATGTAGCCACAGCTGTAACTTATCCAATTTTTAAAGGCTGAAAATATCCAGGAAGTCATACATTCAGCTTTAGCCCTCAGTTTAACAAGTCCCTGTGGGCAGGCAAAAGAGAGTAAGATGGTGGGCACAGGACTTAAACCCAGGTCCAGCAAGTACCTGAGCCCAAAAGGACCTAGGAGCTACATGGCCTGGGCTACCCCTTAAAACCAATTTTACTTGGGACATTGGGCTCTGAGCCAAGTCACAAGTCTGAAGTTCACATGATTAGGCATCATAATCCTGAAGGGGATCCCAGCCCACTCAACTGGTAGTCGGGTAAGAGCTAAGTGATGAAGGCTAACTCAAGGCTGCCAGTTACTGCTGACATTGGTTAGTAAATACAACTGCTTCTCTGGGCTTTCTGTATATATCATTTACCTCAGGAGAACTCCTATCTGAGTGTGGAGAATGGGTCTAGAACTAGGCAGAATCTAGACTGCAGGTTCCCTAAAGGGAAGCTGCTTGTGACAAAGCTTGGCTCCCAGGCTGTCCCTAGTAGGCCTTCAATGGCAGAGAAATGTGGGTCATAGAACCAAAAGGTTGATGTCACAGGCTTCAGGGCTACAAATAGCTTCAGCCTGAATCCTGCCACTTATTTCTCATATCTTGAATTGCTTAAGCTGTCTGAGTATTTGACCTATTAAAAATGGTAAACTAAAGTCTGCTGAGCCATGAGGCTTCAGTGGTAATCATAGGGACCTTGGCTTACTGCTAGTCCTGTAACCAGTAAATAATTGATAGCTGTGTACTCTCTGCCTACATCACCTTGTTTCAGTGTCAGGTATAGTGTTGGAAAGAGAAGCTCCTATTCTCTGCATAGCTCCCTCCCCTGAGCATAAACTACCCTCAAGCCTTACGTGGGTAGCATCTTCCTTCCAGGTTGGTTCCTGGTGTCCCCTTTTCCTCACTAGGCTGCATAACCTTTCATTAGGTAACTCAGTTATCCTGAAACCAGTGGTAGATGAGAGGTAATAAAGAGGATTCCTGTAGCTGGGTCTTTCAAGTGGAGGCTTCCTGGCAGGAAGAATAGAAGCTACTCCTTGAGGAACAAGGGAACCTCCCTTGTGCCCTGGGTGAGAAATCCCTCTCAAGGGCAGCTCTGGTTATAGGGGCTCCCACCCCTCAGCATAACTTCACTTGTCATAGCCCATGGGCTTCTACAGAGAGGGTCTAGTCTCTGAACACCTGACTCCTACTTTCTAGACCATTAAGTTTCCTTCATAGGCCCAGGGTAGATTTGGACCTGATCATAGAATGTCTAATCATTCTTACCAAAGATGGTAGAAGCATGACATTCCAAGTTGTTGGAGGTGACTTGAGTTTGGAAATTTGCATGAAAGCCTCAGATTAAGGTATGTCTAGTATGGGGTGGGGAGGAAATGACCTCTTCTGACATCCTTCTTTGGAATGTTCTTCAGGAAATTTGAGGTGAAGGCAAACTGCTGACTCCTTGGGCTCTTGTTTCAGAATGTCCCTGGTTCCATCTATTCCTCTGAGATACTCCAGAATGACCTTCCTTTGTGGCAGTTCTGCAGGGTTAAGCAGAGTTGACTGAGAGGACTGACATTTGCTTGTTTCAACCAATTCCCAGAGATCCAAAATTTACCACTAGACAAACTCTTTGGAGCTGGCTTTTTCCAAACTTCCACAATTTGATGTACATTTTAACCTGACAGTCATTATCTTAATTCTGTTTTCCTTTAAGGAAAACCATAATTGGCAGAGAAAAAACTTGAACCAGCAGTTTCTGCTTTTACTTTCTCATCTCAAGATGAGAATTCCAAGAAATTTGAGATCTTGCAGATCTGTTTTGTCCATCCTCGTAATTTCAGGAAAAACTAGTTCATTTTCCTGTCTTAGCTTTAAGTGTCAAAACACAAGTCTCCCTGTTCTTTTGGAGAGAAGCACTTTGCTTTAGGGATGTTGCTGATTTTCTCCCAACTTGGACTACCTTGTAAATGAAAGACTTGTTTCATCTGCAGTCTGCCAGTGGCTTTCTTCAGGGCTGCTAGAATTTCTCAAAGACTTCCTTTCTTCAATAACAGAATCAAATATAGGACAACATTGGACTTTCACCCATTTAATTACAAAGAAAACCTAACTTGTTCTGAATTATTACAAAATGTTTCAATGACTTTTGTTGAGCTGTCAACCTCTACTTTACTGATTTGAGATTCTTTCATTCTAAATTATCCTAACTGGCTTTTACTTTTTGCCCCAACATATAAGGAACTTGGAAGTCAGCTTTCTTGCTGTAGGGATAGGAGTAGTGAATGAACTTAAATCCACAACTCATTGACAGCTCAGAACTGAGGTCACAGGTCAAGCTTTTACCCTGAAAATGAAACACTCACAGCTTGCCAGGAGCAAAAGCCACAGCTAAAACCAGCAGCCAACCTGTAGGAACACTTAGGGATAATTGATAAATTGCTGGAGGCTTGTGTGGCACCAGCTTGAGAGTTCATTCTTGGGGACTCAGTTTTAGGGGGCTCCCCACACTTCCATGAGTTTTATCTCCTGGGTAGGGCAGTGGGCATGCAGAAAAGGGTCATCCATAGTCTTCAAGAGAAAGAGCCAGTCCAACAGAATCACTTCCTGGGGATTTCCTCTGCTTATCTAGGGAAATAAGACACCCAAGTATTGCCCTCAAGCAGGAAGAAAGAGTAGAAAAGCCTGCTATGTCAGCTTGAGGATCTTTGTGTCCCACCTAGCCTTGTTCTAGGCCAGCATTGCATATGAGTAGGATGGGGGAATAGGATCTGGAGGGGGCACTAAAGAAAATCTGTTCTCAAAGCCATCATAGAACTAAGTACACTTCCAGCCGCAGGGCTTTCCTTCTCATAATTTCTCAGGCAGTCAGTTCTGTTTCTAGTCTCCAACCAATGAGTTTCCGTGTTCTATCCTGCTTTGCTTCATATAGAAAGCATCGCTTAAGTTTCTGACCTTCACAAGTACTGCTGTCTTGTGTTACTTGAGTAATCTCTCAGATGCCTACTCAACTCAGTTACTAGCCTTTTGAATAGTAAGTAGGTGTAAATCTTCAGTGGTAAGAAAAGAAAGCCCTTTAAAGCTCTTCAGGACCATATTCTCCATTCTGGCTCACAAATTACAAGCGGCTTTAAGTCCATTGGAAGTTGCACACTGTCTAACCTGGTCACTTATATGGACTTGATTCCTCTAGTGAAGAGACATGATTTCTTTAAATGCAGCCCATTGGTACCTTAAACTCTTGTTTTGATTCATGCATTTTTAAGGAGAATGAACTTTGGGTGACTCCCAAGTGCTCCATGTGAGCTGCTTGTTTAAACAGTTCACTGTAAAGCGACTTTTACTAGGAAAGGTTCCAGATTAAGGGCAAGACTCTCCAAACTGCCCAACTCCCTCAAGTCAAATTCCTTTATGTGTTGTTTGTTTAGTGGGTGGGGATGAGTGAGGGTGTCAACAAGCTCACTATTCTATAACAGCTTCTTTAACTTTGAACACCCATATCTCCTGTTCCTAAGCCACCACTTCAAGCCTCCCCCCTTCAACAGGGTCTCTGGACCTCTATTTGCATATCTATTTACTTATATGCTCTCTTGGTGTTAGACACCTAGGTTGGTTTCCTGCTGTTCCAGGTAATCCTGTCAATTTAAACAGAGACCTCCTTTCTGAGGCAATTATAGTATCCTCATAGAGGGGCCTAACTTTTCTCATGACTCTGTCATGTCAGCTCAGTTCTAGACTTCAGTCTCTTGTGCATCATTATTGCTTAAGGACCTCATATGCACATATTTAGAAGGTGGATATCTACCTACCTTCATTCATCAGGCATTAGACATGAGATTGGACATGAGAATTTTGTGATTACTTCTGAGAACTACCTTGATATGTCCCCCAAACCAGAAATGGAAATTCCTGTTCTCTGTGCTGTTATACTTAGCTGGAAAAATAAGCTAGTTCTAGCAATCTCTTCCTCTGGCTTAATTTGCTACCCACACCTTTTACATAACCACTTAGAAATGTAGATACAAATGATCTAATTAAGAAACAAACATTTATGCCAACTGGCAGGAGTATGACAAACCCACCTGGTGGGGTAATTGCTTAAGTGGGAAGAATAGCAGCATTACACATGGCAGGCACCCTCCTGGCATTTTGGGGAGCAATGCCAATACCCCTCCTGAAGGGGCAGCATGTGAGTAGAACCTGCCCTGTTTATCAAAGGAGCGGGAGACAGTTGCTGGAGACTCAACTTTTTCAAAAAGGATTGTTGGAAGTCTGGAAGCACAGTGGAGAGAGGAAATAAAGGGTCTTCTATCTTGATTACTAAGCCTGAAGAATGGTGATGCTTGACACTGGTTAGTATTAAAATTGTTCAGCTCCAACTTCTATACAACTAACTACTACCTTCCATGTTGGACAAGCAGTAGGAAAGGTAGCTATGCTGGCACACAGTGGACAACATGAATTGTCCTAGTCAAAGAAATGTCCTCTAAAAGAATGGTTTCAAGCACTGGTAGCAAAGGCAAGACAAAGCTGGTAAGTGAGAGAGTGAATCGAATTGGAAACCTAGGAGCTGAACAAATCAGAATGTGGTTGAGACTAGGATACATATTTCGATACAGGTTATAACAATCCAAAAGCCTCAGAGTCACCTATCATACTACTGACTGTGTAGTGGAATGATGGATTAAAATGATTCTACTAAATGAAAAATGTGGGAAATGCACTAGTTGGAAACTTGGGTCAACAAAACACATAGAGATGCTTTGAGGTGAGGCTCAGACCCACCATATTTTCAGAGAAACAGCCTAGGGCTGCTGAGAAGTTGGGTTTGGGTGTGAAATGAACCAGGCTTCCACCACCCCCTCCAGTTGTGTTTGCATACTGTCCCTGCTAACTTGAGTCTGCCCAGCTACAGGGACACCAATCTCATATGCTTCAAACATGCCTCTAAAGTTTGTGTGGGGCATGCATTTGTCAACTGCCTATTTCCTAAAGAGATTAGAGTCCTTTCCTCCCACTCATGGCACTCCTGCTATGAAGTTCCAAGAAGGCTTCCTAAATGGCCCTTGAAGAAAAGTTCTCAGGTCTATAAACAAGATGTGGAGAAGTTATTTAATTTTCAGTAACCAAGTGACAAGGAACATGGGAGAAGCTAGAGGATTGGAAAGACTCAATTCCCATTGGTTTGGGGGAGGACTGCTGGAATTAACTAGTTTGTTCTGATCATTGAGGAGCTTCAAGCTTAGTCATGTCCTGCTGAAAATTTCTCTTTATGACCTATACCATGAAAAGGTGCCTGAGTAGTGGTAAGCAACGATTAGTTGATGGAAATAAACTTGAGGTGGAGATCAAGCGAATTTCTTGCCTGAACCAAGCACTTAAAATTCGAAGTTTCTCAGTCAACTGAATTTCATAGCTTACTTAGTTGTAAAACATATTCAGCTGACCCATGGTGAGGCAAGGGGCTTGTGCTTCATCTGGCTATGTGAAAGTATCCTGTCTTAGCCTGGATTCCCTTGCAAACAGCCTGACATGAGAGCCTGTGTATGAGTAGCTTATTTGGTGTGTAGTCCATAGAAGTAACAAGACAGGTTGTTATTGTTCCTGCCTACTAGTATCAGGGTCTTAATTCTGAGACCTCTCAGATCCATTCAGAACCTCCAGGAATCATTTGCTTAAAGGACAAGAAGCCAGGAGTGTTTTTGCATCAGTGTCTGAGCTGAGAGATCCTTTAAAATTAAGCAAGCTCCTGCCTGCATCCGCAGAATTGTAGTCCTGAAGCAGAAAGTAAATGAGTGAGGGGTTCACTCTGGGTAAAGTACTATCAGCTTGAAGTGAGTTGATGCCTGAATGTTGCAGTCAGATATCAAAAGCAATCCAGGAATTTTTGTCATTGTGTGAAATGTTGCCTCTGAAATGGGTTAATCATAGTATATACTCGAAATTTTAAAAAGTTGAAATCATAATTTAAATGCATTACACAATACCCTCTTCAAGCCACATTCCTTTTTTTTTATTGTCAAACATGATATTGACTACAATTACAGTTGTGTAGCATTGACAAAGTTCTCAAATAGCAAACAGTGCTATGCTAAACTAAAAGTAAATGAAGACACAGATATATTAACTTTCGTTTTGTATTAAGTAGAGAAAAATCCCTAGGGTGTCTTTTTTCTTAATACCCCATACTACAACTTTTTTTAGCTGAGACTCTGGTACCTTCCTCAATAGGAAGATATGCATCCTTAATCAGGATTGATTTATCATCTAATCTAACTCCATTAGAAAATGGAAGTAGCTAACCTCCCTGATAACAGGACTAAGAAAACGAGATTAATCTTGTTTAGGGAGCAAAGTATGTTGGAGCTGCACTGAAGACATGTGTAGAGAACATCCACTTCCAAAGCCAGAAGGATCTCTACCTCTGCTAGTTCTAACCAGTAAGGATTCAGTGCCATATTTTGTAATGAACAAAATATTGCTGTTCTCGTCTCCAGATCAAGATGACTCTGCTCTGAATTCCCAGTTAGCTGTTGGTAAATCTCATTTGTTCCTTGTAGGAGTGTCATCTGGGCTCCAGTACTGGCGTACTCCACCCTGTGTGGTTCCTGGCAGGTGAGATCCATTAAAGACTGGGTGCAGAGCCTTGTACTTAGGAAAACACCAAAGTGTTTTATGGTAATTCCCTTTTGATTCTCTCCCCATTGGTCCCCAAGTGAGCTGGCTTTTGTCCTATTAACACAGATCCGTTCTCCACTCTGCTCTGTTCTCAAGTAGACCTCCTTGTAGACTATATCACCCAGTCTCCCTTGAAAGCTGATGTCCAGGTGGGTTTGGCCATTGGGAAGACACTAGCTAAAAGAGGTTTGGGTACTTTCCAAGTCTCTCTCTGCTTTACAGCCACAACTCAGACACTAGGTGTTTCTCCAGGCTTATTGCTCCTGTTAAGTGGGGCCCTCTTTCATAGTTTTGACTCACTATTCTCAGATAACTCCTTCCTTTTAGCCCTATGGTCAGTGATAGCTTCCTGTCACTGCTAGCCCTTGGTGCATCATCATCCTTTGTTTCCTTAATTCTTCATATTCCACTAAGGTTTTCCTTTATTAAATTCTTCATTTAAACCATTTGAGTTAAACTCAGTTTCCTCCTAGGACCCTGACTTGATACATAGAGAAAGCTCTTTTAGCTTGGAGAAGAGCAGGGTCAGTAATATCTTGTTGGCCCTCCAATACCCTAGCAGAGAAGTAGGGTTCCTCTTTAGTATATACTAAGTATTGGCATCTTGAGAGATATGCCTGGCAGTCTAGGAATGAGAGAGGGGATAGTTCCCACCTAGTGTTTTCACTAGTTCTAGTTCAGTGGAATATCCCCAACCCATGACATGGTAAGTAAAGAAAGAAATAGACTAGGAGTTATGTAAGCTATAGCTGATACAGGATGTGAATGTCAGTGCACAAAGATGCATGTCTACTTTTGACCATCAAATTTGCATTTGAAGCTGTGTTCTGCATATCACTACTATTTCTGGAAAGGGCACATCCTAAGTTTGCTACTGATTAGACTTGTGATCAAGCTTCAGCTCCAAATGTCCAACCTGGACATCTGGTTCAGTATCTTAAAATGTCTATCCATTGCTCTAGAGAGACCACAAGGGCCGAGCAAAAGATTAACAGCCTTTGCTAAGACTCTGAGCTATGGAAATATGCAAGAATGAGATCTACACACTTTGCCACCTCTCATAGTTCTATCCACATTCTCTCAGGTCTCCTCTGACTTTGCATTCTCTTCCTTCCAGATCCCTGACCACACACAACTAAGCCATTTGTTACTCTCCAGGAGTCTAATTCTTACCCTTGTCTACTTCTCTCTCCTCATCAAGCAGGTTACTTTATATAGTGCTTGATCCTCTGCTCCTCTGGGAGGACTTTTCTCACCACTGCTTTCAGGGCCATGAATAAGGCTGCAGTGCAGTAACTTTCTAGGCTCACACCAATATCTAGCTGACCATCTTGAACCAGACATCATCAGTCCTTACTTTCTTTTAATCATAAGGAATTCCCAATAAGGCCTTGATGTGAGATCCTTATGGGTAACATAGCTTCAACCACTTCTAGATCCTGTATATTGCACCCTCTGTACTGTTTCTATTGTGCTCAGACTTGAGTTTAAAATATCATACAGAAAGTGGAAGCTCTAGTTTTAGTCACTTTGATTTCTTGCAATCACTCTGCCCTCTAAGAGCCTATAAGCAGTTCGGGAGCTGCTTTTTTGAACAGCGTACAGTTCTGTGCTTCAGAACCTGTCTGTTCCAAAGCCCCATATGGTATATCTTTATTTACCATGTGTACCTTTAGTGCCACTAGCATGCTGGGTTGGATCATAGGGCCCAAAATGTTTTATCAAATTCTGGATCTGCTGTAGGAAATCTTGTTGAATTCTGGACCTGTTGCAGAGCCCTATTCAATAAGTAGTATTTCCAAGCAAGTGATTATGCTGTCCCTCAAATCCAAAGAGGCCTACCAAGGGGTAGAAGGCTTAAGGTGCTAATGGAATAACTAATAGAATAACTATTTCGGAGTGGATGTCCTGGTATACCTCAAATTACAGCTCCCCTAGGTCAAATATGGCAGGCCTTTGAATACCTGGAGGATTTTTTCTACCCTTTGGAATGTATCTGTTCCAGTAATGGCATCAGTCACTTCTTGTTCATCAAGTTGAACACTTGCTATTACATAGTGGACCAATGTGATGGTCTTAAGAGTCTCAAGACTATAAAAGCCACTTGAGACTATTGTAGCAATACAGGAAAATCTTATGGAGCACTGGGATAAGACAGTGAATATACTTCTACTCTTCCCACAGGGATTGAGAAGAGTTGGCTAGATCAATAGCCTCAACTAAGTACCCAGAAAGGCTGATCAGTAGTTGAGATAGCACATCTGGTACAGTAACTATAATTGAGCTACTGTTTTGTTGAGTTTATAGTCCAGTATCATGTCATGATTCATATTTTTCCAGAAGTCATCCTAGCGAATCAAGCAGATGATAGGGAGTCCCCACCCCTGGCACTGTCATCTTTAAATTAGGATAGTTACAGCTTCTGAGTTATCCTTGGCTGTAGGTAGGGAGCTATTCAAGGGGATTCCGCTTGGCCTTTCCTATCATGGTGTCTGTACTCTACTGGCCAGGGAACTAGTGTGGATTCTATCGGTTGCTGTGTCTGATCATGTATTTGAAGATCAAGAAAATGACCAGAGGCCTATGGACTTACCGAAACCACTGCAAGATTCCCCTAGTCTCATTTTGTTACCTGGCCTCCATATACCCTTCCCTATTCTATCGAGGGGACTGTAATCATGTTTGAGGTTCCTTGATATCAATGTCAGTTCAGACATTCTATCCAACAGCCTATGACAGATATGTGTTTCCCTTTCTACCTTAGTTACCCAGGTAAATAAATGGTGACATTGGTTAATGAAACCCAATAAGTTTCAGTTGTACACTTTAACAGTCAAGTATATATATATATTTATACTGTGTGTTCATCTCCCATAGTTAGATTTTTCTGTAACCACTTATTTGACCCCTTTTATCCCATATACCTCCCTCCTACACCCTCTCCCCTACCCTCTGGTAATGACTAGTCTATGCTTCCATGTCCTGGCTACTGTGAATAATGCTGCTATGAACATCGGTGTGCAAATATCTTTTTGGATATGGGTTTTCAAGTCTTTGGGGTAAATATGATCCTGGGTCATATGGTAGATCAATTCTTAGTTTTTTGAGGAACCTCCATACTGTTTTCCATAATGACTGTACCAATTTGCAGTCCCACCAGCAGTGTACGAAGGTTCCTTTTTCTCCATATCCTCTCCAACAGTTATTATTACTTGTCTTGTTGATTATAGCTATTCTAACAGGTATGAAATGGTATCTCATTGTGTTTTTGATTTGCACTTCCCTCATAGCTAGCGATGTTGAGCATCTTTTCATATAGTTGTTGACCATTTGTATGTCCTCTAGGGTGAAGTGTCTGTTCAGATCTTCTGCCCATTTTTGACTGGATCATTCACTTTTTTGTTACTGAGTTGTATGAGTTCTTTGTATATTTTGGATATTAGGCCCTTATTGGAGGTGTTGCTTGCAAACATATTTTCCCATTCAGATGGTTGTCTCTTTACCTTGTTGATGGTTTCTTGTGCTGAGCAGAAGCTTTTTAGTTCAATGTAGTCCATTCATTTATTTTTTGCTTTTACTTCTCTTGCCTTTGAGGTCAAATTCATAAAATCCTCTTTAAGTCCAAGGTCTTTTAGTTTCATTCCTATGTTTTCTTCTATGCATTTTATTGTTTCAGGTCTTATATTCAGGTTCTTAATCCATTTCGAGTTAATTTTGGTGTGTGGTGATAGACAAGTCTAGTTTCATTCCTTTGCAGGTGGCTTTCCAGTTTTCACAGCACCATTTATTGAAGAGGATTTCTTTTATCCACTACATGTTTTTTGGCTTTTTTTGGAGAAAACTATTTGCCATATTAATGTGGGTTTGTCTGGACTCTTGATTCTGCACCACTGGTTTGTGTGTCTGTTTTTCTTCTAATACTATGCCATTTTGATTACTGTCACTTTGTAGTATAATTTGAAGTTGAGCAGAGTGATACCTCCAGTCCCTTTCTTTTTTCTCAGGATGGCTTTGGCAATTCGAGGTCTTTTGTGCTTCCATACATATCTGATAATTTTTTGTTCTATTTCTTAAAAAAATATTGATAGGATTTCAATGGGGATTGCACTAAATCTGTATAATGCTTTAGGAATTTAACAATTGCAAAAGGAATTTTTCCACTTTTTCTGACACTTCGTTATTAGAATATAGGAGTGCTATGGATTTTTGAATGTTGATTTTGTATCCAGAAATTTTACTGTATTTGTTTGTTTCTAGTAGTGCTCTTGTGGAGTCCTTAGGGTTTTCTATGTAGAGAATCATCTCATCAGCCAATAGTGACAGTTTAACTTCTTTGTTTCCCATTTGGATGCCTTTTATATCCTTCTCTTGCTTGATCGCACTCACTAGTACCTCCAATGTTATATTGAGCAACAGTGGCAATAGTGCACAGCCTTGCCTTGTTCCCTATCTTAGAGGGAATTTTTTTTAGTTTTTCACCATTAAATATAATGTTGGCTGAGGGTTTGTCATATAGACTTCATTACGTTAAGGTACTTCTACACCAATTTTGTTAAGTGTTTTGATCATAGATGGACGCTTTATCTTTTCAAAGGTTTTTTTCTGCATCTATTGATAAAATCATATGATTTTTATATTTTAACTTGTTTATGTAGTGTATCACATTAATTGATTGGAGTATGTCGAACCATTCCTGTGCCTCTGGGATGAAGTCCACTTGATTGTGATGTATAATCCTTCTAATATGTTGTTGTATTCAGTTCGTTAGTATTTTATTTAGAATTTTTTGCATCTGCGTTCATGAGAAATATTAGTCTGTATTTTTGTGTGTGTATGTGTTATCTTTACCAGGTTTTGGTACCAGAGTAATATTGAGCTGGGAAGTACTGCTTCCTCTTCAATTTTTTGGAAGAGTTTGAGGAGAATAGGTATTAAATCTTCTTTGAATGTTTGGTAGTATTCACTGGTAAAGCCATCTGGACTTCTACTTTTTGGTATGTTTTTGATGACAGTTTCAATTTCCATACTGCTGATTTGTCTATTTAGATTTTCCAGTTCTTCTTGATTCAGTCTAGGAAGATTCTATTTTTTTAAGTACTGGTCCATTTCTTCTAGATTATTAAATTTGGTGCTATATACTTTTTCATAATATTCTTGTATATGACTGTTTGTATTTCTGTGGTAGTTTCTCTTCTTTCATCCCTGATTTTGTCTGTGTCCTTTCTCTCTTTTCTCTAGTGAGTCTAGCCAGGGGGTTGTCAATTTTATTAACCTTGTCCAAGAACAAGCTCTCTGTTGCATTTATTTTTTCTATTTATTTTTGTTTCAAATTTTATCTATTTCTGCTCTAATTTTGATTATTTCTTTCCTTCTGTTGACTTTAAGCCTCATTTATTGTTTTCTAGTTTTTTAAGATGAAATATTATGTTGTTTATTTTGGCTCATTCTTGTTTTTGGAGATAGGCCTGTACCGATATGAACTTTTCTTTTATGATCACTTTTTTCATGTCCCAAAAGTTTTGATATGTTGTACTTATTATCATTCATTTCTATGAATCTCTTGATCTCTTTTTATTTCTTCTGCGACCCAATTATTCTTCAGTAGTATGTTTTTTAATCTCCATGTATTTGTGGCTCTTCCTGCCTTTTTTTTTTTTTTTTTTTTTTTTTTTTTTGCAGCTGATCTCTAGTTTCAAAGCATTATGATCAGAGAACATGGTTGGTATGATTCAGACCCTCTTAAAATTGTTGAGGCTATCTCTGTATCCCAATATGTGGTCAATCCTTGAGAATATTCCATGTGCACTGGAGAACAATGTATAAGCAGCTGTTTTGGGATGGAAGGCTCTGTAAATGTCAATTATGTCCAGTTGGCTTAATGTGTCATTTAAGGATGTTATTTCCTTATTGATTTTCTGTCTGGATGATCTGTCTGTACCTGATAGTGGGATATTTAGGTCACCTACTACCATAGTGTTTTCGTCTGTTTCTCCCTTTAGTAATTGCTTTATATATTCTGGTGCTTCCTGATTGGGAGCATAGATATTAATAAGTATTATGTCTTCTTGGTGCATGATTCCCTTTATCATCATGAAATGTCCCTCAGCATCTTTCTTTATCTTTTTTATTTTGAAGTCTATTTTATCTGATATTAGTACCACTACTCCCACTTTTCTCGGAATGTCATTTGCTTGAAATATCATTTTCCACCCTCTCACTCTGAGTCTATTTGCCTTTGGAGCTGAGATGTGTCTCCTGTATGCAGCATACAGTTGAGTTTTGTTTTTTGATCCAATCTGCAACTCTGTGCCTTTTTATTGGTGAATTCAGTCCATTTACATTTAGGATGATTATTGAAATATGAGATCTTCTTATAGTCATTTTATCTTTTGCTTCCTGGTAGCTCAGTGTTTCCATTGCATCCTTGTTCTTGTGTTTGTTTTCTTTATTTTGGTTGGCTTTTATGAGATTTTCTCTCGTTCTTCTTTTCTTATATACTTCAGTTCTGAATCTTTGGTGTGTGGTTACCATTATGAATATGAAAAGGATAGTGTGTGTGTGTGTGTGTGTACAGCTGTCCACTTTTTTCCTCATGTGCCTTATCTCCATTCCTCTTTGCAAATTTGGATCTTTCAATCCTCTCCTTTTCAGTCATGGTCATCTCACTCTGTCCTGATGTAAGCTGAATATTCATTACTATCTTGCTATAGCGATTCTCCTATTGTTTAAGCTTATAATGCCCTCTTCTTAGTAAGGATTGTACTCCTCTGCTTCTATTTGCCTAATAGTCACTTTATTCCTAAGTATTTATTTTTTTTTGTCATTTTGTTTTAGGTGAGCTGACCCCTTTCCAGTATTTCCTGTAGTGCAGGCCTTGTAGTGGAGAACTTCCTCAATTATTTTATATCCGGAAAGGTCTTTATGTCTATTTCATATCTAAAGGAGAGCTTAGCTGGATACATTTTTCTCAGCTGATAGTTCCTCTCATTTAATAGTTTGAATATTTAATCCTACTTCTTTCTGGCTCATAAGATTTGTGCCGAGAAGTCCAATGATAATCTAATGAGTTTTCCTTCTTAGGTTACTATTCTGTCTTTGTCATTGATTGATAATTTTAATACAATGTGTCTTTGATGAAGGCCTTTTTGGATTGAGATAATTTGCTGACTTCTTGAATTTCAAGCTCCAGCTCATTCCTTAGATTTGGGAAATTCTCATCCACTATTTGTCTGAAAATGCTTTCTAGTCCCTGCTCCTTTTCCTCACCTTTGATAACACCCATTATCATTATGTTTCTTTTCCTGATGGTATCAGCTAGTTCTTGTATTTCTTTCATTATATTTCATTCTTCAATTTCTCTCTTTTTCCTTCTGACTTATTTCTATATTTCTGTTTTTGATAGCACTCATCCTTTCCTCTATTTGGTCATCTCTATTTCTCAAGCTTGTTTTTTTATTTTTCAACTCTTGCAGAATGTTTATTTCCAGAAGATCTGTTCTTTTTGAAGGTTTCAACCTCGATGCTAAAGAACTCATTCTGCTCACCTTAGTTTTTTAAATTCCTGGAATTGTTGATATGACTCGTTTCGGATCTCACTGAATTTTCAAAGTACCATCCTAAATTCTGTCATTTAAGTCACATGTTTCTATGTCTGTAAGCTTATTTTCAGGAGATTTTTCTTTCTTTCTTTCTGAAATGACTTGTCATTTTGGTCGTTCATGGTGTTTAATGGACTATTTCTCTGGGTGTTAATGGAAGTGTATTTTTTTCTAGAAAAAAAAGAGATTTATTATATAAAGGTCTCTCTTTAGCCTGTTACAAAGAAAGGCACTTCCTTGATTTTCAGTAGAGGTGGTGTCTAAGCCTCTTGGAGCCTTGCTTTATATAAAGCCTAAATAATGCCTTTTTTTTCTTTTAGATCTTTAATCGCACTTACTACCCTCAGTCTCAGTCCCTGTCAGTGTTAGCGACAGTGTTGGTAGTGTTTGCTCAGATTCTCCTGGGGCTCCATGGTGTTCAGTCTTGGAGGGTATGGGGGGAGGGGTCCTCTGGTTTAGGGGTTGGGAGCTGCAGCTCAGACTCCATTTTGCAATTGTGGCTGGTAAAAATCAGCTGTTGTTTCTCTGCCATCCTGCTTCTCTGCTTTCTGCCCTGATGACTTGATTCCTGCCATCAGCAAGTTGAGCTTACAACTCTCCCAGGCAGGGGTGTTCAGAGAACTCATCGCACCTTCCCTCCCCCTCCTCTTACAGGGAGCTCCAGTGGCTGCGAGAGGCAGCTCATTGTTTCTCTCACTCCTTTCTGGGCCCAGTCCACCACCCGACACCCAAAGTTCTGACCTGTGATAGCTCTTATGTGCAGATCTTACTCTCAGAAGTGCTGGTGTGCAGTTTGGGCATCTTTTGTTAAGTTTTAAATGTTCAGCTTAATGTTTCAAGTAGAGAGATCTGGGGACATCTCTCACTCTGTCATGTTTCTCCAAACTGGGAGGGGGATATTTACTGTGTATTTGCTATGACATTGTAGGGCCCTCTTCAAGGAAAACATCTATATTCTTCAATTCATGTACTCTGAGTCCAGAAACTTATAAAAGGAAACTAAGTGAGGGATCACATGAGTCAGTTTCAACCAGAAAAGTGGAACTCGTAGGACGTATGTATCAATAAGGTGCATTTATTACAAGGAATGGGCTTATATGATTATGGGACTGGTGAAGCAAGTCTGAGATCTGTAGGGCTAGCCGTCAAGATGGAAAGATCACAGGTCAGCTGGAACTCAAGAGCATGGACCAGAGCTCTCTATTGTCCATGGACATGAAACAAAGATGTGCAGGATTAAACTCTTCCAACTATAGAATCAGACCCACCCATATTAGCCAGGATAATGTTATTTATTTAAGCCATATATTTAGGGGCTTTAATCACATCTCAAATACTTTCAGAACACCTAGATTAGTGTTTGACATAGTGACAGGGACTGAAACCTAGCCAAGCTGACACCAAAACATCACAAGGATTATGACTTTTTTTTACAATGGCTTATATTTACTTTCTCATCTGTTCTTGATCTCTGTTCTTATACAGATCAAGCTGTACTTTGGTTGGCTGTTGACCTCTAACCCCTAGGCATATCATAGTTTGATAAGATATTACTGTATGTTCTACAGGTCAAGGCCTTTCTGGACTCGCATGGCTGCTATGTCCATTGTGTCTCAGCAGTTAAGTACAGCCACCTGGCCCCTGCTCTAGACTCATCCCAACTGATACAAGAAAGCCTGGTCGCATGGCAGTGTCCCTATTATCTCTGACCCACAGAGGAATCCCACACTGGGCTTCTTGGTATGTCAGTAAGTGTCCCTAGTGCATTCACTGTCTCTCTAGTGAAGGACAGGCTTTTCTAGGGAACGTGATTAGGTGGTGCATTCTCTGGTCATAATGCCATGCTACTATGACCACCTTAATCCCCATACCCACATTCACTACAGGCCACTGTATCCAAGCATTGAGAAACCATCCCAACAGCATGTTAAGATATGTTCCAGGCACTCTTGCTGATGTGTTAAATGCTGAGTCATAAGATCTTTCTGATCAATGCTTTTGTTGCAGAGCAAGAGCCTTCTTCCTAGCTTACATAGCAGCAAATACTGTGGCACTGGCTTTTGAGAAAGGAAAGCTTTTAATGCTAAGTTTACTGCAAAGAGATAGAATGCCAGACTGAAACAAATATGTCTTCCCTGACCCAGGATTTTAGGTTATACTTGAAGTGGAGAAGTTATGCATACCATATAGAGTTCCATTGTTGCAACATATTAAGAGCTTAGTTTTCAAGTGCTAGGGCATTATGACTTATGCATCGCATGTTTGAATTTCACGGGTGGCAGGAGAGTTAATATGTAGTCCACAGTGGATTTTGACCTGATGATGTGGAAAAATCACGGTGAATTATTTCTCTAGTGTGTATCAGACTGTCTAACTACATGATCTTACAGCCTTGTGTTATCTTTGAAAAATAACTTGGTATTTAAGAACAGGACAAGGCCTGTTTTGGCTGGTTCTGAGATTACACTCTCCTCTGTACAGCTTATATTCTGCCTTTCTCAGAAATCTTAAAGTTCCTGTTCATGTGTTAGCCAGATACTATTGTTCTTCCAGGGAATAACTCACTTTTTCCCATTGCAGAGATTAATGTCAATTTCATGTTACAGCCTAACCCTCTTAACTGGAGACTCTACCTGACTTTACTGAATCATGAGTGTCAGCATGAGGTAATGTTAGCTGCCTGGTTAGCTGCCTGGTCTAGCTATTGGATGTCTTTCAGACACTCAAGGCCTGAACTTATTGAAATTGTTCCTATCACTCATTAGAACTGGACCTTCAGGAACATGCCTTCCTTGCATGACCACATGAGCTTCTCCAACATGGTCCATAAAAGTTATTTTCTGAGTGAAACTTGTTACTTGCACCTATCTCAGCAGTTATTTAGCTGCCAATATCAAAGTTTGGGTACTTATCTGTTATGGAGGTCAAATAACTTGATATAAGTTATTTAAACATGGGCAAGGATATAAAGAGTGACTTATCTTATGTATCTGTTGGCTTAAACTAAAAACCAATTCCTAAAAGTTGTCTTACTAGAAAGAAGTTAAAGGATAAAGGAGATCTAATAGTATGAACTTTTCTGTACTAGAACAGAACCATTCAATATTTACTGAACTGGAGTAGCCTTAGTTCAACTACGGGACAAGACAAAAATTATTCAAAACAAAACACAATCCTAGAGAGCAGATGTCTTGAGGTAGTCACTGAAATTGGGTCTAGTGCAAGGCAACCTTGAAGGGGGAAGTGTTCAGAAAGGTTATCTGGATCAGAATGAAAGAGGGGGTGATCGGAAACAGCAACCCAGCTTCTCTTGATCACTTTCAGTATGCTTTCCTCAACTTAAGCCAGGGTATAGAATACAAGTGCTAAGTTAGAAAGTGGGGTCATAAAACATGAAGTCAGAGTATTAGATACAAGTTAGACTTTCAGACCTTCAGGCCTATATCATACCAAGTCATTGTGACCAGGACTCTCTTCCTGGATGATTCAGGATACCAGCTTCATGTGCCTGGTAGGTAAGGACCTAGCTTTTATTCCCCCAGAAATCTGATAAGGTCTGTCTTAATGTAATGGGATACAGACTTGTAAATTCACTGGACTTGGTTAGTAGGCCAAGGCTCTCAATCAAGGGGTCACTGATTCTTGTTTTGGCTTGACATATATGCAGAAAAGTAAAGCTATGAACTCAGTATTATCTGTGAAAGTAGAGAAATATTATGAGCACACACAGCCCAAAGTAGGTCACAGGCATATTAATTTTAGTGTCCTCACAACAGGTCCTGGAACAAAGCCTACTGACAGGTGCTGTCAGCAGAACATGAGCCATCCATCTTGTCACACTGCATGGACCAATATGACATGACTTAATTGCTATCCAGCATTGGCATAAACTCATCATGCTTAATCCATCTTTCTCTTGATAACTTTAATTGCTTGCTTTATTAAATACTATGGATGAATCCTAGTGCCACCTCTCTTAGGAGGCCAGGTACTCATTCATGATATTTGATGAAATGGGCCCAGGTGGATTTAGGTGTGATTTGCATGTTTAGTCTACTTGACTAATGTGCAGCTCATCTTTTATCTGAGCTTTTTCCCTTTCAGTCAGGGAGCTCTGGAAGAAGATCTTAAGGACTAGAGATATCAGACTTGATGAACTCATTCCTCATTGTTGAAGCATATCTCAGCCTAAAGATCTCTTTTTATGCCAGATTCAGGGAAATCCACCTACCAGGTTATAGGGCACCTAGATGAACTCAGGTGACACTTCCCAAAGTATTCCCATGTCAATTCTGATCTTTCTAACTGATAAGGCATGGTGATTCAGCTTATAGCTTTTTTGATAATCACAGAATGTGATATGCTGGTATAGTTTTTCTAAGAGCCCCTAGATCCATCTGCACATTATATAGGACAATTTCTCCAGAAATAATCCCTAAATGGCCTGTTGTAGGATCACTTTTCTAATTCAGGTACCTGATAATTCCCATCCATTTCATGGTGTTGGGAAAGGTAATCAAGAAGCTGTTACCACCTATTGGCCCCACAAGCTGGACCTGGGCAATTGGAGATCTGTACTCATCCCTGTGCTTGAAATATACACTCAGTTGGCCTTTTCCATGTTAGAAGCTGGCCAAAGACACAGCCTTAGGATAGTAATGTGATGAGACTCTCTGGCCTGGGCACATTACTAAACCCAGCCAAGGCTCCCTGTGTGTGACTAAACCCAGTTAAGGCACATACATAAACTTCTAAGATTTGGTGATTGAGTGAAGAAAACTACTTGCTTTGCAACCAACCAAGACAAGCCTTGTATTTCTTATGAAACCTGCCACCTACCTATCTAAAGTAGTCTACTTTTTTCTTCAGTCTCTCTGCCATCTGGATATAAGATCAGTTCTATTTTGAGTTTTCTCATTTTTCCCCCCTCAGGATTGCTTTGGCTAATCAGTGTCTTTTGTGGTTCCATACAAATTCTAGGTTTTCTTCTATTTGTTAAATGCCATCAGGATTTTGATGGGGATTGGAAGAATTAACATGGCTTTAGGTAATACAGACATCTTAGATTCAGTGTGAGGCAGCTTTTAGATTACCTCCAGGAAGCTCCTGGCCAGGCTTATGAAGTAACATATGGGAAGTAGGTACTAAGTCTTTGGGATTCAAGGAATTCCCTGGGCCTCTGGGGTACATCAGCCTAGGAGTTGCTGAGCAATGACACATGGGGATGTTTGTAGCTGAAGGTGATTTTAACTATGGAGTGTAGTGCTTTAAATGACTTCAGGAAAAGAAGGGTTTCCCCTAGGGTCTGAGAAGTTCTCACATTCTTGTTTGGCTTTCCCAAAGATGATCTTGGTCAAGGGAAAAAGTACTATTAGAGTGTCAGTTTCAGGAACAAGAGCTGGATCACCCAATCCAGTCAAAATCAAAAAGCAAAGTTTAGCCATGAATCCAAGATCAATTATTGGGTGTCAGAAAGGAAGGAGCCAGAATGGTACATGACATGTAGAAAGAAAACTATGAAGACAGACTTGACTTTTTAAAAGACCCTACCAGCTTTGAAACCTTGAGAGCCAGTTGACTGGCTCAGACTTTTATCTCTTGGAAGATAAACACTTGAACAGGAAACTTTAGCCCACTGACAACTTGATCTATTGCTCCTACTAGAATAGTAAACAAGATGATGAACCATTGATACTTGTGTGACTAGTTTACTTGTGCATCCTCACTTAATATAATTTTTTATCTTCTATTCATCTACTCCTGTTCTAAAGGCCAGAAATTATTCTTATATGTAAACTACTCTTTGTCATGAAGTGAACATTGTTATTAAATGAGTAAAACATTAGATAGTGGCATGGCAGATTGTTTATCAACCTGCAAAGTAGTTTTAATATTTCCTCTTGTCAAAACTTCTCTAAAGATTGAAGGAAATTTTTAAAATAAAACTTCTAAACCAGAATATCTACCATAATCTTGGATATATGGTGTAATTTTTACTTCCATATTTTTGATTAGGCATCAAAATCTCAAACGATTTCTGTATACTAAAAAAAGGTGGCAGTGTCAACAAAACTCAGTGATCTAGATTATACATAAGGATAGGCATAATCTAATGGTAGTCCCATAGCTGGCAGTCTCATGGGGAAATGCACAATCTCAATAGTGAAAAGTTTAAATATTTTAAGCAAAATAAAGAGGAATGCCATTTTATGCTTAATGAAATATGTATACAGGTCATTTGTGTACAGAATTCAACTTGGCCCTTTCAAACATCCATGGTGGTATAAGTTACCAAATTACTTTTTGGAGGCTGTGGCAAATATAAACAGTCTTTAGACTCTTCTTAATCTCTCCTTAATTGGAAGTAGTGGAGTTGGGAAAAGGTAAAACTATGATGAATGCAACAGATTGGCCAGACTAAGCAAACCATGGCATATAGTAGGCTTTCCTAAGACATAGAATAAAACTCTTTATTAATGAGAAAGACACATGTGTGCTTGGTAGCAGAGAGAGAACAAAATAAAATGAGCAAAATACTGACAATTATTCCACTGGAATTGAAATAAATGCACCCATTTCTTAAAATTCTGTGATGAAGTTAAGTTCTTATAATAAAATTAATATCAAAGAATCTAATTTTAGGACTTGAACTGACTTAAGGCTGGCTGATAGCACTATCTAAACTGACACTAATGGCCCTGAGAATACAGGGCATGAATGGCTCTCTCCCTGCCCAGATCTGATATTTGCTCAGAAAAACTGCTTGCTGTGGAATAGTAGATGGATTCTATTGCCAGGCCAAACCAACAACAAATAGTTACCAGTATATAGTAGAAGGTCCTTGTCAGCTCCAACATCATTTCCCTTTGAATTTCACCCACATCCTTCCTTGTGCTGGCCTGGATGTCTAATCACTCCTGGTACACCTATACCTTGGTATATATGTCCAAATTACTTGTGAGTTATGCCTGTTACTCATCTTTTTATGGTAGCGTCCTAAGAATTCCTGAGCCAGGGTCCTCAACAAGATCTTATGCTTGACCTCTCAAATGATGCTCTGCTCCTAGGTTCTGTGTGTCTAGGCTTATATTTATTTCTTTTTGACTGGAAGGTTATTTTGCATGTAGTAGGCACTGAAGGAATCTGGATTATAACTCCATTATAACAGTCCAGTGCAGAAATTCCCCAGGGTAAGGTGCCTGGGACAAGATTTGGGTGTTCTTCATGTCCATGGCAAAAGCACATTGAAAAGTAGTATGTACATTTAAAAGCACTATACCCCTGCATTTCTGTTTTGTACTTTGGTTGGACTACAGATATATATAAAAAAAAAAAAAAAAAAAAAAAACATAACTATTGTGATTAACATCATTAGCAGATAGGTAAAGACAAACAATTGGTTTTTGAGTTCAACATAAATCTGTAGGTATACAGGCCTTGTTAATATCTTGGGATAGTTATCTACCTCTGATACTGGTGGCTTCTCATTGAGTCTTTGTTGTAGGCAGAGGCAAATATGAGAGACAGGTAAAAGTGTCTTCATAGTCAGGCACCTTTTTTTAGATGAGAAACACAAATTCATTTTTAACTGTACATGGATTAGTTAGTAATACCCAATAAGGTCCTTAATAGCAAGGTTAGATTGTCTTATTGGATAAATCTTCCAGTGACAAAATCTCTTAGTTGTAGTTCATGGTCTTTGAAGTCTTTGTCTCTTAGGAGCACACTATAAAATCAGTATTTATCAATTCCTTTAAACTAGTTACTAAGTCCTTGATACTACAGAATGTCTCCTTTTAGTAAGGTTGGTTAATATGCCCCTTCATACAGATACTTAGGGTGACCAGTGACTATTTCATAAGGAGAAAAAGACTACATTCATCAAAAGGAATAGATCTCAGGTTAAGCACTATACAGAAAGCTTTTGACCAAGAGAGATTAAAAGCTTCTGAAACCTAATTGGGTTTTAGTTGTACCATAGGTATATTCCACCCATCCAGAGGGCTGGAGGTAATAAGCACAATGAAATGCTGTAGAGTAGGCCAAATGTTATAAGTTGGTTACTTATTTTCCAGTTAAATAAGTCCCTTTGTCACTACGTGACCCAGAATCATTTTAATAAACTTTACCTACCATTAAGGCTGGTGCATTCCTGCAAGGGAATGCTTTAACCCAATGAGAGAAAATATAAATCATAACTAACACATTGTGTGCTCAATATGGTGGCTATTGGATAGAATTTAATTGTCGTAATTCAAATGGGCCTAAAGGGAATGGGAAATGTCCCTGAAATCCATAGAGCGGTTTTCCAGGGTTATACTTTGGACAAATAAAACATGCTATACACTTCATGATCTATAGTAGATTTCTGATAACTACTCCACTAAATCATCTTTTCAGGACCCTAATGTGTTCATTCACATACATGTTAAAGTATAGGCAATCAAGCCTCTATCAGTAAGATTGGTTTCCCACTGGGTCTAAGTCATATCTGTTTGTCTGGGTCAAAGATTCCTCCTTTCTGCTGTCATCTTATTTTCTAACACCACTCCTTTGGAACTGTAAGTTCTTTATTAACTTAGCAGGAGCATAGGACATTCTTGGGTCTGGATATTTCGATTACTTAGTGCTGCTTGTTAAGCTGCAGCATCATCTAAATGAGTTCCATTTTGCTTCCATGGTGGTAGCTTTACAATATCCTGGAATTTTGATAGTTGTTGATTGTTTCAGTTGCTACATGGCATCTGATAATTCTGCAACCTGTTTTCCATAGATAGACTACCCTGAGAAAGTTAGGAAGTTAAACCACCTTGCTTCCATAACATTCCAAAGTCATGAGCTACACCAAAGGCATAGTGACTATCAGTGTAAATAGCAGTTATTTGATCTTTGGTCAATTTACAAGCTTGGACTGGAGTTAGAATGATTTGCTTTGTTGAGTAGATTTTACTTCAGGTAAATAAGAACTTTCATTTATACTGACTATGGAAGTTATTGAATATTCAACTAAGTAATGTTCCTGTTTAGTGATAATCCTGTTCATTTTTGAGATAATATCCACTTGCAAACCAAATTAAGTTGGCATTATCAATAGGAGTTTCCTATAAAATCATTCTTAGGAGCAAGAAGATAGTCAGTAAATAAAGAACAATCATGGGTGTCTTGATCACTGGTTTGTGAAACCTAACAGCAACAGGACAAGCTCCCCTTGAATTGGCCCATTCCATCTCCTCCCAGTGACCACTGCTGCCCACCGGTCAAAGCGGCAGCTTCTATTTCCCTTGAAGAAAAGTGTTGTGGCCAACTGTGGGTAAAATCAGGCCCAAGGTTACTCCACCTTCTACACTTCATTGTCTGCATAGACTTTCATAATCCCATCACTGCGCAGGGAGGAGAAGCTGGGTTTTGGAACCTCTTATGGGGGATTACCTCACTAGTGCTAGTGTAACATTCAGCCTACTGCTTCTAAAATTTATTCAGGAAGTGATAATGACTTGTGAGTGAAACTATATCTCATTAATCCAGTGTTGGAAGCCCATATTGCCTCCACAGCTGAACATACAATTTCTAGAAAATCAGATGACGTCAAGATGAACTAAAACTCAAAAGGCACGCAAGCTCTCAGGCTCTAATGTCTGTGCTATTAGCAAAGGCATAATCACCAAAGCTAGGCAGATGCTGGGTGGCTAGTTTAAGAGGTAGTGAGTCATAATGTAGTCCAAAGCAAGGCTGACATCTAAGAGCAAAACCAACGTTGGCTATGAGATTCAAAATGAAAGGGTTTCAGGCCTTGTACTTGCAGCCTGAAGCAAAGATAAAAAACCTGAGAAGAGAATAGGACTGAATGCCATTCAACTTAATTCCAGTAGCCCCATTGTTCTGGCAAAGACATATTCATAGGCTCACACTCAAGGGCTGCATCTATATTATGTGGAGGTATGAATATATGTTTCCTTTATAAGGTGTGAAGTTCTATGTATCTACTATATTAAGCTAGTGAATCATTTTACCTTCTATGTCTTGTTTCTCCTTGATCCCTCAAGGAAATAAAGTTTCTGGAAATTCTTACTTTAAAATATAAACATAGTCAGACTTGACTTATAATCCACTAAGGTACATTTTTAAAAATCATTATGTACCACTCTGTTACAGCTTAATGTTTTTGGTCTTTTTTTTTGTTTCTCTCTTTTTTTTTTCCCACTGTTAATATTTAGCATGTTTTGTCTGCTCCTGTTATTTTCAGACCTTCTTTGTCACTGCTAGGCATGTTTCTTTCTAAAAAGTAAATAAAACCAGATAAAATATATGACATAGGAAGCATCATTATGCTACTTGAAACCTGATTTATATTTATCACAATCCTCTTTCATTGGCTGGTGTGTCAACTCCTCTTATGTGTCATGTCAAATCCTGTCTGCCTCACCTTTTTATTCTAGCTGTGGCTGCTGGTGTAAACTGAAAGAACCTCAACTCAATCTCCTACCAGCTATCCAGGAATTTTCTCTAACTTGGGGTATGGGATACTCTTGGGAATCTACTGGACATTGATGCTAAGTACCTGGGAATATGACATAGTTAGCACATGAGGGCAAACCTTGACAGACAGGAGCAGGTAGCCAATGGATAAATGCATCTTTTATCTTCCCCTGGGACCTGAGATAGATTTCATAAGACTTCTTGTGTAATTCTGAACGAGCAATCAGTTGCTGGTACTGGTGGCCAACTTAATAATGCAGCTTTCTACAGGCCTGCCTCGGTTTCTTTCCTTCAGCGTTCACCACCTCATGTTCCCAAGTAAACTACTGGCACATAAGCTTTTTCTAGTTTCTCTAAAAGCAGAATCTGAGACACGGTGGCTTGACCAAATTTCTCTCCAGCTTTCTTCAACTTGTTAATTTGGAGTTTTACTTTATTACTCCAGGATAACTTTTGCTTTCTTTATGGTCATATCTAATCCTGTATCTACCTTAATAGCCACCAGGTAGATCTTCAGGTATCATGTATATTCATGGAATAGTACTAGGACTGAGATTAGGTAGTTCTTAATCACAACACTAGGTGCTCCTTAACAGTATCAGGCTCCAGTGTCATTGAGCCAGCATCAGGCTTCTTGGAAAGTTTTAAAATATAGCCTACCAGACTAGGAGGGAAGAAAAGGGAGCAAAGGAAAACATACCCTCAAAGGCATGACCTTGAACTTGTGTAAATCACCTCAATCTTATTGACCAGTGTCTAGTCATGTGTCCATAGCTAGCTGCAAGTCTGGGAAAAGCTATGTCAATGTGCCTGGAACAAACCTATTACTATAGAGAGAAAGAACATTAAAGGGATAACTAGGAGTTTTGTAATGATATGAATCTGACTTTGAAAGTATCTTGCTTTTTCAGAGGATAGAGAGTACTATCTGCTCATACTAATCAATTGGATATATGATTCAGCCTGAGATGCAAGGGGTGGAAGGGAGTGATCAAGATTGGTGTAAGATTCATGTAAGTGCCAATAACCTGTCACTGAGCTGGGTGTGAAATAGAGCAAGAACTAATTTATTTTGATCTGAATTCCTTAAAATGTTTTTTAGGCTGACAAGGATGACAAAGATGTAGCAACATCTTACTCATTGACTCTACTTGTGAATTCGGGGCTATCATTGGCCCATTTATCTACTAGGTTCTTAATATCTGCCAAGTTTATGACTTCTGCAAGCATGGGAGAAAAGATCAAATATTGCTATTGACTGGTCACTGTTTAATAAGAGACTTATGCTGATGAGGTCACAGTAAAACTTATGTACGAAATGAAAAGAACAACTCTAGAAATGACACTGACAAGAATTATGACACTCTGCATCTCTTGAGCAAACAGCATAGCTAGAAACTGTTCGGAAGGAAAAATGGGAAAGTCTTGTATAAAAATAGTATACCTCTATAGTACTCACCACCACCCCCATAAAGCAAATCTTAATGCAATCACAATCCTGTTGCTAAATCATGGTATTAACCTTCGAGAGCTCTTGATATAAAGAGCTGTGATTGAAAAATCAGGTCACAAAACTACATGTGTTTTGCATTTTTCCTCATTTTTATTTTCATATAGCAACTTGTAACTAAAAAGATCTACTAGGAGTCTGTAATTGTATGATTTTTAAAAATTTAATTACAGTTGGCATATGATATATTTTCAGGTATACAACATAGTGATTAGACACTTATATTACAAAGTGATCACCCTGATAAATCGAGTACTAATCTGACACTATATAGTTATTACAATATTGACTGTATTCCTTATGCTATACTTACATATCCATGAATATTTTGTAATTATCAACTGGTATTTCTTAATCTCTTCCCCTTTTCCACCTACCCCAAACCACCTACTATCTGGCAACCATCGAAATGTTCTCTGAGTTTTTTTGTTTTATGCTTTAGATTCCACATGTGAAGGAAATCATATGACATTTGTCTTTGTCTTACTCCATTTGGCATGATACCCTCTAGGTCCACCCATGTTGTTGCAGATGGCCAGATTTCATTTTTTTTATGGCTGAGTAACATTCTATTGTATATAGGTACCACCTCTTTATCCATTCATCCATTGATGGACACTCAAGTTGCCTCCATATCTTGACTATTGTAAATAATGCTGCAATGAACATGTAGATTCACATGTCCCTTCAAAGTAGTGTTTTAGGTTTCTTTGGATAAATACCCAGAAGTGAGGTTACTGGGTTCCGACTTTGTCTCTCGTTATAGCCTTTGTTTTAAAGTCTATTTTATCATAAATATTGCTACCCCAGCGTTTGTTTGTTTCCATTTTCATAAGATATCTTTTTCCATTGCTGTACTTTCAGTCTGTCTTTTGATCTGAAATGAGTCTCTTATAAACAGCATATGTAAGGGTCTTGTTTTCTCATCCATTTGGTTACACTATTTTTTGATTGGTGCACTTAATCCATTTACATTTAAGGTAACTGTTGATAGATATGTTATTACAATTTTATTTATTCTCTTGACCTTTTCTCTTGAAGTTCCTCCAACATTTTCTGTAATACTAGCTTGGTGGTAATGGTAATGAACTCCTTTAGGCTTTTTTTTTTTTTTTTTTTTTTTTTTTTTTGGTCTGGGAAGCTCTTTATCTGTCCTTCAATTCTAAATGATAGCTTTGTTAGATAGAATGATCTTTGTTGTAGGTCCTTGCTTTTTATCACTTTGAATGGTCCACACCAATCCCTTATGGCCTGCAAAGTTCCTGTTGAGAAATCAGATGACAGTCTATGGTGGCTTCCTTATAGATAACTGCTCTCTTGCAGCTTTTAAGACCCTCTTTGTCTTTAACCCTTGACATTTTAATTATGTCTTGGCATGGGCCTCTTTGAGTTCATCTTGTTTGGGATGCTCTGCTATCTCCCTAGTCACCTGAGCTAGGCACTCCAGATGCATCCCTTGTATGGGTTATGTATGTCCTCCTGTTATAGTTGAGCTTTGGTTGCTGTTTGCATGTTAATGGGAGAAACTGCCCCTCAGGATGATTGGTTATGAGAATTGGCTGTGACTACAGTGGAAGAGTTATTGTGTAGAAGGTGACCCTATAGAACATAATTTGCTTTAGCAGGGCTCTGGTGCCTTCCCAGTCTGCCTTTTGGGTGTGTCATCCTCGGATGTGGCCCTGGGTTGTGCTCTGGCTGAGACCAAAGCTGGTCACCAAGCATGCAGGCCGAGGCCTCCTTGGAAAGGTCTCACCATAGACCAAGTTCAGCCATAGCCTATGCACTGCCCAGGGCCAACTGGCAAGAGTCATTAAGCAATCTGCAGAAGGATACCACCCACTCTGGATTTGGATGTGCTTTGAGATGCTAAGCCACAAACCAATGCTGATTGCTGCTAGTGCCAGGCTTGGGGCTGCTCAGCAAGAGGTATAGAGCAGGCTGAGGCCAGGTGCTACTTGTTTAGGTCTTGTGAACCTTTGAGAGATTTTAGGAAAATCTGTAGCATGAGCCAAGATAGGCTGTTTGTATGGTAAGCCCGCTGCAAGTGGCTTGGGTGGATCGTGAGTTGTGTGGAGCAGGGTGTCATAGTCACCAGGGTGGGGTGATCAGTGTTAGCCAAGTTGATGCAGACTCAGGTATAGCAGCCATCAGCATCTGCATGCCAGGAAAAAAGGCTCAATAAGGAATATGGATTCTGCCAGCACTTTTGTCTGGGAGAAAGCTGCTGCTCCAGCCCTTGCCCTGAAGCCAGACAACTCATTTCCCATATGTCCCTGTCACCTTTCAAGCTGCTGCCCTAGCACTGGAGCCCAGAGCAAGTGAGTCAGTCAGCAAGTAAGTCTGTGTGTAGGCCCCTTAAGAGGGATATCTGTGATTCCTGCAGCCCTCCATCTAACTCAGCTACAATATCACTGGTTTTCACAGCCAGAAATTGTAGAGATTTCTTTGTACTGGAACCTTGGGCTGAGAAGCTCTCTATGGAGCCGGACCTTTTGCTTCTCTAGAGGGATCTCCACAGCTAAACTATCCCTCCAGATTCTCAAACACCACACAGTGATGTGGGACAAGCCCACACTGCATTTCTGCCCCTCATACTAGTTTTGGTCATTCGTTCTTAATTAATTGTATTGGGGTAACATTGGTTAATATAATTTATAATTTTCAGGTGTATATTATCATCTGACATCTATATATTCTATTGTGTGATTACCCCCAAAGTCCAGTGACCTTAAACTACCATATATTTTATCCCCTTTACCCACTTCACCCACCCACTACTCCCCTATATTTGACCCTCCTTTACCCTCACCCCTCCTCCCCACCCACTATCCTCTGGTAACCACTAGTCCATTGTCTATGTCCATGAGTCTGTTTGTCCTGTTCATTTGATTCTTTTAGGTTTGTATCCCACATATAAGTGATATCATGTGATTTTCAACTTTTTCTGTCTGGCTTATTTCGCTTAACATGATTATCTCTAAGTCCATCCAATTGTCCCAAATGACAGTATTTCATCTCTTCTTATGACTGTAATATTCCATTGTATATATGTACCACAGCTTCTTTAGCCAATCATCCATTGTAGGACACTTCAGTTACTTCCATGTCCTGGCCACTGTGAATGATGTTGCTATGAACATCGGTGTGCAAATATCTTTTTGGATATGGGTTTTCAGGTCTTTGGGATATATATCTGGTAGAGGGATTCCTGGATCGTATGGTAGATAAATTCTTAGTTTTTTGAAGAAACTCCATTACTGTTTTCTATAGTGGTTGTATCAATTTGCAGCCCCACCAGCAGTGTATGAGGGTTCATTTTTTTCCATATCCTCTCCAACATTTGTTATTACTTGTCCTGTTGATTATAGCTATTCTAACAGGTGTGAGATGATATCTCATTGTGGTTTTGATTTGCATTTCCCTAATAGCTAGCAATGTTGAGCTTCTTTTCATGTAGTTGTTGGCCATTTGTATGTCCTCTAGAATGAAGTGTCTGTTCAGGTCCTCTGCCTGTTATATTGGATAGTAGGCCTTTATCAGAAATGTTGCTTGCAAATATATTTTCCCAATTGGATAGTTGTCTCTTTACCTTGTTGACGATTTCTTTTGCTAAGCAGAAGCTTTTTAGTTTGATATAGTCCTACTCATTTATCTTAGCTTTTACTTCTCTTGATTTTGAGGTCAAGTTCATAAAATCCACTTTAAGTCCAAGGTCCTTGAGTTTAGTTTCTATGTTTTCTTCTATGTGTTTTATTGATTCTGGTCTTACATTCAGGTCCTTAATCCATTTTGAGTTAATTTTGGTGTGTAATGATAGACAACATTCTAGTTTCATTGTTTTGCCTTCCAATTTTCACAGCACCATTTATTGAAGAGGCTTTCCTTTATCCACTGTATGTTCTTTGCTTTTTTGTCGAAAATTATTTGCCCATATAAATATAGGTTTACTTCTGAACTCTCGATTCTGTTCCACTGGTTCGTGTGTCTGTTTTGCTGCCAATGCCATGCCATTTTGATTACTGTCATTTTGTAGTATAATTTGAACTCTAGCAGAGTGATGCCTCCAGCCTCATTCTTTTTTCTCAGGATAGCTTTGGCAATTCAGAGTCTTTCGTGCTTCCATAAAAGTCTGATGATTTCTTGTTCTATTTCTTTAAAAAAAAAAGCCAATGGGATTTTGATGGGGATTGCATTAAATCTGTATACTGCTTTAGGTAATATGGTAATTTTAACTATGTCGATTCTTCCAATCCAAGAACACAGAATATCTTTCCTATTTTTTGTATTTTCTTCGGTTTCTTTTAATAGGGTATTGTAGGTTTCATTATATAGGTCCTTCACATGTTTTGTTAAATTTATTCCTAGGTATATTATTCTTTTTGTTGCAATTGCAAAAGAAATTTTTTCCCATTTCTTTTTCTGATGCTTCATTATTAGAGTATAGGAATGCTATGGATTTTTGAACATTTATTTTTGTATCCAGTGTCTTTACTGTTTGCTTATTTCTAATAGTGCTCTTGTGGAGTCTTCAGGGTTTTCTATGTAGAGAATCATGCCATGCACAAATAGGGACAGTTTGACTTCTTTATTTACTATTTGGATGCCTTTATATCTTTCTCTTGCCTTATTGCACTTGCTAGGACCTCCAATGTTATATTGAATAACAGTTGCAATAGTGGACAGCCTTGCCTTGTTCCTAATCTTAGAGAGAAGGTTTTTAGTTTTTCACCATTAAGTATAATGTTGGCTGAGAATTTGTCATATATGGCCTTTCTTTCTATACTGATTTCATTAAGTGTTTTGATCATAAATGGATGCTGTATCTTGTTGAAGGCTTTTTCTGCATCTATTGATGTGATCATGATTCTTATTTTTTAATTTGTTTATGTAGTATATCACATTAATCAATTTGCATATGTTGAACCATCTCTGTTCCCCTGGGATGAAGACCACTTGATTGCAGTGTATAATTTTAATATGTTGCTGTATTTAGTTTGTTGGTATCTTATTTAGGATTTTTACATCTGTGTTCATGAGAGACTTGGTCTGTAGTTTTCTTTTTTGTGTGTTATCCTTACCAAGTTTTGGTATCAGAGTAATATTGGCCTCATAAAATGAGTTAGGAAGTATTGCCTCCTCTTCAATTTTTTTGGAAGAGTTTGAGAATAGGTATTAAATCTTCTTTGACTGTTTGGTAGAATTCACTGGTGAAGCCATCTGGTCCTAGACTTTTATTTTTGGGTAGATTTTTGATGATTGTTTCAATTTCCATACTGCTGAATGGTCTATTTAGATTTTCCAGATCTTGATTCAGACTAGGAAGGTAGTATTTTTTAAGTACTCATCCATTTCTTCTATGTTATTTGGTATTATATACTTTTTCATAGTATTCTTGTATGATCCTTTTTATTTCTGCAGTGTGAGTCATAATTTTCCCCTTTTTTTCTGATTTTGTTTATGTCCTTTATCTTTTTTCTTCAATGAGTCTAGCCAGGGGTTTGTCAATTTTATCAATCTTCTCAAAGAACCAGCTCTTTGTTGTGTTTATTTTTTTTGTTTTCAATTTCATTTATTTCTGCTCTAATTTTGATTATTTCTTTTCTTCCGTTGACTTTAGGCTGCACTTATTCTTCCTTTTCTAGTTTAAGATGAAGCCTTAGGTTGTTTATTTGGGTTCGTTCTTGTTTTTGGTGATAGGCCTGTAATGATATGAACTTTCTTCTTATGACCACTTTTGCCATGTCTCAAAAGTTTTGATGTTATGCTATCATTATCATTCATTTCTATGTATCTCTTTTTATTTCTTCTGTGACCCAGTTATTCACCAGTAGCATGTTGTTTGATCTCCATGTATTTGTGGTTCTTTCTGCTTTCTTTTTGAAGTTGATCTCTAGTTTCAAAGCATTATGATCAGAGAACATGGTTGGTATGATTTTGACCCTCTTATATTTGTTGAGTCTATCTCTGTGTCCCAGTCAATTCTTGAGAATGTTCCATGTGCACTAGAGAAGAATGTATAAGCAGCTGTTTTGAAATGGAAGGCTCTGTATATGTCAATTATGTCCAGTTGATCTAGTGTGTCATTTAAGGATGTTATTTCCTTATTGATTTTTCTGTTCGGATGATCTGTCCATTTCTGACAGTAGGGTATTTAAGTCCCCTACTATGATAGTGTTTTGGTCTGTTTCTCCTTTTAGTTCTGTTAATAATTGTTTTACATATTTCATAATTAGTGTTAATAAGACATAATAAGTGTTATGTCTTCTTGGTGCATGATTCCCTTTATTACGAAGTGTCCCTCAGTATCTTTCTCTACCTCTTTTATTTGAAGTCCATTTCATCCTATATTAGTACCGCTACTCCCACTTCTCTCTAAATGCCATTTGCTTGAAATATCATTTTCCACTCTTTCACTCTATTTGTCTTTGGAGCTGAGATGTGTCTCCTGTTTGCAGCATAAGGTTGGGTTTTTTTTTTTGTTTGTTTGTTTTTTTGTTTTTTTTTTTTTGATCCAATCTGCATTCTATGCCTTTTTATTTGTGAATTCAGTCCATTTACATTTAGGGTGACTATTGAAATATGAAGTCTAATAGCCATTTTATCTTTTGCTTTCTAGTAGCTCGGTGTTTTCATTGCTTCCTTGTCCTTGTATTTCTGTTTTCTTTATTTTAGTTGGCTTTTGTGGGTTTTGCCTCTAGTTCTTGTTTTGTTATATACTTCAGTTCTGAATCTTTGGTGTGTGGTTACCATTATGAATATGAAAAGGATAATATGTATATATACATACATACACACACATATATACATACAGTTGTTTGTTTTCTTCTGCGTGTGCCTTATCTCTACTCCCCTTTGCAAATTTTAATCTTTTAATTCTCCCCTTTTTAGTCATTGTTATCTCAATTTGTCCCTATGTATGCTGAATGTTCATTACTATCTTGCTATAACAATTCTCTTATTATTGAAGCTTATAATGCCCTATTCTTAGTAAGGATTGCACTCCTCTTCTTCTATTTGCCTGATAGTCACTTTACTCCTAATTATGCATTTCTTTTTTGTTGTTGTTGTTATTTATTTTAGGTGAGCTGACTCCTTTCCTGTAGCACAGGCCTTGTAGTGGAGAATTCCTTCAATTTTTGTATGTCTGGAAAGATCTTAATATCTCCTTCATATCTAAAGGAGAGTTTAGCTGGATATATTATTCTAGGCTGATAGTTACTTTCACTTAATAGTTTAAATATTTGATTCTATTCTTTCTGGCTTGTAAAGTCTGTGATGAGAAGTCCAAGGATAATCTAATGTGTTTTACTTTATAAGTTACCGTTTTCTTCCTGGCTGCCCTGAGAATTCTATCTTTGTCATTGATTTTTGATAACTTTAATATATGCTTCTTGGTGAAAGCCTTTTTTAGATTGAGATAATTGTTTGTTTGTTTGTTTATTGACTTCTTGAATTCCAAGCTCCAGTTCATTCCTTAGATTTGGGAAATTCTAATCCACTATTTGTCTGAAAATGCTTTCTAGTCCCCGTTCCATCTCCTGCCCTTCAATAATGCCCATTATTCTTATGTTTCCTCTCCTGATGGTATCAGCTAGTTCTTGTGTTTCTCTTTCATTATTTTTCATTCTTCAGTTTCTCTCTTCTTCCTTATTTCTAGATTTCTGTCTTTGATATCACTGATCCTTTTCTCCACTTGGTCAACTCTATTTGCCAGGCTTGCTATTTCATTTTTCAACTCCTGCAGTGTGTGTGTGTGTGTGTGTGTGTGTGTGTGTGTGTGTGTGTGTGTGTTTTATTTCTAGAAGATCTATTCTGTTCTTTTTGAGAGTTTCTCTTTGCTCTACTCATCTAGCTTTTTTTCCATTTCCTCAAATTGTTGATATGACTCGTTTCAGAACTCATTGAGTTTTTTTCAAAAGTACCATCCTGAATTCTGTCATGTAAGTCACATATGTCTAGGTCTGTAAGCTTATTTTCTGGAGATTTTTCTTTCTTTCTGAGATGCCTGGTCACCTTGGTGGTTCATGGTTTTTAATGGACTATTTCTCTGCCTAGGAATTAATGGAAGTAGTGTATTCTGCCGTTTTTCCAGGAAGATTTAATATATAAAGGTCTCTCTTAAGCCTGGTACAAAGAAGGTGCTTTTCTTTTGGTTTCCAGTAGGTGGCCTCTAAGCCTCTTGGATCCCTGCTTTATATAAAGCCTAACTAATGTGTTTTTTTTTTTTAAATTTTCTTGTAGAAATTTAAGCACACTTGCTACTCTCAGTTTCAGTCAGTGTTAGCAAACAGTTTTGGTAGCCTTTTCTCAGATTCCCCTGGGACTTTGCAGTGTTTGGTTTCAGAGAGTGGGCTGAGGGGCCCTCTGATTTGGGGGATAGGGGCTGTGGCTCACCTTGGTTTTGCAACTACAGCCAGTAAAAATCAATTGTTGTTTCTTTGCAGCCCTGTTCCATTTCTCTACTTTCTGCCCTGATGACTGGGCCCTGCTGCCGGCTGAATCGGAATCCCAGTACCTCCAGGCAAGGTTGTTCAGGGAAGTTGCCACACTTTCTCCCCTCCCCCTTCTCCTGTAGGAAGTACCAGAGGCTGAGAGAGGTAGCTTCAGTCTCAGCAGCATTTACTCTGATTCCCCTGGGGCTCTGCAGTGTTCAGTCTCAGAGGGTATGGGGGGAGGGCGTCCTCTGGCTTGGGGGTTGGGAGCTGCAGTTCAGCTTCAGTTGGGGCTGGTAAAAATCAATTGTTGTTTCTCTGCAGTCCTGTCCCGCTTCTCTGCTTTCTGCCCTGATGACTTGGCCCTGCTGCTGGCTATGTAGAAGTCCCAGCACTTCCAGGCAAGTTTGTTCAGGAAGTCGCCGCAACTTCACCCTCCCGCTCCTCCTGCAAGGAGCTCGGATGGCTGCAAGAGGCAGCTTCTTTATTTCTCCCAGGCCACTGCTCGACACCCGGGGGTTCTGACCTGTGGTAGCTTTTATGTGCAAATCCCATGCTCAGATGTGCTTGTGTGCTGTCTGGGTGTTTTTTGGGTTATAGATGTTCAGTTTATTGTTTCAAGGGGAGAGATCTGAGGACATCTCTTACTCTGCCATATTTTCCCCTCATACTAGTTTCAAGGTGGCTTCTTATGTATGTCCCCATTTGTAGGACTTCTGCTCAGCTAGACCTCAGGCAGCTCCCAATGATGGCTATTCTGTAGTTTAGTTGTAATTTTGATGTGGTTGTGAAAGGAGGTGAGCACAGTCATACTCAGCCATATTGACTGAAAGTCTCTATGAATTATTTTTTAACATTTTGAATGGTGGCCATAAATATCTATGAAAATAAATTCATGGTCTTTAAATTTGTTTTTGAAATTACTATGACACCCTTTTTCTGAGATTAGATTGACTGCCCTGGTACTTATATCCTGGAATCTAGTATACTGAGAGAACCAGAGGTGCTTTCAATAAACACAAAATACAGGAGGGTTAGTGGGATGAGCTTCAGTTCCTCTTGTAGAAGTTTGTCCTGAGATGATAATTGATACTTGCTCCCTCCTCTACCACCAATTCTACACCCTTTCATCTTTGGTCTGCACATCTGTTGGTCTGGGTTGCTTGTCTATTCAGATAACCCAAGACCACTGTTCCAAAGGGAATGAGGGCCTAGTTAAGTCTTTGTCATACCGTTGTTGCTATTACCTATATAGTTACCTAAAATATGGAATTGCCAAGATGCATCCCAGGTGTTTCAGACACATTTATCCCCATGATGTAGTTGCAAACTTAATCTCAACATAATAGTGGTCAACTGCTCCTGCCAACAAACTCTTTCCTTTGCCTGCTCACCTACCATGAGTTAAGATTTGGTAGACCCTTTACTGTGTCTTCTATTAGAGTCCTTCTTCTTCCACTTCCTCTCCCAGGTGCCCATAACCTTAAGTCCAACAATATTTATGAAAAAGCATAAATTCCTTAAGTGAATCTAAGATGACAAAGAGGGTATTGTTTCTTGCCTCAAAGACCGATGATCTCTAGCTGTTGGGTAGAAGATATCCTATGATAGCTATAGGTTGAAGCCAATACCTTATTATTAAAAACTGTCCAAGAACTGAAGAACTGTATCCATGTTCCTCTCTTGGTGCCTTATTTGCACCTTTCAGAGGTCATTCTAACATCCTCTTGGGCTTGCAGGTTCCAAGTGATCTGGTAGTATCAATAACCCTCTAAGGTTCCAAGTGATCTGGTAGTACCAATAACTCTCATATTCCCATTTTGTATTCACTATAGAATGGATTTCTTAGTCTGAGAATAGATTCTTTAGTCTGACAATGTTACATAAATTATATCTAGTGAGCCCTTGGGAAGTGCTGTTGGCTAAGCACTGTGAGCAGGAAAGGCAAGCCCACACCCAGAAAACATATCTCCAATAAAGATGAATCACTGTTCCTTCCAGGATAAAAGGGACCCAGTATTCACCTTATTCCCCAAGTGGTTGGTCACTCTCCTTGAGGGGATGGTACTATATAGAGAAAGTCACTATCAAGATGTAAGCCTATGCTGTTAGAGGTTAGATATTCAGCAGTGGCAGTAACTATATAATTAAGAAATTCATGTTGTTGGGCCCATGCAATAGCCTCCATTCCTGCCACCATGAATACTTCATACATGGATCATTTAAGGAAGCACTAAAGGGGCCTAGAAAAGGGCTTATTGGTGTCAAATAGACAAGTCAGTCTGTTCAGTATCTCTTTAGATGTCTTAGCATTGATGCAAGACACACAGATCATTCTCTATGACTCCTGCTATAGGTCCAAAGCCATACTATTTTCTTAAAATCTTTGTATCCTTTCTTTCATTCTCACTCTTTCCAAGCATCTGACAAAACGGCAAGGCCATTTGCCTAGAAGTTCTCACATATTCTTACTTAGGGTCACTTCTCATTCAATACATAGTTGTATATACTTGTTGGAGTTCTTTTCCATCAAGAGGCTCCCTCTTATCACTGTCCTTTGGGGCTATGCCCTTGTTGGGCTGCAATGCAGCAACTGTGAACATTCTGCTAACACTTTCACTGAGCTTTGAACTAGAGGTGGATTTTATTCTTCTGTTGGTTAATTGTAGGAAACTAGTTCTTTTGAGTCAATAGTTGTGAACTTAGGGAAAGAAGTAGGTGATGTGGAGTCTGGACCACCTGCTTATATAACTTGTGCTATCAAGAATTCATAATCCACCTGATTTACTATGTCAACTTTTAAATATTTTCTATTTTGCCCACTCAACCTTATGACTTGGGTCTATACTAACACATGAAGGCAAGCTCCATTCACATAGTCACTTGGCATCCCCAAGCTACACCTTCAGTCTCTATGAGAGTCCAGTAACATGTCGGGAGATGTTTTATGACTAAATAGTTCCATGCTGCAGTTAACATGACTTTGTTCCTTAAACTTTAGAGCTCTCAAAATGTGGCTTTCTAGACATTCCTTATTGCTTTCTTCTGAATCAGAGACACCTTTAGTATCATTGATATTCATTGGATTATATAAACCAAGAGGCAGAACAGCTGGCACGATAGCCTGAATTTCCTACAGGGCTGTCTTTCTTTGGGCCCCATTTGAAACTAGAAGCCTTTGGCACAACTGACAAATCTGTTGGAGCAATGTTCCCAAGTTTATTATATGCTGCTTCTATCCAGAACCACCAATTGTCAGAATTTTTGATAGTGGGGGTACAAGGTACAATAATGTGTCCTTTACCTTTAGAGATGACCTGGCATATAATAGATTAATAGAATCTCAAAATTCTCACAATTACAGGAGCACTATCTCTGTAGGGTTTCTCTCACTATCTTTCTAGGGCAGCCAGAAAATTTGCTACTCCTTTTCACCAGCTCTAATTAGCATGACATCAACATAGAGGATTAATATGGTATTTTGGTGTTAAAGTGACCAAGATCCTGTTTATAGAGTAAAAGAGTAGGAAAGCTAACAGACTTGAGGAGCTGTGAAGTTGTACTATTGCCTTTACCACGTATATTTAAATTAATACTAATTCTCTCAGTGAGACTGAGAACGTGTTTGCTATACTTGTGCTTCATGCACTTGATATGCTCTTATTAAAGATACCACATCTAGCAAAGCAACAGTAATTGAAGATCACATGGAGAAGTAGGTAATCTTTATTAACACTTGTCATAACGTATTCATGTTTGTATGGAGGCCATAGATGTACTAAAAGATGTGGTGCTAGTGGTCCCCATCTTGAGTGATTGGTACTATTTCTTTGCAATTTCATCTTAGGATTTCATATTATTTAGTGCTTCCTAGCATACTGGTTCTAAGACCAAGCCTTTGAAACTTTCTTCCTATGCCCTACATCCCAGGCCAAGGAATCAATTGAGAGCTCTTTCAGATTCAAGTCTACCCATCCTAAGTATGCACTTGAGGACTTGAGAAATAGTATTTCATAGGGTAGAAGATATACCTCTGGACCCACTGGACTCAGAGACTGCTTTGAGCTATAACTCTTATCTGGCCCTTACTGTGGGGGACCATAATGGCATTTTAAATCTCTTGATATGATTTTCAGCTCAGACTTTAAGTAGCCTCTTGTGACTCCCCATATACAATTCTGATAAATAGCCTAGGCAGGCAAAGGATTAGAAGAATAGTTATACTATATACTTGTAGTGGTATTCCAGAATCATCCTTTAATGGGATCTAGTTTATTATTTCCAAGCAAAGGGGCCTAGGTCTCAGAACTGCTTTAGATTTGGAAACTGGGTGAAAGATCACAATTTTGCATTGCTGTGGTTAAAACCATCTTTCCCAGCTGAGTTTTTTATATTTTTTTCTCCTAGCCTACAAGTCAAACACTCCAGTCAGCTGCTTATCTCCCTCACCACTAGGAATCTGATTGTATATTAGTCATGGTCAAAAGATCCCTGCAGGTCAAGATACACCAGTGGCTACACCAGTCTCACTGCTTATTACAATCATATTCACTTTGCTTCTAAAGGCTAAGTGCCTATTCTAGTTGCTACCTTTCCCATCTGTACTAGGGAGTACTATTTCAAGGTATCATCTCCTATTGTCATTCCTGACCTACCAAAGACATACAGCCTATACTGAGCTAATAAATGGTTGTCTTCCCCTCAAATTCATTCTGTGCTGTCCTGTGTGTCCTCTGAGCCCATTTAGAGGGAATGTAGTCAACTAGTGGGTTCTGTGAAAGAATATGCCTATTTCATAAGACTAATCTCAACTTCTGAGCATTTGAGCCTTACTGCTATATTCTGTTAATAGTTCTGGAACTTCGATCTCACTTGCTAAAAGTTGTTATAATGTCCAAGCTTCAAAGAAAAATCCCAGCAGCGTAAGACCAGTTTCAGGTATCATTTCCAGAATGTTAAATCCTAATCACAAGAGAATACCAATCTATCCAGCTTTCTATACTGCCCACTCCCCTTAACACCCTCAAGATCTACTTCCCAATTCCTATTTATATATACCCATCCCTCAATTTACACAGGTTAGCCATTCCACAAGTTTTTTTTTTCTTTTACATGGAAGAAAACCATGTAGAATCTACAAGTATGGGAAACAAATTTTAAAAATAGTCCAGTATACATCATAAAAATATTCATATTTTCACACAAAAAATACTAAGTTTTCATAAATTTACTGCAACATTTTAAAAAACCTTTTCAAAATTTTAAGGCTCATTGAATATTTAGATCAATATCTAGAATTGTAGTTTCCAGCTTTGTGGCCAATAAATTAATAATGCCAGTTAATCTCTCCTCAGTTGTTGGAACCATATTCCTGGATACAGCCACTTCTGGCTATATTGCTTTCCAGCAAGCATTTAAAGTTGACAGCTTTATATCACTCAAAACTAAAGCAATATTCTTGACATAACTTAAAATTGCATATTTAGTCTAGGCTTCTGTAACCGTAAGTGACAATCTTCAAGTTTATTAAAAACATCATTAAAATTCCATTTAATATAATCGTAAAGGTGGAAATATGTCTTGATCTAAAGACCGGATCAAGGAAGTTGTATTTGGTGCCAAATACACAACTTTATAATTTAGAGAGCCTAATATGAACACTTCAGTGCAAGCAATCTATTTAGGAATTAACCCCCAAAAGGAGGGAGGGAAGCAGAAGAGTGAAGAAAGGTTCAAACTTTGTCATGGACAGTGGGAGCTTGATATCAGTGAAACTTCCAGAGAGAGAAAGGAGGCCTTGCAGCATTGTCCCCTAGAAGCCTGGGAAGCCGAGACATGTATCTAACAGATTTTTGTGTTTCATTGGTAGATGGTTGCTTCAGGTATTAGCCTGAGAGCTATTGGGCTGCTCTTACTGGAAGTAGTCTTAGGGCAAGAAGTGGATTCACTTCAGTCAGGTTCCCTGTATATCAACCTCAGTTTCCATGAAACTATAGCTGAAATGGATAATGAGTAGACACTATATGACAGCTGACACTAGATGCACTTACAGCAACTTAAAATATTAAATAATCAAATAAATTAAAGACTACCTCCAAGCTTTTATGCTTGCTACTCTTCCATGACCTTTGTTAGGGTAACCTTGAATGTGTTTTTTTTTAACCATTATCAATATTTAAGCCAGTCACAGAACAAATCAATGACTTCAGTTTTGGTGTTATGTTAAGTCATAAAAGACTTGACCAAACTAGGTCTGTACCCTGTCTGTACCAGGAGTGGAGGGAACTTGCTAGACAACTTAGACAGTGGCCCACAGAGTCTTTTCACTTCATAAAATAAAAGGCCCCTTCTTTAAGGGTGAGGTATATTACCTATCAACAATTTGAGGGGAGTTGGTTGGCTCCACAGAGACTTATCAGAGGGCAGGAGAGGCTATGAGCATAGAGGTTTCCCCAATTCTCTTATGGTCATATCTAAATTATTGAGTTTAGGGTTGCAGTAGAAAGATGCCTTATAATTTAGGGAGATGAGAGAGAAATAGTCGAGGTCCCTTAGATCTCAGTGTAGCCCTTCTCATAGCACCTGCTCAGTGCCAGAGAGGATGGTGAGAGAGACAGGTGTGAAGAGGGATCTGGAACCAGGAACTAGGACAATAGTCCTCTGCTTTGCTTCTCCTATCCCTCATGATGTCAGTAGGTCTGACCCAAGGAAGGGGGTAACAGGGTGAAGAGAGGCCAGGAGGCTAGAACTGAAAGATACTCTGACTCTTAATCATAAATTTTTACTCCAAGCTCTACCCAACAATTTTGAGCCTCCCTCACAAGCAAGGTGACTAGGATCTCAGTGGAAGGGCTGTCTAGAAAAAGTATTTCCAGTCAAGTAGCCAATGGGCCATGCTTATTTGGGCCATACTTCTTGCCTCCCTTCTTGCTCTGTCAGGGACTGGAAGTATTCCTGGGAACTTATGGAGAGATACTGCAATTGGGGCATCCCTGTGCCCAGGCTCTGGTATGGGAAGTAAATGAAGGACCTTGGGAACCTCTAACTTTATTCCTTCCTCTTAGTCTACTGGGATAGAGGCTGTAGGTGCCATGACTCAAGTCTACTCCACTGTCTGTTGCCTGCCTGCCCGCCTGCATATTTCTATAGGCTAAATACTTATAATTATAGACATAAATAGGCTGTAGGACCTCTTACATTCTGCTGGAGGTTGATTTGTGCTGAAATCATCCTCTCCAATGCTGCAGTGGATCCCAAAGCTGTTACAGCGGGAGGCTCTCAGATAATTTCACTCCTCAAAGGTATCAAGTTCATTCTTGGAGGGAAATCCTAATGGCATGACTCTAGGCTGTCACAGTCCACCCCTTGTGCCATGTGGATATAGTTTCCCATGCATGTTCAAGGGGCAGTCCCTCAGGTTCCAGTGGGCCTCATATAGGAAGCCAAATTTGTGATCTAATGTGTATGACTGATCCCTGAACATAGTGAGAAGTTCCAGATAATATCCTTACTTGACACCACATGGTTAAGGTTCCCTCTCTGCTAGGGCCTGGTAGCACATCAATCATTTGTTGAAAAGCATATAGTTGTCTGCTGAAGATGGCATGACTAGGCTTCTTGCCCACCAGGGGACTGCTTTGTGATTCTCTCACTGAAGCTTGACATACATTTTATATTGTACTTTTCCCACTACTGGCAATCCTTTTTTAGTTTGTCATCCACTTTATTAACAACATATTGACATAATTGACATATAGACATGTGGTTATCTCTATAACTTGAGTTTTAAAATATACAAACATCCATGAAACCATCACCACAATTGAGATAATAGAAATACCTATTATCTCTCTGGATTGTATGGCCTAGGGTGCAGCCTAGACTTACTGCAGAATCTTTTTCCTGTTCTGGGTTTATCTCAGAGCTTGACAGCCTGTTATATGGGCTAAAGCAATATTTCTAGGTTTGGTATAATTTCTAGAACCTAAAGATGTCTACCAGGTATTGTAGAAAAGAAGAAAGTACAACTAACATCCTCTACCACAATTTGTCTGATGTTAGGGGGTTGTCGCATTATTCTCCTTAACTCTGGACCTCTAATATATTTTCAAAAGTAGCAGGTCTTAGAATTTTTATAGAGTATAATGTCCAGTTTCTAAAGTGCACGTATTTTACCAAGGCATCTAGAGTACTATCCATCTCTTGCACATCCTGTGCAACCAGCATGGCTCCCTCTATAATAGATCAATATGTTTTGAGATGTCCAAGATAGCTGAAATCTTCTGCACATATTATGACAGTCTGAAAACTAACACTCTGGGCAAAGACCTAACTCCACATGAGTTCAAGCTGATTCTCTTATTATTGGGGCAGAAAAGAATGCATTCACCTTATTGATCATACCCCACATACCTGAGGTCTTATTAATTTGCTCTAGCAAAGATATTTCATCTGGCTTTACAGCAGCAACTGGGAGTATAACTAGGTTAAGCATCTAAGAGATTAGTTATTAAACCTAATCCAAGCTCTATTCAGGTCAGAATAATGAATTAAATGACTCTCTGATTGAAAGCACCAGCACCTGAAGCCTTAAAATCCTTGATGGTGATACTAACATGTGCTGTCCCCCCTACTCTAAGATATAATATTTTACTTCACAATCTTGACCAGGGGTTGGATAGTTTTGGAGGCTTTCATTTGTCATTCTCCACTATGATAAGTTATTCAGTCCAAGAAGTCAATTATGTGGGTTACTTTAATTGTTCAGAGTGTCTATGCCAATTATAAATTCAGGAGGAAAGACCTCTATGTGGATGTGTGGACCTAGCAAGACCCACTGAACCTCATACTTTGACCAGAACACCATTTATTATCTGGACTCTACTTGGCCCACTCTAGAGACTAACATAGAAGTTATGATGAAGCTTATGGTCTCCATGTATTTATATTAACTTGGACCTTGTGTCCAAGAAAAGTTTAGTGTCTAAATATTTCTACCTAATTCCCCATTAGGTGTATTTGGAGAAGGATGAGAGGTACACTTGCTATGGCATCAGAGTCCTTCCTTCTGAGACCTGGCTACCTTTTTAGTCAGTGGGCTATAGGTTTAAAAATTGTTTAGATTTGAGAAATGACTAAGGCACTGTGACTTTGAGACAACTGTCCTCAGTCTACTGCTTATGTGTTCTTACTTTCTTCTGTATAAATCAAGCACTTTTTTTTTTTTGGCTGCCATTCTATTTTGCCCTAGGGGTGCCATGTTCAGTTAATCATCTGACTCCCTGTAGGACAAGCCTCCTTGGCTACCTTTTCAACCTTTCTGGTTGATATAGTAATTGTAGCATCCTGGGCTTCTAGTAGTTAAGTGCTACCATCTGGCATTTATTGCTTTGAGGCTCTACCATCTTCCAGGCTACTAAGGAACCCATATTTAGAGTCTCCTTCGTGTCAAAAGCCTTTGCCTGTAGGATAGCTGCCACTGAAATTAGTAATGTGGAGCCCCTTTCATCACTACATTGCTGCTTGTCTTGATTAATGGTGTTTTTGTCCTCTCATGGAACATATCTGGTGGATTTTCTGGCCTTATACAATTCATCCATTGTATGTGTCTTCCTCTTTGCCATACCAACTCAAAAGGCTAGAAAAAGAGGTAGTTGATTCTAAGCAAAGCTAAATGCCTAAGAGTCACCCAAGGACAGTGAGTTACCCATTTCTAGGGTTATGCCATGGTTTAAATATAATGTCCTGAGAGAGTGCTCTTGAGTTTTACAATCTGGCCCTTTGAACAAGCATTCTTAAAATCCAGTCCTAGAAATATTCCCTGGACTCCTGCTGGTACTTGCTAGCTAGTTCCTGCATCTTCTTGGAATATAATCTTTCCTCCTTTATTTAGTTCCAGCACATCTTGAGCTCAATTATGCTGAAGTATGATGTTATTTAATCCTGTTATCAGCCTGGCATCTAGGAATGGATGTCTCCTTATGGGGGATTCTGATACCCTGTGGGGTAGAGGCTTTTGTAGTGTCTTCCTTCATGGGAAAAGGCTAGCTCCTAATAAAGTGAGGCAGGTCTCCTCTACAGCTGTGAGTGTTGGCTCAGTGCTGTTTGAAGAATCACAATCCTTAGAAGCTCCTACTCAGATGTCCCCATCTCATGTTTCACAGTCCCTAGGTTTATTCAACTGGAGCTGACATTATAACAGACCTGCCTTGACAGTATTCAACTGTCTTTTAAGCCTGTTGACTACCAGATCCTGAATTTCCTGTGTCCATTCTCCTATTGCAGGAGATAAGTGCCTGCTGTAAGCTAGCTATCAAAGAGACTGTCTGGCTCTCTCACTTGGCCCTAACAATGAAAATGTCTCAGTTTCTCATCTTTCTGCAGTAGAGCATCACTACAATGAGGTAATTAACCAAATCCATTTCCCCTGTACTTAAAGGCCTGCATCATTGCACTGGCCAGAGAATTCCCCCTCAACAGGAAAATCCTGTTAGGTCACTATTGAAGTTTTTAGCAATTGGTTTGTCATCTGTGTCAGGAAGTGCTCATGACACATGCTAGTTGGAATTGGGTGCTACTTGGCTATCTGGACAGTGAGGTGATTGAGACCCCAATCCACTTGATGAATTTATTTTATCAATTATGGTGAGTCCTCTGGAAAGTAAATGCCACAAAGAATTGGAAGTATGAAACTTATGGGGGATAATACCTATGAAAGATAAAGGGGAGAAAGTTGCAGGTATAGGCAAGGTAAGCCTTCAGATGATAATGCTGATCTGATACCTGTGAAAGAGAAGGATGGAAGACTGTAGTGTAGCCCTGAAAGAGTCTTGGAAATCCCAAAAGGAAGCTCTGGTGCAAAGAATGCCTGCCGAGTAGTCCCTCAGAAATGTCCTAGTACCCCTGCTATGCTTCATATTCAAGTATTTGACCTTAGCTCAAATGCTGTGGTGGATCCTAGAGGTGCTACAGATGGAGGCTGTTTGCTAATATACTGTGCAGCTCAATAGAAAGTTTTTTTCTGGAGATCTGGCAGCATACCTCTGTGCCTAAATATCAGTCTAGTCAGATGAAGTCCAGAGGAATGGGATTTGTGCTTTTATGAAAAAAATTGATAAGAATCAAACATATTTTTGGTTAATAAGTTATTTTAAAAAAATAAAGAAAAATCTGATTTGTCAGGAATTGTGGAAGCAGTGATAAAGTAGTCAGGAATTCAGGTGGCCTTAACATTTGCTACATATTTTTAAACTAAAGTTTTAGACATGCAAGACCCCTAGCAGAAGTAATTTGAGATGGAGGGCATGGAAAATAAAAGCCTTCATGCAGAAGTACCTTGGCATTCTTGAAGGACTAAAAGGAAGCAGTGTGGCTATTATTTAGTGAGTGAAGGGGAGAGGCAGTGAGAAGCAAGGGCTATATCATGAAGAATACTGAGCCCTGTGGTAGGGAAGGTAGTTTTCTTCTTTAGCTGTGGAAAGCCACTAGAAATGTTTTAAGCAGTGGAGCAACATAAATAATTTCCATTTTTAAATCTTAAATTACTCTGCCTCCACTATTGACCTATGTAATCTCATAGAGAAACAGAAGAATTGCTGGGCCTAAAATGAGGTAGTAAAAACAGAAACGTTGGATCAATTCAGAATGTATTTTAGAAATAAAATGAACAGGTCTTGCTGATGGATTTGGTATGGGAAATCAAGAGTAAGGAAGAATCTCGAATGACTCCTGGTTATCTGACCTGATGGGTAGTTTTTGATGCCACAATAAGATGTATTTGTACAAAAATGTATCATAGTCTTTCCCAAGTTTTTTGCATTTAAAGCCAAGATGCTATTATGGCACCCACATGAAATGTGATGTAGATGCTTGGATATGAATTAGGAGCTCAGAGAAATATTCAAAAATAAACTTGAGAGTCGTATTTAATATTCTCCATGGTCATGTGGGGGAGCTGTCTTGGAGCTGCAGATTGATTGCAAAGCCCCAGGAGGCTGACCCAGTAGTAGTTCTTAGGAATAACAGGTGGCAATTATGTAGTTACAATCAACTTATTTTGAGGAGCAAATATTTTTGCTTTCTGACACTAGTCAAAGATCTAGGATTGCTTTATTAACTTGAGGCAATTGTAGTGAAGGTAAGAAGGGAATGCTCAGTACTGAAGGAACATATAACCCTCCCCCACAGGAGAACATAAGTGTCAAGATAATGCATACCAAGGTGAGCTTCTTAATTTTGACTGTATCCTTTAAACTTGGTGTTTGACTTGGGGTGACAGAACCAATTGACTAGTGATGGCAGTAAAGTAAAATCTAGCTGGGTCATCAACTGTTTCCTTTATTATGTTTAAAGAACTAGACTTCAGGGCTTGAATAAGCCCAGTGTGAAGTTTCTTCCTGGTTTAAATGGAAAGTCCCACAAATTCCCAAACATGGATAGCCCAAGATCATTCCTTTAAGGAAAAACTATCCTGATAGAGTGATAAGTAAAAAATCAAATGGTCCACCTGGCCAGACTGGGAGAAGGTGCCATGCAGAACAAATCATTTTCCTCTTTGCCTCTCCTTTCTCCCTATGAAAATGGTATGTGAAAGACCCACCTCCACAATAATACCCTTTCTACTTGTGTAGTAAATATTATGGCTATATGACTTGGAGTTTGTGGTAAAGACAATTTAAGAGGCCATGTCCTCTAAGGTAAGTATCAATGTCTCAAGCACTTAGTTTCTGGTCTATAGTAAAGACGACCACCAAAGCATCATGGAAAACTCATTCTTCTTGACTTCCTGTCCACTGCTGTGAATCTAGGTATAGGGAAGTTAAATGAACAAGTAAAGAGGTCAGTGGAATGGGTAAATTAGAGGCTCTGGGTTAAGAACAAAAGTTAATGGCATTGATAATCAGTGGTAAGTGATAAATATTTTATCTGGTTTCTTAGAGAAGTAGAATAGACATGGTGTTCACAAAATTATGCCTTAGCCTTTCTTGGAGGCCTGCTAGCCCTCACCATTCTTAAGATGGTTCTTTCTTGAAGAATATTCTTGAGCTATCTGTTTGAGCATCTGTGCATACTTTATTCTACCTGCTGGCTGAAATCCTGGAGGATGGTCTGAGGATGAAGCTAGTATAGTCAGACCTAGACAATTAAAAAAAAAACAACACTTTATCCATAAAATAAATATTAAACTGTCATTCAGTATTTTTGAAGAATTGTCATAGAAAGTTATCTGCTTAAACTGTAAGGACCCTGTTCTTCTGCAAGCTGATTTTTGCCTATTTGATATCTCTGTGCTATATAGTGTCTTGTTAGGGAATAAACTCTTGTGGTTTGGCACATCTAATAGTTACAGATCAATTTTCTCAGTTTGCTCCTAGATATATTATTTGCTACTTATGATTAATGGTGCATGTATTAAGATGCCTCAAAATATCTTATGCCATAAACATTAACCCATGGCAACTGAAAAAGATTGCAATTTATTGGCATATTCTTGAAGTAAGTCAACAGCTGTTAATAGTCTTGGTTTACTCAGGAAACCAGAGCCAAAGCTAAATAGTGTAATAGAGTGGATTTAATGCAAGCAACCAGTTACAAAGTTACTTTAAGAGCTGGAAGCCAAACAAGAAATAGTAAAGATATCCAGACTAATAGCAAGAAGCTATTTCTACCCTAACTACTGAAGGGTTGAGAGAAAGTAGTGTTACTATTATAGTTGAGACTGCACAGAGGGGACTAGAGCCATAGTGGGGAATACTTGTAGGAAACTGGAAAAAGAGGGACTGACTATCAAACACCAGAAGTGAAATAGCCACTACTCCAGGTTCTGCTGAAATGGGAAGCGGGAAAAATACCCTGGTGTCTTTCTTTTATCAGTGCTTCACATTGGCTAAATGCAGCTGGAATCCAGATGACAAGAGCCTAGGAAATGGAGCTGGCTTTCAGGGTAGTAAAATTTTCTTTTTTACTAGGGACTGATACACAGAAAGATATTCTAGCCACTTACTTCTGGGATGTGCTCACCAGTGTTTATTAGACAAGCATACTCTACCTCCTGGTTCCCTGATTCTTAATGTGTAATGTACTCGGCATGTTCAACATCAATTTACCTAAGATTTTAGCATGAGGTAATATGATATGATGGCTACTGCAGTGTCAGTTTTCATGCCACTGACCCTGCAGTGGCCAGGAAAAATTTCAATATATTCTGGTAACTCCCTGGGTCCCTATGCCACCCAAATTGCATATCACTCAAAGGCTCTTCCAGTTGTGGAATCTTATGGGCAGTTGGCAGACAGCCTCAGGCTTTGAGGCTCACTGGTCCTTCTGCTAAACCACCCTAGGACTGGTACTGGGGGTAACTGGACTGGGGCTTACAGTGTTGTCTCTTCCATTTACCTATAGATCAAGCATAGACAGCAACCATCTACAGATCACTTCGTAGCTCCCATCATGTAGCCCCAAGTAAAGGCAGCAGCTGACCTTGGCCTACAGGAGAGCCCCTGCTAAGGGGCCACAAAACCAATGTATCTGGAGGCTGGTGCCAGACTACAATAGAGCAACACTAGATTAGTCTCATAAGTGGTATGCCCAAAGGGTGTTCTCAACAAGTACACAAGCCTGCTAGGGCAAATACCACTCAGTGGGGTCAGCCCCCACATAGCAACTCCTACTCTGTGGGCACAGGCAGTTCCCAAAGTTATCAGCCTGAGAGTTAATCCTATCCACCGATAAGCTAACAACAATCAAGGCTTAGCTACAATAGAAGATCACACACAACTACACAAAGAACATGTCCAGAGCCCCCAACACAGGTTATTAGGGAGACTGTGCCATTGGGCAACTCATAACACCTTCCACATAAAGCCATCTAGTCAAGGCTGAGAGACCAAACAAATCTTCCTAACACATAGAAATGAACACAGAGGCAACTAAAATAATAAAACAAAGAATTATGCCACAAATGAAATAACAAGAAAAAATACTGGAAAGTAATCTAAATGAAATGGAGGCAAGCAACCTACCAGAGACAGAGTTCAAAACAATGGTTATAAAAATGCTCAAAGAACTTAGAGGGAGAAAGGGTGGGCTCAATGAGAACCTCAACAGAAATGGTAAGCATAAAAAAGGACATAGAAACCAGAAAAAGAAGCAGTCAGAAAAAAAGCATACAATAACTGAAAAAAAAAAAAAAAAAGCTTAAGAGACCTTTGGGAAAACATCAGGCATACTAATATCTGTATCATAGGAGTATCAGAAGAAGAGAGAAAGGAATTGAGAATCTATTTGAAGAAATAATAATGGAAAACTTCCCTAATCTGGCAAAGGAATTACAAGTCCAGGAAACACAAAAAGTTGCAAATAAAAGGAACTCAAATAGACCCACACCAAGATACATTATAATTAAAATGTCAAAGACAGAGAATCTTAAAAGCAGCAAGAGAAAGGCAGCTAGTTACTTACAAGGGTATCCCCATAAGAATGTCTGCTGATTTTTCAACAAACTTTTTAGGTCAGAAAGGACTAGCAAGAAATATTCAAAGTTATGAAAAACAAGAAATCTGCAACCATGAATACTCTACCCAGGAAGGCTTTTGAATAAAATTGAAGGTGAGATAAGAAGCTTCTCAGACAGGGAAAAACTTAATGAATTCATCATTGACAAGTCAGTATTACAAGGAATGTCAAAGGAACTTTTGTAAAAGGGGGGGAATAAAAACATATAAATATGAATAAAATGGCAATAACTATATAATTATCAATCACTTTAAATGTAAATGGATTAAATGGTCTAAGCAAAAAAATAAAATAGGGTAGCCAAATAGATAAAAAACAAGGCCCATGCATAAGCTATCTATAGGATACTCATTTCAGCTGAAAGTAAAGGGAGGAAAAAGGATCTCTCATGCAAATGGAAATTTTAAAAAGCCAGGGTAGCAATACTTAGACAAAATAGACTTTAAAATAAATGCTAAAATAACAGACAAGAAAAGCATTACATAATGAAAAGGGATCAATATAACAAGAGGACATAACCATAGTAAACATAGACACACCCAACATAGGAGCACCTACATAAGCAATTATTGACACATAAAGAGAGATTGACAGTAACACAGTCATAGTAGTGGGCTTTAACAAACCCCTTGAAATCAATGGACAAATTTTCCAGACAAAAAATCAACAAGAAAACAGTGGCCTTAAATGACACACTAGACTAGATGGATTTAATTAATAGTTTCAGAGCATTTCACCTCAAAGCAGCAAAATGTACATTCTTCTCAAGTGCACATGGAATATTTTTCAAGATAGACCACACAGTAGGCTATGAAACAAGTATCAATAAATTTAGGAGTTAAATTACGTCAATGTCTCCTCTGACCACAATGGTATGAAACTGGAAATCAACTACCAAAAAAAAAACCCAAACAAACAAACAAACAAACAAATAAAAACTCATGAAGGCTAAAAAGCATGCTACTAAACAATTAATGTGATAATGAAATAGAGGAAAAAATCAAAAGATACTTTGAGACAAAATGAAAACACAGTGACTCAAAATCTATGGGGCACAGTAAAAGCAGCCCTCAGAGGAAAATTCATAGCAATATAGGCCTAACTCAGAAACAAGAAAAACAAGAAAAAACTCAAATAAATGATTTACTCTTATACTTAAAAGAACTAGGAAAAAAACAACAAACAAATCCCAAAGTGAGTAGAAGGAAGGAGATAATAAAGATCAGAGCAGAAAGAAATAAGTCTAGAAAAATGACACAAAAGATCAATGAAACCAATAGCTTGTTCTTTACAAGGTTAAACAAAATTGATAAACTCTTAACCAGATTCATCAGGAAAAAGAGAGAAAACCCAAAGAAATAAAATCGGAAATGAAAGAGAAATAACTATAGACTCCACAGAAATACAAAGAATAATAAGAAAATACTATGAGCAATTATATCCTCACAATTGGACAATCTGGAAAAAAATGGATACATTTCTAGAAACATACAATCTTTCAAGACTGAATCAAGAAGAACAGAAAATTTGAACTGATTACCACCAAAAAAATTGAATCCATAATCAAAAAACTCTCCCCAAAAATGTCCTGGGCCAGATGGCTTCATAGGTGAATTTTACCAAACATTCAAAGATTTAATACTTATTTTCCTCAAACTATTCCAAAAAATTCAAGAGGGAAGACTCCCTCTTTCTTTCTATGAGGCTGCCATTACCCTGATTCCAAAACCAGACAGATGTTCAAAAGAAAGAAAACTATAGGCCAATATCTCTTGTGAACATTGATGCAAAACTCCTCAGCAAAATATTAGCAAACCAAATTCAGTAATACATTAAAAATATCAAACACCATGATCAAGTTGGATTTATTTCTAGGATGTAAGAGATATATCTACAGATCAATTAATATGATATACTACATTAAGAAATTGAAAGATAAAAATCTTTTGATCATATCAGTAGATGCAGAAAGTGTTCAACAAAATCCAGCATGATAAAAACTCTCAGCAAAGTGGAAATAGAGGGGACATACCTCAACATAATAAAGGACATATATGACAAACCTACAGCTAACATCATTCTCAGTGAGGAAAGGCTTAAAGCATTTTCCTTAAGATCAGGAACAAGACAAGGATGCCCCCTTTCACCACTCCTTTCAACATTGTATTTGAAATCCTAGCTACTGCAATCCAACAAGAAAGGGAAATAAAAGGCATCCAAATTGGAAAGTAGTATTGTAATGGATATATGTAGAGCCAGATGGATAATAGAGTATTTGGGGTGGGGGGAGGAGGTCATTTCATAAACTATATAAATGGCTAACTGTACTCAAGGCAGATTCTCCCTCCTAGAGATATCTGAGTGGTACGTCTCTGTGGTTGCCACAATGCCAATATAATTGTTCAAACAGGACACTTGAGAGTAAAAAGTGCACTACTGATAATCACACTAGGGTAATAGACACAAACTGGAACTGCCTGGGCAAGTTTATGTGTATGGTCCTCATGGGTATGGTGGCTGTGACCTGAGACAAAGGGCAGCTGGCAGAGCTGTAAGGATATTAGAGAAAAGTGACTTCAGCTCTGCATTGCTTTGAGATAATTGCTGATTGTTGCCTGGCATAGATCAATGGCAACAAACCCATATGCTAATGAACATGTTCATTAGGTCAAATTAGGTTAGCATAAAAGCCCTGTTAGGTAAGGAATCAATGAAAGCAAGTGGGGCTGATCAATTTGGGGCATTTAGTCCTTCATCCTGTCCTATTGTAGGACTGGTGGCTTATAGTCCAGGGAGCCTGCTTCCTCCTCATTATGCATCTCTCAGGGATTTAGAACCTGACATAAATTTTCTCCCTGGAAACTACAAAATATTCTAGGCCTACTCTCTTCCTCATCAGTGCACTTATTAGGGTTGAAACAAACTAGAATCTTGCCTTTGATCTCTACTCAGTATGAAATTATTGGATAAGTCATTATTCCCCTTGAGAATATTCTCATAGGCCAAAATAAGATACCAGAGGAATATAACCAGTCCAAAAGGAAAACAAGCTAAACAACATGTATCATTGGAAGCTGAAAGATTAGAACATTCACAATAAACATAAAATAAGTATAATAGATACACATAAGATAGACATTTTCATTGATGAAATGAAAACAAAAATCAAGGAATCAGATGTAAGAATAAAAAGTACATAAGTTGACAAAAAATGATAGTTGCGAATGGAAGGAAAGATACAGCTGAAGAACAAGCTAGTGAACTGGAAGATCAGACTGAGGAAGTTTCTCAGAAAGGGGGAGGGATAAATGAATAGAAAATATAATATGAAGGATAGAAAAACTATAAATATGTAGTTTGAAAGGGTGAAATAATTTCTGGAGCTAAATTTCCCAAGAATGATTGATAACCTAACTTTAAAAAAATCATAAGACCTATAAAGAGAAATCTCACAACTAGATGTAATAACAAAAACATTAAAAATCAGTCATCTACAGACATTGTCTACAGAACAAGAATCAGAATCCATAGGACTCAAATACTGGAAAAGTAGACTAATTAAACATTTTTTTTAAATTTAAGAATTTGACTTTATAGAAAACTTTAAAAACACATATGTAGAGAATGATATAATGAACCATGTATCTATTATTCAGCTTCAGAAATTAAGATTTTCCCAGTCTTGTTTTATTTCCTTAGATTTTTTTTGTCTTGTTTTGCTTTGCTGAATTTCTTTCAAAGCAAATACCAGGCATCATATCCTTTTACCCACAAACATCGATTGATAATTTGTAACCACTGTTATGCATCTAACAATACCGGCAATCACTTAATATCTAGTAATCTAGTCAAATTTTACTTCTTGGCTCAAGCATTCTACAGCTGGCTTATTTGAATCAGGCTCCAGACAAGTCCACTATTGCATTTGGTTGTTGTCTTTACTCAAGTTCCCTAGAAAAATAGAACTGAGGCAAAACCTTAATTGTTAATGCTTTGAGGAGGGGCAACTGCCAAGCAGCAATGATGAGGGAAAAGGAGTGTAAAAAAGGGAATAAAGCTTATGCATTGCTAAGCTGGCCAATGATTCTCAAAGATCACAGCTGATTTCTGGGTCTCATGAATCATCTATACACAGTATAGGTGGAGAGAAGGAAAAATTCATCTGTAGATTCATTCTAGCTTTTAGCAGTCATGAGTCAAAGTTCTTCTCTCAGAGTAAACTCTCCCACTCTTCCGGATGGTTTGTTAACCCATTTAGCAGATAGTGGGAAATACAAATCCCATCTATGTAATGTGGCACTTTGCCTGAGCCCAGAAGCACTGGAAGGAGCTGGAAGCTCCAGGCATGCAGTAAGCAGTGTAAGGTATAGGTAAGCATGGCAGTGCCTGGCTGAGGGTCTAGGAAACAAGTGACTCTAAGAGAATCTGAGGGGATGCATACCATGTGTTTGCTAGCATTTATGCAGCTTAAGTCTCTTTTATAACAGTCCCTATGCTTCCCCCAGTGTCACTGATATATTGGAAATGAGCCTCCTGGAGACCAAACCATGTGGGTGAAAATTCTATTGTCCCACTGAGGCATTCTAAACCTGCCTTAGTTGAGCCGACCTCCAAATATGAAAGCCCAGCCAGGATCAGCAGACTATCTCCTGACCCACAGCTGGCTGTGTACAAAAGTATGCAAAAAAATAGTTTATTGCAAAAGGTTGTTTAGGAAGCCAGAGGGTCCCCTTCAAGATACTGTCAATGACTCAATAAATTCAATCACTATGTCCAAAGATACCTGATCACTTCCTGCTGTTGTTCATCCCCAAGTGTAAGATAGTGATGAATGTATTGGGGTGGTGGCTACCACTATAAAATGAATGTATCTGAATCCCTGAGTTTTAAAAACAAGGTAAGCTTCTGGGGCTCTTCAGAATATTTCCTGGTGTTCAAAATACTCACCCTAGCTATGTTTGCTAGGCAGGGATGCTAGCCCTAAGAGCCAATGGAAAGTTATAAGTTTAGAATCTGTGCCCAGGTGCCAAAGAGGGTATGCTGGAGGTTGCTTCAGGACATGTTTCCTTAGTCTTCTGAATTTTTGCCAATATTATCAAAAGAATTCCTAATGGAGGATTGGTTTGTGTTATAGAGGCATAATTGTTACATGAAAGAAATGTATCATACAGTATCTTGCTGTTTTGCCATCCTTCTCCCACAAATCCCAGTATTCTGAGAAATACACTGGAAAAGTAATCTGTGATTTCAAACCACAGTATTTGATGATACCTCCCACCAGAATTCCTAAAGTGTGAATAGATGCTACAGCTGGTCTTCTACCAGCCCATAAACCCCTATGTCTGTAATGATGTTGTTGCATGAAAATTAGAAAATGGTCTGCAGGTTCCAACATGGTTCAGCTTGCATGATGTCTTTAATATGATTCACGTCATGTGCATATTTGCTCATTTTGGGCTTGGGTAAGCCAGTCCTGCTGCAGACACTGTCCTCTGTCTGGCAGGATCTCTAACTGCCAGTTAGATTCCTTACAAGTTTTCCATTGGTTAATGTGGATGGTATTTCAGAATTCAATTCCCTTGAATTGGCTTGGTAGTCTCATAATAACACCCCATCTACACAAAAATGTAGGGGCAAGATTTCCTGACTAATGATGTCAAATAGATGAATGCTAAAATTCTAACAGATGTATGTGTTCTTTTCCCTGTCCAATTTCTTGGAGAGTACTGAAATAATAAGCAAGGGTAGCACTGGAATAAGTGGTAGCTCAGAAACACAGGCCTAGGTTACTAGAACTCCATTCTCTAGTTAAGAGGAGGCATGTTCTTTCTGTAGGATGGTAAAGGAGTTACAATATTTTTGGCAGATAAGCATAGGAGTCTGGAATCCTGTTATATCTTGGTCTATGCTATAAGCCTGCTGGGGTCAGTGAAAGAAGTTTATTGGGTCAGTTCAGCTGAAGTCTTTCTTCTTGCTCTAAAGGAAGTCTTTAGACTAGCAAGTAGCACGCTTTATGGAAATAGTAAGGTTTCTGAAATCAGGCCCAGGTTTAACTCCCGTCTCAGCCTCTTAATATGTGACCTTTTAAGTTTCTTATTCTCTGAGCCTCTAATCTCCAACACCTTTGTAGATAAAGTAAGGTTCAACTTAGAATGAATACATTATCTTCAAAAGGTATTAAAATATCTAAAAATCTCAGGAAGACTAATGATGAATATAAAAATCTCATTGGAATCGTATGGATTAACTAATTTAAAAATGTAACCAGTTAACTTGAAAATTCGTTGAAGGGGCAGCTCTATTCTGGTAACCACTATTGCAGTGGTTTCAATCTCACAATTTAAAAAATCAATAGAACAGAGAAGGCCAAAAACCACATGTGATCTAAATTAATTCCTGATGACAGACATCACAAATCAATTGACAATGCAAGGATTATTCAATTAGTGATACAGTTAAAATGGGCGGGTAATTTGGAAAATGGGTTTAGCAGCTCTTGTTCAATATTCTAAAACTCCAGAGTAGAATGGTGTATAAAAATAGTAGAAAATCTAAAATGAGAAGATATTCTACTTCTAGAGGTGAAAGCAGTTTGTTTTTTGAACTTTAACAAAGACAACTTAAGACTAGAAGACTGACATTAATTTATATACTGAAGACAGTGGGAAATTTGTACAGCAAATACACTGTAGTGCAGTAGACCATGACATGATTTGGTTACAAATATTCCCCAAATCTCAGTAGCTTAACAAAATATTTTACTTGCTCGTGTTGGAGTAGTAAGAGTTGAGTGACTCATCTCTGAGTAATGACTTAAGAATCCATTCTTCTTACATCTCATATACTCCATCTGAAATGTGTCTTTCAAGGTCTTCATGGATGTAGAAGAATGATCTCTAGAGAGTTTATGTCCAGACATGAAGTAGTGCATATCAGTGCCACCGAAGATGTTGGGCCACAAACTTTTTTACTTATTAATAATGAAATAGATTTTGTACCAGAATATAAATCAACTACATCAATAAATACACTGTTTAGTTCAGTTGGAGGTATTTTCACAGCAATTATCCTCAGTTGAGGAAAATGAATAGTATAGTCTGATATGAGATAATTAGCTCATCATGGATTGATAATATATAGTTTGTAAATTGGCACTGTTTTTTGAATCAGATGTAGTAGCACTAGTGTATCACTTTTTCCATGATGGAGCCAGAACCCAGTCTTGCTCCTACATTATCACAAGAACCCAGAAAACACAATTGTGTCAGACAGTGCTATGCACTCCCCAATCATACTTTGTTTTCCCCTCTTTGATATAAGGAAAACTATAAAAGGCTAATATTTTATTTTTAACTAGCTATCTTTAAACCAATAAATGAGCAAAATTAGTGATGATGGCAGAGCAAGGCCCTCCATAAATGCAGTAAGAACACTATCTATCCTTCATTAAAAAAAAAAAAAGAACAATGGGGGAGGGGATTCTCAAAATCAGCTATTTCAGAAGTTGGAAATTAACAAATCTTGCAACATTTCGGGGGGAAATAACTGAATCTTGAAAACAGAAAGCTTTGTGGTATTTAAATGTTCTATTTTTATTTACCACCCTCACCTTCAGCTCTGTGGTAAACTTGAAAACCAGTGGTCTGGCAGTCACTGGAGAGCAGAATGGGATTAGAGCTCCTTCAAAGCCTCATTTGACCTTTGGTGGTTCACTGGAAATCCAAGTCACAAGGTTGTCCTTCTTAGACCTGACTCAGTGATCACCTAGTACAAAAAGCTTTTCCCTAGAGGAATTTGTCAAAAATAATTGTAGGCAACAATTTAACATTGCAGCTGCCTGAGATGGTAGATAAGAGCTGGCAGAAATACTATGCTAACCAAAAAGCTTAAAAGGAAAAATTGGAAATTAGATACCCAGAGGGGCTTTGAAAAGCTTTAATATATTTCTAGGCATCTAGAAGGTCACATACATAGGCCTGTGCACATGCCAGGAAAGACCTGAGAAGCCCCTAAGCCCTTACCCCTCACTGATGTTGAAGTTCTGCACAAGCAGAAAATGAACAATAAGGCAGTTTTCAACTACCTGGATGAATTCTAAAGATATGTCTTAACACCACATGCACAGAGCCTCTCAGCAAAGACTGGGAGACTTTTAACAAATTTACTTAAGTGCCTTGAACCCAGTCAGTAGATAATCACTTACCTAACTGAATAGACTTCAGAGGTTACATATGTCAAAGAAAACTGACTTTGTAGAATTTGGTAAAGTTACTAAACAAGCAAACAACAAACCCCCAGGAGAATCTGATTTCCAGGTTTGCCATGCTATATTACAACAAAAAGTTGAAACATGAGAAGAAACAAAATATGGCTCATCCACAGGAAAAAATTGAAATCAACAGACATTGTTCTGGGGAAACCCAGATAATGGACTTCCTAGACAGACTTCAAAACAGCTAATATAAATATTTTCAAAGAAACAAAGGTAACCATGTCTAAAGAACTAAAGGAAAGTATGAGAAAGAAGTCTCACCAAATAGAGATTACCAATAAAAAAAATACTTTTAAGAGAACCAAATAGAAATTCTCAAGTTTGAGTATAGTAACTGAAATAACTAAATCTGCTGATAAAATCTTCTGAACAAGCAGAAGAATCAGTGAACTTAAAGATAAATCAAAATGTCCTAGAACTAGAGGTTATGGTTGCATATCTTTTGAATGTACTAAAAACTGCAGAAGTATAAATTTAAAAAGCGAATTTTAGAGTATGTGAATTATCACAATTAAAAAATAATAGGTCAGGGTCTACCTCATAAAGTACAACCAGGAAATAAACAGAAATCCTCAAATGCATGAGAATAATGGGAAAACTAAAGAGATATGGGTATCTTACTTGACCATTTATTCTTCATACATTGTAACTGGCTCACTGCACCTAGCTGTTGGCCCAAGTCAATAGTTGATAAAATATTTCTGAGAGGCAGTAGGGCAATGTCAACAGCCAATTTTGTTCAATAATTTTACCTCTAGCAGTTGAGTCTAAAAAGATCAAAGAAGAGAAAAAACAATTTTTAAAATGTACGTATAGCTTGGGAAAATGTTAAGATACTAAATATTTAGTCATGCCTTTATTGAATAAACCATAGTACAGACACTAGGTAGAATATTGTATCATCTAAGTAACTATAGAAAAATGATTGGTTGAAACCCATAATATAGAGCTATGTATATCAACTATAATGAAACTCGTCATCAGCATTTGTATTCTATTTCAATTGTATAATGAAAAAGTCGTAGAACAGAACTTTTAACTCTTAATGTTTTCATAAAAGTACTTAGATTTTATAATGAAAACAAAATCAGAGATTTAGCATAAGATATCTATGATATATTACATTGCAATTTATTTTGCTATCATCAAGCTGACTCTCCTGATAGCTCTCTAAATTGTTGTAAATAAAATGGTTATTAAAAGGTCCTGGAGGGTCTTGACTCATGTACATGTTCTCTTCACTGATCTGAGACTTCCTCAGGAAAGCCATGCTTTCTCTAGAATGATCAGGCAGTGAATTTAAACTGTCTAAGGCATCACAGAACTTTTTATCATGAAGTGGCCTTACAAAGGCAGATTCATAGGTGGCAGAACAGTTCCACATTGTAATGTAATAGGCACCACCACAGTCAGTTGGATAATGGGACTAAGAGAAGGCACTTGTAGTCCAGCATCTTCAGTTTGCCCTATAAATGGGAAAGGACTAACATGAAAGCTGCCACAATATGAGGCTCCATTGAAGATTTCATTAACAAGATGGCCAAAATCTGGAATCCTTGATACAAATGTTTTGGAAAGTAATATGCTTGGATTTCTATGCATTTGTTCAAGTCTGAATCCTGGGGAAGTTCAAGGGAGAGGTAAGTAGTCTGTCACACGTGCCTTTGAGTCAGGTGTGCTGTGTTAAAGGGTCTTCTGTGAGGAATCTAGGTACTGGTGTCACCATCTTTTAAGGTGGCTGTAAGTATCCCCAACTTTCTTGACTTTGGTGGCTGAGAAGATTCAATTAGGGACAGAATTATTTGAAAAATTGACTTGCTGGCATAAAATAGACACTTGTGTGCAGTCTTTCTCCCAACCCTTTCTTCCCTGAGACCCCTGTCTAACCTGCTACATAATTCACGTGTGGATTTATATTTGTTCTTTCAAGATCATTAGGAGATATTTTCTCTAAGTAAATATTGAGCTCGTATATCCTAGATTTACCACTTCAGAGGAAATTGCATCTCAAGCCACAAAATTCCAAAGCCTTTTTCCCAGATATGCAATGGTGGGAATGTATCCCTCTCCTCATGACTTTAAGGTTTTCAGGATACAGAGGCAGAGGTTGGCTATGAGATGAACTTTTCATTGGAGGATGGGCTTGATTTTTCAAGGATAATACTACCTGAATCTGCTGTAAGAAGAGATCAATGCCCTAGAAACTTGCTCTTTGACATGGAGAGGCAAAAGTCAGACAACAAACTGATACATTGTTTTTCATAGGCCTTTACTTATTCTGGGGTTCTTGGAGAGCGTTGCCACCTTCTCTCTTTGGATTCAGCATGTGGATGAAAGCCTCGAAGGCTGGCATATTTAAATGTTCTTCGGTTAAGATCTGTCTGGGTTTTTTGTTTTTGTTTTTGTTTTTGTTTTTTTACCCCTACCACTAAAGGAGCCAACAGTTTCCTGTTGTGGGGCTTTGGGATGGTCTCCAGCTTCTAAGCTTCTAGATGAGTGAAATGGGAAAAGTATTCTCCCCAGGCAACACACAGTCTGGGGAGCATCTGAGCCTATCTCAGCTGTCATTGTATTAAGTAACATTGTAGACTCTATGGGCATGCTGAGGCTTGAGAAATCACTGGAGCAAGTAAAATATACATGAATGGGTATGACAAGGGCCAGTCTGAGGATTCACAACTGAATTTTGAGCAAATTTTGGTAGCCAAAGCAGATTAAATGCACCAAGTGGCCTAGGACTAAGGAATGACATTAATCAAAGTCCAGGAGTTTGAGTCTGGAAACTAAAATGGAAAGAGCACGTAGAGCTCTTGTATTCTAAAAAGACTCATGAACAAAATTCAGGAGCTATAGGCTGGCTTGGACAGTGTTAGACAACCTACTTGTTTCAGTCTTAAAGTATACTGTGTCCCCTGACCCTTGGTACCAGTCGGGGTCCAGCTGGGAAAACAGTTCAGTGATCATACCTAGTTCATAAGGTTATAATGAGAAAACTATATCTAGTTCATCATAGTAACAATGTTAGTAGGGATGAAAGGCTAAATAGTAAATTATAAGGACTCCAGAGTTTAAAAGCAGAGGAAGCCACTACTGGCTCTGTGGCTGGAGAGGCAATTGGTAAAGGTGATATTATCATAACTCAAGTAAAATGACCATATAATGGGATCTGGAACTGCAGAGAGCAGGGAAAGCTGGCAGATGCTACCCCAAACAGATGTGGAGGTGAAAAAATGTGCTGGCTTCTTTCTTTCTCACCTCCTCCAGTGCCTCCTACATTGTCCCAAACTTTGCTGGAAGCCAGTTTGCCACAGAACTTGGGAAATGTAGACCACCACTGAGAGTCAACTCATGCCATACAGAGCAAGGCAGAGGAACACAGGAATGGATCTATATCTTTTATCCAGAAAAAAAAAAACTTCCCATTAGTACAAACGCAGATCTTGTGAAGTCCTGCTTTCATCTTTATTGTGATTATATTTCTCCTCAGACTCTAACATCCTTGGCCTTATATGGACTCCATTATTCATGAAGGACGTACTAATTAAACTGTGCTATCTATTCTCTCAGTATCCACCAGCTGGCTAGCATGAGGTTAAACACCAGAAGTAAGGTGTCTACTTATACCTGGAGATGAAGCCCCATTATGGGTTTTCTCTTGGTGTGTACAGAAGAATGAGGTTCTAGCCAATCTCCAGTGTCCAGGCCTGGAGTGGATTGATATCTAGGCTCAGTGAAGTAAAATGAAGCTGTAAAGTAAAATGAAGTAAAATGAATCCTGTTGTTTCTTCTGCACAATACCATATAGTTCCTCGCAGAGAATCCCATTGATGCAGTGGATTAGGAACTTATGTCAACCAAAACACCATACATAACTTTGACTCATACTCACATCACTTGATTAACTTGTCTTTTGGTTCCTTACTATCTCCCTACTATTTCTCACTGTAGTGTAGAGTCTCACCTGAGCTAACCGTTCAATAAAAATTCTAAAGTAATAATAAGCATTGGTAGCTTTCAGATGGGAGAATTGTGGCCCAGTGAGGCAAGCGATCTTGACTTAAGACACACAGGTATCAGGAGGTTACCAAAAATTTCTCAGAGACTGCCTCTTTGGAAATCAAGTAGATTATCCCTTTTACTGATATTTAAAAGATAGTCTCTAAACCCAAGATAGCAATTAAACATAGTTGACAGTGATGTTGTGGGATAGCAGAGACCCTCTAGTCTTCTCTACACCTCTCCAGTTTGATGAGAGAAGAGAGGAATGATAACATGCCCCCCAGACCTTCTTGGGCCATTTCTCAAGCAGCCAGTTTCCACTATGAGACAGAATGCCACTGCACCCACCCAACTCTATGACTTAATGGATATGACCAAAATCTTATCAGCAGCTCCACTCAGTCACTTGTTATCTCCTGGTCCATACTAAGGCTCTGAGAGGCCCCCAGTGGCACTCCAGGAACCTCTTTTCTGTTGAGGATGGCATAATTTTGCTTAGAACTCTAGGAATCTACACTGAGATCCTGTTATTGGAGCTTGCTGAAGGCCACGCACAAAATCCTTATCTGTCCCTGAGATCTCTAAAGTCATTTGCATTGTTTGCATGGCTCAGTTTTGTACCTCAGCCTGGGTTTCCTATGGTCTCCCTATTTTTCTGTGCCCCACTCAAAACTGGCACCTTCAAGGACCCACGAAACATATTAAAGCAATATTTCCAAGGGTGTGATATATGCAATTCTGCACTTACGAGAAAGGGGGAAAAAACCAGGAATAGTGTATGCTGTCTGCCAAATCCAAGTGCTATGCTTCTTTCTAAGTAATAAGTGATCAAAATATACAACTTGTCTTTTATCTTAGAGGGGATGGTGTGCCATACTCCCAAACAACTATATTCCTAAAGACTCACTGATATAATAATCTTCTAAATCTTCATAGAGTTTATTGGCTACCCTTTGACATGTACGTGTCTTACTTGGACATTCAGAAAACTTGCCACTCCTATTCACTGGGTCAAATTAGCATAATGCCACCAAAATAGGGGGCCACAGTGATGTTCTAGAGAAAGTTGAGATAATTTCTGTTCCTTCAGACTGTAACAGAGCAGAAGACTTTGCCTTGTGGTAAGATGAAAAGTTTCAGTGATCTTTATTGACAGGATTTTGAAAAAAGGCATTTTTTCAGAAAAATGTCAGCTATGTTGATAACGTTCTCATAAAGAACTATATCTGGCACAGCAGGGATTAGAGATATCACTTACGTTTAAGATTATTTATTGTTATCAGCCACATCTATCTAGTTTTTATAAGGATTAGATGAGTGAATTGATAGGTGATGACACAGACCACTGCCTCTGCATCCTTCAGGTGTTTGGTACTAATTTCTGTAATTCCTCCAGGGAAACTGTATTCCTTTTGGAGGTTGGGATGGGTTAGGATGGTGATGCAGTTTCAATGGATTCTACTTAGCCTCCCGTACCCTAATATCATCCATTCCACCAGTCAATGAGCCAATGTGAGTTAACAAGCTTCTAAATGTAGCTGTCAAAATTCTTCACTCAAGGGGCTGGGAAACACAGCATGGATCCACTAAACCGTTGGCCTTACAATGGCATGAACTTGAACCAGGACTTTGTTTATCACCTGGTCTCCATAAACCTGATACTAACATGAGGTCCATGATTGTGTTTCAGTTACCCTGGTATAGATGTCACTTCAGACTCTCTATCCAGTAGGCCTCAAAAGTCTGGGTGTTTTTTACCTAGTGTACAGTTATTCTAAAATGGTTCTTTTTCTGAAGAATTTACTGTTGGTGATATTGTAGGCCTTTCCTCAAGGAGACCAACTCTCCAATAAGGCAACTAGTTCAAACCAGAAACTTCATAGAGATTGTCTTTTTTTTTTTTTTTTTTTCATTGCAATAGCTGACATCAGACTTCAGATTACTGGCTTTTGAAAGTTTTTTTTATTGTTGTTGTTAAGTTAAAATATCCTTATAAGTTGTCAATCTATCTCACCCTAGGACACCATGATATAGTATTAGCCAATGCCACAGATCTCTACAAGTCAAGATACCCCAATGGCCAATCAGAACATGCTTGCTATGGTAATTACCAAGATACATAAGGTCAGGAGATAAAATGTGACCACTTGACCTCTATACAGAATCCTACCATTCCCACTGATGCTAGGAACCTAATTCCATGGCAGCATCTCCTGCTGTCAGACATTAACTATAAAGAACAGTTTATCAATGATATTGTTGTCACTCTAATGCATTCTTTATTGCCTTTGCCTTTTAGAAAGGCCCTGAAGATACAATCTTCTTAGTTATGTGGTGAGTTTCTTGATTTAAGGAAAAAAAAACATTGTAACATCCTTCCTATACCTCTGACTCCTTTCCCAAAACTCTGCTAAAGCAGTTCAAGCATCTCAGTCTCATTTACTGTAGGTCATCATCATTTCCAAGCTTCAAAAGAGCTATCTCAGCAGCATCTGATTAGGATATCTCCAAGTGTACTAGCCAGATCAGTAGGTTCTGAGTCATAGGGAAATTCTCATATATCACTCTCTGTTAAACAGCCTTATATTCTTCTCAATCCCACCATCCAACATTCTCAAGACAAAAGTTCCATGCATGTTCTCACATGTGCTATAGTATGTACTTATCAGGCCTTGCAACTCTTTCAATGAAGAAGCTTCTTCCTCAGGACAGAGACTGAATTTCTGGCTTGGGGGACTTGACCCAAGTTATTTCCTTGAGATAATAAGGGGTAAAGAAGAGTGGATTCATCAAAAGGCATATAACATCTTTCAAGATATGTGTGATCTTCTCATGATGTCCAGATGATAGGAAGCTGCTTCTTTCTAGCATAGCAGGGAGGGATCACTTTTCTAAGTGTAAAATGTTTAGGGAATATCTGAAGGTTTAAGGTTCTCAGGGGAATCCACCCAGATAGATGTACCCATCCTGAGTTGCAGGGTCCCATTCTTCCCCTATAAAGTCTCTGAATCTAGTAAAGGAGACCTATCAAGTTTTCACATTCAACGTCCTTTGTATCTCTGCCATTTTTACAATCCAAACCTTAGTGTGAATTCTCAATATGATCTTTCTAGCTAAAGGAGATAAAAAAAATTTTCAATTAAATTATTAAGATTTTCTGGTTTTCACAGCATGTCTTGAGTTGGCAGCAGGCTGATCTGAGCCTGTCACTCTTTCTTCAAGGTTTCTAAGTCAATTTTTAAAGCCAACTTCTTCTACAATACTTATAGAACTTATTATTCAATACCATTCAAGTGCAGGAGCCACTCCACTACCCAGTGATTCGCTTTCCATCTGTACCTCAACCTAGGAAAGGTGAGTCTTAAATAGTGATGCTACAGGATCTTTCTTCTACTGAGATTTGAGAAACAAAGGAATGTATTTTGAAATCTCTATGAAGGATGGGCATCTGAAGATTTTATCCACCAATTCCCCTTTCCCATCAGTGGAGATGTACTCCAAAATATTAACACCCCCCAACTTTCAGCCTGAGCTTGCATGTGTTCTGTGCTGACTTCAGTGGCTTCAGAGGCCGACTTCAGGACCCTGAGGCAGAAAGTATAAAGACATTTAGCTCACTTGAGGCCGGCCACTGTCAGTGTGTGTTCAAGTTCATTTAGAACTGTCCAAAACATCTGCAGCTAAAATTAGAGGTGAGCCAGGGGCATGTGTTTTGGAACAAAAATGCCTGTTACAGTAAGGGAAAGTGAGAGAAGTAACAATGCAACTGACTTCTCAATATTGTCAGACCCTCCTCCGAGACTCTATATAATTTGTGTCCCTGACAGTTCATTCAGGGAGAGAAGGAAAGAATTGATCTGTCAATTCCCCTTTCCCATGAGTCAGAGGCTGACTCCATGCAGCATCACTTTCCCCATACATCCCATTGGCACATGCATGGGCACTGAGCAGGGATCTGGGACGTCCTATGCCTCCAACTGAATAGAGAAATATGGGGGGGGGGGCAAGTGTTGAGGTTTCGGCATGAATGTAATGCAACATGCTGTTAGATTATGTTAGTGGAATTATATAAATAGCTGTATATATATATATATATATATATATATATAAAATCAGCTGCTGGAACAAAAGACAGATGAGACTGAAGAATCAGAAGTGGTAACAGGTATCCCATACATGCTGTATATATGATATATCAAGTAGGGAAAGATAGTAATGTTGAAGATTGAACAAAACACATTTAACAGACATGCCCTAAGAGACACACAGATCTCTGAGCCCAATAATTTAGGCTATATTCAGTTTCAAGTACTCTTAAAATGTTTATAAAATGACCAGATACTAGGCCACTAAGCAGCACATTGCTATTATCTTGTCTTGGTTTGATTTTCCTGGAAATTAGAACCTTAGTAAACAACTTTGGTGCAGGTGACTTACTTGGAAGGTAATCCATGAGACAGACAAGAAAATGCAGTAAAAGAAACATTGTTTACCTAGTTATTGCTGTGTGTAACTGGGGCTTGACCCCCCTCTGAGGAACCCTGGAGAATGTGCTGCAGCTGTGCCTCTGCAGGATGGAGGCCAAAGTATGTATCCATTAGCTCTCATTCCCTGTTGCCCCCAGGGGTATCAACCCCATCCCACTTCTAAACTACCCTGCTTGCAAGTTGAATGAGCCCCTGGTTTTCAGAGAAAGCCTTAGGGAAGAAAGTGGAGATAGGTGATAAGTCCTCAAGATAGGACTTGGTTAGCATGTACAGACTGTCCTACACCTAGAATCAGGTGTGCCAAGGGAATGGACTAGGGCCACCAAAACTATCTGTTATACATAGATCACCTTCTCTGACCAAAATACAATTCTGTCTTTGTTGACTTCAGCTTAACATCCATGTGTTTGGAATTTAGGAAACACTGATAGATTCTTGGCTAAGAAAAAATGATGTAAGTTCAATACTGGAAATGAATGATAATAAATGCCATAAATCAAAATGTGTGGGATACAGAAAGTAGAATTTAAAAAGAAATTTAAATCATTTTTAGCACTTTCTATGTGTTAATAAGCAAATATCAAATTTTCTTTACCTTTTTGGATTCTGTATATATATGTAAAATCATACAGTAGTAAAACCCAATAAAAGTCAATTATGTGACAAGGACAAGACCAAATATTGACTCTTTGGAAAGTCCGTAGGAGATAAACAAACATGGAAGACAGGTATAGTGGGTTTTCTTGGTGCCCATCCATATACTTGGGTCTTAACACATCATTGGGCATAGGCTAATCTTCAACTGACAGTGTTATATCTCTGCCTGAGGGCTTGCCCCAAGGCCACAGAAGAACCTTTTGTCTTTGTATCAGGCAGCCCCTAAGTGGGGGAAGTTAACACATCTTTGGAGAGCTCACTCTGGCAGCACATATACCTTGGAGCAGGCCTTAACCAATGATTGCTTACAGCTAGTATGTAATGAGCTTACCCCTCAGATGGAATATCTTCAGAATTTCCCCATGAGATATCATTCCCAGTGATAAGAGGCTATATAAAACATCATATATTTGGCTGCCTTCTCTTGCCTCACCTCCCCACTCTGCCTACTAGTGTTTCCCAAATAATCTACTTGTGTTTAAATTCTTGTCTTAGGTTGTTTTCCCAAAAGCAGACCCTGATATAATTGGGCAAAAAGGAAGATGCCCAAATAAACAATATTTGGACTTACAAAATAGAATGTAATTACAGATACAGAATAAGAATATTGTGAGCCACTTTATGCCAATAACTTTGAAAACTTGGATAGCATAAACACATTTCCAGAAAAAAACAATTTACCATAATGAAATCAAAAAATGACTCATCTAAATAGCTCTGTTACAGTGAGAAATAAAATCAGGCCCAGACTATTTCATAATTAAGCTCTCTCAGACAGTTAACTCTAATCTTACAAAGTCTTCCAGAGGAAAGAAAAGGGGACATTTTTCAACTCAATTCAAAGCCCAACCAACCTTATTTGTGAAACTAAGGACAGCAGAAGAGGATAACTTTGGAGCTGATATTCATGAACAATCTTAAATAAGAGACTACCTAATCTGACCTAGCAATATATACATACATAAAAACACAAAACTGACTTCTAGACATGTAAGTTTAGTTCAAAATTGGTATTATGAATCTGGTCCAACTGAGAAAACTCCCTTTGCTTGAAATATCCAGGTTTCTAATACAACCAATTTTTATATGGTTGGTGAAAGAATAGAGAAGCTGAACAGGGAAAGTGAAGCAACCCAGAGATTAACAACAAGGGTACATGTTTTGCAATTTTTTTGTGTTGAGTTTTGAATGGTCAAAACTAATCTGAGAGAAGTCAAATCATTTCCTGGAGTAAAAAAAAAAAAAACTTTCTCAGGTGATGAAAATATTCTATATTTTGCCTAGGGAATGGTAGGTATAAAACATGCCAAAACTCATTGACTTATTCACTTAATATATACATTTTATTATACATATCATATGTCAATGAAGATTTTTTAAAAAATAAAACAAGACTTTAGTTGAAGAATAAAACCAAATAAAAAAAAAAAAACAGCCACAAAGAACCCACCAATTCATTTCACTGCTACCCTAATACTCCACACCCTGGTAACCTCTCCAAATTGCTCATCAATTCCTATTATATCTTTGAACAATATATTGTTATGCATCCACGTATTCATGATAGTTTTGCAGGTTTTTATATAAAGTACTACAATCCTTCTGAACTTATTTGCTCATTGTTTGTGAAACTTACACATGGATGCTCCTGTAGCTTTCATTTTTTTATCACCAAATGATTTCAATGGATAACTTGTGATTGCTTTGTACATTTTCCTGTTGGTGGGCTTTGTTTGGGTCCAGATACTTGCTTTTGTGACCAATGTTGTTTTGAATATTCTTGGAAACTTCTTGTACAAATATAGAATATTTCCCCTGGTTTGGGGTTTTAGGGTATGCATATACTTTACATACTTTGATGATAAATATTTTTTCTGAGTACAGCATTAAACTAGACATTCTTACTAGCAGGATATAAATATTTCTCTCTATTCCACATCCTTGCTAACTCTTGGAACTGGTAAAAATTACATTAGAAGTACAATAGCATAATACTACAATAATTATAATTTTCATTTTCTCGATTAAATGCATGAAAATGTGTTCGACTTCATTTGAATTTTTTTTTGGCAAGGTTTCATTCATTATACCTTTTTAATCATATTTTTTAGGTTCTGATTTTTAGAAGTTCCTCACATTCTGAGTATGAAACCTGTGTTTATGTAACAAATCTCTTTCTCAATTGTACTTTTTATTTTCATATTAAATCCTTCTCTTATAGATACTTCATATATTTAAGAAACTCATTCATACTGAAGTCGTAAAGATATCCAATATTTTCTTCTAAACTATAAAGCTTTGCCTTACACTTAAGTATTAGCCACACACTCTTTACAAATCAATTAGATCAAATATACAATTTTCTTTCCCCTATGGATAATCTATGGAATAGCACATCTTTTACTCACTGGCCAGCAATATAGCTAAGTAAAGGCTAAGTTGCCCTATATGCATGAGTTCATTGTAAGTTTTTATGTTATATTGATCTATTTGCTCATCACTGCTTAATACCATATTTTTACACCTTGATAAAATTGACAGCATGTATAATCAGACTAGATCAACTGGGTAGTTGGCATACTTCCCATATTGAGCCTTGGTCTTTTCTAACTATCATAGCTTCTACCCAATAAGCAAACAAAAACTTCTAAAACTGGTCCCTTCCAGCCAAAGCAGCCAACCAAAATAATATCACATCTCAGGAGGAGGAAGTGGTGAAGAATAATACCACTTACGAATATCTAAAGGAGACAAGAATAATGGTGCCTATCATATCTCTATTTAATTCAACAATCTGATGGCTGCAAAAACCAGAGTCGGGAGTGAGTCTTCTAGGTCTATTAAGTAGTAGCCCCCATTGCAGCTGAGTTGATATCAGATATCTTTTCTAAAACTAATAGGTAGTTGTTAATATGGTAAATATGTCTTTTTCTGTCCAAATAAGTGGCTCACATTTACATGGAATAGATATTATAAACTCAATTTTGCCCCAGAGCTATGTAAACTCTTCCAGCTTGAGACTGGGACTATCTGGTAGTACTGAAGGACATCATACTGGTCCTCTTAATGACATGCTAATTGGACTGGATGAATAGGAAAGGGCTAACCCACTGGAGGTGCGGTAAGGCAATGTACTTTGTGGGATGGAAAACAAACCATTTAAATATTCAAGGGCCTGCCATATCAGTAAATATTTTACAAATCCAATGGTCAAGGCTCTGTTGGGATAGTCCATGCAAAGTAAAAAATGAATTGTTGCACTGTCCACCATGAAGAACAAAGCATAACACCTTGTGGGGTTTTCTAGGTTTAGAGGCAGCATATTCTAATTTGGGATTACTGCTCTGACCAATATACTGAGTGGCAAAAAAGCCTACAAATTCCAAGTGGAGCCTTGAGAAAAAGTAGGCTCTTTGATAGGTCCAACCTATGCTACTTGGACCAGATAACCTAGCAAGCCCCATAGCATGACTGAACAAATCTTTTCTGAAAAGAACAAAGTACTAAATAATTTAGGCTTTGCAGGCCATATACTCTCTGTTGAAAATATTCAACTTTGTGTTGTCATTGAAAAGCACCCATAGACCACTCTAGAAGGGAGGATAAACAATTCAGCAACAGTCCTATATAAGTTCAGAAGTTATCATAGCTTTAACTCTTAAATTAGGTCCATGATTCATTTCAAGTTAACTTTTATGTATGGATTGAGGTATCAGGTATAGGATTTGTGGTTAACTTTTCCTTATGAATATCTAGTTGTTATCATATTTACTATAAAAATATTCATTGTCGGTGCCTTGTTAAAGATTAAATGTATATATGAGCCTATTTCTGGGCTTCCTATTCTATTGATATACTCAGGAAAGGACTCAATGTGCAGGTACAAGAAATGTGGTTTTATGACATCCTCCAGCTTCTAGCTCTTCACAGTCATGCTCTTTTCAGGGTTTCCCCCAGTCAATGACTGTAGCACTGCTCTGGTCAAAGACTTAGCTATGTGTTTGTCATAGACCCTCTCCCTCTCTTTCAGGAGCAGATTTTCTCCATTGTAGAGACTTTGTCAGGTAGAGTCTCCTGCTCAATCTTACTTCTCCTTTCCTTTCACAGGTATTACTCCCTCAAAGTCTTTGCATTCCTAATTTTCTCAGCATCTGCTTACCAGAAAGCCTTACATGACAAGTGATCTATATGTCTGCCTTATACCAATACCACACTGTGTTGATTATCATAGACTTATTAGGTCTCAAAATAAAGTAGTGAAAGTTCTCTAACTTCATTCTTCTATATTAAAATTGATTTGGCTCTTCTATTTCCATTTTCATATAAATTTTAGAATTTCCATTTCTATAGAAAAATTCTGCTAATATTTGGTATTATATTGATTGTCTAGATCAATGAAGCAGAATGGGCATCTTAAAAATATGAGTTATCCAGTCTATAAATGACATATTACTTAGATCCTTTTTCTCAACAGTATTTTAGATATATACTTTTATGATACTTCATTAAGAAACCAAGAACAAATCCACTGAAGATAAGGCCTTTTCTCAGTCAATGTTGTCTCAGTTTTACTTACTGGGCCTTAAGTAGTCCAAAAGAAAGACATCAAGAAAAGACTTAGTTTCAAAGCTGCTATAAAAACAGAGGAGCAAAAAGGAATCCGTGCAGTATCACAGAGACTGAGAATAACAGGCAGTCCCAATTGCTTCAGGCTAATGAGACAAAGTAAGGATATGGTGTTCCCAGAGCCCAGGAACCCAGGCTTAAAGGAAGGCATCTGGCAGGAGCAGACAACATGGATTCACTGTGAGATGATGCTCAAAGCTGAGAGAGAAGCTTTGAGCTTCTGTTTCTCCACTGTCCAATATCATGTTAGTGTGTGCCAGAACTTTGACAGATTTATTCGTTATCTATTGTTGCATAAGAACATTATTGTGAACTTTGCAACCGAAATCAATACATTATCTCAATTCTTATGGGTCAAGAATCCGGGCGCAGATTAATTAACTGGGTCCTCGACATCAGACTCTTATAGATTGCAATCAAGGTGTTGGCTGGGCTGCATTTTCATCTGGAGGCTTTACTGGGGAAAAAATCTATTTCCAAACTCAGATGATTATTAGTAAAAGTCAATTCCTTGTAGTTTTGAGCTGAGGGTTTCTAGTTTCTTCACTAACTTCCTTGCCATGTGGCTTTCCCCAACACAGAAGCCTGCTTCATTAAACCCAAAATGGAAATTGTTGCCTTCATCTTGTGTAGATACTCTGTGTAAGATGAGCATGGAAGTGACATGCTATCAGTTTTGCTATATCTTATTATTTAGAAGCAAATGAAGTGTTCTGCCTACACTCAAGAGGAGGATATTATGCAGTAATATGAATATTAGGAGGCAGAGATCATGAGAGCTGTCTTAGAGATGGTCCATCACAGCAGGGGAACCTGGAACATGAAGTTTGCAGGTGAAGGGCAGAGGCAAAGGATATGAGAACAAAACAACTGATTTGCATGAATCTGATTGATTAAGTACCAAATGTCAAATGACAGAAATCAGAACTATTTTAGGATATCCTATTTTTCTCTCCTTGTCCTTGATTTTTCGCTCCTATTCCAACTTCTCCATTAGCTAGTCACTCTGTTAAATGTCTGAAAATATGCATTTATCCTTGATTAATATAAAATGTTATATGTATTTTTCATTTCCATAAAAGAAACTATGCTATAGATCTTCCATTTTTACTTAATGCTCTAAGATTGGTAGTGGTGATTATACTAAATGCAGTTCATGGTTTCTAACTTTTGTAATTTTATTTTTCATTTCCTATAATGAACATCCAGGTTCTTTGCCAACTTTACTTAACACTAAAATGAATATTCTCCATTGCAGAGACTTTGTCAGATCTCTTCTCACATATTTATGAATCTGTGAGAATACTCTGGGATATATCCAGGAATGAGACTGTTGGGTTACATTTCTTCATCTCTATCTGATTTTCTTAGAGCAGAGGAGATCTGTGCTAAATTGATAATTACACACTGAACTTTATACCCTATTAACAGAGTATACATTTTCTAAGCATCCATGAAAAACTATTAAAAATAGATTCTATGCCAGCCAGAGAATCTTAAATTTCAAAAAGCAGAGATTACATTGTCACAAGAGAATATAACTTATGCAATGGAAAAGGAAAACAATTTCCCTTACACTTCCAATATAAAATTCTCTGCTTCATAACTACTGGATCAAAGAATAAATCAAATTCCCAGAGGTAAATTCATAACCTTAAATACTTTTTAAAAACATGTTTTTTCAAAAAAAAAATTACAAAACATTCAAATATAACATAGTTTTAGCCAAATTCCACAAACAATTTTTCTGTTTAAGATAGCTAAAGAATAAGAAAAGTAATAAAAACAAATTAATGCATTAAAACATATTGATAAAGTAAGCCTTGGCCCTTCTCAGTGATGGGATGAGTGGGGGAATAGATTTCCACTAGCCTTTCTTTTTTTTTTCTTTTTTTTTGGGGGGGGGGATTATGGGGTAGACTCTTGTTGGATAATAAATGATGGGATTTAGATGAGAAGACCAGGCCATTAACTGGACATTTAGCTTTGGACAAACTGTTTCTATCTCACTTTAAGTTTGTCATCTCTAAGCTAAAGTGAGACTTAGGGGTGAGGAGAGTGAGGGAAAGAGAGGGTCAAGTTTGACTACATAAATTTTAAATACTGGTACTAATTTTGACTTTGAAACTGAGCCAGTGTATCTGAGCTCATGGATGTCAAGAGGCCTTAGCAACTATTTTATTAGGTACAGATTTCTCCCTTTATCCCTTCTGAGCGTGGACCACAGAAAGTTATCTTTGTACTCTTCCCCAGTGGGATGGAGGTAGGAGGTGTGCATGGACAGTGTTGTCTTAAACAGAAGATAGTATTGTTACCCACCACAATTAGAGTTCACATCCCAGGGGTCCCACACAGAGTACTGTCTTAAGCCTAACCTCTTTTGACCTCCTCATTTTAAGCAAGGCTATGCTGTAGCTTATGAATATTTTCTCTTTCAGAAACATTGGTATAAAAGGTAAAAAAAAAGGGGGTTAGAATATTTTCAGCTTGTACTCAGTTTACCGCATTGAACCTGAAATATGATCATAGCTACAAATATTCTTCTCCCCTTCCATTATTAACATCATTCTTAATTTGCTAGGAAAATATTACAATGGCAAATTGTAGTAGTAATAGTAATACCATTTTTCTAACTAAATTAGGTGTTTCTAATGGTTCATCATTAAGTGTGATGTCTGCTCTAAGCCCTTGAAGCTTGTATCCCTACCTCGATAAAGTTCACTCATTTAAAAAAGTTTGCAAGTGCATTTTTAAAGAAATGAGATCATGTGTTTTTTTCTCCTTTAACATGTTAATATAATGAGTTATTAATATCCTCTCCCTTGCATTTCTGAAACAAATCATCCTATATTTTATTCTAATACATTGCCATTTTTGATTCTCCAATATTTTTGGACACCTTGCATCTCTATTAATGTTGACATATAGCTTGATTTTCTTATTCTGTCTATGGTATCAAAATTATGGTAGCACCATAAAATGTATTAGTCAATCTTCCTCTTTATTTTGACATTTTCTGTTTTTATGTAATGTATCCTCTAAGTTTTATCAGTCAAGATCTAAAATAGAAAACAAAGCTTTTAAAGTATTTATTATAAAGGGAATTTAATCCAGGTAATCAGTTATTGTACAGAGGGAAGTATTGCTAGCCCAACAGTGAATGGAGACATAAGGAAACAGGAAAGGGAGAGGTTAGTAGCTAGAGAAGGGGTAAGTAGTGCTAGGAAGCCCTCATTTCTCTGGAGAAAGAAACTGGGGTGAGGCTGCCTGATTCTCAGAGCTGCCTAAGACAAAGAGGAAGAGGAAGGAATACCCTGAATTCTCTCCTACTCTTTACTCCTTCACCAGACCTCTCTCTGGCCAAAAGAAGCTGAGAGCCAGCTGAATCAGGATCCTGAGAAATGCAGCCTGCAAGTACAAGGGTCAGCCCCCTGTAGGATCCTGAGTAGAAGAGAATGGCAAAGACTGAAACTGGGAGCAAATGACAATAGATAGTCCAATTCATTCCAGGTTCTTGAGGTCTGAACAATGTGGCTCTGAGCATACTTGAATATATCTCCTGGTACACATGTTTAAGAGATCTTGCATGGTGTATATCCAGGAACTGTTAGCCATGTGAACCTTACTGGAAACCACCAAACTGTTTTTCCAAAGCACTTGTATATTTTTCATTCCCAGCTGTGTTATTAAAGTTCTCATTGCTCCCTATCCCTAGGCAAGGCCAACATTTCAAGGATCTTCTGTTTGCTCCCTCAGACTCTTCTTCTTTTTCTACCCTCTTCTCTGCTCCCAGAGCCTAAGCTAAATGGACTTCATGAACTCTCAGGCTCTCTGGTCTCTGGTTTGGTTCCACCCATGGTAAAGACTGGCAAGAGATATGAAGAAAGGGAGCTACACTTTCCCCTGGTCTTTCTGGATGTAGAGAACAGCTTCTCCCCTTGATTAGTGCACTATCATTCCATACTGCCAATACCATTGTGAAGAATCCCTTTGCAAAGAAACACTCATACTCTAAACTGAGTGAACCATTTGTCTCCTGTTAGAACTCAGACTGATATAGTCAGGTATTCTTTACCTTTTATTTGATTGCCAATCTGGTGAACATCATTGACTATTTTTATGATTATTGGTTATTTCTATTTCTGTGAAACCTGTTTAACACTTGCTATTGAGAAGTTTTATTCTTCTTATGGATTTATAGTTCATCATACACTCTAATCTCCTTTTTGGTTTATATGGTGCAAATATTTTCTCCCAATTTACAATGCATCTTTCCCTCTATGATGACTCCTTAATTCTTAACCCTTCAATGTAGCAAAAATTAATACTTCATTAATGTGTGCTTTTTACATACCAAAGGATTTCTTCTATCTTACCTCAAAGCCATAAAATAATTTTAGAAGACAAAATAGAATAAGCTGGCTTTTATATCTACATCTTTAATATATTTGGAATTGATATACTTTTTGCACATGGTGAACAAGTATTTTTCCATATAAATAACTTCCTGTTCTAGACTCATTTTTTGAAGCATTAATTTCTGTCCCATCCCTTCCTGCTCTAAGGCAGCTGTGTCAGTTTAGATTTCTTCATACTTTGGTCTATTCTGAGTTATTTATTCTGTTCCATTAGCCTTTATTACTATATAAGCCTTCAGTAGAACATGCCACTACCTTGTTTTTCTTCAGCAGTGCATGAGCTATTTCTGTCCCTTTGCTTTTCCATCTAAATTTATAACCAACATCAATAACTATGGAAAACAAAACTTTTAAATTTTAGCATAATCTTGTTAAATCTGATTATGGATATACTTTGGCATTCTGCTTATGTTCTTGGAGCTTGTGTTTTTCTGTCATTTTTTAAAAGTTTGCAGTATCTTTTCCCTACTTTTTAACATAGGCTTTTTTAGAGTAGTTTAAGGTTCACAGTAACATTGAGCAGAAATTGGAGTGTTCACGTGGTATACCCTGCCTTCACCTTTCCATCTTTAATTATTCTTCTATCCTCTTTATTCTCTTTTCTCTCTGGGACTTCCATAGTGTTAAACTATTAGATACTATTCTATAATTCTCAGATTCTTTTTTTTTTCCTCCCTTTGTATTTCAGTTTAGATCATTTCTATTGCACTATTTCAAAATAGTTCAAAAACTACAAAAACTATTTTCACTACTTCTTTCTTCAGCTGAGTCCAGTCTTCTGATGAGGCATTTGAAGGCAGTCTTTTTGATACCACATTTTTTGCTGGCTTTTCCATTTCTTCTATAGTTTCCATTTTTTTCTGCTGAAATTCTCCATCTGTTCATATTTTCTACCTTTACCACTAAGTCTTTTATCATCAGTTATTTTAAAGCCCGTCTGATATTCTAGCATCTGAGGCATCCTTAAGTTTGTTCTGTTGACTATTTCCTCCCTTTCCAATAGGTTATCTTTTTCTCATTCTCAAATGAGTACCAACTTTTATGAACTGAACAGATAAGTAAAATTTACACCTGGAGATGGGCTATTAAGCTATTAGTTATATGTGTGGAGGTGTGGGGTACAGAGTCAGTCTAGTCAGATGAGGAGCTGAGTTTTGAATTTACTGCTGTTACTTTCATTGCCTCCAAATTTTCCAGTAGAGTCTACTTTTCTCTTGTAGTTACAGTGCCAGAGAATTTTTCCTCAGTGTTCCTGCCCATCCTCAGCTTTCAGTTGTTTCTCCATGCCTGTGCCATAGAGGTGGGTTTTTCTCCATGATTTTTTCCTACCTCAGCAGTAGATTATTGTGCTTATTGCCAGTGCTAGGCTTATGGTGAAGTCAGAGGTATCCTCTGTTATCAATCACCCTTATCTTAGCCTGGCCCTATGCGCCTAGGCCTCTGGGCTGGTGATTTCTAAGCAGGGCTGCCCCATCTCCATGACAACCACATTCCCCCTGGTCTTTGTAGGAAATTACATCCTATACCTGCCCCAGTAGCAGCACACCTGTGTTTGTATCAGAGGCGAGCTATGGGATTTCCTGCTCCTCCTCTTTCCCAGGAGCTGTGGCCATTACCTTTAGTCCTGGCAATGGGAGAGAAAGAATACTTCCCCTCCTACAAAGGCAGATGGGTTTTGTTTCTCTTCCTCATCCAAAAGCTTTAGGTCTTTGCCAGGCTCTGAGGGGAGGTCATTTTCTATCTCACCCCCAGTGGCATAAGGCTTTAGTTCCTTCTGAGACAAGGTCCAGAGAATGACAAGGTGCTTGTACTCAGCATCTAGCAGTAGCCAGTCCTATGCTGCATGCCTATACCACCAAGCAAGGTCCTCTGGCCTCTCCTCCAGTCTTTCTCGTGAATAGCCAGAGGAAGCCCTTAGCAATGAGCTTGTGAATCAGTGTAAACTTCTCTTGTGTTTCAGGCCCCAGCTATTTTAAACTTTAGCCCACACTTGGCCTTTAATAATTCCATCACATTCTTCCTGAGTTCTTCTTATCCAGATCTATGGGGGTGCTGCCAACTTTTCCTCCTGTGCTCTGCCAAATGTGAGACCTTACAGTGTCCTATCTCTCCTCAGGGGTGATTAGCACTCTTGAATTTAATTCGGTTGCTTACCTTGCAACCTCAGCTCTCTGAGCTCAAGAAAAGTTAAATTTTGTAGATCACTTGGCTTTTTCTTAAGGCAAGAGTGTTTTCTTGGATTTCTACATTCTAAACAAAAGCAGTACCTCATCTCAAAACATCTAACTTACACTATGAGTTTTTCTTTGACCTACAGATTATTTTACAAGTGAAACTCTTAATTTCCAAACATAGGATGATTTTCTAGTCATCGATTTCTAGTCTTGCATTTAACTGAAGTTTATTCTATATAATTTCCCTTTTGAAATTTGATTTGCCTTTTTTTTTTTTTTGCAAAAGTTTGATACATGTTTGAATGTGTTCACATTTACTGGGCATGATGTTTTATATGTGTTCCAGTGTGTTAATCATGATGGTTATATTTTTAACAGCCATATTAATCTGTCACTTTTCTATTAATTACTGAGGGAAGTATGTTAATATGTTTATGGATTTGTCTTTAAAACTGAGAGAACCACAAATTTTGGCTGATATATTTCAAGGCAGATAAAATTAGAGAGAGTTATTTCAAAATGATATTGTTTAGTTTGAGTATACACAATAACTTGTCAGGCAAAACAGACTTTGAAATCATATTTTTGGTTTTGTTTAATTTGTATCTTTCTACATCTTACCTTCAACTTTTCTGCATCATGTGTATCTGGAAATCAGGCCCACTATATGATCAGGACAATAGCAGTTACAAGGGATGTTAAACGGTCACCCCTGGCAAGCTTTATACACTAAAGTTGGGCCTTGAGAAAGGAATAGGATACTGGTATAGGGACATCTGGGCAGATGTACTTCAGATCCTTGAACTACTCAGTTCCCCAGGATCCTTGGGGCTTCTACCTTTGCTTAAGGGGAAAGCAGAACCCTTACCTGAGGCATATCTATCACAAGCTAATATTTTCTTCTTGTAAGATAGGCCCCATATCCCTCACAATTTCTAAGCCAATTATTGGTGTCAAGTTCAGTATGGCCCAAGTAGGGCAGTTTGTCATTGCAAAAAAGAGAAAGGATCATTTATCAAAGGATGTATAGGATCTGGCTACTCTGTGTCAGTAGGAACTGAGAGAACAGACTTAGGAATGGATATTGAAGGTTCTGGAGTAGAGAATACAGAATATAAGGCTGGATAATGAAGAGTTTATCGATATAGGCACCTCACAAAATGAACTAATATCCTGATAAAAACATAGGAACCAGTCTTAATACGCTACTGGTATAGCTATCAGAGGCTTTGGGCAAGGTCAGGGGCATAGAAAAATGGCCTATAGCAGCAGTTCTTAAATATTGCTGTATATTGAAATAATGTGGGGAGTTTTTTTTTTAATCTTGACCCTTTAATTTCTCAATCTATTGCAAATAGATCAGTCTCAGAAGATAAGGCCCAAGCATCAGCAGTTTTAGAACTCCCCACGTGATTTTAACTACAGTCAAGCATGAGAGCTACTGATATACAGCAAATGAGGAGCAAGATGGCAGAGTTACCTTGACAAAGTTTTGAGAAAGGTCTTAGAGGTGGACCTACTAAAAGAGTTTTGTTATATATAACCAGAGAAGCCAGGATGTTCTCCAGGGTGCCACAGAGTTTAGTCCTTTCCCTAAAACAAGAAAAGTACAAATGATGGAAGACACCAGCTCCACTGAGAAGCACAGGATTGATGATAGTAGAGGTTTATGTTGAACTGCTGTCTACGAGGATGGTAGGATTCAGAAATAGCAGAGACCAGGCAATAGCCCTTAATCACATCCATGTCTCCATAAAGCAAGAATAACAAGTAGAAGACCTTGGTTCACAAGGCAGTTAGACCATGATTTATCTAGTCGTATGAAAGATTGGTAGACACAAAGGTATTGCTTGACCTGTATAATAAATGAGATAAGAGGAGGTGAAAAGACTTGTACCAACTGCCCCAATGGGAAGCTACTATCCCTTCTCACACCTGAACCAATACTAGATAATACCCCTTGAGGAAAGAACCTCCTATACAATAGGAAGTACATTATGTAGTGATTCCCCAAAGTTTGCCCCCAAAGGAATGTATGATAACTTATCCAAAGAACTATATACTGAGGAAAAGAAATACTAAGATCTTTCAGGAGTTGTCAGATAAAGTTTAGACTTGTTAGCAATATGAAGAATAGAAAAACTTATGAATTTCCAATTAGGATAAGGGTGTATAGGGCCAGTTATGAATCCCTCAAACAAAGAGGATTCTCCATTAGTCCAATGAGCCTCTGGTACCACTCTGTGGTTATTTCCTTAGTTCTTGATGCCTAAATGTGAAGGCATACTTGGAAAAAAACCCTCATAATTTTACAAAATTATGGGGACCAAATTATAAATCATATGAAGTAGTTGGCTGGGTTGGCTTGAACATTTGGCTAGAGAGGCCATGTGCTATGTTCCCCTGGATGCCCCAGCAATCACACCTTTCTCTATAACTAAAGGAGAGTACTAGTGGTAAGAGAACCCGGCATCCATGAGAAGCTGGTCTGGGAGGTTTTCTGTAGGCCAAGGCTGATAGTAGGGGATATATGGAGGTAGGCTCTCTGGTGTCCACTGGGACGGTAGAATTCAGAAAAGCAGAGACCTGGCACCAGTACTTAATCACATCCACACCACCTCTGAGGGTTGCCATAAAGAGCCATATAGCCAAAGTGGGAAATACAGGGCTACTAGACCATGATCCATGGAGTATTGATGAAGATGGTGGCCAACCACCTTGAAGGTGCTGGAACAGGGGGTGCAGAATATAAGCCTGTATAATGGTAAAAGTATCACTTGGCTTACCTTACCAAAAGGAATCAAGAGGGGATGAGCAGAAGACTGAGACAAGCTGCCCCAATAGAAAGTCACAGTTCTCATACCTGAGCCTGTGCTAGCTAAGACCCCTTGAGGAAGAACCCCGCAATACCATGACAAATATGCAGGGTAGTGATTCCACAAATCCTTCCCCAAAGATGTTTATGGTCACTCACCTGAGGAACTCCACCCTGCGGAGAGGAAATCACTCATATCATTCAGTTGTTGTTGGGTACAGGATCAGATACATTACTTATATGAAGGACCTAAAACACTCATGACTTTTCTATTAGAGTAAGGGCATGTGGGGGGTTGTTAATAAAGTCCCCTCCCAACTTAGTCTTCTTGTCAGTTCAATGAGTCTCTGGATCCACCTTGGTCATTTCCCATTATACCGGAAGGCCTGAGGGGGTCTGATCTACTTGGCAGTTGGTAAAGCCCTCATGCTACTTCCTGATATGTAGACTAAGTTATAAAGGTAGGAAAGACCTACCTTTCAGGTGGAAGCCCATGCAACTATATACCCTGTCCAAGTTTGAAAACCAGGGTTAATACTATATATGGGTAGAATGGCAGTTAGCTATTGTTCTCTCAGAGTCTTAAGGGTTATAAAAGTTGTGGTCCCTGTCAATCATATTCCCATTGGGTGTATGTGAATGGTGCCTGCATTAATCAGATGGACTCACGGTGGTTGATAGCTAAGTCTAACAACAGGCACCAAAGGCACACAGATTACTGTGGTATACCACATAGCCCAGAGGCTGGCAGCCTGACATACTTGAATATGGTCTCTTGTCCAGAGCTGGTGCATCAGCTTTGCTGCCTTTGCCACCTTACTATCTTGAAAAATGCATGCATACCTTGAACCAACCAACAGCCACAACTTCATACCACCAATAAGTAGTATCCAAGAGAATTCTGTACATGAGGGTAGAGATTGGAGTGGCCACTCTTATCATCCCCTTTAGGGATTCACTTAAGGACTTATGCTTTTCCTTGTCACAATCTTAGAAGTACTGGTTTCTAACAGGGGGAAGGAAAGTGGATAATGTTTCTATCAATGGACACATGAGTTCTACCAAATACAAAGTATGAATACTACCAGATCTTACAGGATCAACAGACAAAAAAAAAATGTAATAACAATATGATTAGCTGTTGTGAGCAGCAAGGCTGCTGCTACATAATGAGAGCATGAGGGAGCATGTGTGGGATTCACTGGGCTCCTCTTGCTGCTTTCATGACTGCTAAAAGGAGCTTCAGAAACCATGACCTGGCAAGAAACTGGTAAGCCAGGTCTTAGACTCCTTAGGGATGAACGTCTGGGTTATTCTTCTGGGAAAGTAATATAGACCACCCAAGTGAGGTCTGAGAGTAAGAGAAATCTACTGTCTTGGAAAATATATACATAATTTGTACCAACAGTTATTTGATGCCACTAATAAAATACTCTTGTTTTCCACATATCACCAAGGAAATTCTTAAATTCTCTACTTGGGTCCACCTGGAGAATTTGTGCATATATCTGCTACAACTTCATGCTCTGTTGGCAGAGGGCTTCTTATATTTTGCTTCAGAAAGAAAGAGAAAACTTTTCTCACCAATGACGCACAAGAAGGAAATTACTATACCACTTTGGCTATGGTGAGGCACTAAGCTTGGTGTTACACAATGAGAGGAGGCAGAAGCATGTCTGGGAATCACTGGGCACCTCTTGGTGCTCCCATGACTGCTGATAACCATAAATTTCAGTAATCAAGAGCTTTGTGTCCAGCGTTTAACACCTCAGGAATGAAAACCCGATTACTTTTCTCTGCAAGTAGTCTAGATGGTATAAGTGAGGTCTGCGGGTGAAAAAGAAAAATCTGGAATTGATGGTAGGGAAAAAACATAATATTGATAATGACCTATTTCAGGTTGCATCCTCCCAAAACAAAAGCCAATATAATTTATGGTATACCATGTTTATCAGCTTTTGCCACCTGTAAAAGAAACAGATTGGGCAAATAGAGAAGTCAAATTGTGACATGCCAGAGAAAGCTTCAACCAACCCAATGATGTGTTCAAGTGTAAGAGTTGCTCATCAATGTCCCATGTGTGCCTTAAATAGCTGTAACTGTTTCCCTTATTCATTTAGTCAAAGTGTGCTGTGCTGGGAAGAATTTCACATTGAGTGGGGAGGCTCTTTGACTTGTTCAGATCCTAAAGGAGCTGGTGAACTTATAAATTCCCATTCCAGCTAGGTGACACATGTAAACAGCTATATCAGCCAGGGCAGGTCACCACAGTTGCAGGCATGTGAAAAGGTTGAAATGGATTTAGATCACAGCAGCAGCCTGGACCATGGGCTTGTCTGCCTTCCTCCTTATGCTCTGCTCTCCCCTAGGCTACCACTAATTACTGTCCTTTCTACTGTGGCCTGGTAAATATGAAGTTGCAATCTGCCTCTTCTTAAAGTCAGTATATTTATTCTTTTCTCATTTCTCTAGCTATCCTGTTTTTGGTATGACTTTGAAGCATACTGAAATCATTGATTTCTCTTTACTTAGTTATGGTAGTCCTATTCCTAATCCAGTATGCATTCACTCCAGGGCTCAATGTTAGTGAAATTTTTAGCCTATGATGGGTCATTCTGATCACTGGGGTGAGATGAGCTGGTAGGTGGCCTGGATGGCTTCTAATGGTAGGGATTAGTTCTTTACAGCTTTCTGCAAAGAACACTGAAAGTTGAGAAGCAGCTATCAACCTGGGCATTCTGATGTCTGGGAAGATTGAGATAAGTACTAAAAAGTAACTATAAGCATAGTCAACAACTTAGATAAACCTTACAATTAAGGATTTATCAGAACCTTGTATCACAAGTAAAACGATGGTTCTAGAAAATTATCAGTGTCTTCTCAAGAGAGAAAAAGAGACACAACCAGACACTATGTGCCTTCTGATTGGAGTATACAACAGTTCTGAATTCAGCTATGCACCATTCAGAACTCATCCACCTGCCCTAAGTCTGATTTCAGTGGCTCTAACACTGGTTAGTACTTTTCTCACAGCCTGAGAAGAAAAGTTTCTGTTGCTTCAGCCACTGCCACAAAATAAGGGATTTGTAAAGATTGCATCATGAATCTTTGGATTGCTCATGGTTTTGACTTATGGTTATTATTACATTGTAATGTATAATGAAATAATTATACAATCCACCATAATGCAGAATAAGTCGGAACTCTGAGCTTTTTTCCCTGCAACTAGACAGTCCTTTCTGGGGGTGATGAGAGATGGTGACACTTGAAATGTGTTGCTTATGTCTAGTCTACTCTGTAATCTCATTTTTACTGCAGAAAACCTACTTCACAAAGATAGGATGGTGGAAATGGACACAGGCTTTTCAGTGTTTTTGCAGCAATCTCAGGATATTCTGCTTTGACTTTAATCCAGAACATATGGAGATTGGAAGTTGTTTCAAACATACTTTGAAGGCCATCTTCATTTGCAATCTCAAGCAGTTGATCCTCTTCTATCACAAAGTCGATTCACCTGGCTTATTCACAAATGGGTCCTAGATCCATTCCTTCCCATTTCTGGGATCTTTTGTGGTTAGTAAATAATGCTCAAACTCATTTGAAAGCTGAGATAGGAGATCATGCACCAGCTGGGAGAAAGAGGCACTGGCTCAGTCTCTTTCAAAATCTCTGCTAATGTTTGAAACATCAAATATCCCAGTGTACACTCATCACTCCCATAATTCCAGTTTGGCTTTGAATGTAGCCATTTTATCTACTGACTAGAACACAGCTGTTGTTCTCCCCTGATGTGACAAATTGAGTTGGTTAAGCAGGTCTAATATGTCACACAAGCAAGCAAGTTTTGCGACCCATTCTGTGTCACTGAAATGTGCTGCCAGTGGTTACTGTTTTTCTAAAAGACATCTCTGGAGTGACTCTCTTAACTCAAAAACTCTGGCCACTGTTCTATCTTTAGAATGCCATCTCACTTCTGTGTAGAAAAAAGACATATGTGCTCTATGTCCACCTCTTCACAGAGATGCATGAATAGACGTGAGTTAAGGGCATGTGCTTTAATGTGGTTGATAATTATAATCACATCTTGTGAAACGTTAAGTTCAGATGACACTGTTTGGCAAGTCAGCATTTCTCTATGGATGACACGGTGAGTAGACTCACATTCAGAAGCAACTTCTTTGACCTGAGTAGTGAAACCAGAAAACTGTCAAGTCATGGCAGCTGCTCTGTCTGTACATATACCAACAGAAAATGACCAGTTCAGTTTTCCTGATATGTAATCAAAGACTTGAATACTTCTGTAACTGTGGTATTAGTTGGCAACAAAAGTGCACATAACATATTCTTATGCACATCCTTCTGAAAAATATATCACACAAAAACAAGCATTGTTGCCTTGTTGTCAACATTGGTAGACTCATCAACCTGGATTGCGTATCACAGTGACTCATTAATCCTCTCTGACAATTGTGCCTCAGTATCCTCTGTTATTTCACCAATTCATCTAGTTATGGTGCTAGCTAAAGAAGAACACGTACCACCTTTTTAACTGCAGCCTCTCCTAAAAGTTCATGACAAATGTCCTTAGCAGCAAGTAGGATCAACTCCTCACCAATAGTAAAGGGCTTTTAGCTTTAGCAATGTGGTTAGCCACTGAGAATGATGGTCTCAGTGCAGACACATTTGATAAAGTTGTGGCTTTTAATAATTGTTTCTGTTCTTCATGTTCATAAAACAAAAACAAAAACAAAAACCTCCAAAGGCTTGTCTTTTAACGCAGGGTGCTTGGTCTCCATGTGGTTAAGCAGTTTTGAAGGTTTTGTGGCTGCTTTGGGTAACTGGTCACTACATATTATACAAAATGGGCTGGGACAATGTGAATCACCTGTTGCAACGAACCCATAATTTAAGTAGAACTCTTGGAATTTTCTTTTACATGCAATTTTCTTTTTGTTGGCAGCCTTAGAGTCTTCTGTTGTCTTGTCATTGGGTCTTTCCCCCTTTTCAAAGCTCTCCAGTGATGTTTGTTTTTTGCTCATTTTGGCTAGGGTTAGCTTGTGGGCTTATCAAAACTGTGACTGGGACAAGTGTACAGTGAGGGAGAGGTGTGGACAGAAGTGGTAAGTAAAATAATAGGCAAACCATGCATGGACTAAAATGAATGTTAGATTCTGACTTAAAGTCTGCCACCAGATGCAGCTTACTTGTCACTTGCCACTCACTGATAAGGTTTTGATATGAGTCTATAAACAATTGATTTATTATGATCTCTGTGCAGTCATATCTCTCTGGTAACATTAATAATCTGTATTTGCAGCCACTCCCCAGCACTAGCATCACTGCCCCATCTCTGCCTCAGATCATCAGGAATCAAATTCTCATAAAAAGCACACAACCTAGATCCCTCACATGTGCAGTTCACAATAGGGTTCATGCTTCTGTTGGAATCTAATGCCTAATGACTTGAGGTGGAGTTGAGGTGGTGATGCTAGCTCAGGGGAACAGCCGCAAATACATATAAAGCTTCATTCACTCACTTCCTGCTGTGCAACCCAGTTCCTAATAGGGGTTGGGGATCCATGATTTATAGAACAGGAGATTTAGTTTCATAGAACTATTAAAGAAACTGAATGAGTTTGGATTTGGATCCTGATTGAAAATAGAGACTTCAAAGCTATTGATAAACTCCATTTTTTGAGATGAATTATTTATACACATAGATATTTGTTAATTAGTCTTTAAAGCTATGTCATAAATATTGCATTTCATGAAACAATAATTAGAGCAGGTAAAAAATGTGAGCATAAAAAATCTGAGATGAGACAAAGATTTAGTTATAAAAGGAGGATTCTAACTAAGGCTTTGGTAGTTGGGGGAATATATAGATATGGTAAGTGGTACAGCATTCAGAATTGTGACCTTTTGAAGGTTTGAGGAAATGAAGATCTCATGAATGACTTCAAGGTCCTCAGAAGTGCTCAACTCAGATGATGGTGTGTAAATTATGTGCTGTGGAGTCAATTCCAACTCCCGGTGATCCTATGAATGAGTGGTGTCCACCATGTCCTAGGGACCACTCAACTCATGTAGGTTCATGCCTATGGCTTCTTTTATGGAGTCAATCCATCTCATATTTGATCTTCCTGTTTTCCTGCCTTCTATTTTTCCCAGCATTATCGTCTTTTCCAAAGAACCCTGCCTTTTCATAATGTTCCTCCATAGAACAGCTTCAGTTTTGTCATTTTTGTCTCCAGCATTGTTTCAGGCTTAATTTTCTCTAGGACCCACTTGTTTATCTTTTTGGCTGTCAAGAGTATCTGTAGAGCTCACCGTATTTCAAATGAATTAATTGTTTTCCTATCAGTCTTTTTCATTGTCCAACTTTTGCATCCATGCCTAGTAATTGAAAATATGAGGGTGTGGATTATCCTAGCCTTGGTCTCTAGTGACACATCTTTGCTCTTGGTAGGTAATCTTTCCTAATTCTTCCATTACCCTTCCCAGTCTCACCCTACCCCTGATTTCTTGGCAATAGTCTCAATTTGAATTGATGACTGTACCAATGTAAGCAAAATCTGTAACAGTATCAATGTCTTCATTGCCTATGGTAAAGTTGCATATTTCTTCTGTAGTCAAAGTTTTTGTCTTGATGGTAAAATGAAGTCCTGCTTTGGTACTTTTTTCACTTTCATAGGAAGTCTTTTCAAATTATTGCTACTTGCTGCTAGTAAAATGGTGTCATCTGCATAGCTTAAGTTATTGATATTCCATCAATTTTTATTCCTCCTTCCTCTGAGTCCATCTCAGTTTTTCCTATGATCTGTCCTGCATATAGGTTAAACAAATAGGGAGTTAAAATGCACCTTTGTCACTTTTGCCTATAGGAAACCATTCTGTCTCTCCACATTCTGTCCTGATAGTGGCTTCTTGTCCAAAATATGAGTTATATATCAGGATAATCAGGTGCTGAGGCCCACCCATTTCTTTCAGAGAAACCAATAGTTTTCATGACCCAGACAGTCAAAGACTTTACTGTCTATAAGACATAGACTAACCTTCTTCTGAAACTCTTCAGAGCACTCCAGTATCCAACGAATATACACAATTAGATCTCAATTGCCTCTTCCTTTTCTGAATTCAACTAGAACATCTGTTGTTTCTTATTTCACATAAGGCTGAAGACTTTGTTGCATCACCTTGAGCATCATTTTACTTGCATGATAAATTAGAGCAATTGTCCCATAGTTACTGCACTCTGCATCTTTCTAAAAAAATGACTATTTCAAGTCTTTAGACAACTGTTTTATTTTTCATATTTGTTAACATTGTTAGCATTTTGACAGATTCTGTCTTTGTGGCTGGTGATGGTGCATCTTGCTAAAATAAGAGGAAAGATGAGAAGTTTCATTCTTTGGAGGTTGAGATTCCTGCAGCTCTTTGAGGTAGAAATGAACATTGACAATTAGAGAGTCTGGATAGAAGTTTAAGTGGAAAAGGGGACCTGCAGATGCAAAAGTACAAGGCGATTAGTGATTAAGCTTACACAATGTCTTTGTTTCAGACCCCACTTTGGGGGAAATTTAAGCTGAGGCTGATGTGCAGGTAATTTCTTGGGAACATAACAGAAGCTAGAGGTACTGGTAAATAAGAGGCAATGCAGGAATGCATTATTGAATTGATCACAACTACAGGTAACTGATCATACTGTCCCATGAGAACTTCAGGAAAGTTCTCAGAACTGTCCACCAGAGAAAGAAAAAAGCAACTATCCAGGAGACTTGAATGCCCATATTAATCAAATGTAACTCCATGGCTTTTGAGTTACATGTGCATAAGCATGGAGCAGATTCCCACAGGCATCTATGTGGCAGTGTCAGAAGCTCCAGGACAAGCTGCCATATTGGGTGAAATGATGTTGGGTTGCTCTTAGGAGTAACTGGCTCATATAACAAAGCCTTAAAGGAGAGATAAGGTCAAAGAGTTTGAAGTGGTGCACAAAGATTTCCAATCCACTCCAGGGCAATACAGAAGTAAATACAGTTGAGCCCCTGAAGAATACTAACTTCTAAAGAAAGGTGGAACAAGCTCCATGGAAAAAGGATTAATAGTAAAAGAAAGAGGAAAAGTTATCATAAAGCCCAAGAAAGAGGAGCTTCCAAAAAGGAGGGATTAGAAAAGTGGTATCAAGTACAGCAAATATCGAACAAGATAGATTGTGACTGGTAAATTTGGTGGGAAGTCATTAGCTAAAGTCCACTTCTTGGAATAAAAAAATAAAAGCAAGACCTCAAAATACAAAGCAGTAAATGGATTATGATCTGGGTAGACCAGTGACATTTGTATGTATATATACGTCTATCATATGTATATGCTACTATACTAATGTAGTGTGTATATTTCTAAACATTCTAAAAAATATCATAAAATACTTTTCTCCTAATATAAAACCTTCCTTTACTAAAGATGAAAATATTAACTTATTAAAGTGTCCTATTTTTTAAAGTTTGTTTTTAACACTCTGTGAAATTTTAAAGATCTAAGTTTGTTTTGATTCATGGTTTTAAGGTTGTCATAGTTGGGAAAGATATTTTACAAAGATTGATAGCTCTAAATGATGGAACTACATTGTTGGCTATTATTAAATTGTGAGATTCACTATTTAATTCCGTCTACCAATTATACAAGTCTCTGTTTTTGAGACTCTTCTGGAAAATTCCCATTTTCTCTGATGTCAATCACTTGTTGTTAACTAATTGAAAGGTGTTGTATTTCTACATTTTTAACCAATTAGCCCAAAACGGCTGAAATTGCTTGAAAACAGAACCTTCTAATCTGTTTAAAACTCTTCCAGATTTTAGTATGCAGACACAAGGGATTTTAAAACCACTTTTTCCAGAACAAAATATCAACATTGGAAACATGTCAAAATGTGATTTTACAATACTCTGTCCATAGTATAAATTTCTTCAAAAGCAGTTTGTCCTTTTATCATTGCTATAACTTCACTTTTACCTCTCCAAGAGAGCTTCCTATTCTCAAGGTCAACAAATGTAGAGTATTTGAAGTTTTGAATACAACTGCATAACTCAACTTTACTGTTTTCCCTTTGAAAGTAGAGAGTGATAATTTTTTTCATACCACAGGGACATTTGGCCCTTATTGAAAAGTATCATAAAGAGCTGACTATGGTTTAAAGGTCTTGTTTTCATGAAATTTATCAATGACCTCTTTAGCACTATATACTGTTTTCAACTTTCTCCTGGCAACTCCTTCTTTGTGAATGATGAGATATATGAATTTCACATGTGGTGTGATATCTATAAACTTACTCTGGTAACAATAGTGGTTACACTTATATTTTCCATTAAGGAGTCATTTAATGTTAAATGTGGCTTACAAAAACAATTTTAGGTGTATACCATTTTTGAAATAGAATCTGGCAGATACCACAGTCTGAGACATGTTCAAAACATTTATACTTTCATCCAACTGTATAGCAACCTCCCACACTATGTAATTTGTTCTAAACCTTGTTTCTTCAAATCTTCAGTATTTTCTGTGCTCTGTTGATAGTATTTGGTGATAAAGAAATACATTGGTTTGCTCCATTGTTTCCAGTGTATTCTGACAATTTCTATCATGGTAAGAAAGCTAAATATTTACCTAGTGGTAAATAAATTTTTTTCTTTCACTCATAATCATTTATTACCAAATTTAGTAAAATCTTGTACAGTATTAGAATAAGAATTGCTCGATTCTAAAAAGCACTGACAGAATTGTAGAGTTTCTCTGCATGCTTAGTATGAATTTATTGGATTAGCACAGTTTCAAAAATAACAATAATAATTGTTTCAAAAATAACAATAATAATTGTTTCAAAAATAACAATGTCAAGTCACTGTATATGTTTAGGAAAAGGGATTTTTCTGCTATTAATGACAAACGTTACTTTTATAAGCATTATCATTTCAATTTAAAAATCTTCCGGCAGATTTCTTGAACTGATTATGTTGTATCTCATAACATTGACTATTGAAGATTCATACTATGGGTACAAATTACCATCTTTTCAATTCTTACTTTCAATTGTTTTGTAAATTTCTTCAATCTGTAATTTCACTGTAGCAGACTAAGTTACACACTGCCCATGTTATGAGGATTTTTAAGTTAAAACTAAGTAAAATCTGTCAGTCCACTTAAGAAAACACATTGTGGAGTGAAGACAGAGTTTGCCTGAAGGACCATTGGTTAGCATCTCTGGGTTGGAGAGCTTCCTCTCTGCCCATGTTTCATGTATGCCAGGTGCCCTGCTGATGATCCAGTGCACCAATGAGCAGGAGTCGACCTGTATGTCCAGTGTCCTTATCAGAATTTACCAACACTATTGTGAGTTTGTGTACATTCCAATTTTATTAGGATAGATTATGGATACATCTACCTCAGTTTGGAGTCTACTGGTACAAGGAAAAGGTACTTCAAGGAATTGATCTGTGAGGAAAGCAGTGGTAATTGGGAAGCAAGAAATAGAGGGAAGCTTTATTTTAATTAGATGGATGAACAGGAGTAATGGGTTAAAGGAAAGGAACCATTAAATAGATGAAACATTGAAGGTGCAGGAGAAAGAGATAATTGAAAATGTCAAAGAGAACTAAGAGAAAGTCTGGGACTTAAAAAACATGAAGAAGGATTCAACTTCAAAAGAGGCCATATCCTGATAAGTAAAGAAGTTGAAGGGTTAAAGTGAAGATCCTAAGTAACTTTTGGAATGAAGGTGGGGAGCTGAAATTAACAATTGAACTACTTTCTCAGTAAATGGAGACAGGGACATATGCTGAAAGAAAAGGGTAAAAGAAGGTTTGTCAAGAGAAACAAAAATTTGCAATAGCTGTTGTTGTATGTAAGAAGAGAGTTAATAAAGGAAACAAATTAATTTCTTTAAAAATATTCACCTTGTTCTTCCCCTAAGAACTATCTGGTTTATGAAAACAAAAAGCTACAACTGGAGTAACCAAGGGATCTTGTAATAAAAATAGAACAGCAAAGTAAGACTCTGAGCTCCATACTGGAAAACTGCTGTCCTAAACAACCAAATACAGATAACGAACACAAGACACTTCTATCTTCTAATGAGAAGATGCAAACATTTTCTGGATACTTTGAATGCACAAATTTTTAGAGCTGAAGAAAAACTGTCAAGTGTCTACCAGTTGGGTTAGATATACACTTAGAATAATCAGACATTTTTCAAATATTGCTTCTGCTAGTCATGTAACAATTCATTCCTCATATGTAGCTTTAACATTAGTGTTATCATCATGAGCAACATATAGTCATCTATTTTCCAGAGCTAATGTGCTTAGCTATATAACAGACAATAATACACACAACTGCAGGAGACTTGATCCCAAGCTATGAGGACCCATTACACATGTAATATTTTACTCTTCCAATGATCAGATATTTGTTTCCTACTATGTAACTTAATCTATTGCTTTTTAAAGTGATCTCTAAGAGGCTTGTTTATAGTGACATCTAAAATTTGTTGTGGAACATAGGCCATATCACCAGACATAATTAATGAACTGGTGTTATTGTGTGTGTACACTCATGTGTGTTTGTGTGTGTATACAACTGCTTGCTGCCTTTGCTAGTTCTGTTAATTGACCTCTATCACAGTCCTGAACCAATATTGATTGGAGTCTTTTCTGGTCAATGTCTTCCCAAGATGGCGCTTTGTGTTCAAAGTAAAACAACCAAGAGACTGCACCAGAATGTGAATCATGATATTTCAGTCATTGCAAAGCTCAAAGCCATTGTAAATTTTCATAATTTGCCTTTATCTTCTCTGAAGGATGAGTTTTTGAGGTAAAATTCTGATACCTGGCATATACCATATATTCTTCATAACCCATACACCTGGCAGCACACTGCATGACACATAGTTAACTTTTATCAAATAGTCACTAGTGTCATAGGGTCAAATGATGAATGTATGAGTGTCCTCTGCCTCTTTCTTTCCCTCCCTCATTTTTGCTATCCCTCAAGCTCCTGAGCCTCATTCAGATTCGGATAATCAGAGGAAAACATGAGAATAAGGAAAGTTGTGTTTGTAATAGAAAAAGTGACTTTACTGCAAGGAGAGAAAAATTATTGATGTTAAAAAGAAAAACAATACTGGGATGAGTAGAAGTGAGTCTATTTGGAGGCTGAACAGAGTTTAGGAAAGAGCTGTCTCCTGCAGGGGATAGTTCAACCTAAGTATGCCCTTAGATCTAAAGTGAGTCTTAAGTTCCACATGTCAAGATTTTAGAGGTCACTACTTCATCCTAACAACTAAAAAGCTAAACAGACTGAAAAAAAAAATTAACAACTCTACTTGGATCCATAAGAGAGGAGAAGAGATAGGGCAAACTGCTTCCTCTAAGACTGAAGAGACAAGAGAATGCAGGTTGTCATGATTTACCAGAGCCAAGATTCACAAGGAGAAATTGTGGGGAATTAGTGCTGGATATAAAAATCTAAACTGTAATTTACAAATTGCAGAAGACTTCGTATGAACAACTCAGAGTTAAAAATTCGAAGAGGACACAATATTGTGAGATTTACTTTTAGAAGTTCAACCAGGTTCCCACAGTAAATATTGGAGGAAAGTTCCCTCAGGCTTTCCAAAGCAGGAGAAGAATGAAGAACCATTTTGAAATATGCCCGAGTACTCTGTTCTTAACAAGGCCTGCCCTCAGGGGAAACGATTAACCAGAGCCTGGCCAACCTGGAAAGGAAAATACTGAATTCCATCCCACTCTGGTCAACCAGTTCAATCTAAGTATGGAAAAACACTCTGATGAACATTTGCAAAATTTGGTCCAGATGCTGTCTAAAAGAAGCTTACTCAAAGACTGAGACCTAATCTCAGCACTATAGAATACTTCTCCTCTTCCTTTCATACCTTACTACCATATTACTAAAGGCCTCTGTACAGCAATTCCTTTTACCTGGTACATCGTGTCAGGCTAATGGTGATCATTTCACAATATACACAAATACTGAATCATGTTGTACACCAGAAGCTAATATAATTTTACATCATTTATATCTCAATTAAAAAAAAAAGTTACAAAGCATACCAAAGGCAAAAAAAAAAAAAAAAAAAAAAAAGGCAAACATTAGAACCAGACATGGTAGGAATGTCAGAAACATCAAATTTGGAATTTAAAACAACTATGATTAGTATGCTAAGGATTTTAATGGATAAAGTACACAGCATACAAGAACAGATGAGCAATATAAGTGGAGACAGAAATCCTAAGAAAAAATCCTAAGGAAAAAACAAAGAAATTCTAGAATGTGTTCCACATAAGATAGTGGAATAGGAAAATGCTGTGCTTGCCTTCTCTCAAGATGACATTAATATTACAACTAAATTACAGAACAATCAACCTGGAGAACCATCTGAAGACTAGCAAAAATTTTATAACTAAGGATATAAATAAGAGGTCACATTGAGACTAGTAGGAGTGGTAGAAACATGAAACAGGTTGGCCCCACACACACATGAGGCAGCTGAGCATCAGGTGAGATATCTCAGTTGGCTGCAGAGGTCTCCTGGAGGAGCAAGGGCTCCCCACAATGGGCTCCCCAGCCCAGGATTCCAGTGTTAAAAGAACAGTCCACACAAAATTTGGCCGTGAAAATCTGTAAGGATTTTATCTATAAGGGTGAGGTGGAAAACTGCTGAAAACCCAGATGGCCTCCAAAAATGCCCACACACAGACCCACTCACTTGCAGGCATTCATTCTTGACTCCTAGAGAGATGGTAACTTGGGAGGTGGCAGAGACATACAGAGAAAGACAGAGTTGTGTTGGTTTCAGGGAAAGGGCTGAAGGGACAGCCACCATTAAGTCCTGGACTAAATGGCTTCACAGGTGAATTTCACCAAACATTTAAAGAATTAATACTTATTCTTTTCAAACTATTTGAAAAAATTCAAGAAGTCAGCTCATTTTATGAGGCCACCACTACCCTGACTCCAAAACCAAACACATTACAAAAAAAAAAAAAAATTATAGGCCTATATACCTGATGAACATAGATGTCAAAATTCTCAACAAAATATTAGAAAACCAAATTCAACAATACATTTAAGAGATTGTACACCATGATCCAGTGGGATTTATTTCTGGGGTGCAATGTTAATTCAATGTATACGGATCAATTAATGTGATATACCACATTAACAAATTGAAAGATAAAAATCCTATAATATTAATAGATGCAGAAAAAGCATTTGACAAAATAAGCATTCATTTATGATAAAAACTCTCAGCAAAATGAGAATAGAGGGAACAAACCTCAACATAATAAAGGCCATATATGATAACACACAGCTGACAACATATTCAATAAGGAAAAACTAAACGTGTTTTTCTTAAGATTAGGAAAAAAGCAAGAATGTCCACTTTCACCATTTTCTTTCAGACAAGAAAAGGAAAAGGCATCTAAATTGGAAAGAAAGAAGTAAAACTGTCATATTTCCAGATGACGTGATACTATATATAGAAAACCCTAAAGATTTCACCAAAATATTATTAGAACTGCTAAATAAATTCAGGATACAAGTTGCATTTTTATATGCCAATAATGAACTATCAGAGAAATCAAGAAAACAATCTCATTTACAATTGAAACAAATAAACAAACAAACAACAACAACAACAAAACAAAAATAAAACCTTGGAATAAATTTAGTGAAGGAGGTAAAGACATGTATTCAGAAAATTATAAAACATTGAAGAAAGAATTGAAGAAGATACAAATAAATAAAAGCATATACTGTGCTCATGGATAGTAAAAATTAACATCATTAAAATGTTCATAATACTCAAAGCAATATATAGATTTAATGCAACCCTATCAAAATATAAATGGCATTTTCCACAGAACTTGAATAAGTAATCCTAAAATTTATATGGAAACATAAAAGACCCTGAATAGCCATGTCAATCATGAGAAAGTAAAACAAAATTGGAGATATCACTCTACCTAATATTAAACTACACTATAAGGCAACAGTAGTCAAAAGAGCATAATACTGGCCAAAACAAAACAAAACAAAAAACAAACAAACAAAAAAAAACAGACACATAGATCAATGGAACAGAATAGAGAGACCAGAAATAAGCCCATACCTATATGGTCAAGTAGTCTATGACAAAGGAGGCAGGAATATACAAGGGTGTAAAGACTGTCTAATAAATGGTATTGGGAAAACCAAAGAGATATATTCAAGAAAGAAAGAAAGAAAGAAAGAAAGAAAGAAAGAAAGAAAGAAAGAAGGAAAGAAAGAAGGAAAGAAAGAAGGAAAGAAAGAAGGAAAGAAAGAAGGAAAGAAAGAAGGAAAGAAAGAAGGAAAGAAAGAAATTAGACCACCTTCTTTCACCCTATACCAGAATAAACTCAAAATGAATTATAGACTTAAATGTAAGACCCGAAACTATATAACTAGAAGAAAACATAGGCAGTAAATTATCTGATATTGCTCTTAGTAATATTTTTTCTGTTTTATGTCTGTGGGCAAGGGAAACAATAGAAAAAATTAACAAATAGGACTACATCAAACTAAAGTTTAATACAGCAAAGAAAACTATCTGGGAAAAAAAAAAAAAGACAACCTACCCAAATAGACATTTCTCTAAAGAGAATATACAGAGATGACCAACAGACATGAAAATATGCTTAACATCACTAATCATCAGAAAAATGCAAATTAAAGCCACAATGAGAGAACAGCTATCATCAATAAATCAACAAACAACAAGCTGGCAAGGATATGGAGAAAAAGAAACCCTCATGCATTGTCAGCTGGATTGCAAATTGGTACAGCCACTATGAAAAAAAGTATGGAGGTTCCTCAAAAAATTAGAGATAAATCTACTATATGACCCATCAATTCCAGTTCTGGGTAGTTATCTGAAGAAATCCAAAACACTAATTTGAAAATCTGCATGAACACTTATGTTTGCTATAATACTATTTACAATATGCAAGACATGGAAGCCACCTAAGTGCCCACTGACAAATAATTGGATTAAAAAAAGTCTTCGTACATATATAGTGAAATATTACTTGGCCATAAAAAATGAAATCTTACCATTTGAAACAGCATGAATGGACCTAGAAAGTATTTTGCTGAGTGAAATAAGTCAGACAAAGACAAATACCTTATGATTTTACTTATATGTGGAATCTAAAGAAGAAAATAAACAAGAAAATGAAACAGAAACAGACTCAAAGATACAGAGAACTGATGGTTGCTAGATAGGAAGAGAGTTGAAGAGCTGGGTGAAGAGGTAAAAGGATTAAGAAGTACAAATTGATATTATAATATTGCCATTGGCATGTGAAGTACAGCATAGGGAATATAGTCAATAATATAGCAATAACTATGTGTAATACCAGGTGAGTACTAGACTAATTGGGAAGATCACTTAATAAATTATATGAATATATAACCATTATGCTGTACATCTGAAATTAATATAAAATAATATTTAATGTCAACTCTAATTGAAAAAATTTAAAAATAATTTTAAAGAATTATACCATTCTTGAGGACAAAGGTCTTGACATATTGCAACATATTGCAGAGTCTACACAAGAACAATAAGTGGACACAGAGTAGATGTTTAATAAAAATATTAATCAAAAATTCTAGAGAGAAAAGCAGAACACTTACAGAAATGAAGAATGACTTTGGACTTAGAGTATACATAGCTGAGGAAATAATATCTGAGCTAGATATTTTATATGAAAAGAATCATCAAACCAAATAGCAAAAACATGGACTTTAAAAAAAGAATACCCAAGGACTGTGGGATTATTACAAAAAGATAACATATAATAAGAATATCAGAAAGAAGAAAAAGAAACAGAAAAAAAAATTTAAAACAATGATTGATAACTTCCCCCAAATTAATAATGTCAGACATCAAACCACAGATCTAAGAAGCTCAGAACACCAAGCAGAATAAATGCCAAAATCAAACTACACCTAGGAATATTATTTACAAGCTATATAAAATTTTTAAAAAATCTCAAAAGAAGCCAAACGAAGAAAACAACCTAACTACAGAGGAACAAAGATAAGAATTACACCTGACTTTTCAGAAACCATGCAAACAAGAAGAGAATGAAGTGAAATATTAAAAGTGTTGAGAGAAAAAAAAAAACACCAACCTAGAATTATGTACCCTACAAAATATCCTTCAAAAGTGAAGGAGAAATGAAGATTCTCATACAAAAATTAAGGAAATTTGTTATTATTAGACCTCTATGGGAAGAAATGTTAAAAGAAGTTCTTAGATCCCATGGGTCCTCAACTGATTTAATAAACAACTAAAGTTTAAAACTGCTGGTCCAATGAGTTGGCTGGGATGGAGAGAAGTCACCATTGTCCTTCTGTCATCCCAGAATTTTTTCCAGAAATGTATAGGCTCCTATATTCCTGGATGAAACTCAATGATCCTGAAGCAGTCTGAAAATAGGTGAATGAAACAGACTATGAGAATAACTTCAAGAACTTGAAGTCAGGCTAGTGAAAGTGAGAACGGTGCCTACTTCCACCCCAATTGCAAGTGGAATGACATCTGCCAGAGGTCCTACCACTGAGTATGTGAGGCTGGGCTTTGTCAAGACCAGCTTAGGAGAGTTGCTAAGCTACATCCTGTAGACCACTCAGCTGTAGAAATGTCAAGAATGGGGGAGGGGAATCATTTCCAGAGACACCTAAAAAGACCTCTGTGAGAGAGGAAAAAGCCATGGGAAATTGGCAGCACTGTCATCATTTTGGATATTTGTATCCTTAAATTTAAAAAGATTATATAGATTCTGAGAAATATGGTGGAGTGAGAGATGTTGCTAGATATCTCCCCTTGAAACAACAATAAGCTGAACATCTAAAACTGAACAAAAAACACCCAAACTGCACACCAGCACGTCTGAGCATGGGATCTGTGCATAGGAACTAACACAGGTCAGAACCCTGGGTTCGGGCGGAGGACTGGGAGAAATAAAGAAACTGCCTCTCACAGCCTCTGGTGCTCCCTGTAGAAGGTGGGGAGGGGTGAAGGTGAGGCAATTTCTCTGAAGAGTTCTGCCTGAAAGTGCCATTAGTTTCATGCAGCCTACAGCAGGGCCTAGTATCAGGGCAGAAAGCAAAGAAGCAAGACAGAACCATGGAAAAACAACAGCTGCTTTTTACTGGCCCTGGTTGCAAAACCGAGGCAGAGCCGTAGCCCCCAGCTCCCAACTCAGAGGGTCCCTACCTCCATACTCTCCGATACCACTCACCGCAGAGCCCCAGGGGAATTTGAGAAAATGCTACCGAAACTGTTGCTATCACAGACAGGGACTAAAACTGAGAGTAGCGAGTGTGATTAAATATCTACAAGAAAATAAAAAGGCATTATTTTGACTTTGTATAAAGTAGGGATCCAAAAGGCTTAGACGCTACCTACTAGAAACCAAAAGATGAGCTCCTTCTTTGCAGTGGGCTATAGAGAGACCTTTATATAATAAATCTTTCTGGAAAAACAGCAGAATACACTTCCATTAATGCCCAGGCAGAGAAATAGTCCATTAAGCACCATGAACAACCAAGGTGACAGGGCCTCTCAGAAAGTAAGAGAAAAATCTTCAGACAAAATCTTACAGACATAGAAATATGTGACTTAAATGACAGAGAATTCAGGACGGTACTTCTGAAAAAACTCAGTGAGTTCCGAAATGAGTCATATCAACAATATCAGATTTGAAAAAAAATAATAAGATGAGCAGAGCAAGAAGATTAAAACCCTCCAAAAGAATAGAATAGATCTTCTAGAGATAAAAACAAAACAAAAACAATAACAAACAAACAGAAAACACTGCAAGAGTTGAAAAATGAACTAGCAAGCTTGGGAAGTAGAGTTGACCAAATGGAGGAAAGGATCAGTGATATCGAAGACAGAAAACTAGAAATAAATCAGAAGGAAGAACAGAGAAATCGAAAAATAAAAAATAATGAAAGAAAAATACAAGAACTAGCTGATACCATCAGGGGAGGAAACATAAGAATAATGGGCATTATCGAAGGGGAAGAAAAGGAGCAGGGATTAGAAATCATTTTCAGACAAATAGTGGATGAGAACTTCCCAAATCTAAGGAATGAGCTGGAGTTTGGAATTCAAAAGTCAACAGAACACTCAATTATCTCAACCAAAAAAGGCCTTCACCAAGACATATTGTATTAATGTTATCAAAAATCAATAATAAAGATAGAATACTCATGACAGCCAGGGAAAAGAAAATGGTAACTTATAAAGGAAAACCCATTAGATTATCCTTGGCTTTCCAGTGCAGACCTTACAAGCCAGAAAGGAATAGAAACACATTTTTAAACTATTAAGTGAAAGGAACTACCAGCCTAGAATAATGTATCCAGCTAAGCTCTCCTTTAGATATGAAGGAGAAATTAAGACTTTTCCAGACATACAAAAAATGGAGGGAATTCTCCACTACAAGTTCTGCATTACAGGAAATACTGAAAAGGGTCAGCTCATCTAAAACAAAATGACAAAAAAAAAAAAAAAAACATAATTAGGAGCAAAGTGACTATCAGGCAAATAGATGCAGAGGAATGCAATCCTTACTAAGAACAAGGCATTATAGCTTAAATAATAAGAGAATTGTTATAACAAGATAGTAATAAACATTCAGTATACATAGGAAAAATTGAGATAACAATGCCTGAAAAGGGGAGGATCAAAAGATCCAAATTCGCAAAGAGTAATGGAGATGAGTCACGTGCAGAAGAAAATGGACGAGTGTATTTATAACTATCCTTTTCATATTCATAATGGTAACTACACACTAAATATTCAGAACTGAAGTATATAACATAAAACAAGAAGAACCAGAGGCAAAACCCACAAAAGCCAACCAAAATAAAGAAAACAAACACAAGGACAAGGAAGCAATGGAAACACTGAGCTACCAGAACACAAAAGATAAAATGGCTATAAGAAGACCTCATATTTCAATAATCATCCTAAATGTAAATGGACTGACCTCATCAATAAAAAGGCACAGGGTTGCAGAATGGATCAAAAAAAAAAAAAAAACCCAACCATATGTTGCCTCCAGGAGACACGTCTCAGCTCCAAAGACAAATATAGACTCAAAAGGAAAGGGTGGAAAATGATATATCAAGCAAATGGCTTTCAGAGAAAAGCAGGAGTAGCAGTACTAATATTGGATGAAATAGACTTCAAAATAAGAGATAAAGAAAGATACTGAGGGACACTTCATAATAATAAAGGGAATCATGCACCAAGAAAACATAACACTTAGTAATATCTATGCTCCCAATAGGGGAGTCTCGAAATACATAAAGTAATTACTAACAAAACTAAAGGGAGAAAAAGACCAACACACTACGGTAGTGGGGAACCTAAATACCCCGATATCGGATATAGACAGATCATCCAAACAGAAAATTAATAAAGAAATAACATCCTTAAATGGCACATTAGACCACCTGTATATAATTGACATATATAGAACCTTCCATCCCAAAACAGATTCTTCTCTAGTGCACATGGAACATTCTCAAGAATGGCCACATACTGGGACACAAAGATAGCCTCAACAAATATAAAAGGATTGAAATCATACCAACCATATTTTCTGATCATGTTTTCAAGTTGGATATCAACTGCAAAAAGAAATCAGGAAGAATCACAAGTACATGGAGATCAAACAACATACTACTGAAGAATAACTGGGTCAGTGAAGAAATAAAAAGAGAGATCAAGAGATACATAGAAATGAATAACAATGACAGTACAACATATCAAAACTTTTGGGACATGGCAGAAGCAGTCATAAGAGGAAAGTTCATATCATTACAGGCCTATCTCCAAAAACAAGAATGAGCCCAAATAAACAATCTAACACTTCATCTTAAAAAAAAAAAAGAAAAGGAAGAACAAATGAGACTTAAAGTCAGCAGAAGGAACGAAATAATCAAAATTAGAGCAGAAATAAATGAAATTGGAAACAAACAAAGAAACATTAGAAAAAATAAATACAACGAAGAACTGGTCCTTTGAGAAGGTTAATAAAATTGACAAACCCCTGGCTAGACTCACTAAAGAAAAAAGAGAAAGACCACGAATAAACAAATCATTGATGAAAGAGGGGAAATTATGACTGACGTCGCAGAAATACAAAGGATCATGCAAGAACACTATGAAAAATATATAATACCAAATTTAATAACCTAGAAGAAATGGACCAGTATTTAGAAAAATACTACCTTCCTAGACTGAATCAAGAATCTCTGGAAAATCTAAATAGACCGTTCATCAGTATGGAAATTGAAACAATCATCAAAAATCTACCAAAAAGTAAAAGTCCAGGACCAGATGGCTTCACCAGTGAATTCTACCAAATATTCAAAGAAGATTTAATACCTTTTTTCCTCAAATTCTTCCAAAAAATCAAAAAGGCGGCAATACTTCACAACTCATTTTATGAGGCCAATATTACTCTAATACCAAAACCTGGTAATAATAATACAAAAAAAGAAAACTACAGACCAATATCTCTCATGAATAGAGATGCAAAAAATCTAAACAAGATACTAGCAAACTGAATACAGCAACATAGTAAAAAGATTATACACCACGATCAAAAGGGCTTCATCCCAGAGGCACAGGGATGGTTCAACATACTCAGATTGATTGATATGATACACCACATAAACAAATTAAAATATAAGAATCATAGGATCATATCAATAGATGCAGAAAAAGCCTTTGACAAGATACAGCATCCATTTATGATCAAAACACTTAACAAAATCGGTATAGAAGGGAAGTAACTTAATATAATAAAGGGCATATATGGTAAGCCCTCAGCCAACACTATACTTAATGGTGAAAAACTAAAAACCTTCCCCCTAAGATCAGGAACAAGACAAGGCTGTCCACTATCACCACTCTTATTCAATATAATGTTGGAGGTCCTAGCAAGTGCAATAAGGCAAGAGAAAGATATAAAGGCATCCAAATAGGAAACAAAGAAGTCAAACTGTCACTATTTGCAGATGACGTGATTCTCTATATAGAAAATCCTAAAGACTCCACAAGAACACTACTAGAAACAATAAGCAAATACAATAAAGTTTCTGGATACAAAATCAATGTTCAAAAATCCATAGCGTACCTATACTCTAATAACAAAGTGTCAGAAAGGGAAATGGAAAAAATAATTTATTTTGCAATTGCAACAAAAAGAATAAAATATCTTTAAAAGAATAAAATAAATTTAACAAAACATAGGAAGGACCTATATAATGAAAACTACAAGATCTTATTAAAATAAATGGATGAAGATACAAAGAAATAGAAAAGATATGTTCTTGGATTAGAAGAATCAACATAGTTAAAATGACCATATTACCTAAATACCATATTACCTAAATCATTATACAGATTTAATGCAATCCCCATCAAATCCCATCACATGTTTTAAAGAAATAGAACAAAAAAATCATCAGATTTGTATAGAAGCACAATAGATCCTGAATTGCCAAAGCCATCTTGAGAATAAAGAACAAAGCTGGAGGTATCCCTCTGTCCAACTTCAAATTACCCTTAAAAGCAGCAGTGATCAAAACGGCATGGTATTGGCTGCAAAACAGACACACAGACCAGTGGAACAGAATCGAGAGTCCAGAAGTAAACCCATATTTATCTGGGCAAATAATTTTCAACAAAAAAGCCACAAACATACAGTGGAGAAAGGAAAGCCTCTTCAATAAATGGTGCTGTGAAAACTGGAAAGCCACTTGCAAAAGAACGAAACTAGACCGTTGTCTATCGCCACACACCAAAATTAACTCAAAATGGATTAAGAGCCTGAATAAAAGACCTGGAACAATAAAATGCATAGAAGAAAACATAGGAATGAAACTCAAGGACCTTGGAATTAAAGAGGATTTTATGAATCTGACCTCAAAGGCAAAAGAAGTAAAGCAAAAATAAATGAATGGTACTACATTAAACTAAAAACATCAAAATAAAAAGCTTCTGTTCAGCAAAAAAAAAACCATCAATAAAGTAGAGACAACCATTCAAATAGGAAAATATATTTGCAAGCAACACCTCTGATAAGGGCCTACTATCTAAAATATACAAAGAACTCATACGACTCAATAACAATAACAACAACAAAAAACGATCCAATCAAAAAATGAGCAGAGGACCTGAACAGACACTTCTCCCTACAAACGGCCAACAAATATATGAAAAGTTGCTCAACATTGCTAGCTATTAGGGAAATGCAAATCAAAGCCACAATGAGATACCATCTCACATCTGTTAGAATAGCTATAATCAACAGGACAAGTAATAACAAATGTTGGAGAGGATATGGAGAAAAAGGAACCTTCATACACTGCTGACAGGGCTGGAAATTGGTACAGCCACTATGGAAAACAGTATGGATGTTCTCCAAAAAACTAAAAATGATCTACCATATGATCCAGCAATTCCTCTACTGGGCATTTATTTACCTCAAAGACTTGAAAACCCATATCCAAAAAGCTATTTGCACACTAATGTTCATAACAGCATTATTCACAGTGGCCAGGACATGGAAGCAACCAAAATGTCCTATGATAGATGATTGGCTAAAGAAACTGTGGTACATATATACAATGGAATATTACTCAATCATAAGAAGAGATGAATTACTGCCATTTGTGACAACATGGATCGACCTTGAGATAATCATGCCACATGAAATAAGCCAGACAGAAAAAGTTGAAAATCACATGATATTACTTATATGTGGGATATAAACATAAAAGCAACAAATGAACAGGACAAACAGACTTGGACATGGACAATGGACTAGTGGTTAACAGAGGGTAAGGGGTCGGGGAAAAGGGGAGAGGGAAACAGGGTAAAGGAGGGTTAAATATAGGGGAGGAGTGGGAGGGTGAAGTGGGTAAAGAGGATCAAATATATGGTAGCTGAAGATAACTGGACTTTGGTAATCACACAATAGAATATATAGATGTCAAATGATAATGTACACCTGAAAATGATATAATTGTATTATCCAATGTCACTCCAATAAACAATTTTAAAAAAGGAAAAAGAAAAAAGAAAAAAACAAGAAAAAAAGAAAAAGATTATGGAGAGTTCCTAAGGTTTCCTTTTTAACTTTATTGGGGTATAATTGACATACATCTGTAAGATTTTTTTAAAGTTCTTTAGAAAAATAAAATATAGGTCAGAAACCTGGATTACATAAAAAGGGAAGAGCATCAAAGAAAAATAAGTGAAGGTAAAACAAAGTGAGTCTCTTATAGACAGCATATAGTTAGATCCTGTTTTTATTCATTCTGTCAATCTGCCTTTAGTCAAGTAGTTTGATTCATTTACATTTAAATTAATTACTGATAAAGACTTTGAATTCCATTTTATTCACTGTTATCTGTGCCTTACAGCTTTTGTTTTGTCCCACATTTCCTCCCTTATTCTCTGCCTTTGTGTCTAGTTGATTTTTTTGTGGTGATTCTCTTCTTGTTTCTTTTTGTGTGTAATCTATAGATGTATTTTTGTGGCTATTATGGGGATTACATTAAAAATCCTAAAACATAACGATATATTTTAAATGAATAATTTCAACAATACAAAAACTCTTCCTTTATAGTTTCACTTCTCACACTTGATCTTATATCACAATGCCTTTGTATGTTATTTACCAAATAACAGATTTAGTTAATTTTTATGCTTTTCTTTTAAATCTTAAAAACCAATTAGGAGATATGGACCAAAATTGCAAGAGTACAGGTTTTTATATTTGTTCATGTATTTACCTTTACCAGAGAAATTCCTATTTTCATATGGCTTAGAGTTACTGTCTAGCATCATTTATTTCAACTGGAAGGACTCCACCTAGCATTTCTATAGGACAAGCCTGATGTTCACGAATTTCCTCCGCTTCTGTTTATCTGAAAATGTATTTCTCATTTCTGAGGACAGATTTACTAGAAATTGAATTCTTTGACATTTGTTTTTCTCCCAACACAAATATATTAAAAATATATCATTTGAATATATTATCCTGTTGCCTTCTGGCCTATAAGGTTTCTGCCAAGAAATTTGCTGATAGTCTTACTAGAGGCTCTTTTGTATGTAATGAGCTACTTTTTTCTTACTGCTTTTAAGACTATTTGTCTTTGACCTTCAGCAGTTTGATTACAACCTCTCAGTGTAAGCCTTTTTGGTTTTATCCTACTTGGAGTTTGTTGAGCTTCTTGTATTTATACATTAATCTTTTTTTTTTTTCAAATTTTGGAAGTTTTAGGCCATTATTACTACAGATAAGCTATCCATCATGTTTTCTTTTTCTTCTGGGACTCCCATTATATGCATATACACACACACGTGTGTGTGTGTACACATATATACATATATACATATATACATACATACATGCATTTGATATTACTCCATAAGTTCTTCAGGCTCTTTACTTTATTGAATTTAAGGAACCAAAAGAATAATTTCAAATTGTTTGTCTTCAAGTTTACTAAGTTTACTGTTCAATCTGCTGTTGAATTTCTCTAGTGAGTTGTTCACCTCAGTTATTGTTATTTCAGTTCTAATACTTGTTTGGTTGTTTTATAATCTCTGTGTATGTTGATATTCTCATTTTAGTCATCTATTCTTGATTTAGTTTAATTGTCTGTATTCTCCTTTTGCTCACTGGGCATATTTAAGATGATTGTTTCTGAAGTTTCCCTTAAGTCAGAGCACTGTATTTCTCTAAGATCAGTTTCTAGAGATTTATTTGGTTCCTTTAAAAGGGCCATGTTTCCTTGTGTTTTCATATGCTTTATAATATTTTGTTGAAATTTGGGCATTTGTAAAAACAGTCACCTCTCTGTCTTTTCAGGTTTCTATATAGGGGAAAAACTTTACTAATCGGTCCAGTATAAAGGATTTTTGATGAGACTCCTTTTTGAACCTGTGTGTGCTTCTTCTGATTCCCTATGTACAGTTGCTTTTAAATGTCTTAACTTCCTTAAGAGCTTCACCCCGTGCTTCTTATTAGGGGGTTTAATGATCTATTGTACTTCTTTTCCCCTAATCTCTCATCCCCAGGAGCCTATGCATCTGTAGCCCACCTGCAGATCTTGCATTGTGATGCCTGCCATTATTTTCAGGGGCCTCCCATCCTATATCTAAACTATACTGCCCTTCTTATTAGGGCTCCAAGTCAAGTGAGACAGAAACCAGTTCTTCAGGCAACTCCCAAAGAAGCTAGAATGAATGTTGCAGGCAAGTTCCACTGGTTTTATTCTCTCCCAAGGGAAGGACAAGGAATTGGGCATCTTCCTCCCAACTGCCCACAGAGGGAGTTGGGCAAGGGCAAGCAAAAATGCCAGGTAGCCTTCTATGGTTTTCAGTGTAGCTCTTCCTTGGTTAGATGTCAACTTGGTTGCATAGCTTCTTAACAAGATTCTAGAGTTCTTGCAAAGCTTCTTTGGCCTGAGATTATTTCTTCAGTGTTTCCATTGGGAAATGAAAGACTGTTGCTTCCTATTCTGCTCTCTTGCTGATGTCACTCCTTAATTCCTTTTTACTGTTCCTCTCTCCCTAGCTTTGAGCTTTTGCCTCCAATAGCCTGTACCTCTTTGAATTGCTGCCCTCAAGCTTGGAACTACCTCATCTTCAGACACAGAGGGGTCCTTAGCCAATGACTGTACCTGCCCAAGACAAAGGAGCTAGGTTTTCATATCTCCATACCCACCAAACTTGGAGGCATAAGCTTCCACTCCAGAGTTTTCCTGTGGAATCGAGCTGCAGCTACCCTCTTTTGGACCTTGTCTGAATCATATGATTTCATGATCTCTTCCCTTTCACTGTCCTGCTTCCCAGACTCCTTTACTATTTTCTTTGCAACACTTAATAAATCACTTACACATATTCTTATCTCAGGGTCTAAGTTTCAACTAAGTTTCAAAATACATTTCTCCCTATACAAACAGCAGCTTGTAGCTTATCAAGATTGAACAGCAAAAACAAATTGCATGCTACTCTGCATTAAAGTCCCTGCATTATAATTTTAAAAAGTAGGTTTTCCACAACCCCTAATTTTCAGAGGATCTTTGATATTGCACAGGAATGTGAGACAGGAAAGTACCAGCATGCAGAGAAAAATTTCTTGATTACTGGTCTAGTCAGACCCTGGCAGGAAAAAGATTGCATACTTCATGGATTTAACTAAAGAGTGTAGAGTTAAGGGAACTAACAAGGAATGGTGAAGCACCAGGAAATATTGACAGGTGAGCCATTACTGCCCCCAGAATCCACTACAAGCTGTAGCCATGAGAGAGAGGTAACCCAGCAGGAGTTAGTTGTAGCTTTTGGTAGAAAAACACAGCTGCTTCCAATGATGGCCTATCAGGAATTAAGCACAGGGAATAAACACTCCAGCCTCTCATTCCTCCCATCCTCTGACTACATGCGGGTGCCTTCCATTGGCCGAGTCCTCTAAAAGTCAAAGGACAAGTATAGAAGATGCAGATGTGTTCCTTTCAATCACAGGCTTGCTACCCATGTGCAGAGAGCCATTTACTCAAGGTCATGCTTGACCTGAAATAGCACACATTCAACGACTGAGCAAGGTGGAGTTATAAAGACCCAACTATGTCATCCCCACAGAGGACACTGTGATTGGCAGAACTTCAGAGGTCCCCACCAGGCGAGCCAAAGTATTTTGGGACTGTGTTGTAGCTTGATTTCTCTCTTAATCCTACTTCCTCACCTCCCTTTCACAGGTGTTGATACCCAGTAAACATAGTGTATCCCAAACTCAATTTCCAGTGTCTCCTTCTAGAGAAATCAATCTGTGAGAGCAAGGAAAATGCATATTTTCATTTGCAAAAGTCAGCTTCCTGTGTGCAGAGAAAGATAGACAATTGCTCTGGAGGGGTAAATATAAAATGACTAATAAATAACCAACAAATCTACACTACTACTCCTGTGAGTTTAAATGTTCTATCTCTTCCCTTAAAATGTAGAATTAAAGTGAACCTGGTGCCCTTTGATCTGAGGAGGCCTAGACAGTCTGGAGACATGTGCGGGAATCCTGGAGCTGTAACAATAATGTATGAATTACCTATACATCCCATCCCATCACATATTCCCTCCTGGGTGTGTGAGAATCTGTCTATATACGTTTTCACCAAGTCTCCAGTGGCATGCATGCATGTCAGCTCCATGCACAACTCCCCCTGTGTGCTGTCAAGGAAAACTCCACGACAATGCTAAATGATGCAGCTCTAAGTGAGGTGATTAAACAGTTCAGTGACAGCATTCTCCCAGAGAGAGGAGGTTTCCGAAGACATGCCTGAGTGAGTCAGAATGAGCTTCAGTGAAGGGAGCTGGCTGATGCCCTCACAGAGGTGGTGAATACCCCTGGTCCAGGAAGAATGACAGTCAGGGCCATTGGGGTGGGGTGGGAATGTTGCCAAGCTGTGCTCAGACCTGAGTGGCAGTAGGAAGCCTCTGTGTTTGTCTGGCTAGAGATGAGGAGCTATCGGATTGAAGCATGCTTAAAGCATATTCACAGATCTCACTATATGCCATTTGTTCTGAGTCCCCTCTGGCTCATTTAGGTAATTCTGCATTTCATCCAGATTTTCTTGCATTTAAACATTTTTTTTAATTAACTCTACTTTGAATTCCACGTCCATCATACAAAGAACTCCTTTAAGAATGGGATTGTATGTCCTTTATACATCTAGTTTTTCCCTGTTGCAGGGGACTCTGGGACAGAGTTTGAAGTACTAGGTGTTGAAAAGGGATTAACACCTATAAAAGGAAGAAAGGGAAGTAGGATGGGACAGAGAAGGAAGAACTGTGATTCAGACTCAACAAAGCCTCAAACAACCCTTAAGGGAGCTCTGCAGCCACTGGATTCCACCAAAGTTGGGCTGAAATGACCAGACCTTTATACACACACCCCTCTGCCACTGGGCACAAACTGTGGGGATCTCAGTGGTACATCTCCATGTCTAAGACTCTCTCTCTCATGAGGCTACTCTTGATCAATTCTGCACTGATTCCAGGATATTGAGGGGCTGGATGACAACTCCTGAATACCTGAGAAGGGAGTGGATGGGGCCCCTGCTGCTTCCGCATGAGATAAAGGGGTCCTGCAATGAACCACAGTATATCCTACTAGACAAGAGTTCTGTGTGGTCTGGATCAAGGTGCAATTTGAACTGGACTTGAAAGGATGGTCTGGAACCAAACTTGCAGTCTCTACCTCCTCCTTCCTTCCCCAAACAGCCAGACTCAGAGACTGGGACAGCAGGACAAAGACCCGTGGGAATCCTCCTTGGGCAGAGAGCCAGTGATTACATAGCAATAAACCCATTAAAGAACTAGATAATTAGATAAACACCAGTAATTGAGAGTTAGCAAAATTTCAACATTTCTCAAGGGGAGAATACTTTCTCATTCTTGGTTACTTTTTCCCCTTTATGATTGTCTGGAATGGCAGTCTTGCAATTCCAGAGCTGGAGTAACTTGTCTGTCCTTCATCCACGAATGCTTCTGACAGATGCGTTCGTGGATCAATGCTCTCATGCCATCTCCCAGACCCCGTGGACTCCCACTTTTGTTTAAGTGTCAAAAGCAGGAGAGCCACGCTCACTCTGCTCCATTGTCTAGCCCAAAAGCCAAGGAATGGCCATACTGAGCTCAAGAGCAGCTACAGTCACTTCAGGATTCCCACAAACACACTCTGATGCTCTCCACCTGTGGGTACTTGATTGGAGGTTGTGCTATATGGCAGGATTAGATCTCAGGGCCCGTTTGTCTCTGGCCCCAAGTGTAGCCACTTGACCATTCTGTCACTTGTCTACTTGAGATGCCGTTTGTACAGGTGAGGCCACATTGCTCACTTCTTTTGCCCAGCTATAGTTGAGAAGGTAATTGAAAGAGTATCTAGGTGGTTAAACATCCCCAAGTGCCCCTTAGGACTGAACTAAACCCATCCCTACCAGCACTGAGGTATATTCCCCTAAGTTGCAGAATCCCACTTGGCTGAGGATGCTCAGGGTCTGGCCCTAAAAGCCACTTTTCCCCAGGAGCTACAGTTGGCTGTGCTGTGTACCACCTCTCAGGGTATGTCCTGAGACTGTCAGGGGCTCCTCACATAGCCTAAATCATTGCTGATTAGAATAGGGTAGTGTAACATCTGGCAAACACTAAGGCTGTTTCTGTTTCACTCCCAGAGCACCTGTCAGCAGAGTTGTGACTGGCTCTCAAATCCCCCTGTACTGTCAAAGTGGAGCTGTGTGCCAGGTGAAGCTGCTGGTGCCAAGGCCAATAGAGTTTCGCAGCATCTCACCTCTTTGGATCTCTGCCAGTGGGGTCCCAATAGGGGACAGGTGGCTTACTCAAGTTGGGTCCAATCAGTGAAGGATTATTTCCAAAAGAGAGAGCCCACAGGATTGGTCAATAACAAACACTAAAGTTGTTACCATCCCTGAGCCCCAAGGTTGAGGGGAGGAGAGGGATAAAGGTTACTGGAACTCAAGGAGTGAGTCCTTAAAAGAATGCAGACTTGGGAGGAGCAGTGACCTTTTGCCAAGGGCAGAGCCAGCTGGAGGTGACCTCCCACTCCTACTCTGATATTCTGCCTGGCCTCCCCATGGACTGAAATCAACCAAGAACCAGAGGGCAGGGGTTGACTCCATCCCTACCCTCAGCTTCCCAGGGCAAGAGGATAGGGAATGGTGGAGAGGGTATCTCAAGAAACAAGTGGAACATATTTAGGACATAGTTCTCCAAATTATATCTTCATTTAGTAAGTATTGCCTCCATCAACGTTCATTCCCAAGGGTTGGCTGAAAGGCTGGATCTTTATTTTGTGCTTGTATTTGTTACCTATTGCTGTGCAATAAATTACCCTAGAAGTTAGCAACTTTACATTTTATTATAGTTTCTGTGGATCAGGAATCTAAGGCAGCTAAGCTGGGTTGCGCCAGCTTAGGCTATCTGAGGAGATAGCAGTCATCTAAAGGCTTGACTGGGGCTGGAGGATCTGCTACCAAGGTGCTGGCACATATCTCTGGCTGATGTGACCATCTCATCCTGGTCTGCCCAATATATTGTGTATGGTTACTCTGGCATTCTACAATGGACAAGTTGAATAGTTTAGAGATTAGATGGTCTTCTAATCCTAAAATATTTAGGATCTTCACTTTATAGAAAAGTTTGCCAACCCTTGACATGGGCCTATGGTGAAAATCAATTCCAAAAGAGAAGTGAAGCCTTTCAACATTCACATTTGTAGCAGATGATGTGCCTGAGTGACTAGATACCACCAACACTCCTTAGGACTGACTAAGACTGCCCCACAAGTACTAGGACTAGACTATCAGAGAATGTCTGGATGTCACCAGGCTAGGGATTCCAAACCTATACCATCTAGATATCTTAAATAAATGCTGCAATGTACTTTAAATAGGTGATACCAAACTTGACATCATATGTGAGAAACCCATGTAAGTCAAGCAGTATTGGTGAGCCCATGACCCCTGGCTCTTATCATTTCAGTCAACTTAAGCTTGACTTCAAACTGTACCTATGCTTCTTCATCTGCAGGTTTTCTTTGGCTGTTGAAATCTGGCACATGAGAGTCTTTCAGTCAGGGAATTACCACCAATGGGAGCAACCTTCAGTCAATGACTAACACAAATTTATGTATAAACACCTAGATTCCTGAAGTGTATATGCTGTACTGACTCTCCAAATTCCCCAGTGAAATTGTGCTCCAGTTTTCCACAATGGTATTGAGCTTGGTAACATACCACTCACCGACAGCCTTCCCTTCTTTGTCCTACTTCTTCTTTCCCTTATAAGTATTTTCCTGGGCTAACCTCCCAAATACTAAACAGCTTTCTCTTGAATCCTTAAACTGGGACTCCTTCTGCAGAACCCAACCTAGGACACTGGGCACTTCAACTTGAGGTGGCCTAAAAAAGCCTGAGACTTGGCCTAGACTGCTGTTTCCAATGGCTGACTTTGCCACTTTGTTGCTGCATGACTTTGGTTTGAAAGCAGAATGATTTTGCCTAGTTTCATCTATGAAATAAGAATGACACATCCTGAAATCCTGACTAAGATTAATATGAGATTAAATAGAAATCCCCAAGAGTTCTTCTGACATGAGTTCCTTGAGTTTGGACCCCTAGATGGGGTCCTCTGCCTTTACTCCTGCCCCGTACACAGTAACTACCACCCCTTTGCCTTTTGCCAGTACTATAGTCGAGTGCTGCCCTGCAGGTGATCAGGCAAGAGAAGATAACGATGAGAAAACAGCCCTTGAGTGTTTCCTCCTCCTTGAGGGGCCTGAGCCATAGACTTACCTCCTCTCTACTGGGGCAAGTAGCTGGAACCAGCAGTGCACATGGGGTCCCTCCTGGACTCAAGATACCAGTGGGCTCAAGAGAAATTTTTCAGGTGCCCAAGCCTGGGGGCAATTCCATATGCCAAATCTATCAACAGGTTTGCCATATATGGTGATGCCAAATCTATTGATGTTCTCTCCCTTAGTAAAGAAAAGGAATAGAGAAGGGGATTCCAGGAAATTCTAGAACACAACAGAGAGATCTGTAAGCCATAGCACAAGAAGAATATAGTATGTTTGGAATGCAACTTACTTTGCATAATTATATTGTATTGTGGGGATCTTAATTTTATTGTATCAACCAATCCACAATACATACTAACTTTTTTTTTTTTTCAGATAGTTGCTGATCTAACATTGCTTCATGACTTCAAAGTCAAATATCGAGTAGAACCACATAACATCTTCTTGGTACTGAGGTTAACATCCCATCCCAGGTCCTAGGGTGAGGGCAATAGGCAGAAGGGTTTGGGAGGTAATGGCCTTTCATCACAGGGAATGTCAGAGCTAACTAGGGAGGCAGGATAATACTTTCAAATGTGAATGGATAAAGTAACAGTCCAGATAAAAATTCTAGATAGAATATAATCCAAAAGGAATTTTTGGAGGTGAGGAATATTGAGCAAAGCTATGAAAAGGAGGCATGGGACTTGAGGTAGAAAGGCAGACTAACAGAAATAGAAATATAATCAAAGGGCTTATAAGGAAAAATTTAAAAACCTCAGGAAGACTTCAGAAGAGAAGATTGGAAGGTCATGTAAGGCACATGGCTTTCAAGTAACTTTTAGATTTGATTCTGGCCCAACCACTTACAATTTGGGAGAACTTGGGCAATTTTCATGATTTATACTCTAATCGCCAGATTTAAAATATATAAAATGGAAATTCATAACAACCTCTTATGGATTCTAAGAGGATTACAATGTGAGTAGACTGTCCAGCATGGTGCCTGGCATATAGTAAATGGTCAACAAGTGATGGTCACTGCCATTATCATGCCACATTTGAAGGCTGACGTATGGAAGAGAGGTGACAGTTGTTCTGTATGTCCTTGACAATAAAAGGAGACAGATTTGTTTGGCTTTAGAAGAAATTCTCTGGCTCTTCAGGCTGTTTGGATAAAAGAGTAGATCCTCTAGGAGTCAGGGGACTCTCCTTCATTATTTGAGCAGGAACTGCTTGTAGGCTCACTTGTTGGCTAAACTGCTATAAAGGGTCTTGATGCAGTCTTGTGTGGGCAGTCAAATGAAGAAACTTTGAGGCTGCTTAAAACTCTCTGAGTCATGTGTGTTCATCTTGGTTTTAAGACTTGTTAGACTTCGAGTTTTGACCAGAAGCTCTGAAAACAATTTTGTTTCTAAATCTTTCCTGTTTAAACCTTGTATCTCATTGCCTGATCAGGGATTTTTATTAAAAGAAGTAAGGTATATAATAGGTATAAAAAAGTTTTGACCTCCTTTAAATATAACTAAAAATGAAACTACATTCCAGCAAATTTATTACAAATTGAGATTCTGCATGTGGTCATGCCTACCCTAAAGTTTTCTTGAACTTGAGCAAATTCCATCATTTTGGGTGTGCCAGAAAAGAGCTTGCTGTGTAACCCACATCAGAGCATGGCTCTCATGGAAAGTGATTTATAACAAGATGACTGGGTTCTGTATATTAGATTTAAAGTGACTAGGGAAAAGCTATTGCTTCTTATTACAAAATGAGTTCTTATAGGGGGATTTCTAAAATCATTAGCTAAGAGTGAGAGAAGGAGTTAGGAAAGGACAAAAACATCAAGCCATGTAGATTCTGTTTTTTTGTCATGGAATATCTTGTCTGCACCCTCACTAGCTCTGCCTTTTGGTGTTGCCTGGTTATGTATACTGACTTGTTACCAACTGAGATATAATCCTTCCATTTCCCTTGGACCTTTTGAATATTAGGGCTGACTTTCAATTGTCAGTATCAGCATCACTGTGCAATTAACATTCCCTAAGAGCTGCCCTCCATCAGTGATTGACATATAAATACCCAAACCCTCTCTCTCAGTGTTCCCCTCCCCCCTCTCAAACACACATGTGCATGCACGTACATATGCGTGCGTGCACGCGCACACACACACACACGCACACACACCTGCTGGAGATAATTCTGAGCCAATTATGTTACTTCCCCTTGCTCCTACTAGTTCCTTGATATCACTCAAACTACTTGCACTGAATCTTTGTCTCAGAGAGTATTTCTGGGGGAATATAAACTAAGATGTAAGCTTTGTAAATTCCTTACCCATCATATATTGGGTTACTGAATATAAAGCCTCCGTATGTGCATGTGCATGCATGCTTTCTCTGCCTCCAAAGTTCATAAAAAGAAGCAGTGCAGCAGGGCTTCTTTCACACCCTAGCCCTTGAACTGCACCTAGTAGAGTCATGAGACTTATAGAAGGTTGGAGCTGCACTCAGGAAAACAGCCAAGGGTCCATTTGGCTATTCGCTAAGGCTTACCTCTCAAAACCAGAGCACAGATTGATGCAGGGGGACAAGTTCTTAATTCTTTGTCACATTATCCTGAAAAATACCTGTTAATCAGTCCAAAAAAGGTGGATTATTCTAATTTCTTAAGGTGAATCTTTAGCATCTGTGCCCTTGTTCATCTGAGGGGTTCTGCTATGTGGTTGTCTGTTACTGCCTCCTTTGGGAGAATTTTCTCCTGGTTTCCAGACATTCCTGCCTCTCCCTACACCACAGACTTGGGGGGAGGAGAGGCGTTTTTGTTGTTGATCAAAGGATTGGCAAAGTTATGCCTAGGTTTTAATGCATTGTTTTCTCCCAAAGGAAGTCGCAGCCTATGGGGAAGAGTCGTGGGAAACTCAGGCAGCTGCATCATTACATGGAAGTTCTTATCAAAATACCTTATATCTACTGATCTTTTCACATATAAGGTGTCCACTTCCTGAGCCTACTTCCATCATTAATATTGATATTGCTCATTGTGGTCATCACTGTCAACAAGGTGAAAGCCTCTTAGTTCAAACACAGAAGGCACATTGGCTGCTCCCATCACAATAGAAGTAAAACTCAGTATGTAGCAAAGTCAGTTTCTTCTGGGTAGAGATAGTGTTGAAGAGCCTGGGTCAATTTGCTGGCCTCTAGCTGGGACCTGAGCCTGGCTATGGTTTCACATGGTGTCAGTGGATTCTCTTTACTTCTTTGCCTCTCATACTCCCATCCATGGATACAGAGAAGATTACCTAGGGTATTTAGAACTTTATCTTTTGAGGTAGAAAAATGGTGGTCTCTTAGATGGTATAATGAGACTGTTTTGAAGACTTCTTCTCCCCATCCATCTGTAATCACTGGAGGAGGGCTCACAATGGTTTAGTCAATACTGAACTGCTGAGAAGGAACAGAGGAAAATCAAGTTATATTCACAGAGGAAATTTTGAATTGGTCATTTGAAAATGGCATTCTTTACAAGGAGATGTCATTTATAAATAATTTGATACCAGGGTATCAGGTTATATCCAATAGCACCAAATATATCAATTCCCATTAGTTTTGTGTTTTCTCTTTTACTGGTACTGGGAAATGCTTGTCCATCTTCTTTTCTTGATGTGTAGGGGACTTCTAATAGGAAGTGACCCTTCAGGTGGCATTGTGGAGAGAGAGGGAACAAAGCTGAGATAAATGCCAAAGATAGGATGCTGACAGTATAGTAGGATTCCATAAGCTTAGAGTCCTTTGTTTAATTCTTCCTATTTCCCTACCTGGATAACTAGGTTCCTCTGATGTGTGTGGGGCGGGGCAGGGGTGGGGGAAGGGGTGGGTGTTCAATTCTTCCCCAATGTAAGAAAAAAAACTTCAGAGCAAGAGTTATTGTGGATGAGAAGGAGGGGAAGGATAAACTTTGCTGAAGGTACATCTCTCAGGACCTAGAAGTGAAATCGTGAAGGATAAGGAGTTTACCATTTGTCACCAGAAATGTGTACGAACCATGTATGTAACCAGGATCAAAAGGTGAGTCTTTAGCATCTATGCCCTCATGTGGGGAGGGAGGCTATGATGAAGATTTCTGGAGCTTAACTAGTGTTGATCAAATCACCAAGTCAGCACCAGGAAGCTGGGCTAGGGTGCAAACTTAATGTAAGACTGTAAGCTGCTTCAAGGAAGGCTGGATTGTCTTGCTCATCTTTAGTCCCTGGTGACAAGCAAGATGTTTTGATAAATGATACATGTTTGTGCTTAGAAAATGCATGTTTGAACAAGTAAAGGATCTCCTGGGGCTGTTTGAGCTGTTGGAAGCAAGCTCAAAGAGCTGGGCTCTGCAAATGTCAGAGTCCTTGGAGGGGAGAAGTAATTATAGTCTTGACATTTGGAACATTAGGCAGAGCTCAGCAAAGTGCCTGGATCAGTAAACTATTTTGGAAGCTACTGAATGGAGTGAGCAGCTAAGTTTCATAGGGAAGGGGGATGGGTCTTTCATCTTCCTATTTACATTCCTTTCCCTCTCAGCCATCCGTAAGTGTCCACACTGCTTTCATTCTCATCAGTCTAGACCTGCATCATTTGTGAAAGGAGCTTTTAGCTCAGAATGCCTTTGAGGTCCTTGGGGTACCATAGTTAGATAGATCTGGTTACTAGCATATCCCTGACCCTTGTGCTCAGTTCTAAGTCAGTGCTTCCCATCTTCTTTCACATCAAGGAACACATAGAAAATGATCTTCGTATTGAGGTCACTGAAGGCCACTGGCCTTGTGGGCTCTGGATGCTCAAGCCCTACCCACTGTCCCAAGGGCTGAAGAAATCTCTACCTCAGCTCCTTGTTAACTCATTCCAGACCTCCACTGGAAAGTTTCCCTCCAAGCAGTCTTCATCTCCAGTGGTTTTCATAACATCCCCATTTCCATGGAAAAAATAGAGGAAAGACAACTTTCCCAAGTGAGACCTTAGTGAAATGACTTCAAACTCATTCATTCAACAAATATATTGGGCACCTTTAATGGGCAAGGCAATTGTGTAGGGACTAGAGATTAAACAATGAGACAGATGGACATGTTCCTGGTCCTCACAATAAGTAAATAGAAAGTCACAATATAATGTGAAAGGCAGTGAAAAGGGAACTTGTGAGGGGGCCACATGGGAGTGGGGTGAGGTGGGTGTTTAGAGAGCTTCAGGAGAAAGTCCTGTGTGTTCAGAAAAGAAAAATTCTCTTGAATTTCTTCTAAACAGGAAGTCAACAATTTTCTTTATAAAGGGCCAGACAATTGATCTCTCAAAAATATTCACCCTTGCCACTATAGTCCAAACACAGTCTTAAACAAAACAAACATAAAAGAATGGTTGTGGTCATGTTCTAATAAAACTTTACAAAATCAGGCAGCAGTAGTGACTGCATTTAGACCACGGGTGATAGTTTCTCAACTTCTCTAAACAATGGAAGAATAAATGCTTTATCAATCCCCTTTGATTTAGAAACCACTAAGGAAGGGAATTATGCTGGAGAATTTTATCTAATCTAAATTGGAAAAAATAAATTTTAAGACTTCTGTGGATCATTAATCTTGTTAAGACTGGAGATTGTGGCAGATACATTGTTTAGGCAAGAGCATCAGTACATCTCTTCTTCGGAAAGTCAAAAGATTCAACCCCTGGAACAGTGGGTGGAGTGAAAGATATAAGTAACTATTGACCTCCATCTAGAAGGAGAAGAAGAGGAGGAGATGGCAGCAGATGGGTTCCAAGGGAAAGACAACCATTGAAGAACTTCCTAGAATGAGACTGGCTGAGGATTTCAAGAAGGATTTTCATTTTGTTTCCAGATTTGCAGGAGTACAATCCCTCATCCTGTATACACAACTTTGCAGTTAAAGATAGATAATAACTGAATTAGAAACAGCTTGTTTTCACCAAAAACTCCATGTAGTTCCTAACATTCCCAGTCTCCCTTGCAATTTGGTTAGGACAATTTCTGCCCCGTGGAGTATGAACAAAACATGTGTAACTTCTAGGGAGAGGTAGTTAAGATAGATTTCCCTCCATCAGTCTCTTCTCCTGCTATGGTAATCTTGAAGGCCAAGAATTTCAGATGACATAGCTTCAAGATTTAGAGAAGTGACCCAATCCACATTGTACTTTGTGAGCAACAGTTACAAATTTAATGTATTAAGTGACAGATTTCAGGGTTTGTTAGATGTGACCAATAGTCTTTGTAGTCATGCTTTTGGAAATAAAAGAAAAAAATATGCATGGACAATTCAAGGTAGAGACAACAGCAGTCACAGGAAGTAAAACATTGAGTTGTTGATACCTAATTAGAATATTTGGAGTCTCATATTGTGTATTAAGCATGATATGCTAGATTATACTGTAGTAACAAACATCTCCAAAATCTCAGGGTCTTGAAACAAAAGTTTTTTCACTGATGTAAAATCCACTTCAGGGCTCAGTGACACCTAAGAGTAGCCCTTCTCCATATGATATTGCATCTCTACATCAACACTTACTTCTACTACAGAAGTGGTGAGTCAGTCACGGGCATTTAAATGCTTCTACCCAGAAATGACACAAATCACATTTTATTGGCCAAATCATGTCATATGGCCATACTTAACTTTAAGTGGGGTCAGAAGTACAATCTTCCTTTGTCCTTAGGATGTCAATGATTAGTGGTTATATCTACCAGACACTTCCTGCTACAGAAACTTCTAAAATCTTGGAAGGTATTTGACTTCCCAGAAGTCTGGAAGACTTAACAAATTAGTAGCAATTGGCTAAGGAAAGAAGGGTGAGAGGAAAAGGGGAAGTGTTTCTTGTAAAACGAAATAGGTCTGCATGTAAAGGTCTGCATGAATTCAAAGAATGAGATATTTAATATGGGTAAGGAAAACAATCTAGGATAGAGTAAGAATATTCATTGCACATTTGAACAACTGCATAAGTTAATTCAAGGAGAAGCTCTCTTATGATGGTAGCTGCTTGGTCAGAAGCACAGGTCACAGCCTGGATGTATATCTGGCATCTGAAGCTTATGCCCAAGGTGAGGGTTTGGGAATGAAAGTTATAGTAACTTGTTTCATGAGTTTTTTTCCCCAACTTGTTATGTGTGTCCATGTTAGCACCCACTACAGCAAAGATGGAGAACCTAGCCTGAGAAAGTCCAGGACACTCAAACCCCTAATTTTTTTGTTGACAGAGTGAGGATTTTCTAGTATTTTCTTACAAGATATTTTTAGATAACTTACTGGATTTCCAGGCTGACTGGATTCCTCTAAGGAGTTATTTAGAACCTTAGAGATAGCAGATAGAGATCTTCACCATGACCTCACCACCAGCAAGGCAGGTAGTGTCCATGGCTATTTTTTCTTGCCTGAATTTTATGAAATGGGCTGAAGTTGCAGTGGGAAGAAACATAATACTTTAGACCCTATGTCTCTAATTTGGGTTCAAAAAAACAGGGGCCAGTGTTAAAATGATGTAAATTCTGACAGCTAGAATTCCATGAGCTTTCCCAATCTTAATAACCTGAGACCCTGAAATAATTTGTAGGCAGGCCTCCATCTGAAATTAAAGCTAATGAATAGTCTAGAGTTTATAAGACTACCCTTCGGACTAAAAAAATGGTGATTCTTTTAACCAGAGTTCCCCCTGCTTCCATTTTCTTTACTCCACAGCACTGGTAGAGCAGGTAGACCATAAATACTTATTAAAATTCCATTTAGAAATCACAGGACAAGAAATAATGCACCCTTAGAATCTCTAAAGTAGCATTTTTATAAAAGTATTATTTATTTATTTTTGTTGAGGAGCAGGAGTCTTTTGTGTTCTGATCACTAATTTCAATGTGAGAAGGGGTTTTCCCACACCAACAATGTTCCAGACACTAGCCAGGTTTCCAAGAATTCAACTCAATTCTGACTACCTAGAGATAGATTCTAAAGGTAAAGGGCTTAGTCCCACAAGACTGCCCTCCTCTTCAGATGCCAAATGCGTGCCCAGGCTGTAACCTGTGCGTCTTACCACAGCCAGTTACAAATTGGGGGTTCCAATGCCAACCACAAGTTGTCCCCTGGACTTCTGATTGTCTATAAATAGAGATTTCCATGACTCCACCTCTTTGGGTTCAATTAATTTTTATAAGTGCTTATGGAACTCAAACATCTTAATATAATCATTGATTTATTATAAAAGAATATAATGCAGGAACATCTAGATGGAAGACATACATAGGGCAAGTTTTGGGGAAGGAGAACTGAGCTCCCATGCTCTCCCCAGGTATGCCAATCTCCTCAAATCTCCATGTATTTGCCAACCCAAAAGATCTCTGAGCCCAGTTTTTGGGGGGTGGGGGTTTTGGAGGGAGGCTTCATTACATAGTCATGATTGATTAAATCATTGGCCATTGAATCAAATTCAAGCCCGTCTCCCCTCCCCAAAGGTTATGGGGGGGGGGGCAGGAGGGAGACTTAAAATTTCAACCCTTTAATTTCAGTTGGCTGCACTGACATTCAGCTTCCATTTTAGATGCTTTCCAAAAGTCATCTTATTTACATAGCAAAAAACACTTTCATCACTCTCAACTGCTTAGAAAAGCCAAAGGGTTTCAGGAGCTGTGAGCCAGAAACCTTGAATGAGAACAAAATACATATGATAGGCAATCAAATTATACTAATTAGGGCATCACCCAAGCCATTTCTTAAATACCATGTGATTCCTCACATTTTCTGATTGTCTTTGTCTTCATTTGTTTCATTTTTGGTCTCCACTAGTCCAGCATTCCTATCTGGGTTCTACAGACAGATTATAACTAAAAATACAAATGATCCTTGGAGGGGTAGGTTATTAACCAGAACATCCTAGATACAAAGTTTTGTATCTAGTTCATAAGAACAACTGTAAAGTTGGGAAATGGGGCATGATCTGAGGTATGAATGTGTATGTGGGGGCAGAAGGGTGTTTGAGGTCTTTTTTCCTATAGACGCCTAGCTCCTGGAGTGTTGGAACAGTTATATTTATCTTTCTATTCCCAGTGTATGATATATATTAAGTAAAATCTTATTGAAATGTGACTGAATGAAATCTGAGTGAATGAAATCTTACAACATAACTAATTCCCTGTCAGTTGCTTCTGACCATAAATAGAGTAGGTCAAAAAATGAATGAGCCCACCGAAGTACTTTTCCTAACTGAACTTCCCACTTTCCTTTTCCCCCACTGATCTGGTCCACCTTGTGCCAATGGCCTAGGACCCATGGATCTAGTTTCACTGACTTCATTGGAAAACGAGAGGAGTTACAGCTGTGACTAAGTCCACCAAAATACCACAGTCTATTAAAAGCATCAGTTCATCAAATTCCATGTTGTTAATTTGCCGGGAAAGAGTCCCGCTGGATTAAACTTTTAATTGGTATGAAATGCAGCCCAGAATATGGGGGTCTTGGGGAAATTTCACTCTGCAGCCTGGCAGTAATTAACCAACCTCCTCCAGAGTTACTGTCCCTTGGAGTATTGAAGTTGTTAAATTACCAGGCAGGGGGAAATTCTGTTCTCCAGAAGCCCGACCCTTAGATATTTCCAGTGCTCTCCTCTACTCCCTTCCTGTCTTTTTCTGAAGGAAGTTTTAAATGAGCAATCTCTGACCCAAAGATCCTCAGAGACCCTATAGAACTGTGTGATCATGAGGAAATCACCACCCTCTTGGGTGTTAGATAATCTCCAACTTCTATTTTCAGGGGCAGCAATGTGGGAACCCTTTAGACCTTGACATTCCAGGACTTCAATGTTTCCTGTACCCTCTCTGTAAGTCAGGATTGTGAGTCAGTGGTACAAATTGCGGTATAGTCATAATGTACAATAAACATAATAAATATATAAAATAAATAGGAGAAGTCAAATTGTGGTATTTTTCCTACAATGTAATAAAAATAATACATAATAAATATAATGAATACACAAATTAATATAAAATAGAAAAGAAATAAAGAAAGAACTGTGGATACATGTGACAATATGGATGAGTCTGAAAACATTAGGTTTGATGAAAAAAGCCAGGTACAAAAAAGAAAAACCATATGATTCAATATTTATGAAGCTCAAGGACAGGCAAAACTGATCTATGATGAAAGACATCAGAATAGGGTTTTCCTATAAAAGGTTGGAATAGTAGGGACTTACTGCTAAAAGTGAGCATGAAGAAACTTGAGCAATGGAAATGGTTTCTATTTTAAATAAATGATAGTTAAACCTTTGTCAAATTTCTTTGGGTTAGACACTTGAGATCTATATGTAAATTTTACCCAATAAAAGAAAATTAGGCTAGAAGGGGAAAACTTCACATATCTCCTTAGCATATTTCACTCTGAGAATTTCTTATGTCATTAGACAAATATATAAAAGCAGTCATTGCAGTGCTTATAATAGAAAAAATTAGAAATACAATTTAAATGCTCAGCAATATGATTAAATTATGGTAGCTCTTTACAATAGAATGCACTACAGCCATAAGAAAATGTCAAAATGTACTTTGATGTGAAAATACAAAATGTGATAAATTAAAACATTATAGAGTGCAATTTCATTTTTTTCAAACAAAATAATACTGACTTTTTTGACTGGTTTTATTACAGGCAGCATTTATGCTTTTATGACTTATATGGAGTATATAGCAGAATATGTATCTATAATCAGTGTTTATTATTTTAAAAATACCTAGTTGTTTTGTTATGCATTTGCATTTAGCCGTAGGCACCCACCACGATACCAAGTGCCTAGATCGCTGATGCCCATAACCTGTTCTTTCTCCATTTCTCTATCTTTCACCAAGGGTCTCAATCTCATACTCTCCCTTTTTCTCTGGACCAGACCCAGGAATCTTGTATTTCCATCTCATTAATACACTGCCACAATTTAGTCCAGAAGAGAACACCTTTGTGCTTTCTTTTGGGCTTGAACTTTAAGTCTCTTACCCATTCTAGTCTGCTCCCACCTACAGCTGTCCACCCCACACAGCCCACTGCCTGTGCACTCCATTTTCTGTAAATGTGCAAAATGACCTGTATGAGATCTATTCTGCTTGTTGGAACCTTGCTCTCACTTACAGGACCTGGCCTCCATGTAAGGTGCACACACACTGGTCACATTCAGGTTTTTCCAGCCTCTGATTTTGGCCATGTCTGCATACTGCACCACCTGCCTCTTCTACCTCCAGCACTTTCTCTGGGATCACACCTTCTCTTCTCCTGTCACATATTCTAGGATTTTAAGATCTTGAGATTCTCAGCACAAAGTGCCTGTGTGTCTCCATATTTTGTGCAAAGAGATTGTATGGTAGGTTGAATAGTAGCCCCCCCGCCCCCAAAAAGATATGTCAAAGTCCTACCTCAGAACATGTGAATGTGAACTAATTTGAAAATAAGGTCTTTGCAGATGTAATTAAGTTAAAGATCTTTAGATGAGATCGCCCTGGATTCAAGATGGGCCCTAAATCCAATGACGAATGTCTTTAAGAGAGAAACAAGTGGGAGATATGAAACACAAAAGTGAGTTATGTGAAGACAGAGGCAGAGATTGGAGTTAGATAGCCACAGTAAAAGAACACCTGGAGTCACCAGAAGCTCAAAGAGTCAAGGAAGGATTCTCCTCTACAGCCTTTAGAGGGAGTATGGCCTTGATTTTAGACTTAGGGCCTCCAGAACTGTGAAAATTTTGTTTTAAGCCACCAAGTTTGTGGTAATTTTTTATAACGGCCCCAAGAAATGTATACAGGTAGTAATTAACAAACCATCTATGTCAGTCCTTCTCCCACCCCTACCACATAGACTTGTAGAAGAAGGAATTATGATGGTCTTAATTTGAAAGACACACATCAAAACCTAAAGCAAGGGCCTATGAGTAGGCAATTCAGTTTGGGAAGTGAGTCCAAGAAATTGCATGAGGAAATAGATTAAAGGAAACAGGAAATGAGGAGATACCAAAACAAACATGTATTATCTATCAAGCTGGTCACCACTGTGGGCAATGCAGGTGTGTTCTCACTGGGAGTTTGAAAAGTTGTAGCGGATACCCTCCCCCCAAAATTGTCCATTCAAGGGACAAAATTAGGGAACATTGACTTCCTGGCTCCCTTCCTGCATTGATCAATGGTAGTCTCTTTGGACATTAGTTGCTTAGTAAGCATGATTTCAGCTGTGCATGCAGGGGTCAGGAGTGAGAAAAACCTCTGGGCAGAATATGACATTGGTGGCTAAAGCAAGAGGTGGGCCAAGAGGACATAAGGCAGAGAGTTCCATATGGTGGTATAAAAGAATTGTCATTAGACGTGGATTGTTGTACAAGCTCTGAGACTTTAGGGGAATCCTTTCAAAACTCTAAGCTCATTTGATTTATAATAGTCAGACTTCAAACATCTGTTGAGGATTCAGTAAAACTGAATTCGAAAGCATTTTGTAAACTTTAAAAGACTAATAGATAGATATCAACTAGTGTTTCCCCTATTGTGAATAATCAACCCCAACACAAAAGCCAGTTTTTCCAAGTCTCAGCCTCCGTCCTGCACAGGCAATACCCTTTTTTTGCTCCATTCATCTCTAGCACATGTCCCTGCCCCTTCTCAAGACCCTTTCCCAGCCCCATCAGGCCTTGCAGCATTTTCTCAGCCAGTCTCCTATCCCAAGCTATCTGTAGGCCCAGCCTGAGGGGGAATTAAATATTTGCAGAAGATGCTTTAATGTGGATGGAAGTAGAAAGGAGAGTGTAGTGTCCCCAGCCACAGAAAGAACTAGCTCTCCTCAGAAGCATCTTTTACTATAAAACCTAATTGTGCCTTCCCTGCTGCTCTGGCAAATGAAGTTTAAATATTTAAAAAGTACATCAGCACCATTTGGGTGGTTAAGGGTCCCCCACACATGAGACCTCAGAGGGAAGACACCTGCCTAGGGCCTGCACAGTCCCTATGAGTGGGTCAGAGCTGACCTGCTCCTCACCCTGTACACCCCAAGTGACTAGGCACTCATAGCCTCTGTCCTGGACTGGGGCTGCTGCTCAGCTCCCTTGCCACACAGAACCTGAGTGGGGCTCCCTGCCCTCAGCTGGCCATGAGTTTGGCCAGATCCTGACAAGTGCCCAGCTCCTCCATCAAACCCCAGAAACTGCATGTAGCTTGGCCCTGTGTGTAGTGAGTTCTGGGGCAAGATGCTAACTAACACTGCTGCTTGCCACCCAAGAAACAGGGCTGCTCATTCCCTGGGGTGGTAGTTAGCACCCACTTAAGGCCAAGTTACACTTTTGTCTTCTATCTTTCTCCTTTCACTAATATGCCATGTCTGAGTGCAGACCCCTAATAAACCATTTTTTCAGAAGAGATGTTTTATTAATATAGTAATAAAATATTAAACTATATATGATACAAATATGTTTATAACTGTGTTTATAAATATGTAAAAGGCATGTTTATGATGACATCATATAAATTATATTTTATGCATATATGTTATAATGTGATGAAAATCAATCAAGCTTCCATCTGAAACAGATGGCTCACTTGTATTAGGAGAATTTGAGGAAGGTTTATTTGTAAGGAGACTCTTTACAAAAGGCCTCACAAAGGAAAGTGTACTGTACTGTGGTAGTGAGAGTGAAGTTGTTACCATCCCTAGGCCTCATGGAATGAGTTGAGGGATTCGGAAAAAGAAATATCCTACAGTCTGCCTGAGGAAATGTTCTGTGAACAAAACTACAAAATGCTACAGTACTAGGGACAGAGAGATGAAGAAGGGGTTCTTTGCTTTCAAGAAACTGCTTATAAAGGGAGGCAGCTACCAAAGGTGGTACAGTATGATGGGACTCTACATTTCACACTTAGTAGATGTCTCTAGTAAACAGCAAAGAAGATAGTCAAATCTCACTCTTGGGGAAGGGTTACAAAAAGAGGTCATTACTGGTGAGCTTCACAAATAACAGCTGAACTGAATTTAGAAGGAGCAATGTGTTACCTAGATCAAGTAGAGAAGGGAATTTTAGGTAAAGGGAGCAGTGTCTGTATACATCCAGTGGTGTTTGGCTCATGAAATGTTTTGAGGATGTCTAGAGTTTGGACATGGCTGCAAAGGTTTTAGGAAAGTGAAAGGAGATGCCCTGTTCAGTGGCATATAGACAAAACTGATCTTCCTCTTTCCCTACTAACTTTAATGAGAAATGGGATATATGGAAGAAGAATAACTAGTAAAGGCATTTTGTGGTTGCACATCTCATGCAGCCGATGTCAAACTCAAAGTTTGAGTTATCTTCTCTAGGTTGAAGTTTAGGTCTTACCAGCCCTCCTCCCACCTCCTTCCCAGGGTCTCTCAAGATGTAAAAAGATTGCAGGTGTGTACAAGATGAGAGTGAGTAACCTTAGGGGTCTAGAGATGGTAGAAATGGGAGTTCACATGCTCTCTGTAGTTCTTGCTTGTGCTCAGACTCATGAGTTTCCATCTCTGGTCCCCGCAGGTATGCTAACCCCAAATGCTCTTCCTACTGACACCATTCCTAGGCTGTCTCTCTCATGCCAGTGGTTTATAGCATCTAAGAATCAATCCTAAAAAATATATCAATCCCTAAAATATACCTTTCCAAAGTAACTATCTCTTTATCTCTAAATATTTTCACCATTCTTATAAAATTATAAGCATCTTTTAACAATATAATGTCTGATAAAATACATGTGTTTAAGGGGAAAGTCATTAACCAACCAGCATCTATTATTTCTAACAGTACAGATGGGTTCCTTAAATTATTATGAAGATGGAATCGAAAACTGGAAAGTTTTGAAAATGGAGGAAAAAGGAAGTTAAAATGTTTGTGAGATGTTGAATTAGGAAAGGTTTTTAAGTTTGAGGGTCCTGGGTAGATAGGAAGGTTCATGCAGTGGAGATTGATAGGTTTTAATTAATCAAATAGTTCCTTGTTTATTTATATCCTGGTTTCATTCTTATCAGGCTGGGCCTGGTACATTTACTTCATTGGAAACCTGCCTAGGGCAGAGCCCCATGATGGTGGTTCTGTACTCTATTTAACCTTCTTGGGACATTTAATTAAAATTGTGTAAGAAGAGGCATGATCTTGACAGCCATGTGTGGGGCCTGGAGGGATCTGACTAAAATAGAGTTCCCTGCCAGGCTATGTGTTTCTTCATCTTGGGGAGTAAGTGGGAAAAGAAAGACACCCAAGACCTTTGCAGGTGGAATGTCAGAGAAGACTGGCCTGGACCTCAAATACAATGATTTGAACATGGGCATCATCCTGGCCTTTAGCTGGTCACTGAACCCTGTGATATACCCATCTGAAGTTGGGTGAGTCACACCTGACCTTCTCATACAAAGTTTAATAGATAGAAATAGGCTTTATAGCTGTGCTGAAGGATGAGCCACCACAGCCTAACAAAGTGCTAAACTAGCCAATGACAACTTCTTCCTCCAAGATTAATACTAGAAAATTAAAGCAGGAAACACTAACAAAGAAGGTAAGTGTAAGGAAACCCCACACTGCGGTTTGAAAGGTAGGAGCTTTTCAGAGAGAGACAGACAGAGGCAGAGAGACAAACAGAAGCAGAGAGATAGAGACAGAGGCAAAGAGACAGAGGCAGAGAGAGACAGAGAGAGACAGAGCACACAATGTCTTCATGGCTAAAACCAGGGAAGTGCAGAAGTCCTGTCCTTGTGAGAAGCTGCAGAAAAATAGATCAACTGGCCTCAGGCATGTGCCTCTGGCAAACTTCACTATCCTAACTACCAGGACTGGGGAATTATAATCTAAAGCATAGTCCCTCATTTTACTACTTTTCTCTGAATAGCAAAGGGTGAAGGTCGACTGGGGTTTTCTGGTGCCTGGAGCACTCCATATGAGAAGTACCCCTCTCTAACCCCTGAGGTCTTTGAGCCCAACCTGGACTGGCATTTGGCCTTTCCCATAAGTACTGACTGACATTAAGGATAAAAACCCCAGGAGAAAATAAGCACATAGGTCAAAATAAGTTTGGGAGCTAACTATTAAAACATACACATGGAATTAAGCTATATCAAGAGTAGAAATATTACAAAAAATAGACCAAAAATTTTTAAATATCTTAATAAACATGCTAAAAAAGGATAAGAAGATATTTGACAATTTGAAGCAAGAACAAGAAAATACGAAAAAGAATAAGCAGTAATATTAGTTATGAAAAAATAATAACTGAGATAATAAACACAATAGGTAAAATAAAGAACATATGGATGCAGTTGAGAAATTATTTAGCAATTTAAAAAATTAAATTAAAGAAACATGAGAAAGAAAAGATAAAAAAATATTTTTAAATTATAGTACATGGAAGATAGAAGTGCTAGCATTCTATAAAGAGAGTTCAATAAAAAGTACAGGGGGAAAATATTTGAAGAACTAGTAGAATTAAATTTCTCAGAATTAACAAAATGAGACAACTCAGATTGAAAAGGCCTAAAGAGTGCCAAAGAGAAGGGAAAAGGAAACCTCCTACCCAGATACATTATAGTGAAATATAAGACTTGAAAGACAATAGAAAAATTCTAAAGCTTACAGAAAAAGACTCATCTTCTTGCATTTACTGTTTCTGTTGAAATTTTTGATGTCAAAGTATAAATGGAAAATAAGTTAGATTCTAGAATGTATACCTAGTCAAACTAACACATGGTTCAAATATTCTCAGGCAACCAAGATATTGGAAACTTGTCATAAAAAACTCACATTGATCCTCACATCCAGTCAGCCTGAGGGTCATTCTCACCACCTGACCTGTCAAGAGCAATCAAGACTCATCTATAATAGAAGAGCATGTACAACCACACAAGGGACACCCTGGAGTACCTGGCTCAGGTGAACAGGGAGATTGCACCACTGGGCTCCACAGGATACCTACTATGCAGATCACTCTACCAAGAGTGGGAGACATAGCAACTGTACCTAATACATAGAAACAAACACAGGGAGGCAGCCAAAATGAAGAGACAAACATGTCCCAAATAAAAGATGAAAATCCAGAAAAAGAACTAAACAAAATGGAGGCAAACAGTCTACCAGATGAAAAGTTCAAAACACTGGTTATAAGAATGCTCAATGAAATTAGGGGAAGAATGGATGATCTCATTGAGAACTTCAACAGAGAAACAAGAAATATTAAAAAAAAAGAGAGAGAGATAGAAGCCATAAAAAAAAAGTCAGAAATGAAGAATACAATAGCTGAAATGAAGACTAAGTTAGATGGAATCAACACCAGATTAGAAGAAACTGAGAACTGAATCAGTGGTTTAGAAGATAAGTTAACAGAAAACACCCAATCAGAATAGCAAAAAGGGAAAAAATCCACCCCCCAAAAAAATGAGGATACTTCAAGCGACCTTTGGGACAACATCAAGTGTAACATTCATATTATAGGGATACCAGAACGAGAAGAGAGAGAGGGGAAATAGACATACAAGTCCAAGAAGAACAGAGAGTCTCAAACAACTTGAACTCAAAGAGGCTCACACCATCACACATCATAATTAAAATGCCAAAGATTTAATACAGAGAGAGAATCTTAAAGGCAGTGAGAGAAAAATAGTTACCTGCAAGGAAGCTCCCATAAGACTGTCAGCTGATTTCTCAACAAAAACTTTGTAGTCGAGATTAGCACAAAATATTCAAAGTGGCGAAAAGCAAAGACTTAAAATTACTCTACTCAGCAAGGCTATCATTTAGAATTGAAGAAGAAATAAAAAGCTTCCCAACCCATAAAAAGCTGAAGAATTTCACTAGCAACAAACCTATATTTCAAGAAAAGTTAAAGTAATGTTTTTAAGAAGAAGAAAAATAAAAATATGAATAAGAAGAAAATTCTTACTGACAAAGGCAAACACATAATAAATGCAGTAGATCAACACTAAAGCTAGTGCAAAGGTTAAAAGGCAGAAGTAGAAGGATACTGTGTAAATACAACAGTAAATTAATAGATAACACAAAAGAAGTGAACAATGACAAAAACAAACGTGAAGGGTTAAGTAACAGTGGTAGTGATTATAGAATGTGTTCAAACTTAAGCAATCATCAACTTAAAATAGATAGTTTGGTGTATATGAAGCACATGGTAACCACAGAACAAAAATCTACAAGAGATATACAAGAAAGAAAGAGAAAGGAATCCAAACACAACACTACAGAAAGGCATCAACATGTAAGGGAAGAGAGTAAAAAAATAAGAAAGGAACAGAGAAGAACTACAAAACAACCAGAAAAAAATTAATAAAATGTCAGTAACTACATATCTATCATTAATTACTTTAAATGGATTAAAAGCTCCAATCTAAAGAAGAATGAATAAAGAAGAGGTGGTACATATATGTAATGAAATATTACTTGGCCATAAAAAAAGAATGAAGTCTTATCATTTGTAATAACATGGATAAATTCAGAGGGTATTATGCTAATTAAAATAAGTCAGACAGGGAAAGATAAATATCATATTTCACTTATATGTAGAATCTAAAAAGGAAAATAAATGAACAAACAAAACAGAAATAAACTGATGATTGCCAGGTGGGAAGGGTGAAAAGGGTGAAGGGACTAAGAAATACGGATTGGCAGTTACAAAACAGTAGTGGAGATGTAGAGTATAGCATAGGGAGTATAGTTAATAATATAATAACTACATGCGGTGTCAGGTGGGTGCAAGACTTACCAGGGAATCATTTTGTAAGTTAAATAAACATCTTACCACTATGCTGTACACCTGAAACTAATATAAATAGAATGTCAACTATAATTAAAATTTTTTTAATTAAAAAATATTTTTAATTTAAAAATCTAATATTGAAAATAGTTTTGGACAAAGCACTTACATAAAAAAAAAAAAGGTGAATCTAGGAGATGTTGCAGAAGACAACAAAATAAAAATGGTCACTTGCTTTGATCTTAGCTAGTTTTTAATGATAATATCTTTCCAAAGAAAAAGGATAAGTAAACCAGAATTAAGAGTTTATATGATATTAAAATAGTAGAGGTCATATGAGTAGGGGAGAATCAAGGCTTGTAAGATCATACTAAAATTCTTGTCATGTTCGAAGACATAAATATTACGTTAAAATAGGCAAATGAATAAGACATGGAAATAAGTGAGACAAATTGAAAAAATAATTTAAGGTGGTATAAATCAGAATTAGCATCAATTACAATAAATGCACAAAATTCACCAACTAAGAGAAGTACTAACAGAAGGGATTAAAATGTAGCAAAATCCAGATGTAAGCTATTTGCTGGAAAAACATCTAATGCATAAAGATAAAAACTTAAAGTAAAAGGATAAAGAAATATATCAGGCAAATCTGAAGCAAAAGAAAACTGGTATTAATAGCAAATTTAAAAAAGGCTAAGATAAAATGTATAAATCGGGATCAAGAAGGTAATATTTAACCTTAATAGATTAGATTCAAGAACATGTAGTAATTTTAAATTCTCATACTTGTATTAAAATAGCTTAATAATATGGAAGCAAAAATTAATAAAACTAAAGAAAGAAGCTGATTAATAAAATACCATGGTTGAAGATTTCAATATATCTCTCTCAATTATCGTGATAAGTCAAATGAAAAGAATCAATAAGAATATAAGTGAACAACTCCATTAACAAGGTTGACCTAGTTCTCAATAGTTAAACCAACTTCAAATAATTAGATAATTATTTTTTAACTATACAGAGAAACTTTCAAAAGAGTATAGAATTTAACATTTAAACAATAGGTTTTATAAAAATCATGGTCTACCATAAATAATAAATTAAGTATTTATTAAAAATATTCCTGTATATTTGAAGTTTAAAAACACTATTTAAAAACTCATAGATTATGTAAGAAATCTTAATAGAAATTTTAAAATACCTAGTACTGAATAGTGATAAAATCATTTGTTACAATCTACACAGTAAAACTAAGAGCTCTAAATGTCTTTTAAAAGAAGGAATATTTAAAAATAATGAGTCAAGAAGTTAGAAAATGAGCAAGAGAATAAACCAAATAAATTAAAACAATATATGATTTAAATAAGAACAGAAATGATTAAAATAGAAAACAAATCTTTAGCAGAGAAGCCAGCAAAGCCAAAGTGAGATTGTTGAAATGAGTAAAACACTAGATGCCTCTGATGTGACTAATAGAGAGGTGGAAAGACTCAAATAACATACATAAAATGGGGACATAGCCAAAGTTGAGATTCAAAAGATAATAAAATACCATCAACTATAAGCCAACGGTTTTGAAAACTTAGAAAAAAATGATTAAATTCCTAGAAGCCGACAAGTAACCAGAATTAACCCAAGAAGAAATGAAAAGCTCAAATATTTCTATTCAAGAAATTGAAACAATGGCTAAAATATTTTTCTAAAGACCAGGCCTAGGTGGTTTACACATTAATGATATCAAATTTTCAAGGATCAGATCATTCTATTTTAATTAAAGGCAATAGAAAAAGAGGTAGTGTTTCCCAACTGAATCTAAGAGACCAGCCTTTATGCCAAATCTAGTGGGAACATTGAAAAAAAAGAAAATTACAAGCACATTACCCTTATAAACAAAGATAAATACAAAAATACTGCTAGTATATTAAATTCGACAGTATATAAAAAAGATAATATACCATATTCAAGCTTGGTATATACAAAGATAGTTTAATATTAGAAAACTCATAATCTGCCACATCAGCAGATAAACAGAAAAACAAATATTGTTAAGAGACAATTCTCCATGGATCTTTTACATTTCTGCACATCTTGTGAGCAGAAGTTCCCATGACCTTTGTTCCAGATTAACTTTTCAGAGATCATTGTACAGAAAATAGCCTTAACAGCTTCTTTCTGAAGCAGATGGCAGGTTTTTTACTACCCAGAATAATAAAGATAATGTCTTGCTGCAAGAAAAATGTTGGACAGACTTGCTTGTAGTCCATTTTTAAAGAGTTAGGTATTTTCAGCTGTGATGAAAATCCACTGCATGGGCAGCATCCACCAGGGCTGCCCTATGTTGCTCCCACGCAACTTGAGGGGAAAAGGGGAACTGATGTTAACATGAATATCATGTTGCCTGCTACACTATAAGTAATAATTCTTTATCTTTTACCCAAGAGTCTCATGACTTCTTCCAGAATCTACAAAACTATGGCAAGCTAACTTGCTAGCTTGCAAGGAGGGTAAAATCTCAGATCCTTCACAATTTATGACTATTGCCATCTGAAAATGTCATGATAAAGCATGTGATAATATTCCATAACCATTTTGGATTTTAAAAATTTTTAATGAAAAACATTAAAAGCACTCATTTTAAAATTAAAAATGAAACAAAAATTTTCACTGTAATCTGGTCAACATTGCATTGAAGGTTCTCGGGAGTATAATAAGATGGGAAAAATAAGTCAAAGATTGGAAAGGAGGAAATAAAACTGTCACTGTCTATAAGAGATAACTTGTCTGTAGGTTCTTTTGATTTTATTAGAATGTGTATTAAGAAGTCTGGATATAAGAAGAATATATTCCAATTAGTTCGTGTTTCTGTATACCAGCAGCAAACAACTGGAAAATGTAGTTAAAAAGAATACACCACTTACAACACTATCAGAGAATATAAAGGATTTAAGAATAAATCCAACAAAATATGTAAGACTTTTATAGGTAAAATAAACCTTAAGACATATTTTTGAAGATCTAAACAAGTGAAGAATTATGACGTTTATTGACTGAAAATTTAATACTGGGATTTTTATAAAACAATGAGATGATTATAAATTTTAAATGCAATTGTAAATTGTAAACTGGATGGTATTGACATAATAGACAAACTGATAAATGGAGTAAAATAAGGAACCCTAGAAACAATGACAATGGGATGTCATGTCATGTGTAAAGAAAAGAATTTCAACAAATACAGCTGGAAAAAATTTAACCAAATGGAGTAAAATTAAATTGGACTTTACCTCACACAACTCTCTCACACACATGCACACCCAGTACTTCGCATGAATTAAAGAATTGACTTTTATTTTTTCCACTTCTATTTTCTACTGGGAGTTTTGAAGTTTCATTTTTGAACCTAAGAGTTGGGAAATTTTTTTTAAGACGTAAAAAGCATTAACCATGGAAGAAAATTGACAAACTTGACTATGTTAAGATTAAGAACTTTTGTTTACCCATAAAGTAAAAAGACAAATTACATGCCAAGGGATTTCTGTAGTACATATTAATTACAAAAGATTAGTATTTAGAATAGAGAAAAAAGTCCTACAAGTAAATAAAATAAGCAGCAAATATGTAAAAGATATAAAAGGGAATTTTCAGAAGGTAAAACATATAGCCAATAAAATATGAAGAGATACTCATCATTTGTGATCATAAAATGCAAGTCAAGATTACAATGAGATACCATTTTATATCCATTCAATTGGCAAAACATTTTAAAGTCTGTCAGTACCAAGAGCTGGAAAAGTGTTGGATCCAAAAGATTTCTTATATCTTGCAGGCAGAAGTATAAATTGGTGCAATCGCTTTGGAAGACAGCATTAATAAATATTACAGTGAACAAAATTCTTTACATATATATGCAGGAGTGGAATTGCTGGATTATAAAGCATGTAGTATTATCTCCTAAATCTGAATATTCAAACTCTTTTTCAGATATATCTGGTTCTCCTCTCTTCTGTGAAAATATTCTTGTGGTTGGGTGGGGCCATCGGTCTAGTTTTTTGGCCAATGAGTTGTGAGCGGAGATGATATATGTCACTTCCACATCAGAGCACTGAAATGCTGATGCCAGATTCTTCAGGGCTTTTTCCTCTCTGGCACAGCTACTGTCAGTGTTTGAGGTGGTGACTATTTTTGTCAGTCTGGATTCTTGAGTGACTGTAATAAGCAGAGGTTTTCCCATTGACTGCAAATGACATACAGCATGAGTGAGAAATAAACCTCAGTAGTTTTAAGCTGCTGATATCTTCAGTGTTGTTTGTCACTGCAGCATATTACAGCCTATGCTGACTGACACATATACAATAGCAGCCATGTAAAAGGCTGTTGCACACTATTTACAACAACCCTGGAAACAACCCAAATGCCTGTCCCCTGAAGGAGAATGACTAAATTGGGGCATATCTACTAAATGGGAAGTTATTCAGCAGTGAGAGTAAAGTAAGTAGTGAGGTTTAACAATTTACATTACATGTGAGGTTTAGCAATTTAAAGTGAAAAAATATATCCAAAAGATATGTATATATAAGAATATATCAAGGTGGCCCTTTTATGAAATTAAAACTTTTAAAAGGCAAAATAAATATTCTTTAAAAATACATATAGGTATAATAAAATCATCTAAAAAGGAAAATATAAAAGTGGTAGTCACAGGATTTAGGATGCTGGTTACCTGAGGCGGGAAGAGCAGGGATATGGGATGGATTACAGAAGCATACTGCAGGGCAATCAGGGTTCCCACAAGAAACATGCAGCACACTCATAGGGTTTTATTGAAGAAAGTTTAAAAAGAGCTATTTATAGAGGTGTATGCAGATTAAGGCAACCCAGAGAGGATGGTACATCACTCAGGGACTAGCAAGGTGAGAGTCTTCACCATACTAAACCTTAAGGTCAAGGAGAAGGAGCTGGAGTGATGGATAAGGAGCTACCTAACAGAAACTGTGGCTCTAGGGAGAAGGAGAGGAGATCCCAACACCTATCACCTCAGCCCATGCTGCAGATTTAGCCTAACCTAATCAGAAGACATATAGTATGGGAATATGGCTGACAGTCCATGGATGGCAGCATCCTGGGGCACAGAAGTTGTGGAAGGAAAAGGAAGAGAAGTTTGCATATGAGACTCTAGTGATGATCCCAGCATTACAGTGGCCTGAGCTAGGAGCATGGCACAGGAGATAAAGAAAAATGGAAAGACTTGAAAGAGATTTAATAAGTTTGTCTAACTAGTAGACTTGTGATCAGTGGAAGAATGAGAATAGAAGCACTATAGACATGGACCATAAAGAAGAGACCTCATTTGCCCCTCTGTGTGGGAGCATGAGGACTAAAGACTCTCTACTACCCTTTAGCATCACCTCACACCTCTCTAGGAGAGGAATGGCTAATTCAGTAGGTCAGAATCTGACATTCACAGGGACCATGCTTCACTAGTGGGCAGGGTCCCTATGTCAATATTCTTATATGGTATCATTTTCCCTCACTCTTTTGTATCCAGCAGCCTCCTAAGACAGTCTGGCCAGTCTCATTTGTCAGTGAAATTGGTGAACTGAGCCATGATCAGGTCATATGTTCTACCCAATGGTCTTGGGCACATGTATCTGCTCTATAGGCCTGACCTCTTCTCTAAGGGTTTGTAAGGTGTGGGCTTTCAGGGTTTGAGGAGGAGGAATCTTAGCAAGTCTAATTGGGGTTTAGATCCAAGCCATGTTTGCAATCTACCACTACCAGCAACAGAGTATGTAGTTTGTTCTCTACTGGGTTGTCCCTGTTGCTTACCTTCTAGGTGATTCTGAAAATTTAGAAAATGAGTGAAACTCACTCATTTTCTAAAGCCGTGTTTGCTGTAGGTTGTCTACATGTGTTATTGTAATATCAGTTACATGGGCTTCTTTCTGACTGAACCTGCCAGAAGTTCACCATTCAACCAGCAAATGTCTACCAATGTCCTGCACAGCAGGGAGGAATTTTAGATAGTGGGAAGTCATCTTTTTGACCAAAAAGAAGAACTACGATATAGTGATACCATCATAAATTGCTGTCACTCATTTCACAAATTATATTAAAGAGAAGTAAATTGTGTTCCAAATCACAGGGGTTCGTAGTAGCAAATTATGTATAAATAGAACTGTGAAAACATAGCTGATAAAAGCTCTGAGCAATTATATAGCTATGTGTGGGTTTGTGTAAATAATCACTTGTTCTTGCAAAGTTCACCTTGTACTTTCTGCATTGCAACAGAGAGGATCTAATGTAGACCTGTATGGGGTATGGAACAGCATGAGCCCTGAGTAAGATCAGAAGATAATGCAGACCAGGGTGAGAAAAGAGAGAACCTGGACAGGCTTCATCAATTCCGTAATATGAAGGCAATATCAGGTTCATGGCATCTATCTATAGCTTGAAATAATATATTTGTAAACTAAGCTTAATATAATAGCTTACCAGCCACTTTAAATTTATCCCTGCCTACTTGTTTCAAAATGATTGACTATGCATATCACAAAATATTTGCAATTTGTAAAACCATTCTCTTGTCTTTAAATAAAGACTAAAGTTCAAGAACCCCTTTGAGTATTATACACAATTAAAGGTGTTTAGTTCAGATATCTGAGCACCAAAACCTTCTCTATAACTGAAGATCATGCTTATTTCTATCTGAGAGCATCACATTTAAATATGCAGAAGTAGCTGAGCTATAAATATGGGGATTAGTTACAAGGAGCAGACAATCCCAATGTCTTTTTTTTCTCAGCATCTGTTTGTAGAGGAAACTAAATGAGGATTTGAGTGCAAGTAGTTTATTTGGATATGATCCCAGGAAACCTTGGTTGGAGATCGGGGAAGTGAGACAAGGAAAGGAAGCAGTTGATAAATAGTATAGTTACTTGCCATTGTGGACCTTAAAGTTAATCCCACTGAGGAATTCTGCTACCTGTTGTAGGAAAGTAGGAAACATACCTCAGAGTAATCCCAATCAAGAGGCAAGGGAACTAACACCAACTCCTTTCAATCATTAGACGAGGGCTACATGTGTGTATTCATATAATTGGGGATAGAACAAGAGAAAGCCATCAGGCAGAGTAGCAGGTGCTGGGAAATGAAAGTTGGGCCAGCATGCACTGAAATGCAAGGGGCTGAAGGAGTCCAGACAAGGCACCAACAGCATCTGCTACACCCAACCAGACACCATAGGTCCTGTTATTTAGAGAGAATGAGTGTTCTGGATGATAGAGGAGGGCACTGATGATTATACTGGACCAGACCAGCAGGAAAGTAAAGCCTGTTGAGTACCCTGATATGATGAGACCACCATGTCATGATTGTGACATTGGGCCATAGAGTTTACCATAGGACCTTACTGAGTACTTTGTGAGAAACCAGAATTGGGTGGTTCTTCATTTAAAAAAAAAAAAAAAGTGGTCTGTGGTATGGTTTCCTATGACCATATCTAAACAGTTTAGATCTGAATCTCTGATTTTACAGAGGATTTCATATGGTTGGTGGGATTTTCCCACTCTTAGCCAGTTGCCTTAACAGCATCCCTAATTTTTCTCAAGTAAATCTCAATTGGTAATCATTCAACGAATGACCTTTTACCCCAATGTTCTTCAAGCTCTCCCAGTTTCCCAACGCTAGAACCCAATTTAGACAAGCTGTTTCTTAAGGTTGGTCCCACTTATCTAAACCATTAGTGAGCACCCAAGAATTATCATCTAAACAGTGCTCCTTCAAAGTGTGGTTCTGAGAACCCCTACACCAAGGACTGGAGGAACTTTTTAAAAAGCTTTCTGGGCTTCCTCTGAATCTGAAACTGAGCCTGAAAGCAGATCTCTGTCTTTAAGAGCAATCTAGGTGATACTAATACATAACTTAGACCTACAGGTCTCAGATTTTGCTGCACATTAGAATCACCAAGGGAGAATTGAACCACTCCCCACCCATCTCTTGTGCTTCCAGTGCTTAAGCCACAACCAAGACCAATTAAATCAGAATCCAAAAGTGAGATCTGGGCATCAAGATGATTTAAAACACCCCCAGGTGATTCCAGTATGCAGCTAAATTTGGGAATATTGACCTGACCTATAACTAACAGGAATGAAACTGGTGGACTGAGAAGCTGGAGTCTCTAATCTTTAAAGGATTTAAAACAAACAAACAAATAAACAAAACAAAACAAAACAACAACAACAATAACAAAAAAAAAAAACAGACCTTCAGGCCTTAGAAATCTTATCTAAGACTATAGATTTAAAAATGAGTAAACTGTATCCTAAAAATTCAGTAACCAAACAGCTGATTAAATTTAGATGTTTTTTCTTCATTCAATACAGTCTTGAATATTCAGTGCCAATATCCAATCAACATTTAATGCATCATCACCGGACAAGGAATTAGATGTATGTGACCCAAACGTACCAGAAAGCCCCATTGCCTGACTTGGAGTTTTTATATGACCTTATTCTATACCTTTTTTCTTTAAATTCTAAAAACATTTTAATATTTCAATGTTCTGATCAGCTTTCTTATAAATAATAAAAGCAAGATTTGGGGGGGGGGGCAAAATATACATAAACACCCCCAAAAGAATTAAGAAGTTCTCCAAACCAGGTTTTAAAAATCTCGGGCTTTTGATACACAAAAAAATCACATACAAAACTTTGCATATATACAAATAGTACAAAAGCATCGGAGTACTTTTGACTTTTATCTCAAAATATGCAAGTATATGAAAACATTGCCAACTGCAATATACATGTTTGGGGACTTGTGAATACATATTACCATAGCTTTGTACATTTTCCCTCATATGAAAGTAAAGTCTATTGATTCATCTTATTCTTTGAGAAGATCACGTGCAGTGGAACACCATGGGGCAAGTCTCAAGAACTGTTATTTTGTTTGTTCCAGGATATTTTGCTTTGTAGAAAATTGCTAAAGTAAGTGAAATAACTAGTTATTTCTGTTCACTTCAGTGCACTCCACCTATCTTCAGATGAAGACAGACCAACTCCCAGCAACTGATAAGACCAACTCCTCCCCTAGGGCCCATACAAATTTGGTTTTTCAAATGTGCAATATGGCCACATGCAAAACCCTGTGAGATCAGTTTCATCCAATCAGATGTACCGGAGGAACCATAAACAGGTTTTGATACTGATAATAGATCTTTCGGCTTAAGGTTTTAAAAAATTAATATGCAGGGGGAAAAATAAAACCACCTTTTTAAAGGAAAGTGATAGGTTTCCTATAGGGCTGTTTGCTAAACAGTGCTCCTTCAAAGTGTGGTTCTGAGAACCCCTACATCAAGGACTGGAGGAACTTTTTAAAAAGCTTTCTGGGCTTCCTCTGAATCTGAAACTGAGCCTGAAAACAGATCTCTGTCTTTAAGAGCAATCTACAGGTCTCAGATTTTGCTGCACATTAGAATCACCAAGGGAGAATTGAACCACTCCCCATCCATCTCTTGTGCTTCCAGTGCTTAAGCCACAACCAAGACCAATTAAATCAGAATCGGTGCAAAGTAATTCAATTGCACCGAAATCAAAGTATGTTTAGTCTGATTTTTCTTGGATTTTTTGCTTCATTCTCATTTTTTTTTTTTAATTCTCTAAACTCCCAGTGAAAAATATTAAATATTCAAAGTAATAGAGCCTGTGTTCTTTCCATAGCTTAGGTTTGGCCTAGTGCAAAAGAAACTGTCACGTGGGACATTACTTGAAGCAATCCCTAAGCAGACAGCGAGAAGCATTTTTGCAAGTATTCAGGTCTGCCTGAAGTGATTCTTCGCTGAAAACATTTCCCATTTCTGGCTCCCTCTCTTCCACGTGATGAGAAAGCTGATCTATGGGACATTCGCCTGTCACCTGGGAGCAGCCTATTTTGGGCAGGGTGCTGGTGTGATCCTGGTGAGATTCAAAAGTTGCTCCAACTTTCTAGAGTCTCATGTTGTGCTATAATAAAAAATAAATATTGGATCTTGTCCCAGGTTTCTGGTACAGAACTTCTAAAACCCTTGGAATTTACTGTTCTTTATATGCTAATGAGATGACTTATGGGTGTGGTGGGTGTCTTTAGATAGCTTTGGGAAGAGAATGGTTATCACAAAAACCGACTACCTAATTAGTTAGAAGGTTAAAGATTTCAGCCCCACCCCTCAACCTCCAGGGAGAGGAGAAGAGCCAATCACCAATAGTGAATGATTTAATCAGTCATGCCTAAATAATGAAGCCTTCATTAAAATAAAACCTAAGTGATGAAGTTTAAGGAACTTACCAGTTGGTGAATACACTGAGATACTGGGAGAGAAGCATACCTGGAGAAAGCATGGAAACTCTGGGCCAACCCTACCCCAAACCTAGTCTAATACATTTCTTCTATTTAGCTGTTAGTGTCTGAATGGAATTAAATTGAATTGTTCAACACCTAGCTGGTGTCAGAATTGATGTAAAAAAATGAAACATTCATGTTTATTCTCTCCATCTTTCCTTCTCTTCTGATTTCCGAGGTGACGGGGCCTGTGTTACTAAAGGTCTAGTTGGGAAAATAGAAACCCCTTCAAATATTTCAAAAGGAGGAATTTAACTCAAGATGGGTCTCAGCTGCTATGCTTCTGGTTATTTAATCCAGCCTGATCCTGTCTCTCCGACAGTACATGAGGCACTCACCTCCTGGGGCATGCATCCTGGGTTTTCCATCCCAGAGATACCTGAGTTCTTGGGTTACAGCAGGAAAAAAAGGTAAAGCTTCCTACCCAACTTCAGAGTGTTTCTCCTTGGGCCCAGGGCCTCACGCTGTGTATCACAGTTTCTCCTCGGGATCAGATTTAGCCTCTCTCACCCTAACTGTTGGGCTGGACAGAATTTACCTCTCATTATCTTAGTTTACAATGCTTTCTGAACCTTTTTTCCAACCAAAACAATTCCTTCAAATTATAAAACAAAACCTCTCATTCTGTCTCTATACACACAGACAGGTATATTTGAGAAAGAGGGAGTGGAGGCAGGCATTACCTGCACAATGAGCAAGACCCAGCTCAGCCGACAACAAAAAATTACACAAGATAATTAAGAGAAGCATTAGTATAGGTATGTGTAAAAGTGAAAATAAATCTCAAGGAACCTTTTTCCATCACAGATCTGTTTGTATACCCATTTCCTTCCTATTTCCTTAACCCTCTCTTCCCAAAAGTATAAAGAGTCAATATGTTGGCCATGTTTATGAGTGCCCAGGGCCCTAAACTTCATCCCCAAAATTAAGAACCAAGAGGCTGAATGTCACTTCAAGTTCCAGTCCAATGTAGGCCACTAGAAGTTTGGGAAGTTTCCATGATTCACAGAGCCAATTGGCCTTTTATTGGTAATCTATTGATGTGGAACAAAATACTCCAAAATTCAGCAGATTTAAAAAAAAAAACATTATTTTACATAGTTTTAAGGGTCAGGACTTTAGGAATGGCTTAATATGGTGATTCTGGCTAAAGAGGTGGCATGAACCTGTTGGCTAGGGCACCAGGTGTCTGGAGCTGGAAGATCGTTTCCCAAGCTCTCTCACCTGGCTGTTGGAATGAGGGAATCACTGGCTCCCTGTGTGTTCAAAATACATGACAACATTCTTTCCTCAGAGCCAAGAGGTAGATTCAAGTGATCGAAGAAGGAGAGAGAACCCAAAGAGAAAATGCAGGGTCTTTTATAATCTAATTTTAGAAGTCGCATGCCATTACTTCTGCTGCATGCTATTGGTCGCTACAAAAGAGTATGAATACCAGTAGGTGAGGATCATTGTGAGTCATATTGGAAGATGGCTTCCATGCCCTCTTAGACCTCCTAACTAGCTTTTTTAAAGAATGAAGTATCAAAAGGAGATCCTAGTCCTGCTAATAAAGCAGAAATTGCTTTCCAATTCAGCTTCTGTTCCTTCTGCTTCTCTAAGGAACATTGTGAATTGAGGAATGACTGACATTCTGTAGTCCCATGGAAATACCATCTAATGCTATTAAGCTCCTCCCCTTCTACTTATAACACTCTGGTAGTCATGACAGATCAAATGAGTACATTCACAGAATTTGGGAGCCAAGCACTGTATTCAAAGGTTGAGGTCTCTTGTGTATAGCTGGTTCAGGATCTTTTCTTGGCCTGCATTAGAAATATCATTCCTATGGTCAGGGGAGACTTACTCTGGGACATTAGATCATGGAAGGGGCTGCACATATAATAAGTCTCAGTTGGCTAACCTTACTCCAAATGGAGAGGGCAGGGCTCTTGCCTGGGCCAGAGCAAATGCAGTTGAAAACAAGCCCTTTAATCTTTGGTGGGTAGAATAGCTTTTACTATCACAACTCTTCCTCCTTCATCTCATTCTCAAATGTGATTTTTTTTTTTTTTTTTTTTTTTTTTTTTTGCTTCTCTGTGGGAACTGATGCTCTAGAAAAACTAGTAGAGGACTTGGATGCTGTTTTTGGAGTAATAAAATCAGCCAAGACCAGAGGGATCCAAAGGCTAAAGGAAGACAAGAGTGTGGTGGACAGAGGTCCTAATGTACTTCTTTGGACTTTTGTAGCATGAGCTAGGGACAGGTTCTGTAGTTGTTCAAGTTGGGCTTCTGCAAATTTGAGAAAAGAAGCAAGTGCTAAAGGTCATTGAGTGCATTGGGTTTCTACTGTGTTAAAAATATTTTTATCAAAAAATATTGTGCAATTTATAATATATAATCTCTATATTTTCGTGGCTCAGAATATTTTCTTACACTTCACGTTCATTATGGATAAACCTGGGTGTTCTGTTCATCATAGTCACTCAAGGACCCTGGCTGGTAAATTATCTACCATTTTGAACTTGGCAGGTCTTAATACCAGAAGAAAAAAGTGCTCTAGAGAGTCTCACGCCAGGTATTAAATATTCAGCCACAAATACACATATCATTTTCCATCATTTCTATGCATGATTAATTAGCCAAATTAGTCATAAGACCCCACCCAACCACCAGGGACCAGGAACTATAATTATTTTTCGTGCCTGGAAGGGGGAAGATGGGCATTTGGTAAACAGCATTATTGACAACCACAACTGGCATCCCAGTGAAGCTGAAATCCAGATTTTCTCTTCTCTTTTACTTTCTTGTCTACCTTAATTCCCCCAGATAGCACTTTCTCTGTGTTAATGTCGACAGCTGGCAAAAGCAATATGGGGCTAGAGACTGTAATAAGCACAGTGTTCTGGAAACATCACTTTTGTTTAGGAAATGCTATTGTTGTAACTAAATGGTATGGGTCTAAGATGAGTGTCATGACTTTTGTATGCCCTCTTACCCTTTGGAACTTTGAAAAAAAAAAATGGAACCAATGAGACTTGAAGTTGGAATTATTTCAGCAATGCAGGTGCTGAAATGATTCCATCCACTCTGGTGGAAGACATCCTGGGTTGCTGCTGTTGGAGGAAAATCCACTCTACCCAGGCAGCCTGATGCCAGGTATTTTAGTAAAGTCAAGATTACAGCAGGAAATAGAATGCAACTCTAATGGTTCAAAGGAAGAGGCCTTAATTAAAGAACTGTCAGATGTATGGACAGAATTCAGTTATCAATAGGGTTACTGAGGTACCCAAGGCTGACAACAGCAGGAACCTGATAATACCCTTAACTAGTAAAAGAAAAGGGAGCAAAAATGTATGTTATCTTAGCACAGTAAGAGCTAGAACTGGGGAGAAGGGGCTAGTGCACAGAATCTGTAGTTGTTTAAGTACATGGCCACTTCCAGAAATATGTCTCAAAGCAAGAAGGAAGCTGGAAGAAATAGTTCAATCTCTTTTCCCATATGCCAATCTCCTATCAGTGGCTCTTATTGGATAAACCTGATGAAAAACCAGCTAGCAAGGAAGCTCAAATGATACAGTTCCCAGGAACAAGCCTTCCAGGACAGAGAAAAGGGCAGGAAAAGATTTGAGAATGTTGAAGAGTGAGAGAAAAGGTATGGAGAGGAGTAAACAGAATCAACACAGTGAGGCTATCTACAGCTGGGATTGGGAAGAATGAGAAAAATATGATAGGATCTCTGAACTCTAATTTATCTAGGACTTTAATTTCCTCAAGGGAAGAGAGAGTTTATTTTCTCCATGACAACAAAGAGTTTTCTACTAGAACTTAAATATCTGAGAGAATTTTCTAAGGAGAGGGGATTTATATGGCTTCAAAGTAGGGCCTTTTTTTATACTGTGGGCATTGTACATGTGCTACTCAACTTTTTTTTGCTCTAGTGAACAAGATTTTTTTTATAAATTTTTCTAGGAATTATTTAGTTGGGTAATGAAACAGGGAGTCAATATTTGGTGAATCTGTGACCTTAGGCTAAATGTCTTATTCTATCCATTTCAGAAGTTTCTAGAATCAGCAGTAGAATTGCCTATTTCTCTTGTACAAGGCATTTATAAAAATTAGTGGTAAATGTTAGGGGGCAGCCTCAGGGGTTTTCCTTGATGGTTGATGGTCTCCTGCACCAAAGGGGTTGTGTCCTTCCTGAGGTCCTTCCTAGACTTGAGTAAAGACCATGACCTCAACTAAGCTCACTGGCCGACAGAAACAAAGTGAGTAAATATAGAGAAGGAAACACTTCCACCAACCAACCCACACCTTCCTAACTCCTCCTCACCACCCAGAGAGGAACTGTTATCTAACCAGATTGCTGAGACATCGATTGGGTCTCATTTACTAGTTGGGGCAGAGCTAGGTCTCCTACAAGGTTCTTGACTCAGGGCACTCATTCTGTCATTTGGAATGAAAGAAAGAACCAGAAAGCTTCATGGTCTTTATTGTGTGGGTGACTTCACCAAATTCTTTCATCTTTTGTAGTCTGAAGCTCTGCTGTCTCTTCCTAAGTATACTGGTTAGTGATCTATGACTATTGAATTTAGGGTATAGGTAGCAAGCCCTGTTTAAGCCTCAGACCCAAGCCTTAAGCCCAAGACTTGTGCATAATTAGGAGCTGTACTGAGAGCTACATGTTATTAACTTGGCTAGCGACAAAGACACTTCAATTCTGCTTTCATTTTTCATTTTTTATATGTCCTTTGAGTACCCGATGGGCTGGAAAAAAACATATATTGTTGCCTTCCCAGCACCCTTTCTCCCTTCCAGCTATTGATTTCCATTGATAAGAGCACTTTCCTTTTGAAAAACTTTCCTTCCCTACTCCAATCATGTAGTTTGAGTGGGAGACTGTCACTCATAGACTGTGGTTGGGACATGATCCAAGATAGACCAGTCAGGGCATCTGATCTCTTGACAACAGTAATAATTGGCCCTGTTTTGAACATATGTCTATCTTTTGCAATTGTTATTCCTTATTATTGTTTCTTAACAGACTCTTGGTTGAGAAGAGCTTTTTCCTTTTTGGTAGTAAAGTTGACAAGAGATAATCATAAAGTAGTTAGGACCCATGTCCTCTACCAGCAAAAGAAAGTCAGTCTTCCATGGGAGAGAATTAATTTGACACTTAAAGCAACAGAGAAAAGCAGCAAGAACACTCCAGAGAGATCATATAATCCCTGTTTCCAATCTTCCCCAGCTATACCTATATCCATCCTAAAATCAATAACTTTTACTTTTGTCTAGGGTAGACTTAATTGGATTTCTGTCACACCCAAGAGAATTCTGACTGATTTAGTAGGGAGTTGTTAAGGGAGGAAATGTAGGCATTTCTGGGTCCATGTCCATTAAACCACCTTCAACCTACATTCTTAACATTATAGATTAGGTAAAGTAATGGCACAAAGTCAACAGTGATCAAATACCCTAAATGGTTGGGGGATGTTTCCCTATAAAGCAATTGAGGGCTGTTGAAGTCATAAGTTTCAGAACACAAGAAGCATCATGCAGAGTTTAAGAAGCTACAAGTAACATAGAGACTGTAGTAAAAAAGAAATTTTGCAGCATGGGAATGTCCTATTAGCCATGCTCTAGCATTTGAACTTTATCCCACAGGCATGGGGAACCACAGTGTAGCTGTCATCTATGGTCCCTGACCTCTAGATTCACATCAAAACAACTGAACCGCTTCAGGTTGGCACTTCTTATTTTAGGTGGTAGGAAGATTAGATGTTAAAAATAAGTTTAACAGTTCTGGAAGCAGACCTAAGGTAATTGCATTGTCCCTAGAAGTCTGCTGAAAGAGAATAGGACAGGGCTAATCATTAGTGATTTGGAGCCACAGTGCGCTGCTTCTCTGATCCTCCATCTTCTCATCTGTGAAATGACATTTCGCACTCAGCCCGTGGTCTGTTCTCTGAGAAACCTTTGCAGACTCATGCACTGACCGACATCGCCATCTAGTGAGAGCCTTTGGAAATCATCTCACAGGATCACTCTCAGCACCTTCTGTTACTTTGTCGACCTAGGAGACAGGGACACTGCATCCTCTCTACCTGGTCCCTCAGTGATTGCCTCTCTTAAATTCAGATTCTCTGCCTCTAGTCTCCCACTTCCATGCCCATAAACACAATTCCCTACACAGAAATAAAGCTCTAAAAATACAAGCTATGCTAACTTACCAACTTCATTGGCCCTCTTTAAAAACAACACCCATAAATGTAGATGGCAATATCGTCACCCACAGCACTTCGCTGGATCCCTCACTATCTCTTTTAGATGGCCTCCAGCTCCCTCATATTCCTCCTCAGTGATTTTGGGAATTGTCAATGCCAGCTGACAGCTCCAGTCATCCAGGTGACTAACATTGCCATGTTTGCTTTGTTAAAACTGTGCTTCAGCTCACTGGGCTGAAGTGTCCTTTTTCAGTTCATTCATAAATATCACACCTCTCCATGCTTGATGAGCTACCAAAGCCCATGTGAGATATTGTGGGTACTGGTATCTATACTGAAAGGGCCACCATCAACAGATATCCTTTAATATCTGAGCTACTAGTGTCATTGTCTAGAACCCCAGTTATACCAGCATTGCTATTACCAGGACAATGCCTCCCATGTCTCCTTACCACTAATAGTTGTCATCAATGGCACTGTTACATATTCATTGTCCTTGAAGACCTCAGAAGTTGAAGTTTCTTCTCTATAGTCCAAATGTTAGCAAAATATTTCTAATGGAGAAAATTACCCCTACTTCCAATTCTACTGCTTATTTCTATATCTCAATTTCTACTCACTTATCTTTTTAATCCTGGGACAAGAAAAGTAATACCTCTATTAGTAACCCTGGGTAAAGTTTCACCAAAGCAAATTATGATCCTTTCAGTCCCCAAAACTTAAATCTGGAGTAAGACTAGGTCTGAGATTGAATAGGAGAAGACCAAGTGGAGAGCCATGACTTATGGGTCTGCTCCTCAACTTGAAAAAAATGGCAGGTGATGCAGTATCCACTGATCTAGATTCCTTGCACTATTCTTGATAGATTTCTAGAACCAGGAAATCCTTGAACATCGTGTACTTCAACCTGAGCCCCAATTAAAGGAAGAGGGGAGAAAATAATTGGCAGATGGGAGAAAGAGATAAGGGCACAGAGGAAACATAAAAAATTCCACAAAAACAGGTAGAAAGTGTCCACATTTTCATGTCATTTGGTGGTCTCTTAACCTGACACCCTGACTTCTTTCATGTAATGTGGAGTTGAAATTGTTGACTGACTCGGTCTCTGTTCGTTCTGCCCATTGTGAAACTGAGGGAAGTGGTGTTTTTGTTTCATGTCTTTATTTTGTTTTGTTGTTGTTGTTGTTGTTGTTGTTGTTTTTGTTTGTTTGTTTTGTTTTGTTTTGTTGGTAATGCATTTTGCAAGGTCACTGTTATCAGCATAAATCCCAAGGATTATATTTATTATTTCTTCTTTGCTCAAGACTTTACCTTGCTTTTCTGAGAAGCTGGGCCAGTCTTCACCACTTGTCTCTTGGTAAAGGATATCAACAGTAGGGTTGAAAGGCTTTCCATTGGTGAAACTGGAACTGGCTTAAAGAGGAAGCAAATGTCCCACGTACATGGAACAGAAAGCCTGGCTTTTAGCTCATCCTTTGCATTACTGTCCTAATGTTGAACATTGTTCGATTCCACTTCCAAAGTTCTTATTGCATGCCTACTGTGTGCCAGAACCTGTGTTGAATGCGATAAATCTACAATTTAGCAGAGAGTGTCATGGTTATGGGGAAAACCTAGAAGATTAATCTGGATGTAATATGCAAGACCGTAGGTACAATGAGAGAAGAAGCTTGAGGGGAGAAGTGGACTGGAACAGCAGAAATTACAAAGGCAAATTCAGAAAGAAGAAATCTTGCCAGGACATTTAAAATTAGCAAATCTGAAATCTTGGTGTCAGAAAGTGAGAATTTGGGGAGAACATCTAATGGAACCTATTTGTTATGTCAATGAGGTGGCCAAGTCTTAATTCTGCCACCAGTTTCTGGGCAACATCAAGCAAGTTGTTTTACCTCCACCTCACTTGCATTGCCCAAGTTCCTTAAGAAAAAAGGAGGAGCCCATGTGACGATGAATGAAGTAATCAGATTGTAAGATATGAACATGGCATATGAGTATGATGTTCCCCAGTACCATTTGGAAAATACAAGGAACCAGAGTAAAAGTGTGCACCTGTGGAGCCTGGAAATTGGGTCTCCTCTTATACGAACAGATTGAGGGTCTGAAATGTGCTAAACTACACTGAGTACAGAAGAGAAAAAGATGAGTAAAATATAGCACCTGTTCTGAGAAAATTCATAATTACTCAATGTATTCATGTTCCCTTTTCTCCAGAATAATAAACTCCAGGATCCCTTTTTTAACTAAGCTGCTTTCTTCCACTCCTCCCACTGTACCTTTTCACTGATCCCGACCACCTCCCCCATCTATGTACCAGTTTACCCAGCCTCCTGACTTCTTTCACCTTCATATCTGCCTTGGACTCCATGGCCAATATGCCAGCTATACTCTCATCAACTCCTTCAAATCCCCAGTGCCCTTGCTCCTTGATCTCTCTGCCCTGCCACTTTCCAGTTTTGGCCCAACCCATGCTTTCTTCTGTTCTTTGAATAAATACTCATTAAGTATCTACCAGGCCCAGTTACTTTTCTATATACTGAGGATACTCAGTGAGGAACAAAATTTCTCCTGGGACTTATGCTCTAGTGGCAGTAGAAAATTTTAATAAAAAGAATAAACATATTGCAAAAAGCAAACATGTAACATGTCATGTAGTAATGGAGGCCTGTGAAAAAATAAAATGAGATCATAACAATAGTGGTCAGAGAAAGAGTCTTTGACCTGAGTGAAATAAGAGTAAGCCAGGAGAATATCTTGGATAAGAAAATTTCAGGAAAAGGCCCGGAGGTAGGAAATGTGGTTGGCGTGTTCAAGAGACAGCATGACTAACATGGGTAAATGAGCCGACTAAGAGGAAGAGTGGTAGGAAATAGAAGCCAGGGCCAGCTCAGCTAGGGCCTTAGAAGCCACATTGAGTTTCTATTCTGAATGTGAAGGGAAGCCTGTGGAGAGAGAATATTTGAATGGGAGAATGACATCATCACTAAAAAAAGAGCAGAGAACCAGCCAAGTGCTATTGCAGGAACCCTGGGGCAAAGCATTGGTGGCTTATATTGGGTGGGTGGCAGTCATTAGAAATGGTAAGTACTCAAGCACAGGACAGATTCCTAGGTAGAACTGACAGGATTCACTGATATACCGGATATGGCTCATAAGGAAATGATGATAAGACAGACTCAGGAATGACTCCAAGGTGAAGAGAGTTGTCATTTTATGAGATGGGAAATTATGAGAGAAAGACTAGGTTGGTGGAGAGTGAAGAGAAAATCAAAAGTTGTTTCTTTTACATGTTTGAGATGTCCGTTAGATATTTAAGTAGAGATATAAAGTGGGAAGTTTGAGAGACAATATAAATATGAGGTTATCAACAATATGTTTAAAGCCAAGATGCTGGGTGAAATCATCTAAGGAGTGAGAGAAAATGGCAAAGAGATCCAAGGACTGAGCCCCAGGGACATCCTGACATCTAGAGGTCTAGAGGGGTAGGAGAACTAACTAAGGATACTGAAACAAGGTAGTCAGAGGGGTAGAAGTTACACCAGATGTATATAATGATCTGGAAGTGAAGCAGCATATCAGAAAGGAGGCCTTTGGTTTTCTCCACATGTGCTTGGTAGCCAGTAAGATCGTGTATGAACAGAACCTCCTCACCCCACATGTTCATGTTTTCCTGCTCCAAGTGAGCTTAAAGCCCTGTGTTCTCCCCTTAGTCTTCACTCAGTAGTTTTCTTGACTAGGTCCTACAGTATTGCTTCTATTTTTCCCATCCTTGACCCCTTCACATCCCACAGACAGCCTATTCCTTCATTTAAAAAGAGGGGGGAAATAACACACTTTCCCTCGCTTCTTTCTCTTTTTCTGTCAGAGAAGCGGAGTGGTGCTCTTCTAGTTTCCTTCTCTGGGCCTTCCCACATCTGCCACTTTGAGCCTCAGTCCCAGTCTCCCAGTTACCAAAACCCTGAACAGATCACCAGCTGCTTGCCCTGCCCTCATCCAGTTGCCCAGTCCCAGCGTCGGAAACAAATGCTGCTTTACCCTTAATGCAGATAGTCTCCCATCTCCCTCACTCTAAATTTACCTTCCACCAGCAGCATCCTTATAAAACTCAGATCTGGTGGTCATGGTGTTCCGCTGTTCAAAAACCTTCAGAGACTCCTTCAAACGAAAAGTCCACATTTAGTACAAGGCATTCAAGTAAGGCCTTACTATAATTTGATTCCCTGGTCCTCCATCCTAGCCTCATCTCATGCTTAAACAAATATCCCATTACATAAAAGAAACATAACCCCAAACAACCATGTACTTTCTTGATCACAGTCCAAGTTAATCCCTATGCCTAGATTTTAGCATGAAGCCTATAAGATGTCAGCTCAAACATCATCACCTTTGATGTTTTCCAGATCATCTCCTTCTCAGAAAGGCTCAGAGTCATGAGTTCCTAAAAAAGAACATGGTGGCTTTCAAATACAGTAAACTTTCCCCATTACACAATTATATATTCTCATCACCATAAATTTTAGAAAAACAGTTTGTATTGAAACAAATTACCCATAACCACAAAGGGCTTTAGTGTATTTTTAAGCTCACAGATTGACCTGGTAAGAATTCAAAGTAATACACACCTGAACTTGTATCTACTTTCCTGTGGTTCTCTCAGGCAAATCCTATTCTGGTTCTACAACCTGCTCTGGGCTTCTCATATTTCTACAACTAACACACACACACACACACACACACACACACCCCAAATAAAAAATAAAACCCAGCTTTTTCTCCAAAACATGTAGTTCTCCAAAACATGTAGTAGGAGTTTTAATAAAAGTCAAAGAACCACAGAAAGAAGAAACTGAATGTGGATCAAGAAGAAAGGAAATAATTAAGAAAATAATAAAATAGCTAAGAATATATTTTTAAATTGGAAGAGCCCATTAAGCATTCAGCAGAAAAAAAAATTCTAAAATACACACACTATAGGTATATACTATTGACACTTCTCAACCTCAGAAATGATGAGAAACTTCAAAAGCTATCAGGGTTAAAAAAAATTATATATGGCTTTTTACAAAGGAATAAGAATAAAAAAAGACATAAGACCTAATCAGTAATTCTGGATGCTAAAGGGCAAAAGATCAATCACCTCAAAAATTGGAGAGAAAATGGCTGGGTATAGAATTCTAGGTGCAAAATATAAAATCAAATGTGAAAAAAATCAGTTGTGTACACCTGGCCCTGTGAAAACGTGCCAAGATGGGATTATGTGTGGAAGAAATGTATTAGGGCAAACACCTGTGAAAGATAAGCGAGCCTGAAAGGTTGGGCCAGCTGTCAGAGCTCAATGCTAATCTAATTCTAGGTAGAGGAAAGAAAAAGAAAAAGAGAGGGTGGGTGGGTGGAAGTGTTTTAGACTACAGTGCAATTTTAAAAGAATTCAAAAAGGCTTTCAGGAAGTGCTTGAGCCCAAGTGCAATCACTGGTCTCCCTGCTCATCATTGGCTCTGAGCAGCCTCAGCATGAACTCACTGATGGGTCTCAGAGGTAGCAGTGGGGGCTGTGGGTCAATTACACTCTCTGCAGTCAGACATCCAATGGGGGAAGGCCCATGGCAGTGCAGATGTGTTCTGATGTGCAAGGATTCAGAAAGTTTGCCACCCACTCACCTTGTGTGTTAAACATGAAGGTTGTACTTTAGAAAAAGGAATTCAAAAAATATATATATTTTGCAGTGAAACATGAGAAGTATTAGGAGATGATTACATCCCAGAACCAACAAAAGAAGCTGAATAATTACATAAAGAAAGCCCGAGTAACCTCAATGCCTGACCCAGACCCCTTTAAATGGCACAGATGATAAAGCATTGTACTTCCTTCCATTAAAGATTTAATCATAGAGCTTGAGATTCTGCTGCAAATAAAAGCTAAATAATCATAATCTTATAAGTAAATTGATTTGGTTTCAGTTTTCAAAATCAATCTGAAGCAGAGAACAGAAGAGTAATTTTAGTTAAAGGACAGAACAAAAATATAAACCTTGACAAAGCAAAAAGGATAACACAGCAGTGTCAGAAGAGGGAAGGGGAGAAAGGAGATGGAATGACTTGTAATTTTATCACCCTTTGTAACATAGGTATGTCTAAATGTGAGCAGTCGAGAATATTTTATTAATGTGATATACAGAAACTGCCAGAAGTAAAGTCAGAAATTTAAGTGGTTTTCCTTGGGAAATAAAGTTAGGGAGGGAGATTTTAATTTGTTTTATAGTATTCGAGATTGCTTAAGATATGTGTATAGATTTATTTTTATTTTTATATTTTATGTATTTAAAAGGTCCTCTAGAGATTAAAAAAAATCTAAATCTTGTTTTGGGAAAAAAAATGTAAGAGAACCTTTAGTTACTCAAACATAAAACAAGAACTTATCTATCAATTTTAGGGAAAAAAGTTGAGTTTACTCTTAACCTGAGTCCAGACATTTCAGTCTGAGTCAGACAGAGACAGTAAGTGGTCTGTTTAGATTTGTCAGTTGGATTTAACTTTAGCTAGACTATATCTTTAGTGCAATTGAGACAGATGTTTATAAATAAGTTTCTCTGCCTTTGACTTGCATGTTCTTGAAAGGTTTGTTTCTGATTTCCTGTAGACAATTCTTGGAACATGCACACAGAAAATAGCATAAAGGATCAGAAGACATACCTTTTCACTTATTGTGGAATAGAAAAGAACAAAATAAATGAGCAAACAAAACAGAAACAGATTCAAAGATACAGAGAACAAACTGATAGTTGCTAGATGGGAGGAGGGATAAGGGGCTGGGTGAAAAAGGTAAAGTGATTAAGAGATACAAACTGTAGTTACAAAATAGTCACAGGAATGTAAAGTACAACATAGGCAATATAGCCAATAATATTATAATAACTATGTATAATGCCAGGTAGGCACTAAACTAATTGGGAGGATTACTTCATAAATTATGTAAATATCTAACCACTATGCTGTATACCTAAAACTAATATAAAATAATATTGACTATCAACTCTAATTGAAAAATACATATATTTATGTATATGAAGGAATATATTTATCTCATGCTATTAGAAAATCCTAAAAAGATAATCATACATGAAAGCCAAAGTTCATTTGAGGCCCCAAGTCCAATGTTATTCCAAAAAAAAAAGAAAAAAAAGAAAACTTTAGAGAAGGAACTTTCCAATACTTTGATTGCTTTGTCTGTGGAATAGGGGGATGACCAAATTATGTGTTTGTCTTTAGTTTTCAGAAGTTTGACTATGTATGACTTTTGATATGGATTTCCTTAGACATATCCTATTTTGAATTTGTTTTTGAATCTGTAGTCTTTTGCCAAATTTGAGAAGTTTTCAGCCATTGCTTCTTCCAGTATGTTTTCAGCTTCACTCTCTTTCTTCTCTCTCTTTGGGACACCAATGATATAAATGTTAAATCTAGCCCCACAAGTACCTGAGGTTCTGTTAATTATTTTAAGTCTATTTTCTGTTGTTCAGATTGCATAATTTCTAATATCTTACCTTAAAGTTCCCTATTTTTCCCATGTCTTCTCCATTTTGCTGTTGAGCCCATTTCTTGAATTTTTATTTAACTTACTATATTTTTTATGTCTAAAATTTCCATTTATTTCTTTGTCGAGATTATTTTTTCATTTGTTTCAAACATGTTCATAATCACTCCTTTTTTTGTTTTTTTTCACTTGTTATTATGGTCAAATAAACATTAGAAAATTTACCATCTTAACCATTTTAAGTGTACAATTGAGTGATATTAAGTATATTAATATTGTTATACAATCATCATTACCATTCATCTCCAGAACTGTTTTTATCTTGCAAAACTAAAACTCTATACCATTAAACAATGGCTCTTCAATCTCCTCTTCCCCAGCTTTTGGCAACCACCATTCTACTTTCTGCCTTTATAATTTTCGATTACTCTAGATATTCATGTAAGTGGAATCATACAGTGTTTGTGTATGTATGAATGTGTGTGACTGATTTATGTGACATAATGTCCTCAAGTTTCATCCATGTTGCAGCATGTGCTACAATTCCCTTCCTTTTTAAGACTGAACAATATTCCATTGTATGTATGTACCACATTTTGCTTATCTATTCATCAGTTGTTAGGCACTGGATTGCTTTTACCTCTTTGCTACTATGAACATGGGTGTACATATATCTCTTTGAGACCTTTTATTAAATTCTTTGGAGTATATACTCAGAAGTAGAATTCTTAGATCATATGATAATTCTATTTTTAGTTTTTTGAAGAAACACTATAATGTTTTTCATAATAGAGGTATCATTTTATGTTCCCACCAACCATGCACAAGGATTCCATTTTTTCCACATCCTCACAAACACTTACTATTTTTTGTGTTGTTGTTGTTTGATAGTAGCCATCCTAATGTGTGTGAGGTGATATCTCATTGTGGTCTTTTTCTTTTAATTTATTGAGGTGACATTGGTTAATAAAATTATATAGGTTTCAAGTGTACAAGTCATAATACATCATCATTGTGTGTTCACCACCCAAAGTTAAATTTATTTTCATCACCATATTTTGATCCCCTTTACCTTTATCTACCTCTCCCTACCTCCAGTCCCCTCTTCCCTCTGGTAACCACTAAACTGTTGTCCATGTCCATAAGTCTCTGTTTGTTTGTCTTTTTCATTTGTTGCTTTCAGATCTATATCCCACATATAAGTGAAATCATATGATTCTCAACTTTTTCTATCTAACTTATTTCATTTAGCATAATCTCAAGATCCATCCATGCTGTCGCAAATGGCAGTATTTCATCTTTTCTTATGATTGAGTACTATTCCATTGTATATATGTACCACATCTTCTTTATCCAATCATTTATCAATGATTTTGGCTGTTACCATGGCTTGGCCACTATAAATAATGCTGCTAAAAATAGGGAGTGAAGGGTGCATATAGCTTTAAGAATAAATGATTTCAAATTTGGGGGGTAAATACCTAGGAGAGGGATTGCTGGATTATATGGTAATTCTAGTCTTAGTTTTTTTGAAGGAAGTCCATACTGTTTTCCATAGCGTCTGTATCAATTTACATTCCCACCAGCAGTGTATAAGGGTTGTTTTTTCTCATAACCTCTCCAACACTTGTCATTACTTGTCCTATTGATGATAGCCATTATAACATGTGTGAGGTGGTATCTCATTGTGTTCTTAATTTGTATTTCTCTAATGACTAGTGATGATGAACATCTTTTCATGTGCTTATTGCCTATTCATATATCTTCTAGAGAGAAATGTCTATTTAAGCCCTTTGCCTATTTCCGAATTGGGTTGTTTGTTTTTTGTGGATTCATTTTTATGATGACTACTTTAAACTGTCAGATAATTCGAATATCTATCATTGGCATTACATCTACTGGTGGTTTTTTTTTTTTTTCAGTCAGTTTGAGATCTTCTTGGTTCTTGATATGATGAGTGTTTTTGTTTTGTTTTGTTTTGTTTTTGATTAAAATTCGATGCTGCTCTACTAAGAGAAGAGAAGAGCTACCTTGTAACTGCCAGGTGGGGGTAGAAATCCACGTTTCCCATTAGGCTTCCATTAACACCTGAAAGAAAGGGCTCCATCTTACTTCTGGGCAAGGGTAGAAGTTATAGCTCCACAGTAGATTTTGCTGGTTGGGAGGGGCAGGAACACTTCATGAGTGTACTCCAAATGACCTCCCCTGACACCATGAGGTTGGAGGGTGGCCTCCTTACCACTGGGTGGTCATGAAGCCCCAATTCTTTGATAGACTTCCCATGATACCAGCAAGGTAAGGGGTGGGGTATTGAGGCCTCCTTACAGTCTTGCCAAGGCTCCTATCTGGGCATCTGTGGCCGTGGATGGGATGAGACCACAGTGTTTCCTGTGACTGGAAAGGCATGGTAGTGTTGAGATATTTTATTGTTGTCTATACCCATTGGCTTATTGGTTTCTGGGCTCTTTAGCTTTAAGTCTGGGATATACGAGGCAAAAAGAAAACCCAGGAAACTCATTGCCCTGTTGCTCTTTGTGTTCTGAGGTCCTAGCTGATTGCCTTCTTCTCTCCACCTTTCAGATTCTTATGTTTGTTTTATATTTAATGTCCAGGGGTTTTAGTTATACTTTCAATAAGAAATAGAGAAAATTGCATTTACTTCATCAATTCCATCAGAAGTCTAAACTACTGATTCATTTTTTAAATGGTTATAAGCCTATTCAGACTTTCTATTTTTATTCCAGTTGGTTTTAGTAAACTGTGTTTTTTCCAGGATACTGCCTACTTTATGTCTTCAAATTTATTGGCATAAAATTTTCATAGCAATTCTTTAATTTTGACGGTCTCTAATACATCTATAGTTACATCTTCTTTTCTTTTTATCATTTTGGTCATTTATTCCTCTCTCTTTTTCTCTCCCTCTCCCCTTTTAACATGCAAATTTTCACTTCTTTAAAATTACTTTTTCCCTTCTCTTTCTCCTTGATTCAAATTGGCCTTGGGCTCACTTTCTTTTCTTATCCTTCTGCATACTACACTGCTACTCTCTTAATTATTAAGCTCTTAGGTTAGCATCAGTCTTAGTAACAGAGCCTCAGGTGCGTTGACCATAGGAACAGAGTTTTGGTCACACCCATGAAGGCAGGTGGCCCTACCAGCGTCCCCTTGAAACCAGACAGAATAACACCATGACTGACATCAGGACCTGATGCAATGATCAAATGCCTTTTACCCTAGCCCTGACCAATCAATAGAGCCCATGACCCCAAGTCCCTTAGCTACTAATGAGTTTTCTCCTGTATAACCTCACCCCTAGAGGCCATTAGAGAGCCAGGTCTTTGAGTGCTAGCTCACCTGTGTCTCTGGGCTTGGTACCATTTCCTTATATAAACCTCTACTTTCTTTGCTGCAAACTCCTGACTGGGTGTCTTTTGGGTTTGATGCATGCAGGCAAAATGAACCCCCTGAGTTCGATAACACCTTTCCTTCCCTCCCACCTGTCCCCACTCAACTTTCCATTAGGCTTGGCAATAGTGTACATGCAGTCATCTTTTCAGAAGATCAAGTTTTCGGTTTGGTAATGCTATCCTATATCTTTTCTGTTCACAATGAATTAGTTATTGCTGCAATCATACTACATAACAACCCAGAATTTAGCATTTAAACAATGAGCATTTATTTCTTACTAAATGATGTGTAAGTCAGCTGCACCTGACTGGGCTAAGCTCACATTGAGGTTTCAGACTCTCAGTTACAGGTTGTATTCAAGTCTTATCCTCTTTGAATGCGCCTGAGGCATGTTCTCATGGTTACCAGCAGGTATGCAAGAGACCAAACTAAATTACACACACATATTCAAGTCTCCTGTTCCTATCAAATTTACTAACATTCCACTGGCTAAAGCAAGTTGATGGTGAAGCCCCTTTTCAATGGGGTAAGGAAGTATATTATGCTTGGTAATTTTGTAGTACTTTCTCATTGTAGGTAAAGGGTGTGGATGTATAATCCTGCTATAGGAGGGTAAAGAGCTGAGATCAATAATCCAATCTACCACAATTAATTGCTGACTTTATCTTCATTATCCTCCATATAATTATTTTGGACTCTGTACTCTTTATAAATTTCTTGAGTTAGATGATTAACTCATAAATGTTCAGACTTCTTTGAGCATATGAGCATATGAGGGTGTAAATTGCTCTAAAGACACTTTAGCTGCACCCCATGAGTTTCGATATTTAAATTCTTATTATTGTTCAGTTGAAATATTTTCTAATGTCCTTTACAATATTGTCTTTGACCCCAAAACTACTTAACAGTGTAGTTCTTAAGTTTCCAAGTATATTTTATATTTTCATTATTGCTTTCTAACTTAATGGTAGTGTAGTCAGATAATGTATTCTGTATGATACTAATTTTTTTAGAGTTTGTGAAGACTTGTTTTGTGGCCTAATACATGGCTAATTTTCATAAATAGTCCATTTGTAGTTGAGTAAGATTTATATTTCTTAATTTAGGGTATAGCATTCATGTTATCAATAGTTTCTAAACATGTATTAATTTTTTATTTGCTTGATCTGTCAAAACTAAAATATTTTTTTAAATATCCTATTATTGTAGACTTAACATATTTCCTTGCAGTTCTCTCAAGTGTTTGCATTGTATATTTTGAGGCTATGTTTTAGGTAGATAATGTTTAGAAACTGTATCTTCCTTACAAATTGAAATTTTATGATTATGGAGTAACCTTCCTTAAAGCAAAAAAAAAAAAAAAAACATTTCAAGAGTTAAAAGTCTTGTCTCACTTTGAGATAACAATATCAGCTTTGTTCTGGTTAGTATTTGCCTGATGTTATCTTTTTCTATTCTTTTATGAGTTGCCTTTCTATTACTTTATGTTTGTTTGGTTTGTTTGCTTGTTTAGCTCTCTTGTTTCACATTTTGATGTAATAGAATCCACACATGTTTTCAACTTTTCATAAACTATAAAACAAACAGGAAAAGGTATATGAAAGGAATTTCTACACAGGCATCTAGGCTAGATAAGCTGTGGCACGCATTCAGAGCACATAATGAAAATAAGTTTAAAAATAACTTAGTCATTTGGAGAAACCAAAATTGCTTAGAAATGTCATGGTGCGTGCAGTGAATAGTTGAAATCTAGTGACAATTTGTTCATATAACTATTTTTCAAATGCCTTCCAGTAAGAAAAGACCAATATCCCTTGTTAGAAACTCCTTTCCATTAACCTTTATTGCACCATGATTTAAAATTAAACTTAAGTTTTTTATTCCCTTGAAGCTAACATTGTTTGAAGAATTTAATAAAAGTTTCAAGAAAATTTAAAACCTTTTTAAAGGGGAAGAGATTAGATAGACTATTTTTGCAATGGTTGAAGATTAATCCTAAAATTCAACAGCATTTTGGAATAAAGTATAAGTTTAGTGAAACAATAATTTTCTTATAAATAGAGAAATAAAAAATGAGAACAAAATGCTTTATTTCAAAACCTTCAAAATATCATATCTAAGAAATATACACCCCTGCTGCTACTCCAAGTTGTGACAATTTCAGTTTCTAGCTCAGTGATTAGTCTGTATTTCTTTCCATTCTGAAATAACTTCTGGCAATCAGAAGGCTTGTTGAGTTTCATGAATTTCGTAGAGGTGTCCTTTACAGACTTGGAAATATCCTTGATGAAGGACTCATTGCTTGTTATGTACATTGGGAAATGGTCAATGGCTTTGTACAGAATATAAATATATGTTTTGTGATGGTACACTGTTTCTTTGCTATATAAAACAGGTCCCACAGGAAAAAGAGAACTCACATGTCATTTGACATGGGTTGCAGAATAATCCACAGTAGATTCTAACAAGGCCCCAGCACTTTCAACATGTAAGACTTTGAATGTCATGTTAGTATTACAGTGACCAAAGCAGAGAGAATATGGAAACTGAAGGGAGGTCAGACAGTTTGGGTCCACAGACAAACCAGGGCTTAACAATGAAGTCTGCACGTTTGCTCCAGGACAAAATGCAATACTTGATGTCAATGTGTCTGTTAACCTCAAATATTGGAGAATAAACCAGCTTCTGTGTACTGGTAATTCCCATGGGATCCACTTTTAGTAAAAATTCCCCTGGAAAGAAGCCTGTGGGTCCCTTGTTTCATTGTGTTTATTTTCAATATGCAATGTTTACAGTAAGATTGGATTTCATCAAATTCTGAATAAAACGATCTGTGGGCAATTTTTTATCCTGCCATTCTTCAGCCTGAGTGAAGCTTCCTTTTAGTTTCCCATCAGATTCACTTTCAGAACTGTTCTCAGAACTGCTGTCCTCTTCTGACTTAGAGTCCTTTGAAGTATCTAGGTTAGGGCAAGGGCAGTCTTTTTCTTCTGAAGTGGCAATGTAATTATTATCAGTTGGATTTTTGTTATTTAACTGATTGGTAGCAGCATCTGACAGCATTTTGGGGACAAGAAATAGCGGCATAGTGTCTGCAAACTGTTTGGAGTTGATTTTCTTCTTTGCCATTTTGGTGACATTTTGGGGTCATAATCCCCAAGCAGGTGAAACCCTGGGGATATGTCTCAGATTTCTGAGGCTAGCATGAACTTCTGTATGCATACTGTGTTGCTATCGAGTTCATATAACTTGTCACACATGTGTCATAATGTCTTCATTTAGAAAATAGAACCCACGAAGTCCCTTGCCATCACTGTTTCCCTCTGAATTTTAAATGCCAATATGTTATTCTTATCCTTATTCATTAGCTTTTTCTCTCTAGCTCACCATATCTTGCTTGCTGTCTCTTGTGTACATTCACACTCTCCTGTTACCCCAAAACTACCTTCTCTGAGTTCACATGAACATTCAGTCCCTGAACCTATGCCATTTATCCTAATCTATTAGCTCCCTTCCAAATTCTCTTCTTCCCCCATCTATCACTTTAAGCACTCTATTACCCTCAACTCAAATCTTGCTCAGTTCTCCCTACATGTACTTGACAAATCTCCAACTTTTGTTCAATTCCATTGTTCACTTTTTCTCTTCCTCTCACCAGCCTATTCTGGACTGCTACAGACAATCATAAAACCACAAGGCATGAAGCCACCACAAATTCTCTGCTCTTCACTCATCAGAACCCCTCTCCAGCAAAGGCATACCTTAACAAATCTTTCAACAATTGCTTCTCACATTTTCCTCAAGAGTGAACTATGGTAGACATTGTTGGTTGACTTCCTGGTATCTGTTCTCCCCATTTCCTTTCAAAGACACCCAGATTTTCCTTGGAGGAAGTACTCCTTTCCCATTATCAATGATGTAGTTTGATTGGGTTTGACCTCATTCCCATCTCCAGCAGTAGACCTAGATGGGCTTAAGCTAACTGGCTCTCCTGTATCCCTAGTCACAGAGATTTATTTGTTTATCACCAATAAGCACACTATCTATTTGGGCCAATGAGACACCAGCAGACAGTTGTAAGGCCTTCTGGGATATAAGTTTTCTCTCTCTTCTGCAGGATCCCTTTGGGAGACCTTCTCTTCCTGGGGGTTGCCACATGGGTATGGTCCCTATAACTGCTGAAACATGAGGAGCAGGGTGGACAAGAGAAAAGCAGGAGACAAATGGAATCCTGAACCTCTGGGCCAAACTATGCCTATACTCAGGTCTGCCTTTAGATTGCCAAGTTACATCAGTTGGTAAATTTTCTTGCTTCCTTTTTTAAAAAGCCAGTTTGTGCTGAGCTTTCCATTCTTGCATCCTAACTCATTCTTCATTCCAAAAGTTTACAGCTACCCTCAAATCCCCCATTTTACTACAATCCCAGCAAATGATCTTGCCTTTTGGTTCAAGAGGGAGACAGAGGCCAGCTAGTGGGAACGCCATCAACTTTTTCTCCTGGCACTTGCAAGTGTTTCTGATTCTGAACATATCTTCCTCTTTCCTTCTAGTCTTTCCCCTGCATCTCCTCAGGAACTCAGCTTCTCCTGTATCTCCATCTTCTTTTTTCCCACTAGTTCTTTCCATTCGCCTTTCATTCTAGTTAGAGTGCTTCTCAATGTAAAAATAGTCATAACATTTCTCAACTCCACCTCCTCATGTTTCTGTATTTCTTTTATCCTTCTCTGCCAAATTTCTTAAGGGGGATAGGGGAGTGTACTATCATAAATAACTCATTTGGAGGCATGCTTTAATGAAGATCTATGAACATTCAAGAGTTTCTACTCAGTAAGCAGGTTTACAAGGGGTGGGGGTGGGGAGCTCAACACAGAAACCTAGACAGGAGACATAGATTGGGGCACCAGTGGCATTTGTTATCACGGAAACCACTGAAGTTTGTGGGAGCTCCCAGAAAGTATGAGGAATGAGAATAGAAGAAGGCTAAAGTGGAGTTTTGGGGGATGTGGATGTAGCAGAAAAAGGTCATGTTTGAATAAGACCCATGATGAAAAGCTCAGTGGTAAGAGAAAAATTGTCCCAGAAGCCAAGTGAAGTGTGCTCCAAGGAGGAAATGGTCGGTCAACTGCTCCTCAGAAGTTCAGTGATAGGAAAGAATCACTGGGATTGGTAGTATCTGGAGTTCCAAAGTGGCAGGGACAGAAGTCAGCTTTCAGTGGGGTGGGAGAGTAAATAAGAGGTAAGCAAGGGGAAGAGAGAGCAACTGTAGATCATTTTTTCTCCCTTTCCAGCTGTCTTAGTTTGGATTTGTCCAAAAACAGATCCTGGACAAGTAGTTGGGTACAGAGATTCTATTTAGGAGGTGAACCCTGGGAGCACAAGTGAAATATGGTAATGGAGACAGGGCAGGAGAAAAGGCAGTAAAGGGAGCATTAATGGACATGACTGTCATGCACAACTGAGTGCCATGCTACTTCTCCCTTCTGGGCCCCGCTGAGAAAATGTGTGAATCAGGTCTCAGAATGGTTCCCCTGGACAAGTATCATTGATTTGTATGTTCTCTTTTTTTAGGGTTGCCTCTGGAGGCATCCTCCCCACCAATGCTTGCCCCCTCATATTTGCCAAGAGAGCTCCCGTGGCATCTGAGAAAAACCTCAGGTTCCAAATAGGAAGAATTCACTATGATGGAGCTGGAAATCACAGCTTCTGTGAACACTGGAGGTACAGGAAGTGTAAGGTGGGTCATGGTTTTGACCATACCAATCACACCCATGACCCCCTTATCCCTTCACAAAGTCACATGGCTAAGGAAATAGAAGATGGCCTTTTGAAATGTAACTCCAGATAGGCATGGGATAGAGACTTTTAGCATAACAGATAAAATGAGAAATTTAGTATGTCAGTGGGAGATTAATTCTTGGAGAGATTGGAGAGGTCCCACTGAGTTGCAGATAAAAACTTTTCTCAATCTCACATTCTCTTTTTGAAGTGGGTGCCAGAATTAGGGGCAGGAAGAGGGAGAAGTGCAGATGTTATCACGATGCTCTGCCCTTTGACCCTTTGTTACAGAAGAGTGGGGAGGAACAGGGTCAACCCCTTCTTAGGTCATCTTACTATATTTTTGTTCTCTATGGCCAAGCTCGATATACTCTATATTAAAATAGAGAGCACAATAACTTGGACTTTTTTTCTTGTATGTACAGTATCATCATAGTTTCTCAACATTTATTGATCATGCACCATGTGTTAGGAGCTGGAGGAAAAGTTTGCCCTAAAGGGTGAGCAATGAACCTGAACCTTAGACCTTTTATAGAAATGACTGGCTGCAGGACTGTGACAGCACAGTCTTGAAACAAGCATGGGAGTAACAGGAACCAGCCCTCTCTACTCTCATCTCTATCCCCAAAGGTCAAGGATAGAAGAAAAACAAGGTGTGATCAGGGAAATAATAAAGCACAGAGGGTTGGAAGAAGCTAGCAGTGCTTAAAGCTGAGCTAAAACTTTGTAGAGTTCTGAGTCCCATGAGCAATCTCTATCTGCACAAAGTTGTCTCCCTTCATTGTATTGTGCAGGCAGAATTGTGAGGGTGCACATATATGCCTTCTGAATACACACTCTGGGGGAAAGGAAAACAGTCAAAAATGGCAGAGCCAGGTAACCTGGGGTAGACTCTTAGGAAGAGTGATCCCAATGGTGGTCATGGGAATGGAGCTCAATCAATACCTGGACACCTGTGACCTTGGGTCTTCCCTGGATGACTTCACTTTTGGTATCTTTGCCTGATGACCCCTCACACATTTCTGTAGACTCTTTTTGTGTCTAGCATGAATATGTCTACATTTTCTTGCAGAAAAATGTTTGATTACTAAAGGCTTCCTTAGACACCAAGGTATGTAATATAGTCATATACCTTTGCATACATATATAATGTATATAATACACAGCATATGACTCTTTAAAACTCTAAAACATTTATAAACTTCAAAATCTATCTGGCTCCTAGGCCTTCAGATAAGAGATTTTAGACTTGTGTTCTTGTTCACTTCAGCTCCATAATGTTCTTTAGAAAAGAGATAGGGAGTATTATGTTTTTCACTTATAATTAATAGACTTTCTATACCTAGAATTTGACTTTGATATAAAATTTAAAGTTATTTTAACTCTAGGTTGGTTTAAGTATCTCCCAGCCTCTTTTGAATATCACACAAGATTGTGAAAGACGATAGACTATAGTACAGAATTACAGCAGGAAAGAGATTAAAGATAAAGGGATACACAAAGAGAATTTGCTGAAAAGACTATTTGAGGGGTATAGTTAGGGTCAAGGACACAAAGAGAGGACTGTGCTGAAGAGCATAGATTGCAGAGCAGAACTTTTAGGTTCAAATCCTAGCTTCACCACTTATTAGCTGTATGTTCTTGAATTAATTACTTAACCTCTTTGTGTTTAATTGATTATTTGCAACCACCATCCTGTGAAGTAAGTTTCCCTTTGACATATGAGGAAACCAGGGAAGTTAAAAAATTCACCCAAGATTAGGTACTGAACTTGTGGCAAGTGAGGACTGGCAGTCAGATCTACCTATTGCCAAGCTAGGGCTCTTTCCAATTCATTACCTGCCTTATTCAAAGAGGTTTGCCCCTCCCTGACTCCTCCAGGATTGAAACATGTCACATGGTATTCCAGGCCCAGCCAATTCTCAAACAAACAGGAAGAGCTTCTGAGACGTTTCTAGAAATATCAACCTCTGATATTCCTTGTTTCATATCTCCACCCTGATAATTACCCCAACTCGATTTAACAAACAGCAATTACATGATCCAGACAGTGTAACTTGATTTTGCCTTCAGAGGAATTGGGCATGAGTGAGTGAATTTGATCATCTTAGGAGAATTAGAGGCTATTTTCTAGTTCAAAAGAAGAACCAAAAGTGAATTGCTTTTCTCCTGAATTCATGAATTTTAACATACTGAACTGCAATATTCTGCAGGTGGGAGTAAAATGAAGTCGCATGTAATATCATCTCTTCCCTCCTGCACTTGGTGGGAAGGCAGAGCCCATGGAGTAGGTATCCACACCTCTCTCTCATCCTGCCCTTTGCTTCCCTATCAGTGTTTTTACCAGGTGGAAACCAAATGGAAGCCTAAGGGCAAGAGAGTCCATGAAATCAACCACTTAGAGCAGAGAGCAGCCCAAAGACAGGAAGAAAAATGATCCCAGGTAAAGGCGAAGCAAATGGAGAACAAATAATCCAGAATTCCACCAATATATATATCAAAGGGCATCCCTTTCCTATAATGGGGATAGGTGATATCTTTAAAAAATAGTAACTCACAGGAGGAATTCACAACACAGTGTATTAATTATCTACTACTGTGTTATAAGTTACCCTAAATGTTGGCTTAAAACAATAAACACTCATTATCTCAAGTTTTCTGAGGGTCAGGAACCTGACAGTGGCCAACTGGGTGGTTCTGGCTTAGATATCTCATGAGATGGCAGGCAAGACATTTGCAGGAGCTTCAGTCATTTGAAGGTTGGACTGAGGTTGGAGAATCTGAATCCAAGATGACTAACTCACATGGCGGTTGGCAGGAGGCCTCAGATCCTCGCTGGCTGTCATCAGGAGGTTCCAGTTACTGGTCATGTGGACTTCACCAAAAAGCTACTCCTAACATGGTAATTGGCTTCTCCTAAAGTGAGTAATTCAAGAGAGCAAGGAGAAGGCCATGTTGGCTTTTGCTAACTACATTCAGAAGCCTAATACCATCACCTTTACCACATTACATTTGTTAGAATTCCTAAGTTAGGCCACATTTAAGAGGAGGGGAACTAGGTTCCACCTTTTGAAGTGAGGAGTACTTAATAATTTAGGAACCTATTTAAAACCACCATATACTCAGAAGGAGATTAAGAGTGGAAAGGCAGATAATATCTTAGTATTATTATGTAAATAGTTGACCCCAGAAACCAGTACTTTGAGAACTGCTAAATTAAAGAGGTATTACAAACTCTCTTTCTCTTAATTTTGCTGATTGAAGAAGACTAAACAAGAAAGTGCTGAAGTTCACATTTCATAATTCTGTGAGTATAGCTAAAATGCACAGACATATAAAGCTACAATAGCTGGTTTCAGTATGCAGTGGGAGTGACATACAAGGAGGAGTCATCCAGAAGAATGAAAAAGTCTGATTGGCATATTAGAGCACAAGGAGAATTTTATTCCTGTATAAGATTTTTTATTGTTCACCAATATCTGCTTCCCTTCTCTGCAGGAAGGCTAAGTTTTATTTTCTTTGGAAATTAGATGTGGCCATGTGACTTGCTTTGAGCAGAGTGATGTGTGGTATTTCCAGGAAGAAGTTCTATGAGCCAGTTTGCTCTTTGCCACACTCTTTCTGTCTTGGTAATCACCAGTGTTCCATGTGGATATTAGCTGCCCCATCCACTTGGGGACCAGGGTGAGGACAACATTGACAGGAAGCAATTCCCGGCTGATCCTTGCTGAACATACAGCACAAGTAAGAAGCAAACATTTGTGGTTTTCAGTCATTGAGATGTTGAGATTATTTGTTATAATAGTGCAATCTATCTCATCCTGACTGATAAAACCACCTCACTAGAAAGGCAAGCCAAAGATCCAAATGCACCATTTAATGCACATTTATTTCGGAGCTTACTGTGCATTAAACACCACGCTAGAAGTTATGATTCTAGATTATTTAGATTTGGCACCAACCCTCAAAGGGCTTATATTATAGAAGGCATGTAAATAAACTGTCACTCTGTTGCAATTTCCACTATTTTAGCAAAGGCGAATCTAGGGTACTATGGGAGGGAGAAGTCATTGAGTCCTACATCAGACAAAATCAGCAGGAAAGAGAGTATACTTAGCTAAAAGTTTTGAAGGGACATTTTACTGAAGGGACCATTTTTGAGGTATAGCCAGGCTTAGCGTAGCTACAGGGATGTTGAGGCATCTATGGCCATCAACAAGGGAAAGCCAACCCCACCCCAACCTGAAGGGACAAGGGCAGAAAGTGGTATTACTAGACTTGGTAAGAGCTGGACTCATTGCAGAGAGGCTGTGTAACACCAACTATAGTTCCAGAAGGGCACAGTCATTGCCAGAAACACAGCAAAACAGCCAGGGAGCAGGAGGAATAAATGCTGACTTCTCTCCTTTTCTGCTCTCTGATCTCCTGCTCATGCCTCCTATTGGCCAGATCCATCTGGAAACCAAGGACAAGGGGATCTGAGTGATGCCATCGAAGCAGTTGGGAGAGGTCAACCTCTTAATCCTCAGAGCAGGATGGGGAAAATCAGGAAGTGAGTCTGGAAAAGCAAATAGAGAATATCCTGAACATGGTCCAAAAAAGGCGGAATATCATTGAAATAATATTTCAGATATTGTAACAATAGTTAAACAGTATTTTCTAATTTTTTTTTATTTCATTGATTAATTAAAATGCCTGAATTTGTAAAGATAGTCCACAGCTATGGTTGGAATAGGGAAGGAGTGTAGAGGTCTGGATACTTGAGGTTCCTATAATGAGAGAAAGGTAATGAGCATGTAACCATAAATCTCATCTTGAATTTTTCGTTTTCAATACTTTATTTTGTTTAAGAGAAGTTTTACGTTCACAGAAAAATTAAGAGCAAGGTCTAGAGGTTTCGCATATGCCCCTCCCGTGACATGCACAACTCTCTCCATATTGACATCTCCCACCAGAATGGTACACTTGTTACAATTGATGAATCTACATTAACACATCATAATCACCTAAAGCCCATAGTTTACAATAAAATTCATTCCTAGTGTTGTGCATTCTATGGGTTTGGACAAATGTATAATGACATGTATCCCCATTATGGTATCATATAAAATAGTTTCATGGCCTTAAAAATCCTCTATGGTCCACCTATTCATCTCTCTCACCCCCCTACAAAGCCCTGGCAACCCCTGATCTTATTGTGTCCACAGTTTTGCCTTTTCTAGACCTATACAATTGGAAACATACAGTATATAGACTTTCCAGATTGGCTTCTTTTACTTAGTAATATGTGTTTAAGGTTCCTCCATGTCTTTTCAAGTCTTGGTAGTTCATTTCTTCTTACTACTAAATAATAGCACATTGTCTAGTTTATTTATCAGTTTATTTATCCATTCACCTACTGAAGGACTTCTTGTTTGCTTCCAAGTTTTACCTTGGATCTTTTTTTTTTTTTTTTTGATGGGAACAGGGGTGTTGGAGATGAAAGACAGGTAGGGAGAGAATAGATGGTAGGATAAGGAGGAAAGTATCTGCTAGCCAGAGATCAGATCACTAGAGGTAAATCGTAAAGTAGAAGTTGCATCATAGTTTTCTAACCTAGCCTCAGAAGTCATGCAGTCATTTCTGTCATATTCTATTAGTTACAAGACAGTTACAAATTCACCCAAATCTAAGTGGAGAAGAATTAACTCTATTTTCTGAAAGGGAAAACAAGGTTCTAGAACAGTGATGAGCAGTAGAGTAGCCACTAGTGACACATGGCTATTTACACTTAAATTAATTAAACTTTAATTGGTATGTTTGCCAAAGGAGAAATGCACAAGGCTGAAGGGGTTAAGGAAGATTTATTGTAGCAGAGTGACAGCCTGGCTGACCTGAAGATGGCATCAGCCTCAAATGTGAGGGGACCTGAAATTTTTCTTTTTTTCTTTTTTCTTTCTTTCTTTCTTTCTTTCTTTCTTTCTTTCTTTCTTTCTTTTTTTTTTTTTTTTTACGTCTACAGCACTTCGTCTTCCTAGGTGGTCTCTCATCCAAGTACTAACCAGGCCTGACCCTGCTTAGCTTCTGAGATCAGATGGGATCAGGCATGTTCAGGGTGGCATAGCCGTAAACCTGAAACTTATATGGAGCTTGAGGTGGGATTTTTGGTGGAACTATTTTAGGCAGGTAAATTGGTTGTGATGGGAGGAGTGTCCAATGAAATGGAAGGTAAGCATGTAGCATTGCCAACCTGGATACAAGGTCTGGTTCCCACACAAAGGTAAGGGAGGAGTCTGGTTCCCAAACTATGGGAGCAGGGATAGGGCCCTCCTAGACCTAACATTAATAAAATTAGAAATTCAGTTCCTTAGTCACACTAGTGACATTTCAAGTGCTCAATAGCCACATGAGGACAATCACATACAATTTGGATGAAGAGGGTAAAATCTATAAAGGCTTCATGCAATTAGTGGCATTTTAGACAGGCTCAAAGAGTGGGAATACTGCATAAGGAAGCAAGATCATCTTCAGGGGCTCATTTCAAAGATTTAATACCTACAGTTTAATTCCTTCTACTGCTCTGGTTTCTGGTCAACGGGTAGATATTCCTCTTCCTATCCTACCACCCTTCTCTCTCCATTTGTCTTCTGTTCCTCACTTCCCAAGTAAGATCTACAATGAAATACTCATCTGGATTAGCCAGATGGTCTTTAAATGCAATGACAAATGTTCTTATAAGAAGGATGCAGAGACAGATTTAAGACAGAAGAGAAGCAGACCATGGAATGAAAACAGATGGAAACAGAGCCATAGGGGAAAAATGCTACGCTGCTGGTTTTAAAGATAGAGAAAGAGACCACAAGCTAAAGAATGCAGCTCTGAATGCTGGAAAAGGCAAGAGAAACGCATTCTTCCCTAGAGTCTTTGGAGGGAACATTGTAGTCAACATCTTGATTTTAGTACCGTATAACTCCTTTCTGACTCTGGCCTCTAGAACTGTAAGAGGATAATTTTGTTTAAGCCACCAATTTGTGGTGACTTGTAGCAGTCATAAGAAGTGTATATAGCTGGGAACAGAGCTGATTAAGAACCAACACATAGACTGGGGATCTCTGCTTCCTCCAAATTCTAAGAACTTGCTATTGGCTCTAGGTTATTATGTCATAATGCTTCTTCTCCGTGGTTGAATCCTCTCCTGAAACTCTTCGGGCCTCATACCTGCAAAATAGAAAAATGTTTTTTGTCCTCATCACCTCCACACCAGTTACCCTGACAAACCCACACATCAAATTTAGCAGTGGACAGAGCTTGAACAGTCCTCAGTGGGGCCTCAGACCCTTTGCAAATAGACTTCTGTCTGGCCTTTTCCCACCAATTTTAAACATACCCAGACATCCCCTGACCATCTGCAATGTGTCTTAATTTGAATAACATCATAAAAAACTCACCTTGAGTCTAAGGCTAAAATCACCCCAGCTTTTCTGACAGTCTGTCTGCATTTGTACAAATTAGTTATATGTAGTCAGTCATTCTTTCCTCCTCAGTAGTCTGCCAATTCTTCAAGACCAGGAACTGTATCCTAATTTCCTAATACACACTTGGCAGCTAGGATGTTCCAGTCAATGTTTGATTCTTGCAATTCCACAATGACAACAGATAGACTGATTTGAGCATAATGAATCTTAGTACGTAGATTAATTATTGAATGTGCATTACCATCCAAAATCTTGGAAGATTATAGCTCTATTTTTGAAAGAGAGAAAGAGATATTCCCTCATTACTGATACATACTGAATCTTGACTTTAGGAATCAGATTTTCCTGGGTTTAACCCCAGTTTTGCCACCTATCAACTATTGACTTTGGAATAATTACCTAACCTTTCTAAGCCTCAGTTTCCCTAGCTGAAAAATTAACATTCTATTAATTTTAGGATTATTTTAAGTATTAAATGATGCCTATCATTGTACTTGTCATGTAGGAAGCATTCCAAAAATTATATCCGCTCATTCTATGACTTCTTCCCATATATTATTTTTGTTTCTTTTCTTTTCTTTCTTTTTCTTTTTTTTTTTTTTTTTTAATGGAGAGGCCAAGATTGTTAATATCCTTTTGGGGCACAATTTGGAGAAGTGTATCTTGAAAGAGGGAGCTGACCATCATACCACCAGGGCCTAGACTGCAGTGAAGAGAGTAAGGTGAGTTACAAATGTGCAAGGTCAAATCTTGTTTTCATATAAAAAGCTGATATTTTGTTCATTATGGCTGACTTTTCAAAATATTGCTTTAAAACTTTACTTATCTTGATAACCTACTTTTTTGGCACTCTCAAATTTTTTGCCCAAAGTAACCCTTCATTCGCTTGGCCTTAGTCCTGCTCTGCTTGCAGCACTTTGTGCCAGTCACACTACGACTTAAGCACAGAACCAGGGCGGCCAGAGAAGCCTGTAGGACAAGACCTGGGCTCTCCTCTGAGCTTGAACTCGCGCTTTCCAAGCCCTTGAACTCCTTACCCAGCTAAGAGCAGAGGGAGTGGACTACAACACCCAGTAGGCTGCGCGGCACGGCCCACGACCCCGCCCCCGCCCCGCCCCGCCCCCTCTGCACAGACCAAGGCAGCGAGCCCAGAGTTAGAGTGTTCCCGAAGCCGACCTCCTAAGGGAGTCACGCTCAGGACAACGGGCCTCATGGCAGCACGACCGGTGTCCCAGATGCTGCTGCGGGTCTTGAGGTCCAGCGTCCGGAGCTGCAGCTCAGGGACTCCAGTGATGAAACCCTGTCCCGGGGAGTCCTCCCAGTCTGCTACGGAGGTAAGCCATTCTGTGTTCCCGGGATAGGGTGGCCTGGCAAGCTTCCCCTTATGCCGAGAGAAGCACACCCGGCCGTCTGTGGCCTCTTCTGGGAGGGACCCCTCGGCGCTTAATTGGGGGTGGGTGGAGGCATGGAATGCTCTCTAGACTGCCTATTTTCACCCCATTCCCCAGCGCGGGGGAGCAGGGGGAGGGGCGCTCCTTGAGATTTTTGCCTAAAACTCCCTGCCCACCCAAGCCGTGCAACCCGTTCCAGGTCTGAGTGGCTACCAGAGATAGGGAGCAGGCAGGTAGGACTTTGAATCCTGTGAGATGTTATTAGTATCCCTCAGGCTTGCCTCACACTCAACCTCTTAAACATTTTCCTCCCTATCCCCTAGTGGAGGTTGTTTGTGTATGATCAGGTGTTCTTGTGTGACACTGACTGAAAATGTCACCTTGGTACCACCAATAGTTGTCACTTCTGTAGTCACAGGGCTCTGTTTCCTCTTCATCTTTCTTAGGAGGGTTGGGCCTCATTCTAGAGCAGCATGGAGCAGGAGAACCTGGGCTCTTCCAGGTTAAGGATTCTGGTTTCTCTTTAGAGTTGGTATAGCCTCCCTCAGTCCTTGACAGCACCCTCAGAGTGATTCCTATCACAGTAAGTTTTAAGTTTGTTCTTTTGTTCATATAGGGAATAATTTTGGGAGAAGCGTCTCTTCTCATTTGTGAAACCTTTTTTTCTAGACCCATCTGGTTATTCTTTTCCCATGTCCTACCATAAAGCTTAGCTTCATATCCTAGGAGAGGGCCTCAGCTTAACTTGCTGTTCCCAAATCTGAACCCCTCTGGGATCCTCAGATAGCAGGCCGCATTGATGGAAAGTTTACAAGTGTTTCAGTATCCTTGAACACTGAACTTCATTGAGGGAAAAATAGGAAAGCAAAGATTGCTGTGAGATCTTTAAACAATTCAGGAAAAGGGAAGTTTCTTCTTCCTCTTGCCCCTGATTTATTTTTGTATCTTTCATGAGAGGACCTGTGCTAAGTGTTTTAGTCCTCATAGTAAATCATGTTAAATAAGAAGAGTGTATTTCAGGTGCGAGGGCTTTATTGAAGTTAACTTCAATAAAATAAGGAAGCAGGAGCTCAAACTCTAGAGCCTGTGCTCCTGCTTCTTCCCTGTGGGGAGAACAGTGGGAGAGGCCTATCTCTTCCTTCATACTGTGAGGGGAGCCATAATTAGTAGATAAGAACATGGATGCTGGAGCAGAATGCATAGATTTGAATCCCAGCCCTCCCACTTACTAGGTATGTGAACTTCACCTCTCAGTGCCTCAGTCTTATCTGTAAAATGGGAATAGTAGTGTCTATTCCATCAGGTGGTTATAGGGATTAACAGAGTTAATGTACACACACCCACATACTTAGAACAAAGCCTGGCACGTGTAAGTGCTGAATTCTGTATGTTCATTGTAATTACTATCTTTGCTCCCCATGCTGTGTCCCATCAGTCCCTTCCCACCTAAACATTCAAGATAATCATTCTGTCAGCTATTTGGTCACAGACCTCCCATCCTGGATGCTCCTCACTAGGGTTATCTTCAGCGGACAGGTTGTTCCTTGAGTGCTGGATGCCCCCCTGCCTTTCTAAGTATTTCTCCACAGCACTTAACATGGTGCTCTGCAGGTAATGGAATCAACATATATTTTTGGCTGTTTGAAATAACTAGTGAGGGGGCACATGAAATAGACGATAGAGTAATGGATAGGGAGTCCTGTTTTCACCTTTACTCTGCCTCTAATTTCACCTGGCTCTTGGGGCTTTCACTTTCTCTCTCTCCATGTCCTTAAAACCAGAGTGTTGTGCCAGCTTTACACAGTGGGAACGTATACAGAATGTCTTTGAGAGAATCTCAGAGGTGAGACAAATTTGGAGATAAATATATATTCAGCCTATCCCCAGAGATTGCCAGTTGGCAAGAGCAGAGGTGACAGCATCTGGGACCCCTATCCTGTCTTGTCTTTCCTTCCTGCAGGGTGCTTTCCGCCCCCCAACCCCCTTTCAGGGCCCTGGCCCTCTAATTTGGTATCGGAGGTGCTTGGAGAGACAGAGGGGAAGAGGAGAAAGCCATGGGGTAAATAACATTTTTGGTGCCAGGGTGTGGGTGTGAGAGAGAAGTGAGCTGTGGAGTGGGAGCTGACTGTGAGGACAGTGGCAAGGAGGCCTTGGGGTTGGTTCAAGGATAGGTTGAGCAACTACTACAAATAGAAAGGGCAAGTGGTAGTGTATAGGTAAATGGGGAGGTGGGAGGGAGAAATGCAGCTACCTGCCGTCCTGATTGGGGTGGCCCAGACAGTCTACTCTGGAGGGCTTACCCCAGTCCAGACGCACTACACCCATCTTTATTTCACTCAGGTTCCATGCAGGCTTTTTTGGTGCCAGAGGGCTCGCCTCAGGACCTGGGCCTGCTGCCTTGGGGCAGGGGAGAGAGGAATGTGCTGGGCAGAGGCACCCAGCTGTTCAAAGGGCCAAAAATAACAGAAGTTGGAGAGCAGGTTATAGAGGAAGGAAATGCATGCAGGAGAAAGTAGAAGGGGATAGCAGGACCTGGCCTGGAGCAGGGACACATGGAGGGAGAAACGATAGAGGGAAAGCAGAGGGTTATCTTGACTCTCAACCTGCCCAGCTCCTCAAAATCCTTACTTGAGAAGAGTGTGACACTCCTTGCCAGGAACCATGGGTATGATGACCTCACATTTAGGGTGAAGGAAGGAGAAGGAGCTAGGCCTGGGCCTGGCATTTTGCTAGGTTCTTCTCATCTAGTAGAGATTGATTTTGAGGCACTCCAGGTATACATCATTGCAAATAGTAGGTAAATTGGGGCTACCGATATTTGAGTTTTGCATGTGCTTTTTCTGCTGCGTAACTCTGCACTCTGTCTACACTCTAGCTGTTTGGGGGTTGGCCTTTATTATCAAAATCAAACACCCAAGGTTAGTGACTAACTACTAAGGGAGGCACTTTGAGGGCAGGGTCCCTTACTTAACTACTCCTTTATACCACCCTTCCCCACCCCACTCTTCCCCGGTCTTCACTGGGCAGGTAGACAAGATAACCAGTAACATATGGTAGGCTGCCAAGTGCTTGGTTATTAGCTCTAGTGTCTGTGGTCCTGGGGGTCTCAGACCCCAATGTCCTGTTTTGAGTAGTGTGATAGCAGGTCAGAAACCCCAGCCATGGCCCATCTACCTTTAAGTAGGATTGGAAGGCCAAGACCTTGCATGACTGGAAAAGCTGACAAAAGTGGGAAAACTAGTCATACCACACACAACAATTGCTCCTCATGAATATTTTTTTTGTTTGACTGGATATAAGTAAGTGGGCATTATATTAAGAAAATGGCAGCAATCACACATTTGGTACCTACTCAGTGGCAATGAACACCTCCAATTTACTTAGGTATAATTATTATCTACACTTTATGGATACGGAAACTTAAGGCTTAAAGAATTTAAGTGACTTGCTCAGCAGCTAGTTAGTAACAGAGCCAAGCTTGTAATTCAGGTTTACCTCCTCCAAAAGCCCTGTACTCAGAACCACAACAACTACCCCTGAAGTAAAATAACACCTGATCCTGTTGTGTCAGGGCCTGTGGTTCTGAGGCTGGGCTATAGAGTAGGAAGCTAAGCACTACAAACAAGAACCGAAGCTGGGGCCCATCCGGAGCAATTGAATCAGAATTGGTGGAACTCTGGCATTAGTATGTCTTAGAAGCTCTTTAGGTGATTTTGATATGCAAGCAGAGCTGAGAACCACTGTACTAGGTTAAACCATTTTGATAGTAGAACCCAGACAGGAAATCAAGATGATCACAATGTAAATGGGTTTTACACACACCTCTTTTCTCTTTGGATTAGGGACCTGCCTACTTGTTCCTTGACACAGAAGTTTGATACTTGCTATGAACATCCTGTATAGATACAGGGATACCAAGTCAGGCAGGAGGGCTTCCCACAGAGGGAAAACAGCTTGGTCCAGGCTGGGGCCCTAGGTATAGGATCCACTAAGGCCATTCTACTTCTGACATGTTCCAGCCCTTTCTGGGTGAGAAGTATTGTTGTCTACCCTTCCTGGTGGTAATTCCCTCTGGGTCCAGGGCATCTTTGACTAATATTGATTATTTTTTTTTCTCTAGGAAATTGAAGGGAAAGGCAAAAACTAGAAGAATGAAAGTAGGGCATGCAGTGTGGGAGAAAAGGCAGAGTTGAAAATTGTTAATATCCACGTGATGAATTTGCAAGTCTTGAAGAGAGGTAGTGGGAGAGTGTGTATATGTAGGAGGCTAAGCTGGGTCAGGTACTGGCAGTACCAGAGTCTGACTAAATCTAGATAAGGTCACCCCAGGTCTCAAAAATGAAATTCGGCCTGCCCCTCCCCTGGTCAGAACAGAGTGCCTAATTCCATTCTTAATTGCCCCATTGCACTGCTTGCTCCTGGGTTTTATGTTGAGTCATACTCCTTGGTCCTCTCACTTGCTTCCAATTCCTGGATTTATGTTGTCTCCTCTCTCACCCAGCCCCCTCCCCTATATGTTAAGATGAGGGTGAGGCAGGGGGCATCTTGCCAAGTAAGAAGGTGGGGTCTGGAGTGATTAACAAATTAATAAACTGCAAATAGCTGTGGATGGAGAAGAGGGTGCAACTACCATAAATCCAGATTCCCAGGTATCTTGTCTCCTGGACTCTGGTGGCCAATGGGACCGTTGACTCTGGAGCATCCCCTGCCCCACCCCCAAAGTAACCAGTAGAAAGGCAGTGGAGTGAGCAGGGAAGAGGAAAGGTATTATTATGATTATAGTAGACTGCAGTTCAGAGAAGTGACTGCTGCTTACTTGTCATGACTTGTCATGGGACTGGGAGAAGGGTTTCTTGGAGAACATGGAAAACTGGTCTTGGGGTAGGCAATGAGGTCAGTTTGATAGAAGTTCTCTCTCCCTCATATCCCTTCTATTTCTTGACTCAATCTGTGGCCCTTGGCCCTAGCTGCACATTAGAATCACCTGGAGAGATTAAAAACACAAGCACTCAGAGATCAAATTCAGTTGGCTTCCAGTGGAATTATTTGCTTAAGCTCCCCAGGTGGTTCTAAAGTAAATGTTTCTCCTGTGTGCAGGTCAACAGTTGCCCTGGACCTCAGGAGGGCCTGAGGCCTTCTGCTCTCTTAGGTTACGAAATCACGATAATCCTAGTTGTTTACCTACCAGCTTCCTGCCTCACTTTCCTTACCTAAGTGCATTACTCTGTTCTTATTTTACAAGTGGGAAAACAGGCCTTCAGGAGTTATGGAACTTTTCAAGTATATAGGGTCATGCCTGGCCCAGAAACCAGGGGTTCTTGCCCCAATCCAGAGTCTTGCCCGTAGGCCTCATGGATGATTGCCAAGATTATAATTTCTTTGTTCTAAAGATTCAACTTCTCATCGCCCTGTGTACCATCCCATGTACCTTCTCTGACTTGCCCTATACAATTAGAGGAAAGAATTTAGATCTTGAAAGCAGAGGATCTGGATTTGAATCGTTGTTGTGCCAAAGATGTTCGTGGACCGCATCCAAGCTTTATTTATAATAAGGCTTGGGGTAGGTGTGGGGGTTGAACAGAGAACATTCTTTGGAACTTTAAGATGCTTTTCAAATGTTCCTTCTTGGAGCAATCTAATCTAATGAGCTATCTCATTATCATCTGTCAAGGTCCAGGGTTCTGCTTTCAAAGCAGGAGATCATACTACATCAGACTTTGGAAAGGATGAGGTTGGCTGCATCCTTTCTCTCTCCAGGATGAGTTTGGGCCTTGCAGTGAGCCTCCAGCAATCTCCTCCCACTTAGGCTCCAAACAATAGATGCATAATCCTTCTTTCTGGCAATGGATAGAGTGAAGGATAAAGACTGGCATAATCTTTGCATGGGGTTGGTGGGGTGGTCATTCTGGCCCTTCCACTCTGCCTTCCTGGAGGCTGGTGGCCTCATTCCTTTTGCAGGTCTTCCTGGTTGTGCTGTTCTTGCCCCAGAGGCCTTCTGCCTGAGGGAAGCCCTCCCATGGGTATACCCACCCCGGCTGTTCCCCATGACTTGGCCTGTTGGGTCGTCTTGGGCAATGGGGATGCTCCAGGGAGCCCAGCCAACAGCGAAGTAGTTAAGGGAAAAGCAGCTTCTGTGACACCCAGTTCCCAGAGTTAGTGCTTTCGCTTTGAGCGTCTTCTGTCTGCTATGGTAAAGATAAAGAATGGGAAGCATGGGTTGGAGAGGTGGCTTACGAAGTCCCAGGTAATGCCGCAGTGGTACCACTATCCTCAGTTGCCTGCTCCCTCCCTCCTCCTTTCTGGACTTCTACACCAGTTGGTATGGTTGCCAGTTTCCAAGTGGCACATTTTCTTTCAGTGACCTATTCAAGAGATACTGGAGGTGTTTGTTCCTGGATGGGCTTCTTTTGAGGGAGAGGGATGGGTATGCCCTTCAGTGGTCCCACACCCATGGGCTGAGTGTTGGGGACTAGGGGCAGATCCTTCCCTTCAGGCCTGTTTCCTGATCTGTGAAAAATGGGCAATCCCAGCTCCCCCAAGACTGTGAAACCCACATGGATGGAAAGTTTAAAAGTGCTGTACAGATGTCAGAGATGAGAGGGGGTGGTTGATGGGACAAGGCTATGTCCTCAAGGTGGGCTTTCCCCAGGTGGGCTCTCCTTGCTCCTCTCCAGCCAGGGAGCAGCTACCCATGTTTCCTCCCTGCCTTGTCACTGCAGGAGCTGTCCAGGCGGAGGCAGTTCCTGAGGGAGCACCCGGCCCCCTTCTCTGCTTTCCTCACTGACAGCTTTGGCAGGCCACACAGCTACCTGCGGATTTCCCTCACAGAGAAGTGCAACCTCAGATGTAAGTCTCCTTCCTGAGCCCTCTCTGGGCTTCTCTCCCTCTGTTGAAGCAGCTTCTGAAATCTCCTTATGGCTAGGAATCCTTCTCAATCCTCCCAATTCTTCTTTCTAACTTCCCCACTCATCCATTTTCCTTGCTTGCCATGTGGGGTTCAGGGGCAAGATAGGGATAGAGGTTGAGTTTTATGATCCTCAAAGCTGGGTTCTATTTGGGATTAGGTTTGAGAACAGAATTGCTATTGTGGTTAGGATTGAGGCTAGATCTGGATCTCTCACTCTTCAGGGGTCATTTCTTCTTTCCTCCCATTTCCCTGCAGGGCTCAAAGTTCAGGACAAACACGGATGGTACTCACCCAGGGTGGCTGTGCTAGACACCGTAAACATGTGACATACACAGGGGTGCCCATGGCCAATACTGCCAGCTATGGAGACACCCCAGTCTCATGATGGAAGTTGTTGGGCCAAGCAGATACACAGAGTCCTTATTTCATAATCCCACACACAGTGCTCGGGGGGTGTATCCACTGGGGAGAGACTTCCAAAGTTCACGTGCCCCTCTCCGTCCCTCTCTCCCTCCCTTCCTTCCACTGTAATTCACAATAAGAAACATATTTATTTTATGACTTAATAAATAACATGTGTGCATGTGTGTGTGTGTGTATTGCTTCTATGCCTTTTGGCTAAGATCAATTGTAGTTTTTGTTCTTATCAGTTTAAACAAGGTGTGTTTGTATAGTAGTTTAACCTAACAATACTTACTACATGCAGTACTGGTACTGATGTTCTGATATTCTTATCTATTTTATTCTGTCTTAAAAGACCAGTCTGGACCCTTCACTAATTTGGCTCTCTAACACATTTTGACCCAACCCTCAATAACATTGTACCAAGAGAAGTGATGGTAGGGGTAGTGCACCCCCTCACCTGCCAGGCCTGGCTCACTTCATTTACCCGATTCTGCTAACTCACCCTGAACAAGTAGTACCTCAGTTTTCCAGCCTATAAAATGGGACTATTGATAAGCTACTGCTGCTTTTACCAGGCCAGAGAGTACTTCCCAGCCTCCTGCACCTCATGACACAGACAGAGAGAAGTAACACTTTGCAAAAAACGGGCGAAATGAAAGAAGGTGAACAGTATCAGCAGAAATGAGCCCAGAACTGAGGAGGGAATCAGCATCTTGGCATCTCCCTACCCCAAGCCAAGCTCTGCTCTCAGCCCAGTTTATCATCTTTAACCCTTACCCTCACCACCCCACCCCTTCATGGAGGGATGTTGCCATGGGGAGGAATGTTCACGTTTCATAGATGAGAAAGGTGAGGCGCAGAGAGAATCTGGCCTAGGGTCTGGACCTCAGATTTGGCAAAGTCTCTCATCACTGTCTAGGTGGGGTTCGAGAGAAAGTTCTGGCCTGGTGGAGGTATGGGAGACCAGAGACATCATGGGCCTGATTTCTGTCATTTTTTTCTACCTCCATGTCCCATCTCTTCCCCTTTAGGTCAGTACTGCATGCCTGAGGAGGGTGTCCCACTGACCCCCAAGGCTGACCTGCTGACCACAGAGGAGATCCTGACCCTTGCACGTCTCTTTGTGAAAGAAGGCGTAGATAAGATCCGGCTTACAGGTGGAGAGCCTCTTATCCGGCCGGATGTGGTGGATATCGTGGGTGAGTTGGAAGTTGTCACCACTTCTCCCAGCTTCTCCCTCATCCAACTGCATTCAGATATTAATATCAACAGCTAACATTCATTTAGAGCATTATGCTCACTTAGTCCTATAACCCTCTGAGAAAGGTACCATTATTATTACCATTTTGCTAAGAAATGAGGCACAGAGAAGTTCAATAACTTGCCCAAGGTCACAAAGCTAGTAAGTGCCAGAGCCCAGAGTCTTGCAATCACATTTAGACTGTACCAGGGCCTGGGGGCCCATGCGATCTGGCTCCTGCTGACCTCTGAGACCCCTTACCTGCCCTTACCCCCCTCCATCCCCTCCAGTCATACTGCCAGACCTTTGCACTTTCTTTTCACTTTCTGGGAGCACAGGGCTCACTGCTTGCCTCATTCAAGTCTCTGCTCAAATGTCATCACCTTGGGGAGGCCTCTTTGACCATTCTGTCTAAAGGGCATCCCCATATACAGATGTTGGATTATAACATGAAATGCAATAAAAATTTTTAAAAATAAAGTACATCTCCATTTAGACACCCCAGCAATGCTCTGTTCCAGGAATTGGCAAGCCGTAGCCCATAGGCCTAATCGGGGCTACCACCTGTTTTTGTGTGTCCTGCAAGTAAAGAATGGTTTTTATGTTTCTGAAAACTGAAAAAAAGATGTCAAAAGAATAATATTGTGTGACACATGAGAATTATATGAAATCCTGAATCACTGTCCGTCCATTAATAAAGTTTTATTGGCACATAGCCACACCACTCATTTACATATTTCCCATGACTGCTGTTGCAGAGTTGAGTAGTCGCAACAAAGACCTTGTGGCCAGCAAAGCCAAAAATATTTACTCTCTGACTTTTACAGAAAAAGTGTGACAACGCCTACTCTATCCCATTATCCTGCCTTATTTTTCTTGATAGTGTTTATCTCATCTTGATGTTATGTTATTTGGTCATATTTTTTTTTTCTTGTATTGTCTGTCTTCTTCATTAACTGGCATGAGAGCTCTCAGGGAACTCTGGCAGGGTTTGCCCACAGCTGTGTTCCCAGAACCTAGGAACATTCTTGAAACAGATGGTACTCACGGAGATTTGTTGGATGAATGGAGAGTGGTTCAAAGTACAATCTCTGAATTATGACATATCCGTATGTGAGTCTCAGTTGTGCCTCTTACTAGCAGCATACCTTCAGGCAACTTTTAAAATCCATTTTAAGCCTTAGGACAGAGATAGTACCTATCTTACAGGGTTGACCTGGGAAGAAAATGAGAAGATGCCAGGCACATGGCAAGTCCTCTGTGAGGGGTGGCTCTGCAGTGCTTCTAAGCCCTAAGTTCAGCCAGAGGTAGACCTTTGCGCATGTATTTGTAGATGATGAAATCAGGAAAATAAGGTTCCATGGTTTTGATTGCTGAGCCCTCCACCTCCATCCCCATGTCAACCCCAGCTGCTCTCGGTGGGCTCTCCCAATGCTCAGTGCTCTGCTTCATTTTCTGGTTCAGTAAACATTCTTTGGAATGCCTTCTCATGTGCCTGGTACTGTGCTGGGACACAAGGTGAATGAGCTGCAGGCCCTGCCATCGAGTACCCACAGCTCATTGGCAGAAGCAGCAACTGAAGCCAGCCATCTGATTAGGACTGAGCAAGGAGAGCCCCAAGGAGAGGCCTAGGGACCCCTCACAGCCCTCTCCTCCCTCTTTCCCTGTGGCTAGATCCTTCCAGCCCCCACCGATCACTTGATCTGGGGTCCTACCATTATTTCTGGGCTGGACAAGCTGTCCCAGGGGGGGCACCCCTCTCCCCTGTTCCAGGTATCTCCTCAGAGCAAAAAGGGAGCCTGGGTTCCAGGAAAGGTCTTGAACCTACTGAACCTGACTGGATGCCAGGCCCAACCCCTGTTCAGGCTACTTTGCCCTCTGGCACAGATTTCATCTTAAATCTTTATGTTTCGTGCCAGGGCCTGTGGGAAAAGAGGGGGTCAGGATCACTGATGGTCAGAAAGGGATGACAGCACAGACCTGAGGAGGCAGAGCTCTCCGCGGAAGCTGCCAACTTTGCCTAGTGAGAAGAATGGGAGTCAGGAAATTTGACAGCCTTGTTCTTGCCCTTACGCAGCCTAACTATGTGCACTGGCTCTGGCTCCTTTCCCACCCTGGGCCTCGGTTTCCTCCTCTGTGCATTCACCACCTTAAGGGCTCTCCTACTGTGATGGTCCATGGTCATTGGTCCTGGCTGATAGCATGGGGAGTAAGAGTTGATCAGCATGTAGATCCTAGTTAGGGCAAGACCCCAGCTGCAGGGAGAGGATTACCTCCTGCCACCTAAGGTGTGGGTTGATGAGGGGCAGACTGCACCCCTCTTCTCCCCCATTGCTCCAAAATGAATGGCAGCTGCAATGCCTTGAATTCCTGCAGTGCTGCTGTGCTTGCGAACACTCAAACACTCAGACATATTTCAGCCTAGCTCCTTTGATGTTGCCCAGAGGTACATCTTAAAATCTCCCTGAAGGGCAGGAGAAGTGAGTGCTAGTAGGGAAGAAGGGCTGGGGTGAGGGAAGGGAACAGCAGTCAGCTGGGATGTTCACAAACACTTGTCCCCACCCTGGGAGAGTTTCCAGAGACCCCAGCCAGGGGTCAGAGTGAAAGGGTTTCAGGTTTCTCTGAGCCTGCTGTTCTGGTTGATCACTTCCTCTCCTGCCTGAAGTGCTGTCTGCTTAGGGCCTGGTGTGGCAATGGAAGATACTTAGCTCTCTGTCTGCTGTCATCTGTGATCTGCTCTAGGAACCCCTAGACTCTCCAGCACTCCTCCAACCTGGCTTGAGTGTGAACAAATTCCTCTGTCTCTTCTTTTCAGCTGAGATGGGTTTAAAGCAGCTCTGTCCGATAGAACTTTCCGAGATAGGGGAAATGTTCTCTTTCTGTGATGTCTGATATGTTCGCCAGTAGCCACACATAGTCTTGAGCTCTTGGCATGAGGCTGAGTGACTGAAGAACTGAATTTGTAACTTTATTACCTTTTAATTAACAGCTACATGTGGCTAAGGGCTGCTATGTTGAATAGTGAAGGTCTGGGATTTTCCAGAAGAAATAAAAAAGGAAAATATATACACCAGAACTATGCCAGTGTTAGAGGAGTTTGCAGAGCACTTGTTTTGGATCCTAACTTCAAGAATGACTTGTCACTGTCAGAGGAGCTTTGCTTAGCTTAAGAACACTTGGTCCAGCAGCCTTTTCCTTTTTTATTTCACTTTTCTTCCTCTTTCCTGCCTCCCTTTCTCCCTTCTTTCCTCCTATTATGTTGAAGAAATGAAGATACAGGGAGCATCTAGACCTTTCAGTTTAAAGCTCATGAGAGGCCCAATGCAATGCAGAAACATTGAGGATTTTTGAAAAAGGATGGATTGTTTTGTTTAATTTTTGATGGACTCTAGTTGCATAGAATTAGATTAAATCAGTTTTCAGTTCATGACATGGTCATCATTGGTCATGCTTGTTTTATTTTATTTACACTAATTTATTTATGTGTTTTAATAATGTTATAATTCCTAAGGAAACCACTATTTTTTTTTTTTTTGAAAAATAAGAACACTGGAAATAACTTTTAATACCTATGTGAACTTCTCTATCCTGAACCTCCCCACTCTGAAGGAAACACTCCTAAATTTTGTTTATCATTGCTTTTAGAAATGAGATATAGCACTTTGAACTTTGTAAGTATTGTGCTATTTGCAGTCATTTGGACCTTACTCTTTTAACGTAACTGAAATCCACACACATCAACCAAAATTGAAGTACATTTTTTTTCTCCGTGATATACTGTTTCATTATGTGAATATACCACACTTTCTCCTGTTAGGGAGCATTTGGGTTGCTTCTAGTTTTTTGGTGTTATAAACATTGCTGCTTTAAACATTTTTATTCTCATTCATGTATCTGGAGTATGGTTTCCCCAGCAGTGAAATAGTTGGGTTATAGAACTTGTGAATGTTTAACTTTGGTAAACAATTTGGCATTATCTCTAAGAGTGGTTATGCTAACTTATACTGTTACCACTATTACATAAGAGATCCTTTCAAACAACATCTTCCACTGAACTAAGTATTATCATTCTGGATTTTTGCCAGTTGAACAGCTATAAAATGTTATTTTATGTGGTCTTAATTTGTATTTGCTTGTTTAAGAATGAGGCCAAGCATCTCTTCACATGTTTATTAGCCATATATTTATTTTTCTGTGAAATACAGGATCATATCTTTTGTTCATTGTCTTATTTGGTTATTTGTGCTTTTATATTGGTTTGGTAAAAATTCTTTATGTATGTTGCAAACGTGGTCTCCCAATTTGAATAAACATGCCACATTTTGTGTAATAATTCTTTTAAGCAATAACAGTTCTTAAATTTATCAGTTTTGTCTTTTATGGTTAGCACTTTTCCTATCTTTATTAATGAAACACCTCACCCAGGTCAGAACAACTACCTATGTTTCCACTAAAATGTTTAACATTTTGCTTTTGGCATTTAAGTCCTTAGTTCATCTGTGGATGATTTAGGGGAATCCAATTTCATTTTTTTCCATATGATAGTTATTTTCTCTACTTCCTTTTTATTGAGTAGTCTACACTTTGTCTATAAATCTGCCATGTTGGCATTGCTCTGTTTTAGGTTTCATTCCATTCCGTCAGCTGGTTTGTCGATAAATCTCTATAGACCAATATTCTAGTCTTAACCACTATACTTCATATGTCCATTATCTGGTAGGGCAAGTCCTTTTTATTTTTCAGCAGTGCTTTAACTATACTAAGTTTTGTCTATGTGAATTTTAGAATCAACTTACTAAGTTCCATGGAAAATTATGTTGCAATTCTTTTTCTTTTTAATATGTATTACATAAAATTTATGATCTAACCATTTTAAACGTACAGTTCAGTAGTATTAAATATGTCCATATTATTGTACAGCCATAACCACCATCCATATTCATAACTCTTTTTGTCTTATAAGTCTGAAATATACCTGTTAAACCGTTACTCCCTATTCATGCGTCCCCTGACCCCCAGGCCGCGGCAACACCATTTTACTTTCTGTCTTTATGATTTTGAGCTATGCTAAGTACCTCATATGGTGAAATCATAAGGGAAATCATCCAGTGTTTGTCTTTTGTGACTTAGCATGGTGTCCTCAAAGTTCATCCATGTTATAGCCTATTGCAGAATTTTCTTTCATTTTAAGTCTGAATAACATTCCATTTTATAACTGTGTCACATTTTGATGATCCAGTCATCGATCACCTTGGCTTACTTCCATCTTGAGCTGTTGTGAATGGTGCTGCTGTGAACAGGGGTGCAGATATGTCTCTGAGATCCTGCTTTCAAAGAGACAGTGGAAATGGAATGGTTGGGTCACATGGTAGTTCTATTTTTAATTTTTTGAGGAATCACTATACTGTTTTCCATAGTAGCTATATCATTTTACATTCCTACCTATATTGATATGGGTTTCAATTTCTCCATGTTCTTGCCAACATTTCTTTTCTTTTCTTTTTTATAGTAGCCATCCTAATAGGTATGATGCAGTATCTCATTGTAGTTTCCATTTGCATTTCCCTAGTGATTAGTGATGTTGAGCATCTTTTCATGTGATTATTGGCCATTTGTATATCTTCTTTGGAAAAATATCTTTTCAAGTCTTTTGCTCATTTTTGAGTTGATTTGTTTTTTTATTGTTATTAAATTTAAGGAGTTCTCTATTGTTCTGCATAGTAACCCTTTATCAAATATATGATTTGCAAGTAACTTCTCCCATTATGTGGGTTGCTCCTTACTCTGTGGATAGTGTCTTTTGGTGCACAAAAGTTTTGATGCACAAAAGAAGTCCGGTTTGTCTATTTTTTTATTGGTTGCCTGTGTTTTGGTGTCATATCCAAGAAATCAATGCCAAACCCAGTGTCGTGAAGCTTTTGTCCTATAATTTCTTCCAAGAGTTTTATTGTATTAGGACTTACATTTAGTTCCTTGATCCATTTTGAGTTAATTTTTGTATATGGTGTTAGATAAGCATTCAACTTCATTCTTTTGCATGTGGGTATCCAGTTTCCCAGCACCATTTGTTGAAAAGACTGTCCTTTCCCCATTGAATGGTCTTGGCAACCTCCTTAAATATCATTTAACTATACATGTGAGGGTTTATTTCTGGGCTCTCTATTCTCTTCCATTGGTTTATATGTCTTTATGTCAATACCACACTGTTTTGATTATTGTAGATTTAAAACAGGTTTTATAATCAGGAGGTATGAGTCTTCCAGTTTTGTTCTTTTTTTTCAAGACTGTTTTTGCTATTCAGGGCACTGTGAGATTCCATGTGAATTTTAGAATGGGCTTTTCTATTTCTATAAGAAAGATCATTGAGATTTTGAAAGAAACTGCATTGATTCTGTAGATCCCTTTGGGTAATACTGACATTTAACAATGTCTTCCAACCCATGAACAAGGAATGTGTTTCTATTTATTTATGTCCTCTTTAATTTCTTTCAGCAATGTTTCCTAGTTTTCAGTGTTAAGTTCTTTCACTTTGGTTAATTCCTGAGCATTTTATTCTTTTTGATGCTATTATAAATGGAATTGTTTTTGGAATTCCTTTTTCAGATTGTTCATTGTTTGTCTCTGTTGGGATTTTAATTGCATTAAATCTATAATCAAATTGGGGAGTATTAACATCATCTTTATTTATATACATCCCACAGCCACCCCTCTTCTTTACCCTTTTGCTCTAAGTGTCTCACCCCAAGGGACTACATCACCCAAGGGACTACAGAATCTTTTGCCTGTTGGGTTCCTGATGGATTGGGCCAGTGAGATCAGGTAATTTTTTACTGCTCTCTGTTCTATTTCTACACTGGGGTTTTGATAGTAGCAGGACTCCCTCTGGGACTAAAACTCTCACAGGTCAGCCTCTCCTCCATGGTGACTTGATTGGACTCTTAACTTAATTTCCTCCCCATTTTCCTTTGGCCCTAGACATAGTAATGGATTCCCAATGTTGCTAACCTGAGTGCTTTACTATTCATTATTGGGGTTCTTAATTCTGCCTATATCTTTGTAAGCAGTCCTTTCAGTAAAGTCTTTTTTTTTTTAACCATCTGTATGAATTCTACTTTATGCTAGGATCCTGACAGATACAGTGTCATTGTTTTAAATTATATTTCCTTATTTTGTTGTTGTTCACGTATTCTTCTAACTCTGCTATCAATGCTATAATCTGTCTATTTAGGTTCTTTGGACTTTTCTATGCTAGCAATCATATCATCTGCAACTAAAGACAATTTATTTTTTATTTCCTATCTGTATGCCTTTAATTCCCTTTTCTTGTCTTATTGTAATATCTGGGATCTTAAGTACAATGTTGAATAGTAGTGGTACTAGAAGAATGCTTCTAATGTTTCTCCATTTAGAATGATAATTCTTACAAGATTTTTTTCAAAAATAACTTTTATCAGGTGATGAAGTTCCCTTCCTCATTTACTAAGTTTTTTTTTAAATTATATAATTTTTTACGTATGTCAGGATAATCTATGATTTTTTTCTTTACTATTTTGAATGACATTTATAGCTTTTCTGATATTTAACTTGTAATACAACACCACCTAGTCCTGGTATACTATGTTTTATCTACTGTTAGGTTCAATGTGATAAAATTTTGGTTGGGTTTTTGCATTTGTATCCATGAGTGAGGTCTATGGCCATGCTATCCTGAACAAATCTGATCCCATCTGATCTTGGAAGTTAAGCTGGGTCGGGCCTGGTTAGTACTTGAATGAGAGACCACCTAGGAAGACTAGGTGCTGTAGGCAAAAAAAATAAAAAAAATAAGGGATTGTAAGCTCACAAGGTCCTTGCAATCTGTGAGGTCAACCAAGGGGTGCCTCGCCTGAAAAAAAAATTATATCCATGAGTGAAACGAGCATCTAAGTTTCTTTTCTCATGCCTGCCTTATCTGATTTTGATATTAAGTTTCAAAGAATGAGTTAGCTAGTATATTAATCCATTTAGGCTTTTGTAACAAAATGCCACATATTGGGTAGCTTATGAACAACAAACATTTATTTTTCACAGTTCTGGAGCCTGAAAGTTCAATATCAAGGTGCCAGCCAGCATGGTCTGGTGAGGCCTCCCTTATGAGTCACAGACATCTCGCTGTATCCACACAGGACAGAAGGAGCTAGGGAGCTCTGTGGGATTTCTTTAGAAGAGTACTAATTCCTCTACCCTAGATCTATCACCTTTTAAAAGCCCCATCTTCAAATACCATCACATTGGGTATTAAGATTCAGCAAGTGAATTTGGGGGAAGCAGAAACACATTCGGACCATAGCAGGTCTATATTCTCTTATTCTTTCTTTTATCTGTAAGAATTTGTATTAATCTGTGGTGATCACTTTTTGAAAGTTTTAACTCAACTGTAAAATTGTCTCTGCCTGATATGTTCTTTGCAGGGAGATTTTTAACTGCTGCTTCAATCTCTTTAATGTTTATAGCATTATTTAAGTTTTCTACTTCTTTTGGAGCTCGTTTTGGTAGATTTTATTTTTAGACATTTGTTATTTCTGATTTCAGATTTATTGGTGTGAAATCATTAGTAGTATTTTCTTATCTTTTTAATCTCAATTTTGTAATTTTGTCTTTTTTTATTAAAGTGGTTTTTTTTGTGCCTTATCTCTCTCTCTCTCTTTTTTTTTTCTTAATAAGTCTTGCCAGAGGTTTATCTATTGTGCTAGTCTCAATAAACCAACTTTTGGATTTGAACTGCTTATTGTATATTTGTATTCTATTTTATTATTTCTGTTTCTATTTTGACATAGCCTATCACATTCATAACATTTAGTTCTAAGTATTTGTTAATCTTTATCCTGATTTTTTATTTGGTCCATGAGACATTTAGATGTAGTGTTTTTAATTTTGAAATATATAAAGATTTTTCATCCATATTTTTATTTTAAGTGGTGGTAAGAGAATATGTCTATATGATAATTATTTAAAATTTATTAAGGCTTGCATTATGACCTAGTATATTGGCAATTCTTGTCAATGTTCTATGTGTGCTTGAGAAAAATGGTTATTTTTTAATATAGATGGAGACATCTATGTTTGTTCATTTAGTCCAGCTGGTTAATTTTATTGTTCAAACTGCTGATTTTCTCTGTCTTTGCTGGCTTTTTATCAGCTTGGCCTGCCAATAATAAATAAGTGAGTGGATTTGTTCATTTCTCTCAGAGGTCCTATTGCTTTTTATTTTATATATAGTTGAGGCGATTTTATTAGGTTTATCTATGATTAGAATTGTTATGTCTTCTTCATAAATTGGATCTTTTATCACTATAGTAGTGAGTTTCTCTCCATAATGAGACATTTTGGGTCTTAAGGTCTTTGTATTTTATTTTACTAAAGCTGTATCCACTTGTGTTTAGCTTTAGTAAGACTGTTAAATCTGTTTTCATCTTTTTATTTTATGTTTAAAGTAAAAAGTATGTTTGCTTACTGTGTGTTTTTATACTTTAGATATGTCTCCTATAACAGCACATAACTGTTACTTCTGTTTCTTTTATGAAATTGTACAATCTCATACTTTTAACTGGAGAGTTTATTCTAGTTATCTTTATCATAACTATTGAAATATTTGGACTTATTTCTACAATCTTATCTACCTTTTTCTATGTTTCTTTTTTCTCCTTTTTGGTTTTTAAATAAGTGATTCCTCCTCTCTAATAAGATAAGAACTTGATCACACCCTTAATTTTGCCCCCCCCCCACATTGTTGCTATTTTCCAGAATTTTCTTCTGAGTTATTATGAAATCTACCCCTCTGTGTCTCTTGTAAGCACACACTCAGTCTTTTAAGATAACAACAAACTTTATCAAGGTATTTAATCACCCATAATTCCCATAAATCTTGTAGCATCTTCTAATTTGTCTCATCTTATTTCCTCTAACAGTTTCTCAGTGTAGATCTAATGTTGAATCTAATTTTGATTGTCAATCTAATTAAATCTGGCATGCCAGGTAGTTTTTATAATGTTTTAGAGTAGTAGAGTAGTAGCATTATAATGTTATATGAATGCATATAAAATTTTAGGTTCAAGGTTCATTCTTTCATTATGTTAAGAATGTCATTGCATTGTCTTCTTACAGCCATTATTGCTGTTAGGAAAAGTCTGGATTCAGTCTGCTTCTTGCTCTTGGCCGGTGGCATGCTCTCTTTCGCTGGAAGTTATTAGAGTGCTTTTTATGTATCTGATTTTCTTAAATTTTACTATAATATATCTCGAATAGGCTTTTCCTCATCTGTTCTGTTGACATTTCATGAAATTGTTCTTTCAATACTAAGCATTTATTTTAAATGTAAGGAAAATTATCTCCATTATTTCTTCAGATATTTTATTCTCTCCAGTTTAATTTTTTTCCTTGGACTTCTACTATTTAGATGTTGTTCCTTGTACTTATACCTCTTATATTTTGATTTCTTATTTTCTTTCTCTTTTTCCTGGGAAGGCCCTTAATCTTAACAATTTCTCCTTCTGTATTCATATTACTGTTCATCTTATTTCTTATATTCATTATTTTACAATAGTTTTTAGTATTTCCCCTTGTCCTTTTTTACAATGAAAATTTGTTTTATATTGTTAATATCCTTTCTTATTTCTTTTACTGTATTTATCATGTTTATCTTACATACTTGATCTATCTTTTAATCAGTTTTATTCTATTGACATATTTTACAGGGCTTTTTAGGGGGTAGGATGGGAGTGCTAGTTGTACTTCTCAAGGGCTTCCTTAGTTTAGCTGGCAAGTTTGTTTCTCTAGAATGTTAGTTATGCTGTATGGTACTAGAAACAGTCAATATGCATCCCAATTTTCAAGAAAGGAGATGCCAAGTAGTGTTGCAACAACTATAGGACCATTGCTCTAATTTCCTGTGCAAGTAAAGTAACACTCAAGGTGAAGAGACAGAGGCTTCTACCTTATATGGAGCAAGAAATGCCTGATGTTCAAGCTGGATTCAGAAAAGGAGGAGGCACTTGAGATCTAATTGCAAACATTCATTGGATGATGGAGTACTCCAGAGAATTTCAGAAGGTTAGTCTGTGTCTTATAGACTACATAAAGCCTTTGACGCCTGAATCATGAAAAGCTATGGGTTGCTCTGAAAGAAATGGGCAGGCCTTCATACTTCATTGTTCTGATGTGTAACCTGTATTGTGAACAGAAAGCTACTGTCAGGACAGAATATGGAGGGACAGAATGGTTTCCTATAGGCAAAAATGCCAGACAAAGGTGCATTTAATCTGCCTACTTGTTTACTCTGTACACATAACATAACAGTGAAAAGACTCAGAAAAAGGAGTGAAAATTAGTAGAAGAAATATTTATAACTGAAGATACACAGATGACACCACCTTACAGAAAACAAGTACAGTGATTTGAAATAACTTCCGATAAAAGTGAAAGAAGAAAGTGCTAAAGCAGGACTTAATTTTAACATCAAGAAGACAAAAACCTTGACTACAGAAGAAATACACATCTTTACCATAGGCAGTGAAGACATTGACATTGTTACAGATTTTGCTTACCTTGGTTCAGTCATCAATTCAAATGGAGACTACAGCCAGGAAGTCAAGGGAGGGCTTGAGACTCAGAAGGGCAACAATGGAAGAATTCGGAAAGATTACCAAGAGCAAAGATGTATTATTAAAGACCAACGGTAGGATAATTCACACCCTTGTATTCCCAAAAACTATGTACAGATGCAAAAGTTGGACACTGAAGGAGGCTGATAGGAAAAAATTCGATTTATTTGAAATATGATGTTGGAGGAGAGCTCTGTGGATACCCTGGACTGCCAAAAAGATGAACAAGTGAGTCCTAGAGCAAATTAAGCCTGAAACATTTACTAGAGGCAAAAATTATAAAACCGAAGCTGTTTTACTTTGGGCACATCATGAGAAGGCAGGGTTCTTTTTAAAAGACAGTAATACTGGGAAAAACAGAAGGCAACAGGAAAAGAAGACCAAATATGAGGCGGAGTGACTCCATGAAAGAGGCCATAGGCATGAGTCTACAGGAGCTGAGCAGGGCTGTTGAGTACAGGACATGGTAGGCACCTCATTCATAGGGTCGTCAGGCATTGGAGTTGACTCAATGGCACGTAACACACCTGGCACTACTTAATGGAAAAGAGTTTAAGGCCAGATTTTAGCTTTTGATAGGCCCAGGGAGCTCAAGGTCCCAGAATATCACAGTTATTCACTCCTGTTTGTCGTTCCACCAAATGGCCAACCTTGTAATGTAAGGCTGTACAGGTTGTGTACTGTACAACTCCAGGAGATACTATTCATTTTGAGTATGATGAGAATGGCACCTCCTGGAGTTATATAATATGACAGTCCTTTAGGTCTTCACCTTTAAACCCTTAGGGAGAAGCAGATTTGAAAGGAGACATTCACCCTTGATTTTAAGCCAGCAGTCCTGGGACTTTGGGACAGTGGAGGAATGAATACACAAGGCTGTCAGCCCCTACCTGTTGTCTTCAGCACTTCTTTCAGCAGGGCTTTGGCAGCTTACCTGAATATACCACCAGTGGATTCCTGAGCTAGTTCCCTGGGGCTAATGCCACTAATTTTTTCAGGAAGAGGACATTGCTTGTTCTGAGCCATCAGTGGGTGAGGGCAAGAATAGAGTTAAACTGCCTTGCTTTCCTTTAATTGCTTACATTTTCTGCCAGGTGCCTTCAACCCCAGATTACAAAACCCTTCCCGCATACCAATTCAAAAGACTTATACATCTTCCTGAGTTTCTCAAGATTTTATTTATTAATGTTTCTGGATTCTGTGTTTCTTCAGGGTTGATTTGATGGAGGGAACCAACAACTACTGTTCACTTTCCATGTTGGCAGAGCCCCAGAGTAAAACTTTTTTAAAGCAACTTTTATTTTTAAACTTTTATTTTCTTATTAATTCATGTTTATTTCAGATAAGCGAAAAAGAATATCACTGCTGCCCAAATGTAACCAATGTCAACATTTTGGTTTGGTGACTTGCAGTCTTTTTTCTTTGCATCTAGTTTTTTAACTACTGTTTTTAACCTGCTCTTTCAATTAATATAATGTGTACGTCCCAACATCCTAACATATTATTTTACAGAGTCATTTTTGATTGCATTATACTCCATCATTTAGACAAAGCATAATTTAGCCAGTTTTGTATTTTTGGTTATCAGAATGATTTCCCACTGCCCGTTATTAAGGATCGCTCCCTAATAGACATCTTTGTGGTAAATACTGTTTACATGCATGATTATTTCCTTAGGTTAACTTTCGGATAAATACTTCTCTCCAGAAAGATTATATCATTTCGGTCTTACAAGCACTTCTGCACACCCCTATCTAAACTGTGGGCTGAATTTGTGATCTGCTTTTTTCTCAGTCCAGCTTCACTTGGGCACTTCACTCCTGGTTTCTGCTTTTATGCAGAGCTGAGCTGATTTTTTCACCAAGATTCATGCATTCAAGTGGTTGGAAATAATTTTTATCTGTAAATAAGTACATGTAAAAATACTGCTGATCAAAGACAACTACCCCTTGGTCACATTGACGCAGCATCTTTTCTCTAGACTATTGGATTTAAATGTGAGTAGGTGTTTTTTGTTTTTTGGGTTTTGTTTTTTTTTTTGGTGGTGGCGGTGGTATTTTTTTATTTTTATTTTTTAGTCTTGTTCCTTCGTGTACAGTTTTGGGAGAATTCCTTTGCTCAATATTCCAGCTTGCTCATTTGCTTTTGGTATGTGTCCATGCTGCTTTTCTATCAAGTTTTTTTCTTCATATAACTATATTTTTCCTAACTTTCCATATATATTTTCGTAATTGTATATATTTTATAATTTTCCATCAAGTATATATCTAACAATATATATTTTATTTTTAAGAGTTCTAATTAGTTCTTTTTATTGTTTCAGAGTATAATATTTAACCTTTGGGGATATTAACTCTGATTTTTTTTTAATCTGATATAATTGACATAACCTTAGTTGCAGGTGGGCAATATAATGATTTGTTTGTTTACATTACAAAATGATCACTACAATAAGTCCAGTTAACATATGTCACCACACAGTTATAATTTTTTTGTAATGAGAACTTTTAAGATCTACTCTTTTAGCAACTTTCAAATATAAAATACAGTATTATTAACTATAGTCATGTGCTATACATTATATCCCCAGGACTTATTTTAAAAGTGGACATTTATACCTTTGACCTCCTTTACCCATTTTTCTCACCACCTTGTCCCACCAGCCACCTTTTGTGACCACCAGTCTGTGTTCGGTATCTGTGAGTTTAGTTTTTTTTTCTGTTTTTATTTTTTATTTCTTTTTTTTTTAAGATTCCTCATGTGAGGTGACACCAAATTCGTCTTTCTCTGTCTGATTTATTTCACTTAGCATAATGCCTTCAGGGCCCATTCATATTGTCACAAATGGCAAGATTTTCTTCTTTTTATAATTGAATGATATTTCATAGTGTGTATGTGTGTGTCTATGTACATAAAGAAAATGTTTATATTTATTTGTTTACAAATATAAACATTTTAAATATAAACATTTTACAAGTATTATAAAAATATTCATTAACATCTTTCTATATATATGTGTATGTATGTATACATGTACACACATATATATTTTATTTATCTATTCATCCATTGATGAACAATTAGGTGGCTTCCATGTGTTGGCTTATTTTAAATAATGCTACACTGAGTAGCATTTAATGTAGCCCATTTGTTTATTTTTGCTTTTGTTGCATTTGTTTTTGGTGTCAAATCCAAAAAATCATTGCCAAGATCTGTGTCAAGGAGTTTACTGCTGTTTTTCTTTTAGAAGTTTTATCATTTCATATCAATTCTTTAGTCTATTTTGAGTCAATTTTTTGTGTGATGTAACATAGTGATCCACCTTTATTCTTTAGTATGTGACTGTGTAGTTTTTCCAACACCATTTTTTGAAGAGACTTTCTTTTTCCCATTGTATATTCTTGGCTCCTTTATCTTTAGTTAATTGAACATATATGTGAGGGTTTATTTCTGGGCTCTTGATTCTGTTCCATTGATCTGCGTGTCTGTTTTTGTGTCAATACTGTACTGTTTTGATCACTGTAGCTTTGTAAGATAGTTTGAAATCAGGGAACATGATACCTCCAACTTTGTTCTTTCTCAAGATTACTTTGGCTATTCGTGATCTTTCATGGTTCCATACATATTTAAGTATTGTTTGTTCTATTTCTATGAAAAATACCATTGGAATTTTGATAGGGATTGCATTGAATCTGTAGATTGCTTAAATAGTATAGACATTTTAAAAATATTAATCTTTCTAATCCATTAACACAGAATATCTTTCCACTTATTTGTGAGTTTCTTTCTTCAACGTCTCATAGTTTTCAGTGTACAAGTCTTTCACCTGCTTGGTTTAATTGATTCCTAGGTATTTTATTCTTTTCGATGTAATTTTAAATGGAATTGTTTTCTTACTTTCTTTTTCCATAGTTCATTATTAGTGTATATGCAACAGATTTTCGTATATTGAGTTTGTATCCTGCAACTTCACTGAATTTGTTTCTTAGTTCTAACAGTTTTTCGGTAGAGTCTTTAGGGCTTTCTCCGTCTTATATCATCTGCAAATAGTGACAATTTTACTTTTTCCTTTCTGATTTATATTCCTTTTTCTTGCCTAATTGCTCTGGCTCAAACTTCTAATACTATGTTGAATAAAAGTGGTGAGAGTGGGCATCCTTGTCTTGTTCCCAGACTCAAAGGAACAGCTCTGTGCTTTTCACCATTGAATATGATGTTAACACTGGGTTTGTCACATATGGCCTTTATATGTTGAGCAATGTTGCTTTTATACCTCTTTGTTGGGAGTTTTTATCATAAATGGAAATTGAATTTTGTCAAATGCTTTTTCTGCATCTGAGATGACTGTGTTTTTTATCCTTCATTTTGTTAAGGTTGGTGTATCACATTGATTGACTTGTGGATGTCAAACCATCCTTGCATCCCTGGAATAAATCCCACATGAACATGGTATATGATCCTTTTAATGTATTGTTGAATTTGGTCTGCTAATATTTGTTGAGGATTTTTGCATCTATGTTCATCTAACTCTGGATTTTAAAAGGCTCATTTTTTATCTCTTTCACATCTCCTTTCTCTTTTATTTCTCAACATTATCCTTAAACGTTGGCTATGTACTCATCTCAGTGCCCAAGGCCTCTGTTGGCCTGGCTGTCAGTGCTGTTTCTTTTTATGCTGGTTGCCCCTGAGCTAGTGAAGTAGGGGTATTAGGGCCTCCTGGACTTTTGGGCTCCAGGGATCCCATGTCTCCTAACTATCAGCAGCTACTCAGAGTTTCCCCCACCCCCTTTGGCTAGCTTAAGTGCTCTAGCCTTTGGGTAAAAGCTGCTGCCTCCTCCCTGCTCCCAGGGATGGGAGGAAGGCTAACTAACCCAACTTGTCCAAATGTAATTCCCCAGAGTGGCAACCTCCTTGACATAACCAGGGACCCTTCTGCCCCCTGTCTGTGTAACTGCTAACCTTTTCCTGTGTGTTCTTTAGACTGTGGTTTCCTCAGTCTATCTGATCCCCAGTGCTTTCTATCTTTCACTATTTCTCCACCTTTCTGGGCCATTGAAGACATTTGTTCTTGCCTTTTCAGGCTATTATGGGTTATATTTTGATCCTTCTGTTGTTTCTAGGGATTTTTGGTGGAATGGAGGAATCAGTTTAGTGCAGAATCCAAATATTTTTTTGTTACTATTATTTACAGTATCAAGATTTGTGAGTTGGTTATTAAAAGTATAGTCCTGGAGTCAAGTACACATTGCTTTGATTCTCAACTGTTCTTCATACTAGCTGTGTGATTTTAAGCAATTTCTGTAATCTCTGAGCCATCCTTTCCTTCCTGTTAAATGGGAATCATCATTATTGTGAGGCTTCAGTGAGTGAAGCCCTCAGTAGAGGCTTTAGCAGACTGAACACTCAATGTTTAATCTTTTTGTTATTTTTATCATTGTTTTTATTCTTATGTTTCTTATTAAACTAAGCCTGGCTAATAGAGGTCTGCAGAGAGCACCTTTTCTATTCATCTCATATAGACTCAGAGTTTCTCCTTCCAGCCCTTCTCCTGGCCTTACCAAGAATAAGTAGGCTAATGCCCTCTCCTGTTCTTTCTACAGCCCAGCTCCACCAACTGGAGGGGCTGAGGACCATTGGCGTCACCACCAACGGCATCAACTTAGCCCGGCTGCTACCTCAGCTTCAGAAAGCTGGTCTCGGTGCCATCAACATCAGCCTTGACACACTGGTGCCAGCCAAGTTTGAGTTCATCGTCCGCAGGAAAGGTGATCAGATGTGGCTCACAATGGAGGCTGTTCCTCTTAGGCCCTGTAGATGAGAGCTGTGGCTGGCACTAGGGCAAAAAGCCTGGTTTCTCTTTCTCTCGGTGTCTAGACCATAGATAAGCCTAGACATTTATTCTTCACTCCTCACCTGTACCAAATGTCCCTTGTCTTTATCGCCACACTACTGGGGACTTTCTGGGATCAGATGCTAAGAGTATAGTAATCAACCTCTCCCTACCCTGTCCCCAGTTTTTCCAGGACTAAGAGGGTTTCCAGAATACAGGACTTTCTGTTTTAAAACCAAGACAATCCCTCACAAACTGGGTTGAGTTAGTTAGCATGTAACGAGCCCTGAAGTAATGTGGGGCTGCCCAGGGTAGAAGCAGTTGCCCTGTGGTGTCAAGGTCAGGGCCAACACTGCCAGGTGGGGATCTCCCAGCAACCTCATTGGTGCTCCCTGTGTCTGTCCTGGACATCAGTCTCTCCTGTCTTCCTCTGCAGTGAGCATACCCACAGCTTCCTCCCACTGGGCTTCATCAGGGAGGGCAGGTCTGGAGAGGTAGAGCAGCCAAGCCCCAGATGTCATCAGGCCACTGCGCCCTGATGTCTCTTGGGTCATGAGCCTCACTCTGTGGCAGAGATTCTTGCCTCACATGTGAGTTGCTGTTTACACTCCTCTGTGAACTGAGAAAGTACTCATGGAGTCTTTTTTTCTGTGAAGAGCTGCTCCACAAGCTGTGGGAGGGGACTGAAACACAGGAAATGCCAAAAGCCATGATGCCACTGGACCACCTTTGCTTGTCTAGTAATATCGATTAAAGCACTACGGAGAGGGAGCGAGAACTCCTGGCAGGGAAAGACCAGGAGAGCTTCAGTAAGAAGGCATATACATTGGACCTTGGCAGTGATTCAGATCCAGAGAGCATACTCTGAGAGGAAATGTTGGTCACCTGCAAGGGCTCTGAGGTGCAAAAGTAGAAGATGTGTTTGTGGTCTTTAACCCCGACATCACACACACACACTCCCCACCCCCCTCTCTCTCTGATCTTTTTCCTGGTTGATCTGCTCCCCTAGAGATAGAGTTGGAGACAGTATATCCTAACATCAGATCTTACTTCTCACTCCTGTGGCCTCTGCCTCCTTTCGGAGGCGAGAGTGTTGACAGAGGAGAAAAGTTCTAGGTTTTCCTAACAGCATTTTGTATAAAAGCTGCACATTCCTTCCCTTGCCCTCCCTCATGGGGCCATCCGAAAATGCTGCAAGGATGTTATTGAGGTCATCCCTAGGCCACTCTCAGAAAGACATCCCAGTTGGGAAGTACTCATGATCACCAGACTGCAGGCTGAGGGTGGGATGGGGACCTGCATGCAGTGGGTACTCCAATGTTTGGATGCAGGAATGAGCTGAGAATGAGCTGGGTGTGAGGAGAAGCCAGCCTGAGGGTAGGCACAGAGGTAGGTGAGAACTGCACGCGTAAGAATTGCTCAACAGCCCTGGCACAGCTGTTACACAAAGTAGATCCTTGGTGAGAATATGTAGAGTGAACGGGTAGGCTGTTGAGAAAGTCTTAACAAGGGAATCATTCTAAGAAATGCAGTGTGACACCACCATTCTAAGACATGCATTCTAAGAGATGCATCGTGATGCCACCAGCAGGGCACTGCTTCTATCTGGGCTTCAGTTTCCTCCTCTCGACTATGAGAGGGTTCATTTAGTTCAGCCCAGTGGCCAAATCTAGCTCCTGCCTGCTTTTTAACAGCCTGTGAGCCAAGGATGGATTTTGCCGGTGACATTACAATCAATGTAATGATAGGGAACATTAACTGTGAACCTCAATCAAGCAAAATATCCCTATAAAAAGAATTCAATTCTTCCATTCCATCTGTAGACCTGTATAACAAAAAGTGTACTCAATTATTATCATATCCTAAATTTAGTCAATAAAACCTTTATAACATATACCTACATAATATACTCAATTTTTCCTCTTGTCCTGCAAAGCCTAGAGTATTTGCTATTTGACCCTTTATAGAAGATATTTGCCAGCCTTTGGACTCAGTGGTCTCTGAGGCTCCTTACAGCTCTGGTGCTTCCCTGCTTATGGGTGTGTGGTGGCCAGGGAGAAGGAGGAAGTTCCTGGACTGTTTTTCTTCCTCCTTGCAGGCTTCCACAAGGTCATGGAGGGCATTCACAAAGCCATCGAGCTGGGCTACAGCCCTGTGAAGGTGAGGACATGCAACTATCCTTCCTGTCCTCTCTGCCCTGGCTTGGCCTTTCACTGCCTGCTCCCAGCCCTGGCCAGTGCAGCTGTAGTGTCCCCCCAACCACTTCCTTACCTACTGCATCCAGCCCTGCCTCTCGTCCTTCAAGGGAAGTGAGAAAATCACTGACCCCATGGTACCCTTTAACCCAAGGAGAACTGTGGGGTGAAAGGCAAGGACTGGGACCCTATACCAAAGAGCCTAGGCAGGTATCAGAACTCCAAAGGTCATTCCTGCAAAAGAAAGCCTGAGCAATAGCCCTCATGGTCCTTTTGTCCCCCGGACAGATTAACTGTGTGGTGATGCGAGGCCTGAACGAGGACGAGCTCCTGGACTTTGTGGCCCTGACTGAGGGCCTCCCCCTGGACGTGCGCTTCATAGAGTACATGCCCTTTGATGGTCAGTGGCTCCAGGCAGAGTTAGGGGAAGGAAGAGGAGGCTGGGCCTGTCGACAGAGCATGGTGACTCTGGGGAGGGTTGAGTGGGGCAGCAAGGTCTGGCTCACCCTGTGGGTGCTGTTGACTTCAGACTCTGCTGTGTTTATAGGAATTTCTGCAGGGATGGTGGGGGAAGCCTGGGCAGGCACCAGGGCTGGGGCTGCTATGGGGCATCAGAGGCTCCTCAGTGTTGAGTGTGGGTGTGATTTGATCCACCTGTTTTAGGTAGGGCCTCCTGACCTTCAAAGAGAACTGATTCCTGGGCTGTGTGGCAGAATAACCCTGAAGCCCATGGGGTCCTGCAATGCTGTGACTCAGTAGCCTTCAACCCTGACACAGGAAACAAGTGGAACTTTAAGAAGATGGTCAGCTACAAGGAGATGCTCGATATTCTCCGGCAGCAATGGCCAGAGCTGGAGAAGCTGCCCGAGGAGGAATCCAGCACAGCCAAGGTTTGGAGGGCAACAGGAGGGCTGGGTAGGGAGGTCATGCCTTCACCCTAGGACAGGAGAGCTGGCAGGGGCTGCACTGAGGTTGGAGTGCAGTGATGCAGGGCAGTACCATTTAAGCAGGAAGCATTCCAGCACCATCACAATAGCCTCTCTTTTTGTGGATACAGAAGCAGGTTAGGTAACTTGTACAACACACTCCAGTAAGTGGTGGAGGGGGCGCTTGATCTGCTCTTCCACATGGCCTGCTCTGGCAGTGCTTTTTACATGCCCCCATATCCTTAGCAAGTATGCCCTCTGGCAGGCAAAGCACAGGCAGAGTTTATGGGCCATTTGTGTGTGAGAGCCTTCTGTTCTCTGAGGGCCTTGGACTCTCCCTTCTGAAGGGATCCTCTTGAAGAGGGCTATGAAATGAGGACTCTGATGTCAGGGAGTGAGAGCTGGCGCTCAGTGGCCCATCTCCATTTATATCTCCTCTGCCACCCCTCTTGTCTTCCTCGTCCCAGGCCTTTAAAATCCCTGGCTTCCGAGGCCGCATCAGCTTCATCACATCCATGTCTGAGCATTTTTGTGGGACCTGCAACCGGCTGCGAATCACAGCTGACGGGAACCTCAAGGTGAGTATCTCCTTCTCCATGAGGGCCCCTTGCCACCTCTGTGTTCTGAATATCCCTTCCCACCTGCACCCTCTGACTGGAGGGGAGACTAGCAGGGCAAAAACAAGGTGGTTGGTGAAATAGTATCAGATTTGGGCAGGTCATGGAGCAGCAGGTGGAGGTGAACTCACGGCCCCCTGTGAAATTGTCACCCTGATTTCTTCTTTACTTGGTTCCCTGAAGTAACTTCCAGTTGATTGGAACCTACTTTCCAGGACTAGGTACTGGGGGCTGGGAGATGTTAGAACGTCGGTGTGCACTTTGCCCCTGCCCCACCCTGGTTGGCTACTTCCACCAGGCCAGGGACTCAGCTCTGAAACCAGCCTCCTTCACTCATATCTAATCAGCATGTACTGGGCACTCATCCCTGTGGAGAATGAAAGGGAGGCATAGACTTGCCCATTTCCTTCAGGGGCGTAAAAGTTCCTTGGTAAGGCAAAATAGAGCTAGTGTGTGGCAGTGCATGTTCTTTGTCAGATGAGTAGCCCAGCAGGCAGTAAGGGTGGTAGACCTTGAGGAAGCACATTGTAGACCTTGGCGATGAGCCTTAAAGAATGGCTGGGGTAGGAGAAGTGAGGCTGGGGGAAGAGACATATCTGGGTTTTGTATTAATATGGCTAGGGCAGATTAAAGTTGGATATGGGGAGACTACATTGTAGTGGGCTCAAATGCCCAGATAAAAGATGCAGAGTATGTTCTGTTGACAGGGTACTGTGCAGAGTTTCTGAACATGGAGGCAATGTGATCCCCCATTCATGTTTTAGAAAGAATAACCAACAGGTTGAATTTGGAAATAGGAAGACTGGTTAGATAGCCATTTAGAGATGGTCCCAAATATGTAAGAGCATAAAGTGAAGATGGGAAGGATGCATGAAGGAACTTGGTAACACAGGTGGAGAGAGTAGAGAAAGGTATCTAGGTGGCTAATTGGCTTTGGGACCTGTTTAGGATTGCTGGGGGCGGGGGGCGGGAATAGGGAGGAGGGTTGGGTTCAGATGCATTAAGTTTGACATCCAAAGAAATCATCCAGCAGTTGTTAAAAAGCTAAAAAGATTTTTCTGGGCTAGGGATGTAAAACTGACCTGGACAGTGGGTGATGTCCATTATCAGTCAGGGCCATGCGGGAAATGGAAGGTGGGATTCTGAAGAGAATGGACTAAAGTGGGAGGCTATTGATAGTGCAGGGTAAGGGGACTTGTAAGGGATGTTGAGACCCTCAGTGAGCAGCAGCAAACAGCTATTCCCATCCCTGAATGGGAGGAGGTGGCATCACTGGGGCCTGTGAGAACTGGAGGCTGGCAGATGGCCTCCTGGTTGATATTGTAGTTGTGAAGGGAAGCGGCCACTGCCCAAGAAGTCAGGACAGAGAGGAAATGGAGTAAATATCCAGCCTCTCTCTCTTCTCACCCTCTCACCTCCCATCAGCCAAACCTATTTGGAAGCCAGCTGGGGATGATCCCTGATCTGGATTTTGATGTGCTGCCTCTGTTGGCAGCTATTTAATTTTTTAAAGTACATTCTACAAGCCGAAGGCAGCATGACTATAAATCAGAGACAGGCCTTGGGATGTCTGATTTTGCTTCCTTCCCTTCTAGCCTCTTTGATTTCTCCATCCAGCACCTTCTGCCCCTCATTGCAGGAAGTGCTGCCCTGAGTATGACCCAGCCATGGGAGGCCTGGGCACTGGCACTCAGCCCATGGGGGTCTTTAGGGATCAGGAACAAGGCCAAGGGATGAAGGAAGCATGTTGTCCTCACCCCCATGGTGATCCCCTGCAGGTTTGCCTCTTTGGGAGCTCAGAGGTATCTCTGCGGGATCACTTGCGGGCAGGTGCCTCCAAGGAGGAGTTGCTGAGAATCATTGGGGCTGCCGTGAGCAGGAAGAAGCGGCAGCATGCTGGTAATGAGCGTGCGTGGAGAAGGCCAGCAGGAGGGAGGGCCATAGTTTTGGGGTGAGAAGACAAAAGAAAGCCTGAGAGGGAACCAGCAAAACTCAGTGTTATCCTCACTCCCAGTTATGCCTCTAGATTTGGGGTGTGGTGATGGTTTTCCTAGGGGAAGTTGGCAAAGCAGAGACTACACAGGAGATGGGACTCTGAATTCTCTTGGACTGTTTTCTTAGCTTGGGGGGAAGAGGAGTGTCATTGCCCCTCTCATCCTACACATGGCCTTCCTGGGCATCCACAGAATGTTCTGGGCTCAATCATGGATGACCTTGCAGTATACAGTGGGGGCTTTGTCAGGTGCACATAGGCGAGTGCATGTACATGGGGTTGTCACACCACTATGTCCATGTTCGGGTCACTGAACTTCCTTTCCCCGCCCTTTCTCTCTCCCTTCCCTGCTCTTCTCTGCCCATTTTTCCCTTACCCCAGGCATGTTCAGTATTTCCCAGATGAAGAACCGGCCCATGATCCTCATCGGTGGGTGACTCAGCAGTACGTAACCTCTCACCCTTGTCATTGGGGGTTCTCATGGGGTGGGGCCTCTGTAATAAGGCACCACTATATCCTGCTTTTCATCCTGATATTCTCATCCTTACTTGTCTTCTATTCCTTCCTCATCTTTTCATACCCCTGCCTTTACTGCTTTTGCTCTTCTCTGTGCACAGTCTTCCCTCACTAAACATGCTACAGAAATGATCATTCTATCTCACCAGAAATTGGTACGGCGGTCCTCCAGATTTAATGATCACTAAATTAGTTGTTTCTTGAATATGGAGCTCCTGGTTAAGACAGAGTCCTTGTCCTCAGCTCTAGAATCTCCCAACTTGAATACAATTACAGGTGTCTCTTCGCTTCTGTAGTTTGGGCCAATCATGGGTATCTCTGGACCAATAGCATCTGTGGGTTGATGTGTTAGCTTCTGTGCCAGGCAGAGCTTGAGGCAGCAAGCTAAACAAGAATGCTATTCATATTGTCAAGGAGGACACAGCAAGGATCTCAACTTCCAGATTTTTAACTCCTGGGAGCTTATGTGGTTAGGACATCTCTCAGTGCATAGGATGCCTCAAACAAAAACACCTTTTTTATAGAGCTGGATGTGGTTTCCAGCCCTAGGGGAACTGGCTGGGCCACAAAGAGCCCCTTTGGCACAGGGCCCAGACTAAAATAGGGGAGGCCTTGTCCCCTTTGCCAGAGTCAGGTCTGGACCCCTGAATTGTGCCACTAGGCAAGAGAAAGCAGTGAGAAAAATTAGGAGAAGGGATACTTTTCTGCAGGGGTTGGAGCACAGTGAGCCCACATCCAGGAATAGAGTAGACACCAGTGGGCCTGAGAAAGCCCAGGGACCGTCATTGCACACCCACCAGAGCACTCACATGGGAAGAAAACTTTATCATGTCTCCTCCCCCACTTCGAGCATCCGAGTTTTCTTGTTGGGCCTTGAGCGATGCTGACACACCTTGATGACAAGGAGTGGGGGATGCCTTGACGGCTCCTTTAGAAGGAAGGCTGTGCCTCTGACATTGACAAGATAGGGAGTCCAGAGCATGACAGAAAGCTGGAAGTTGGTAAACTCATTTGCTTCATAAGGTAGATGATTACTCTCCAGATATAAAATAATTAAAGGATGTTTCTAAAAGCCAGAAGTTACATAGAACAGAGCCTCTTAGGCTTTCATATGCATCTGAATCATTGGGGATCTTGTGATTTCACATGTGGATTCGGGAGGTCTGGGGTGGGATTCTGCGGCTCTGCAGTTCTCAGATAGTGCTGGTGCCTGCTGGTCCTTGCAACAGCCTTTGAGTAATAAGAGCCTGCGAGGTTCCAAGGCCCTTGGGGCCACTGAAATCAGCCTGTCGCATTGTGTGCCTGTCTGATGTGCTTGAGGAGGCTCGAAAGACATTGTTTAAATACATTAAATATTTTCATCTGTAAATGACCTGATTACTATTAACTCTTCGTAGAGAGTGGGAAGATGAGAGTAGCTGTAATTGGTAATTCATGCAGAGACGTCGCTGTAGTTTTAAGAAAATGAAGAGATATGAAGAGGTAATTCTGATCCAGGCTTGTCTTCAGATCGCAGGTGTTTCTTAGAACTTCGACAACAAAGTTTTTATGGGGAGGGGAGCCCAGGAGTAACCCCCATACCACCACTACAGGGCAGTTGGAAACTGCTGGGGCCATTGTCCTGTGTGTGTAACACCTAATGAGAAAGGCTGCACACTTGTATTCTTGGAACCTTCTGTCTGTGTATCTTCTATTTTTATCTTTTCTTGCTATTGTTTTTGTTTTTTTATTCCTCTTTCCCCAGTGTGGAAGACAGAACTTGAAGTGGGGTAGGAAAAGGGTTAGGAAGAAAGATGCGGAAAAGAATTACCTTTTGGTCTTAGTCTTTCTTCTTTTTCTTTCTTGCCTTCCAGAGTTATTTTTGATACTCCAAGATTCTCCACCAGCCGTTCCAAGCATTTCCTCTGGGGACCCTGTCCATGTTCAGGGTCTGAGATACAGAGTGCGTTTCTTCAACCAGATGCCAACTTTGTGGAAAGGATGCCGGGTCCCCAAGAGCCCTCGCCTTGCCCAGCAGTGGCAGGAGTCTGGCTCCCCTCAGAGACACTACAGTTCCCACCCAGACACAGATACCAACCCAGAGTGCCTTAGCCCCATGTCCCAGGCTCGTGCCACCCACTCAGGACCCCTGCCAACCTCAGACCGATTAACCCACGTGGACACAGAAGGACGGGCAGCTATGGTAGATGTGGGTGGTAAGCCAGACACTGAGCGGGTGGCTGTGGCCTCCGCCGTGGTCCTCCTGGGGCCTGTGGCCTTCAAACTCGTCCAAGAGAACCAGCTAAAGAAGGGAGATGCTCTGGTGGTGGCTCAGCTGGCTGGAATCCAGGCAGCCAAGCTGACCAGCCAGCTGATTCCTCTGTGTCACCACGTGGCCCTGAGCCATGTCCAGGTGCAGCTGCAGCTGGACAGCGCACGCCATGCTGTGGTGATTCAGGCATCTTGCCGGGCTCAGGGCCCCACTGGGGTAGAGATGGAGGCTCTGACCTCAGCTGCTGTGGCCTCCCTCACCCTATACGACATGTGCAAGGCTGTCAGCAGGGACATTGTGTTGGGAGAGATCAAACTCATTAGCAAGACTGGGGGTCAGAGGGGGGATTTCCATCGGACTTAGAGCTCCTTTCCCCCCTCACCCCTGGCCCAGCCAGTTCAAGAAATGGGATACAATTTGGGCCAAGGGAAAGATGTCAGGTTTCTTTAACCCTGTCACTGTTTACCATCACCAGTAGGAACTCAAGGTCAGCCCACTCCCTTACTACTAGGTGACCTACTATGACCTGCGAGGCTTCCTTTATTCAGAGGAAACCAGCAGGCCCTTCAGCCTTCCTGGACACTAAGGTCATGGGAGACGGTCACAACGAGCAGTGCTAGATGACCGAAAAATCATACTGTGTTTTCTGTGGACTATTTCAGACAACCAGTTTCAGACAGTCCAGCCCATAACTTCCACTTCTCACTTTGGGTTTTCTCTTCTACTTCCCTGGGAACAAAATAAGGGCTTACAAAGCAGAGGAACCCACTTTGAGGGGGAGAAGCACAGCTTGCACTAAGAATGTACAACAATTCTCTTCAACAGCTTTGCCTACCCAAGTCTGTGGGATCCTAGCCCTGCCCGGTCCCTGCCTGACACCCATCCTCAGAAAGAGAGTCTCTGTCTCTTCAAATTTACAGGTTTTCTGTTTAACAATTGTACCGTCCATCCCGCTCCCTTTCCTCGGTTCCCCTCCTTTAACAGCCCTGAGGACTCCTGCCTATCCACTCATGCCACACCTGGCCCTGTGTACTGCTGTTCCACCCACTACCAACACCCCTTTATTCTGGAATAGATCAGGGAAAGAAGAGAGTTGAGATTGCCTTTGCCCTCACAGCACACAAAATAAAGCTGCAGTGCCAACTTTGGAGATGCAAGAATGAGGATTGTATCTGTGCACAAAGAACTGAGCTGCTAGGATTTCATGTCTACCCCACAACCCCATCCCAAAGCCCACTCCTCTGGAGAAGAGGAGCAGGAGAGATGCTGGAAAGGCTGAAGGTGCATATCTTTCATATATCCCCTGTCTTCCCTGTGGGAGAAGGCAGGAATGGAGTGGGAGGTGTAGAAATGCACCATCTACAGAAAAACTGGTGAGTCTATCTGAAGCTCATCACTGGCTATTAGAAATCAGAGGTTCAATTAGAGGTTCTTGGGTTTCCTATCCCTAAGCTGTGGGCTCGTGTGCTGGGTTTTCTATGTGGATAGGCTTTGGATCTATCCTCAGTGACACCCTCGGCCTGCCTCTTCTCTGCCCTACACCCAGGTGTGCTGGTGAATATTTAACAGCAGCTTCTTCGGAAAAGAAAAAGCCAAATTCCAAGGCCAATTTCAAGCTACTATACCACATGAGCTGGCTTGCAGAATTCCTAAAAATGTTACAGTTGTGCTTTCAGAGCTAGCACGAGCTGATTCCAACATGCCACCAGTTGTGTCTGCTCCCCAGTACCCCTCAAGTCCCTCATAGGAAGAAGGCACAAGGTTCAAGGTAGGCTGGAGGGGGATGGTATGGATTTAATATTTTTTAGTATTACAATATATTATAAAAAAGGTGCAGGTAAAAAGGACACTGCCGATTTCATACATTAGCCTCATTTCTTGTCTGAGACAGCTGGTGAGAGAGCCTTGGCATGAAGGCGTCCTTGGTAGAGGTGGTCATGGCTCCCCAGTTGGTGGAAATAGGATGAGGGTGGAGAGAACCTGGACCAGACCCTTCCCATCCACCTGGAGAATTTTCTCCTCCCACCACCCTAAATACATCTACTTTCAACACGGGGGAGGAGGAGGAGTGGGTGCTGCTTCTGAGAAGGGGACAGGTTGCATTAGGTTATCTGAATTTTACATTGGACAAAAAATTAGACAGCTGGAGAAATTTACCTGAAGGTGGAAGGGAGGGTGGGAAGGGCACTGGAAAAAAGACCAAAGAACAAATATAACAGGCGTAAACATTTAGCATATCAAGGACCAACTCGGCCACCATGGAGTACTAGACCCTTCTCGCTGACTCAGCTGTGATGGTCCATGGTCCAAGGCACTGTTGGTGATCTGGCTAAAATGATTTCTATCATTGGTGCCAGAGCCACTGGCCAGATCTTGAAAATAATAAATAGAGAAGGAAAAATCTTTTGGGGTGAGAAGCCTGAGCCCTGGAACAATGTATGTGTCCTCTGTAAACACTTAAACCAAACTATGCTTTTCTGCGGATCCAATGTGTCTTGAACAGCTTCCATATTCCTTGTCTTTCCTGGTGAGTATTCAGTCTTCCATAGCGGGTGGGAATGCCAGGACTTGGATGTGCCTGTTGGGTAGAAGTAGGGCCCTCCCCTGTTCCCAGTCCCTGTGGATTAAGTTGACCCCAGCCTAGCCAGTTTGGAAGAAGATATTCAGAGACCCCACCCACAACCTTCCATAATCAGAACGCCAACTTTTTGCGGCGGGGGCTCTTGGGTGTATAGATGAGTATAACAGAGCTCTCTGCAGCTGCTTTTTCTGGAAGCCTTTATCTTGCCCTCACCTGGGCTCCAGGATGGCCACTTCACACTTGTCCTGGCCAGGCTTGCATTTGCTCAGATCCCTCCCCCTCAAACCAACACACATGCTGGGTTCACCAACCTTGTGTTTCTTCTGCCCCGCCCCTGCAGCTACTATGACCCCACTCCCAGGAATCTGATGTAGGGAAAAGATAGGCCGCTGAAGAGTGGGCCTGGCCCATCAGTCTGTCCACTGGCAATAACCCTGAGCTGGACTAGGTTGGAAAGTTGAGAAACAAAGGGAGGAGAAGATGGAGGGGCAAAGAGCTAGTTGATGAGGGTGGCGGGGTTTGGGGGTGGTCAGGCAGGCAGACACAGGATAGAAGGTCAATTCTAGGGTGAGAAAATATATTGAAAATAAGAGCCCTGATGGAGCTGACTTCCCCTCCCTTCTTTTAGAAGTCAAAATTTTGTTTAGACACATCCATTAACATACTCGCTCAAGATGGACAGAATGGAAAGGCGGGAGGGTGAATAGGAGGACCTGAATGGTCCCCTTGGAGGTCAGGTTAAAGAACCAAGTCAGGTACCAAAGATGGGGTAGTGACTCTCGCTTCAGCCTTTCCCCCTTGGCTCCTTCAGGCAGTGAACTCCCAGGGAAATCGGCCTTCCTCCTTCATCCTCATCTTCTATCTCCCTAGCTTCCCCTGCCTGCTCTGGGCTCAGTCTGTGTGCCTCAGAGGATAAGACACCCTCAAAGATGGTATGTAAATTCATAGGGCAGCCTTGGCCCTTAGGACCCTCTCAGGAACTAATGACCCAGGACTAGCATCAGCCAGATACACATGGTTTGAAGTGGTCTAAATGCTGGACAGAGTGGGAGGTCACTGTGGCTTCTGCCCTGAGGCAGATGTTAGTGAAAGAGTTGGGGGGGTGGGGGGCTCTAATTGGTAGACCAGAGAGCTCTGGGGTGGGACTAAGCATTCAAGTGCTACCCTCTAGTGAGGGGCTGTCAGGAACTCCGAGCCAATATGTGAGGTCATTCTCACCTCAAGAGCATGGTCCGGTTGTCTGGGAAGGCAGGGGGAGAGTGATTTTCAAGTACCTATGCCCAAGGCATGAGGTATGATGAGTGGAGTCTTTGTGGACCCCTTCCCTTACCAGATTCATCAAGTACCTGATAGCCATAGTTGTGGGAACACTAAGGTGAGTTTTCTGGGATTCTGGATTAGTAAATAGGATGGAGGTGACAGTAAGGAAAGAAGGGAGATTTAAGACATGCAAGAGAGGGGTTAAAGGACTTGTGATGTAGGAAACGGGCACTACTACTCTGCCCCGATGACTTGGTCCCTGCATCATCCTCCCAGCATTTTTTTTCTGGAACATATCTAGCTAGAATATATAATGCCTCTTCCTTTTCCATTTAGGAGGAAAGTATGCCCCAGATCAATGTTCCATTAAGCTGCCTCTTGAGGGACGGGAGCCTGGATTTGCTCACCCTGGCTCTCAGGGGCCCACCCCACAGTTACTCCTCACTGCACATGAAGTCTGGACAAGATCCATGGACCTTTTCAGTCTGGATCTGAAGCAGTTCTGTGCTAACATGTGGATGTCCATGCTGGGGGTGAGGAGTAGGGCCCCTTCAACCAGGCCTGCCAGGGATGTCCAACTCAGCCTCAGAGAATGATCCCTGGGGGCCAGGAAGCAGGAAGAATAATGGGAAGAGATGAGAGGAGCCCCCTGGGGCAAGCGTGGGGAGACACCTGGTCCTGCCACACAGCCCTCACCCCAGGACCCAGCCTAGGGCTCTAAAGTGAGCACCAAATTGTTTAAGTATCACCACCTCCTCCACTCAGCCCCTCTCAGTCCATCCCTGTCTCCTGGCCTGCTGTGGCCAGTCCCCAGGTCAATAATTTAGCCTGTTGATTGCCCGCTCCCGGGTAATTTCCAGGGCCTGGCTCCCTGACCGCTTGCGGCTGCGCTTGAGCTTGCATAAGTCCTTGTCGAAAACCTCCCCCGAGCGCAGAGCTGACACCAGGTCATCGAACTCGCCTCCCTCCTCCAGCGTGCTGCCTGCGTGGACCTTCCGCTGCCGCTGCCACCGCTCTCGTTCTCTCTGCTCCTTCAGCTGGAGGAGGGACAGTGAGAGGCTGGCACCCCAAGAAATGGCTGAGGCCAGAGCAGCCACCCATGGTCTAATTTACAAAGGAATGCCCTCCCAACCAGGGGCTAACCCCTAGCCTGTGTGCCTTGATGCTGGCATTCACCAACTAGCCCCACTCTCCTTCCCAGGATGCCCCGTGCCTGCCCAACAGACATGCTCTCTCTCCTCATGCTGGGAAGACCACTCTCTCCCCTTGGGGGGTTGACATCAGCTCCTACAGTGTTCCTTAGGCCCTGTTCCTTGCATACAGCCCCACCTCTGTCTTCCCTGATAGCACCCCATTCGGACCAGCCTCTCCCCTCATGCCCTGCCTGGCCCTCTCACCATGGTTTCCATGCGCGCTCGCCGCTCCTCCTCTTCCTTCTTCCTCCTCATGGCCTCCAGGTCCTGCCGGGCCTCTGAGAAGGCCTGCAGGAAGGTGTCAAAGATGCCAAAGAATTCGTCTGGCTGCATCTTGCTGTCTTGTTCTCCAAAGTACATCAGGGCCTTGGAGAACTGTTAGGGGGAAAGGGGATGGTAGAGAATCACCCTTGAGCACCATGGGCCCAGGCCATGTGGTTAGCTGGGTTCTAGCCAGAGCAGAGACCCATCCAAGGCTGGGGACCTTTTGCATGGGGTCAGGGCTTGAGAAGGGGAGACCCCCATCATCACTGGGGTAGGCATAAGGCTGAACGAAAAGGCTGAAGCTGATATCTTGGGGACATGGGGGATCCAAGCTGGCTGATGAGGCTTCCCAGAGCCACCACTGTGTCTGTTATGGTGTAGGTATGAGATCAGGGGTTACAGACCTTGGGAAGGAACTGCCTACTCATAACTAACAGTGACCTCAGAGATCATAGTTATTGGGCTAGTTATTTAACCTCTCTGTGTCTCAGTTTCCTTATCAGTAATGGGGACGATAATAGAACTTACTTCATAGTGTTGTGCGGGTTAAACAAGTAGACAGACAATGCTAGTTTAATTATATGTGCCAAGCACTGTCCTTTTATTGAGAGCTACCATCTTAATTCAACCTACTCAAAGTCCTCTCCGAAAGACCTCACTACTCATATGCTCCATGGACCAGCAGCATGGGCATCTCCCAGGAGCTTGTTAGATCTGCTGAATCTCAGGCTCCATCCCAGACCTCCTGAATAAGGACCCACATTTTAATAAGACCCCCACAGGTGGCATCCATGTGCACTATTGGTATGAGAAGATAGCAACTGAAACCAAAGGTGATCTCCAGAATCAGGATTGTAACCCAGCTCTGTCTATCACATCTGGGCAACCTTGGGCAAGGTACTTAACCTCTGTGTATCTTAGTGCAAATGGCTAATAACGTTTGAACAAACCCATAAGTAGATAATCAGACAAATGTAAAACACTTATAGTGGTGCCTGACACCTGATGAATGGACATGATCTTTGCAATAGAGTTGCTATTGCTTTTCTTGTAGGAGTGAGGAAATGTTTATTCCTCAAAGCTCTGTGATTCTGGGTTTGTCTCTTCTGGGCCATCTGATCGGAATGGAGTTATGTCTACATGGAGAGGAATGGGGGAGGGGTTAGGCTGAGGGTGAGACTGGAGGCTTGGGGTACCCTTACCTTGTCCCTGGCCTCACTAAGCTGGTCCTCCAGCTCAGAGAAGCTAAAACTGGAAACCGTGATGAAGTCACTCATGACTGGGACAAACTTGTCATTTGGTTCCCGCCTCTGGTGTTTCTGATACTCCAGCTCCTGAGGAAGGAGAGTGAAGTGCTGGTTAGACTGATACTAGGATAAAAGTCAGGAGTTCTGGAGTTGCCACATTGCTCACCCTTCTTGTCAATCGTTGAGCCTTCCTTTGGAAGATGGAACATCCCCAGTGTCAAAATTTTAAGGGTGGCAAATATTGTGAGAGTCATCAACCAGTCCACCCTGCCTCTATCCTTTCCTCATCCACCACTGCCATCTTTCTCTCTCTAGACCCTTGCTTCCCAAAGCCTATGGAATCATAATCTGCATTTTAACAAAAGATTTAGGTGATTCATGTGCGCATTCAAATGTGAGATGCATTACTAAATCTAGTTAATGCGATGCTGCTGGTCCAGGGACCACACTTTGGGTAATATTTTAAAGGGCTATAAATTGGCAATCACCCTCTGCCCTCCCCCAACCACAGTGGCAATGAAAGGTTCTTTCTCATACTTAACTTTGTTCCCTAAGTTCCTTCTCTCCTTACTTACCTAACCCTCCCCTCCCTCAAAAAAATACACACACACACACACACACACACACACACACACACACAGTGAAGATGGAAAGGGTCTCTATTCCTAGGTGTGAAGGACAGAGGATTGAGGACATTCCTGCACTGAGCTAGCCTAGCCTAGGGCCAGAGAAAGTATCTGAGAAGCCATCAGACCAGGAATTGTGGTGATCTGAGACCTGGGTCTCCAGCAAAGAGTGCAGCCCCTGGCTCCTCTACTGGCCCAGGAAGGTGGTAAAGAGACTTAATGCAGGAACTTCCGGGGATAGCGGTCCCTAATGTCACACTGTGTGCAGCCAGCTAAAGATGTGTGTCCTCTTTCAGATCTACTTGAATCAAACTTGAGCAAGCAGCTGATTTACGGTTCATTCCACTCTACTGCCCAGTACACATGTTGGACAGTGACCTGGTTATTCTCAATGCCCCCTCTTTGAGAGTTGAAATTTAAGTCCTAGATAATTATCCTTTGCTGATGACTGACTCTATGCTAGAGGCTATATCCACTGTGCTAATTGTTCTACACCCCAGCCAGGAGCTTTGGGCCAGAAATGCATCAGACAGGGTCTGCTGTCTCAGGGCCCACCATCTGACCCAGTGACAGGCAGCATGGGCAGCTTTTGCCTCTGACAGCACCCCCTCAAACCCAGGCAGAGAGATGTACTCACCACTTCGACTGCTCTGAGGCCCCTTCTGAGGTTGCCCACCTCTTTCTCCAGCTCTGCCAGGCTGTGAGGGGACACAGAGGGAGGGAGAGTAGGTAAGCATGGTTCAGGGAGAGGGTAATGCAAAGCCCAGTGGCTTAGGGGGTCAGCAGACCTGTGCTTGGCCACTAACATGTGGCAAGTCACCTCCCTTCCATGCTCTGTGCTTCTATAAAATAATAGCAGTGACATTTATGTTCTGGAGATCCTTCAAAAACGGAAGTGTCAGGCTGCATATTAGAAGGTTTCTAACACATGGCCTCTGGCTTGGATTTATTTATTTTTATTATCACTAGGTAATATTTGTAAGTTCTTGACATGGCATTTGTATGCAGGTACATTTGATGCATATTAGCCATTTATCAGTACATTTCTGCTTCTATCGGAGATGCTTCTACCAGCCTATATATGTTCAGGTCTGACTTCTTGTCTGTAGCAGATACCATTGGTGCTCCACCCAAATCTCCTTGGACCATCCATTGTAGTGCACAGTCCTGACTTCTAACTGTATAGGCACTTTTTTTCTGGAAGCCAGAGCTACCTCTGCCATCTATACCCATGGCCAGAGAGTTACGCCTCCCCCCAAGAACCCTTCAGCCATAAACTGAAGGGAGATGGTATATGATGTTCCCTTGGCCCTTGGAAGGGATAAGTGGAGCAGTGTCCTAAACTGTCTCTCACCCTTCCCTGGAGGAGTTAAGCTCTAGGCGCCCCAAGTGGTGGCTCGCTGAATTACACTTCCATTACTGGCATTCTTCGCACCCCTGGCTCACTTTCCCACTCCTTATTGTGTTTCCTGGGAGCTTCTCTGAAATAAGGATTGGAGAACAAATAGGCTGACTTTGTTTGGTTCTCCCAAAAGCAGACCCTGAGACATTGCCCATTCCTAGTAGGCCCAGAGTAGCCCCAAAGGAGGGCATTTAGACAAGAGCGTGTGTGAACACAGTGAGAAGGAAACCTCTCAGAGGGACCCCTCACTTGACTTTGGCGGCTTCTGGAAGATGCTGCAGCTCCGAGGGCATTGTCAGAATGTCAGGGAAATGCTTCTCCAGGATCATGATCAGGTAATGGAGCAGAGAGATGTTTCTGTGGATGAAAGTTGGTTCATGAGTAAGGGAATGAGAGTCAGAAATGAGGAAAGGAATTGGGTCAGGAATGGAAAGAGGGGGAAGGGGAGATGGGGAGAGGCCAGGGCAGTTGCAATGGAGGCTAAGAAAGCAGGCAGGGTTCCACCTGTCAATGCTGGACTTGGTGTCGGCAATCTTGTTGAGACTGGCCACCCGGAACCCGTAGGCGCCCCCACGCTGTCCTTTGTTCATGAAGTTACCAATGGCCAGGACGACCTCTAGCATCTGCCTTAGACGCTTGCTGCGGATTAGCTCCCTGGAGGCCAGCAGGATGGCTGGGGGAGGAGGGACAGATCAGATCCCTACATAGACTGGGCCAGGGCAGCTGGTCCCCTTGCACCCCAGATGATACCACCACAAAGTCCACAAAAGAGGCTGCAAGGGTCTTCAGCTCTCAGAGGGGCAGAGACTTTGCCCACACCTCTGCAAACAGATCCACTCCACATCCGCCCACCACCAGAGGAAGCAGACAAACTTGCCAAAAGGCAATTCGCCAAATAGCCCATTTTCAGAACATGCCAACTCTTCCTAAGAATATATTTGAGAATATCTTTTCTTGTATATATTTAAAGATTATTAGTATATTCTTTCTAAGGATATACATTAAAACATAATATTCTTTCCTAAACTCAGTGATTAAAGTTTAAATTTCAGTATTTTACATATTATGGCACTGTTTCTACCTCTTTCAAAATGCTGAACTTTACTGAGTTTTTGGAAAGAAAAAAAATCCCTGTCAAATTAAATTATAACATGTCACCAATTGTAATATTTTTGTTCTGTAATATAATGGTGTGCTTTATAGTTGATGGTGTCTTTGATTGAATAGGTTACTTGACATCCTGTTGAACATTATTTAAGAAATTTTTTCCAACCTTTAGGCATTTTAGCCATTTCCTCCTAATGTCTTAAATGACACATTTGCTAGAAATACAAACTAAGCAAACAGTAACCAAAAGTTCAGTATTTAATTCTGAAGTGGATGCTTTGGCCCTTCCTCAGCTATTATGTATTTGTGGCAGATGTCCGGAGTTGGCCTACAAATCCTACACTGAAATTTTGGCTACTAGTTATGGAATATGCTTTTTGATTATTAAATGTGGTGATAAGGAGACTAAACTATTTTATGATCTTTGGATTATACCAAATTGAACATTCCTTAAAATGCTGCTATGAAGATAAAATGAGAACCATCTGACTAAAACTTTGCAGAAATATTCAAGAGCAGTTAAAAATAAGCAATTGTAAAAAAAAAAAAGAAAGAAAAGCTATAAAAGTAAGTAGTATATATGGTTTGTCAGTAGCTTCAAAAGTTGAACATGTGCATATTCTATGACTAACAGTGGTGTTACGCTTGATTGGTATTGGAGTGGTTTCTAGTTTTTTCCCCTTAAATTACAAATAGACTGGTTAAATAAATTGTGGCATATTCATACCATAGACTAAAATGCGGCACTGAGAATGAATAACCTACTACTATAAGTAACAATAGGGGTAACTTACAACTATAATGCTGAGGAAAAAAACAGCATAAAATTCATCCTCTATCCCATTTATGTCAAGATCAAGACAGACAAAAACTTGAGAGGGAAGGGAGAGAGTAATGGTGCGAGGGGATAATATTTGAGAGGGGGACACAAAGAAGGGCTCTGGGGGGCTGGAAACATTCCATTTCTTGACTTGGGTGTTGATTACGTAGGTGAGTTCATTTCATGATAATTTGTCAAGTAGGACTCATACGATTTGTGTACTTTTTCTACACGCATATTTAAATTAAAAGTTTACTTTAAAATAAAACTACTTATAAAAGTTCCCCGCAATTTATATTGGTCAGGATAGTTTTTCTAAGGTTGATATGCTGTTTGAAAAATTTGCAAAGAAATCCTCCTGAAAATACTAAAATGTTGGCAAAACAGATGACAAGAGTTGAAAGGAAATCAGTGTAAATGGGAAAACTCCCATATGCGATGCAGACTTTTTAGATATATTCATAAGAATAATGTATTCATGAATATATTCATAAGAATATGTTTACATTTGAAACCATATTCTATATTCAGTGAATGCATTCATAATAAGAATCGGTAAATTTGGTATATTCAGCAATGAACATATTCATAAGAATACATTCAAGAAGAATGTGTTCATGAATATATTCATAGAAGAATTGGTAAATTTATCAAATCTGGTGAACTGACTTTGGCAAACTGACTCAGAGATCCTGCTGGGGGCTGGGGGAGGGGGTGTGTGGGTGTCAATAGCTCATCAACCAGCTGGGATAGGCTAAATCTCCATTCTCCCAAGAATACTTCCTGGGAAGACTGGAAGGACTAGGAACCCCAACTCCTGCACAACCCTCTTGTCTCTACCCCCAGCCAAGCCCACTGACCTGATCTGAAAGGTACAATTTTAGCCACATCTTCCCAGCTTTAGAGGGAAGAGACCTCCAGAGCATTCAAGAACAACAGTCATGCTACAGCACAGTGATGACTACCTGGCCAGAAGTTTTTGCCATCGAAAACACATTTTGGTCTGCCTAGCTTGATATTAAATGGAGACTCTTTCCTGAGCATCTAGTGACTAACTCTTAGGGAAAGCTTAGGAGTGGCCTCCTGGAAACAGGAAGTTATTTGAGATTAAACCTAACTGGTGGCTGAGCTACTCTAGTCCCACAGCTCCAAGTGGCAATTGCTCGCATTTGCTCCATTGACCCAAGACACAGTAGTAGTTGAGCACATATGTCTTGGGCCGAACCCCTTATCTGTGCCTCATGCCCCAAAGGCAGTCTGCAGTAGGACAAAGAGAGCCTGTGTAAAGGGAAGGATTCCCCCATCACCAGGGCATGTAGTACCACCAGACCTTAGACCTGTAGAGTCACTGCTGATCTCTTTCCCTGTCCCTCAGATCACAGATCTTTCTCCCTCTATGATCACAGCCAGGCTGTAGTTCCCTTGTTGTGTATATGTATGTATCAAGATCCAGATTACATAAAATGTCTATTTCTAGCTCTGTTACACCCCACCTAAGTCCAGAAAACCCCCTGAACTCCAGAAAGGGCCATTCTCTGGACAGGACATCTCAAGGAGTACTAGCCAGCTTGGTGTCCAGCAGAGGGGGCCCATGCTCTGCTCTGCCCCCAGCCTGTCCCTCTCAGCATCCTGGACACAGGCACCCTTGTTCCACTGTGCTTACCCTCTCCTCACTACAAATGAGCCTCACAGTCTCTCCTGCTTTACCTCTCAAGTCTGATGGCTACCCACCGTCCTGACTACCCGCCTTTTCCCTCAACTCTCTGACCCTCCATCCTCTGCCATGCTCTGGGAAGTACTACAGGATGAGAGTAAGGAATGGGTTTTAAAGAATGACATCTGCATTCCAGTCCTGGCTCCATCATCCACCATTAACATGGCCTCAGGCAACATATCTCCATTTTAGAGATAAGGGGACAGAGGTACCTATAGGGTTGTTGTGGGGACTGAATGAGACCATCCATGTGAAACGTTTCACGTAGTGCTTGGCACATGGTTCTCATTTAATTACAAAGTGGTCATCTGGAGAAGGCCTATATCAGAAAGAGTTCCCTGACCCAGAAAATCAGATGCCTCTGGGGATCACCTTGCCAATTTTCTACTTCCTGAATAACTCACACTTAAAACAATGTGCCTGCAGGTCTTCTATGAGCTTAATGCCTCTCAAGCAGAGTAAAGACTGATGAGCTCAGTCTACACCAGGCCCTGTTCTAGGGGCTTGCTATCATCATCACCTGTTCAGCATTTCTGTCCCATGCTGGAGCAGATGTCACCAGATCCCTCACCTTGAAGAGTTACATGCTGAGGCGTGGGGAATGTGTCACATATTTAGCACATGTGCTAATAGAAACAGGTGCATATCACCTAGAATAATCATAGTTTTAAATTTTGTCCTTGACTTTGTGTTTTGGGTGGGGGGGGATTGAGAATAAGGAAAGAGTTTTCCTCTGGCCCTGTTCATGGACCCCCCCCCCCACCTCAGGCCTCCTCCACACCCTCAGCTGTACCTTCAACTTTGGGCTTGGCCTCAGCTAGCCGCTCTTGGAACTTCTTCTTGAAGAAGAGGGCCTGCAGTCGCTGCTGGTAGTGGTCGATCCTGTGGACAAGGTGAACTCTGTCATAAGGCCACTCCCCTCCAGCCTCACCCCCGGAGCCAGACCCAGCTCCCTCCTCAGCCTTCCCACCCCCAGGTTCCTTCTGCCACCCTGCTGCCCTGACCTGCTCATTTCATAGAGGAAGCGGTCAGCGCGGGCCATCCGCTCAATCTCATGCTTGTGCTCTTCGAGGAGGTCAATGTCACTCTTCTCTGGGATGAACTTGAGGAGCTGCAAAGAGCAAGTAAAGGTCAGACAGGAAACTGGTGGGAAGCTGATACTAGGTGCAGCACATGGAAGCCCATACACTGACCAGGCTCAAGATGGGGAGGTGCCCCCTTAAAAGACAGAGGCATCCTTATGTGGATGGTTTACATTTCATCTGCCCAAAGAGGACACAGGCACTGAGCTCTAGACTTATTTTTTTTTTTTGCTTTTTAAAATTAAGAAATAACTTACCTACAGTAAAGTACATTATTCTTAAGTATACAGCTCAGTGATGATTTTCTTTTTAAATCTTTATTGAGCTATAATTTACATAAAATAAAATGCATCCATTTTAAATGTTCAGTTTACTGAGTTCACAAAACTATCCACCCATTGAACCACCATCCAGATAAATTACAGATTTCCATCCCACCAGAAAGTTCCTTTGCGCCACTTCAATAAGCCAACCCACCCCCTTCTCTCAATATAGACTCTCAACTGAATTCTATCACCTTAGAGCTGATTTGCCTATACTTAAACTTCATGTTGATAGTTAGGTTGTTCATAGTTTGGGGGCCATAGTTTGGGACTGTTGGGCAACAGGTTAGGTGTATGTGTAGCCTTAGTGTGTACTGCCAAATCATTTTCCAAAATGATTATATTGAATGAGAATTCTAATTGTTTCACATCCTTGCCAACACTGGTATCATCAGTCTTTTTAATTTTAGCTATTCTGATGGGTGCATGGTGCTACTTCCCATGCTTGCATCTACTATATTTCTCTGAGGACTAGTAGTATTGAGCATGCTTTAAGGCATTTCTCTGATGACTAATAATATTGAGCTATTTGGAGGTTACCTCTTTCAGGAAATACTTGTTCAAGCTTTTCGCTCATTTTCAAGTGCAGTTAGTTCTCATTTTTCTCCCTAATTTGTAGAGTTCTTTATTCTGAATTTGAGATCTTTGCTGGATATATGTTAAGGCAAGTATCTCCTAAGGTATGGCTTGTCTTTTCACTCTAATAATAGTACCTTTTGATGAACAGAGTTCATAATGTTAATGAAGTCCAATTGATGGTGGTTTTGTTTGGTGTTTTCTAGATTTTACTTAAAGGACACAACAAATTGAGGTGGAAGTGTTTTGAGGAAGATATGATGATGGGTCACTCTGACTTTGCCTTGAAACCCATGGTAGTCATACATACTTCATATCTCCTTTCAAGGCCTCAATCCCCTGGAAAAGATGCAGCCTTTTCTGGTTTCCCCTCAGAGAAGCTGGTCCAGGGTGGCTTCTGTAAACCTTTCCCTCACTCCTCCAGTCTCCAGCCTGATTTTTCCTTGATCTAAGAGTCTCAGCCTCTCTGGGGGCTGCCAGGAAGGGAATAGTTGCCCCCTAGTTTCGGCTCCCTTCCCACTGAGGGGCCTTACCTGTTCCAGCATGTCCTTAGCAAGGTCCTCCTGCTCATCCATCTTCAAGATGGCCTGCCGGATCTCCTCGTTAGAGAGTTTCAACCTAAGGCAAAAGCCCACTCCCTGAGCAGCCTGGCCTGGGCCCTCTGCTCAGGACAGACTCCAGGCCTTCTCCTTCAGAAGATGGATTCCCAGCCTTCTCTGTCTCCCTTCCATGAACTTGGGAGTACATTTGATAGTCCTCCCTCCTCAGCTCTTCTGCAAAGCCTCCTCAAGCTAAACTAATGTGGTTCACTCCATAAACTTGATAATGAGGTATTTTAGTCTCTAAATAGAGACTTGAGTCTTTGGCCCCTTGCTTGAGTCTCCGTCAGAGCTGACAGGGACATTTGGGAGTAAAAGGGCCACCTTCAATGTAGACCGAGAGACAGGGAGAAGGGTTTCCGATCCTTCTCCTTCTCCTCATGCCTAAAATATCTGCAGCATCTCCATGGGAGGATAGGAGTCTCAGCAGACCTCTAAGGGGGCAGTTTCCTGCTTACTTCATTCTCAGAAGACAGAGTAGCTCTTAGTTTCTGACACTGCCTAAGCTCCCACACAGCTGTTCCAATCTGTCTTGCCGTCTGGGAGGGGGAGAAGCCATCCCCTCCCCCACCGCTCCCCCCACACACACACCTTCCCTGAAATCTCCTTTGGATGCACACTCAATGAGGGCCCTGGGGGTGCAGAACTCTCCCCTGCCATTAAGGGGGAGAAACTGAGGCCTGTAGCCTTGTGGGAGGAAAGGGGGCTGGATATTCCAGAGGCAGTTAGGGCAACACTAAGAATAGTCTGGGAGGCAGTGCCCTCTGACCCTGGCTCAGGCAGGAGGCCCCGCACAGAAGCTGTGCTGTTAGTGCAGATACTGCCCTGTTTGTTCTGCAGCCGCGGGAAATGCTTGGGGGCTGAGATCATGCTGCTCTGTGGCCTAAGCCTAGTGGGGCCCGCCATGGGCTTAGAGCAACTCCACTGCCAGATGCTGACCAGGCTGGTCAGGGGCCTCGTGACTGGGGCAGTTTCCTGTCTGCAGAGCCCCACACTGCTGCTCAATATGGTCTCCTAGGAGAGGGTTCTAGAGCAGCACCCTCCCCTTTCCCAGGGGACAGCAGAGAGGGGCAGGCCAGAGACTGCTATCACCCCAGTCATCTTCACCTCTCTCCCCCAGGCATTCAGGTCAACCATCGTCTTCTTCTCTAGCCTCATCTCAGGTCTCTGCTTCTTGAGGGGGGCGGCATTCCCTCCCACCAAGAATCTATCATGGAGCAGGGGACAAAGAGGCAAGGGGAGCACATACTTAGAGAGAAGGATGATGCAGTTCTGAGCCCTCCGGCCATCAATGACTGACAGCTCTTTGACTTTGCGAGAGGCCAGGTAGATGTCCTCGGTGGAGCCCAACTCTTTCTGTAACCAACAAGCCAATTAGAAATGTTGAGGTGTGTGTTTTCCCCAATTCTCTTCTTGCCTCCCGCCCCCCAGGAGCCACCTCCCTACCAATTGGGGAATGCACCCGGTGTGAGAGGAAAAAAGAAAGGTAAAGGAAAAGACAGGAAAGAGAGAGGAGGGTGATTAATAACTGACTCTAATAAGAGTCATCTGGGACTTCACCATGGACCAGAATCGGTTGAGGGGTGGCAATGGGGAATCCCCTTTTTAAGGTTACCATCTTTATATAAACTAAAGAAGCTATTCCAATGGAGGGGAGTGACTGATACCTATGGCTTCAGGTGATGTGATATGATCTACCAAGTCCCCATTGCCCTACCCCAAGAGCCTCCCCAACCTATGATAAGATGCTGGTTCTAAGTCCTCACAGGGCCACAGTTCCTGGACTCCTAAGGACTTAAGGCAAAGCCCAATGTGCCCTGGGTAGAGGGCATCCACATCTTCCGAGGTGGGCAAACTGAGGCAGAATTCCATGTAGAATTCTCTCCTCTGGGGTTCCAGCAGGCATATTCCTAAGAAATCAGATTCCCTTTGTCTTCTCTTGGGTCCCTGGTGAGAGAGACGGGAGGATATTTCTAACTCTGGGAGGTCCCTCCAAGTGCATGCTCTATGTTTTACACCTGCAGGGGCTGCCACTCACATCATTATCTTTGTGAACTGTGCCCCCGGAATTGTGCAGTGTTCAGCATGCACAGTCTTACAGGATGGCCTGGCCTTGAGCCCTTGCCTTGAGTAAGACAATAGATCTAGAAGCTTTCTCCTCACTCCAGTAGACATTCACCTCCATTGCTGGCAGGGGTCTGTTTGCACTACCCCAATCTCCTACATTTCTATTTTCTCCTTGAGGACCCTCCCCTATGCCACCCTGTATGGATGGGTAATAAGACAGAAGGTAGAATGGACAGGCCTTCATTTTTGGGCCCAGTACAGGGCAGCAGCACAGGGTGGGAGTTAAAAGTTGTAGTTTCCAGAGCCCCAAGTAACTCACCTGCTGAGAAGGATTAGTTATCAGCTCCTAGGCAGGTAGCAGCCACAGCCAACAAAGAATTAAACATGCACAACATTAGCCAAGAGGTACAGGGACCCAGAAATAGGAGAAGAGACATGGGGAATGCTCAGCTTCTACTCCATCTGCCCCATGCCAATGAGACCTCCATGGCTAGAGATGGAGACCTGTAACTAGCACACTAAACAGGAGCTGCTTCTAGTAGACATGCACTAACAGAGAAGCCAAACAAAGCAGAGGACAGGCAGCATCTCCTGCTAGCCCTGGGTCCATCCAGTGAGACCACTCCCCAGTCACGGCTGACCAGGCCCCCAAAATCCCCCACCCCAGGCCTTGGCTGCCATTCTTTCCTCTCTTCTTCTGGGAATCTGCCCTGAGCGCTGAGGGCATTCCTCTGCCCTACGAGTTCATCTTTCTAAATAGGGGAGGAAACACAGCCAAACTTGAGCAGGAATGCATGAAAGTTGCATTTATTGAGGCAGAGGAAAGCAGGTGGCCCTGACATTTGCTCTCTGACCATTGCCCCTTGCCTGTCTTTTCATATCTAAGAGGAGCTGAGGAGGCAGAGTTCTCCCTTCCTGACCTTCATGGAGCTAAAATCACTAACTCAGCACCTGCATAGGGCACACAAAGGGAGAATCTACAGCTCAAAGCACCTTCTCCTGCCCCATGACTGTCAGGTCACAAGACAGGGAAAGAAGGCACCCAGAGCAACATGGCCTCTGAGACCTCTCCAGCTCTGCTGCTGTGAATTCAGCCCTGCACTTTAGGCAACCACTGAGTAAAAGTAGTCTAAGCAAGCCCAGTCCTGAAACAGGGGCCTGAACTGTGTGGGCTCAGAGAGGCAAACGGGAACAAAACCAGGGGCTTTCTATCTTAACTCCTCTACTTACCAAATGGGGAGGCACCAGACTCAGCTTGTCCTCAACCCCATAGCCCCTCTTTCCCTACTGGTCCCCATTGCAGCCCCACCTCAGGATCTTGAAGACTGAGTGGGTCAAGCCGGAACCCTGGTCCAGAGGAAGATGTCAAACTAGACGCAGGCATGAGATTGGCCACTCCTGACATAACTTCTTGCATACACTCCCTCCATCCCTGGCACTCAGAAGGACCCCTTCCAGTTGATGCCTGTGACCAGAGCTGCCTGACATGGGCAAGAGCTAAAATGCTTCCTGGAATTAGGGGTAGAAATCAGATGTCTCGAGTACCCATATTTAAATTAAATAAACAATCATCTGCTTTTTCTAGAACTCCAAAACAGGTCCAGAGCCCTGCCTCCACCCCACCCTTTTGGCTAATCCCTACCAGTCACAGGTGCCCTCAGTCCTATTTGACCTCAAGAAGGGTCAGCCACAGATCTGGACTTGACAGAAAGCTGTGGGGAACCCAGTCACAACATGCAGCTACTGCCCAGGGCCCAGGAGGGCACAGGTCCCATTCACTAGTACCTGGGGAAGTCCTCAGGGCTGGAACCCTGGGATCAGCAGAAAGAAACATGGAAGAAAATAACCCCAAGAGGAAACAGCTGCTTGAAGGCAGGCCAAAGAGAAAGCTAGCACTTGAAGGCCTTTGGATGGTAATGCTCAGATTGGACTTGGGAGGAAGGCTCCCAGATGTACTAGCTGCAATGCAGATTTCTGGCCCTGGATCACCTCCTGACTCATATTTATTGGAGGATGAGATCTGAGAATCAGCATTTTTGGCAATCCCAGAACTCAGCTTGTCCTCAACCCCATAGCCCCTCTTTCCCTACTGGTCCCCATTGCAGCCCCCAGTTCTTAGCATAGTTTGAGACCCCTCCCCTGGAGAACAACCTGTGTTCTGCCACCAACCCCACTGCCCCTACCGCTGCTGGAAAACCAGGCTTACTGGTTAGCCATATGTAATGTCTGTAGGGCAAAGCCCAGGCCCTCTCTCAGCCCACCCAGGCCTGGCCTCAGCCTCAACCCCCTAATATGACCTCGAGCAGCTCTACCTTCTTTGAAACATTAACATCCTCTGCTACTTGACTTTTAGAGGTGTTAGGAGAGGAGAGTATGGTAGAGAAAGTTATAATTCCTTCTAGGTATAGTCCCTAAATCCTGAAACCAGAGAAACAGCAGGGTCAACAGTGTCCAGGCCCTCAGATTTTACCTCCAGTGCTCTAGGGTGAAAGAGAGAAATGGATGAAATACTATTTCATCACTTGATGTATAAATACAAACTGTAATACAATGGGATATTTCCTCCTACTGCACTGTACACCTCTAATGCATATCTATGTTCTCAGCAAAAACATGGTACCTGACAAAGAAGGCAATTATTCAGTAAACATGGGAGAGAGGATGGGAGGGGCTGAGAGTTGGGATCAAGGAGAGTATGTGAAGTCAAGACTGAAAGTCAAGACCAGAGGCTAAAGGGGACAGGGTCTTACCTGGTGCCTCTGATAAGCTGAAAACATTTTTTCAAAGTCCTCTAGGTCCAGAATCCGAAATACCTGCATGTCATCAATCTCATTCCATACAGTGCCAGGGACACGTTCCTAAGATTCAGAGCAGGCAGAAACTCCTGTGACTGACTCATTTCCTCCACTGTGAGGATTTCCAGTGCCTCCCTAACCCCACCTATATCCCAGCTGCACACTTTACAACTGCCAGGCTTCCAGGCTTTCAGAAGGTGGTGATTCCTCCCCACTGAGCCTCCATCTCTCCTCAGTACTCTGCCCCTGGGTAGAGGCCAGAGACAACCTCCTTTTCTTCCTTTCCATGTGGGGTCACACGTGAGCATGTTACAGAAATCAGCTGGGGTGACTGATGGGCAAGTATGAGGGGGTATGAAACTCCTTTCAGAAAACAAAACAAAACCAGTGCTCTCAGAGCACTTTTCACAGGGCCCTAAAGGTCAGGGTTGGCTGGAATCACTAGAAGCAATAGTGCCCACACATATTTGGGATCCTCAAATCCTTAGTGCAAATTACATTTCCTGTATCTGAGATGGTCATTTTCTCTCCCAGGGGTCTTCCTCACACTTTCCCAGATTCCCAGAAAGTGGACAAATGTCAAAGGCTGGGACATCCTGGCCACTACAGTGACTGCTGAGGCCAGCAATACTCTGCCACAATTTCCCATTGGTCAGACCCAGGAAAGATTCCTTATCCCTTATGACTGAGATGAACCCAGGGGTCTACATTCCAAGATCTCTCAACTTAGGAATTGTGCTGCCTCTGTATAGAACCCTTGCATTGAACCTATACACCAGAGATCTAAGGAGAAGCTGTTGGCCTCTGGGGAGGAGCTGTTAGTCAAGCCAAGGATGCTCCCAGTGGATTTGTAACACCGTGATAATGGCTTAGAGGACAGAGAGTAGAGCCCTTGTTTTCAGATGCTCTACCTTTCTCCTCCCAGGAACCCTCACCTCATCTATAGCTTTGCTATCTTTTAAAATAGACTCTCCCCACGTTCCTCTGACTGCAAGGCAGCTAATGCCTCCTCCTCCCTCCATCTCCCCCTCAGCAAGGCTTGGAGAGAGAAACATACCTTTCACTCACTTTTATTTTCTTAAACTCTAGAAAAGGGGAGGCTAGGCCAGAGCAGGGGGATGGGGACATTCCTGTGGCCTTCCTAAGGCCAGGGACCCTCTTGTGGAATGCCGGGCTGGGAAGCTCGGAGCGGCAAGGGATACAGGCAACTGGCCAAATCCAACACAGACACATTCTTTTCATGGCAGTAACAACCACTGTGTGTGTGTGTGTGTGTGTGTTTGTGTGTGTGTATACAAAAGAGTGTGCATGGGTAGGCGAAGAAGGCTAAGGAGAGGAACCAGGCTCCTGTAATGGAATATATAGGAGGCAGAGAGAAGATGGTAGAAGAATTGAACTGGGAAAAGCAGGGAGGGGAAACTTCTGATTTAGTCCCCATCTAAATCTAGGCCCGGGGTGGAGGTAGGCAAAGAGAGAAGGCCTAGACATGTAAAGCTTCCCACTGCTCTTTATTCCTGGTGAGGCAAGAATGAGGAAAAAAAGGATTGGAGTGGGAGAGTGGTATGTTCAACACCAGGAAGAGACAACAGACTGAGCATCCAGCCTCTCCCTCACTTCTTTCCAAACATTTTCCTCTCATTACCAGAAAAACTTGGGGCTCTTCATGAAGGTGTAGCTTGGATCTGGAGCCAGAAAGAGGTATGTCTGTTCCTAATATTTTCCACATCCTAAATTATGCCAAGTCACCTTGATGTGTGCACCATGTATAATAATTCTTGAATTTAATTTTTACATCACCCCAGCTAAGACCTCATCACCTCCAATCTCAATTCCTGGAGTTTTTGCCCCTCTAGAGACATCCTGTATGTGCCAGGGAACCTTTCTCAATAACATATTTAATTGTTTTTCTCATAGAGCATCTGGGCTCAGACAGACTGAGCTGGCTTGTTCTCCAAGTCTCGCCACTATGTGGGACTATTGGCAAATGAAGGGGTATGATTCTTTTCTCATGGCATATAAAAGGAAGCTGAATCTCAATGGTGCTTACTTACTGAGTTAAAATGAGGATTAAGTGAGATAACATACTTAAATCACACATGGAAGTGCCACTGACCATAATCTATTTTATTATTATTGTTATTATTATTAAGACTTTCTATGTGTCAGTCACTATTCTAAGAACTTTATATGTCTTAAAACAACCTTTGCTATGGACATCATAATCACCCCCATTTTACATATCAAGAACCTGAGGCCCAAATTATGAAATTGATCACTAAATGCACAGCTAAAATCTTGGGACTGGGATAACAGGTTCAAAAATATTACCCATCCACTCCACCCCTGCTGAGAAATATCTGCAACTCTTAGAAATGCTCTCCAATGTCTATTCCATCAAACTGGTACTTTCCAGTCTAGAAATAAAGCTCTGTCCTCCTCTGGGCCCCTGAGGAATTCATGTAAACTTTATTATTACTGGACTCCAGAGAAAATCCTAAGCATGAAGCTCTGTATGATAAAAATATTGCAAAAAATATTAATTGCCTTGTCTGTCTTCCTTAACTGTTGAGCTGCCTGATCAACTTTTCATTACATTTTTAAAACCATAAATTTTAAGTCGTAAGTACAAGAACCAAAACAGTATATCTTTCTTACCATAATTTAAAAATATGATCATGAATGATGAATAGTTCCACACAGTCTATGGCTTTTGGTTCTGCAGAGCTGTTTGCTTGCTCATATGCAGTTGGCCTTTTTGGCTTGCCTCATGACCATGGAGAAGCATCCATCCACAGGGTACAACTGTGCATTGCAGCTGTTACAAATTTCAATAGTGTTGCTTCAAAATGCTGCTAACAGGTGGTTCTAAAATCTTAATAACTCAGATTGGAGATAGTATCACAGGCCCAGAAGACTATGAATGGGCTGTATTCATGGTTTCTTTTTATACCTAGATTATAAAACTAGAGGTAGAAGGAATTTTAGATATCATCCCACAAATCACAAAATGAGTGATTTCACAGGTCACACAGTTAGAGCCAAACCTGGTTTGGTTAGAGTTTAGAAAGTCTCCTTCAGTCCATCCACGGAATCTCTAGATGTTTCTTTGAACACACTTCTTGATTTGCCAGACCCAAAGCTCTTACAGAGCAACACTGGATCACACCTTTTAATATTTTCCACTACAGCCCCCAGTAAAAAGCTTTATGGAAAGCAGACCTCAGACTGACTAGCTAGCTGGTCTACCGTTAGAAAGCATCTAAAAAATAACTGACCATCTATTAGCAATCCCACATCTCTTCCCACTTGAGTTTCCATATGAGCTCATTTAAACTCCAATAGCACAGTTATGAATTCCCCAAGAGTTAGTCCAACAGGCTTATATGACGAGGTCAGAGGGTATCCATCAGCCCAGGTCTAAACTGATGCCTGCATGACTGTTGTTGAAGTATGCGTGTGGGTCAGACCAGTTTGGACTAAGATACCTTATATGTGTTCATTTCAGAGACAGAGCCTCTGGTCCTCTTAATAGTATACAGCATAGAACCAGAAGCAGGGCTTGGCTCAGGCTGGAACTGACCTTCAATTACTAGGGGTCTCATGTGACCTAGAGCATCTTTGCTTTATGCTCATGAAAGTCCAACAGAGGAATCAACTCCGCACATGGGTCTGGGACTGGTGATTATTAGTGGATAATATTCATGAGGGCTTCTCACTGCTGAGCCATCTAGAAAAGTAGCCAGTGTGTACATCATTTCCCTGAGAAGATTCCCAAATTGCTATATCTTGACATCAAACTCTTTATTGCAAGTGTACTGTCACAGCACCCTGTAATGGCCTCACTGTTCGAGTCTTTTACACACATTTCCCTGACCTTTACCATCTCTAGACCTTGGCCCAAGATCTTTGCCTAGATCTCCTACCTTTTCCCTCAGATTGATTCTATCCTTAAAATTCCAGCCCAGCCCTTGTCTTATCTAGAAGGCACCTATGCTTGGCACATGCTCTGGTATCTTTATTACTCCATTGGCCTGCAGCACACACAAATTCCATTCGTAGGTGGCTTGGGCAGTGTAAGCACTATCACATGCCAAGCCCAGTGCAGATGTTCTTCCCAGTAGACAGTGAGCTGCCTGGTGTTAGCAACAACAGCTTCTGCATTCAGTGTCTACCCTTATCTCTACCAAAAACAGAACCCAGGATAGAGATCTACAAACAAGGAGCAGTCAATTCATGAGGCTGACTGATATTGCCTGTAGGATAATGGATGCACTGACCTCATTCAGCTTGACCCAGTTGAAGGACTTCAGTGGGTGGGAAGGTTGGGGGACACACTTCTTCCTGAGTGGGATATCACTGCTGGGTAAGGGGTCTGGAGGGAGGGGCAAGCCCATGCTGAAGCAAGGTGGGGCTCCAGGGGGAGTGGGAGGCCCGCCAGGTGGGAGGGGTGGCGGTGGCGGTGGGGGGCAGCAGGCAAATGGTAGAGGGGGTGCGGGTGGAGGCAGGTCATTGGTTGTCATCGAGGAAGACAAGGTGAGTGGGCCACCAGGGGGAGGTGGGGAAGAAACAGGTCCTGTCTGTGGGGAGACAGAAAAATCAAAAGAAGAAAGCCATCAGCAATGATACCTTTCAGGGCCCCCACTGTTTTCCTTTCCTTACTCTTATTCTCCATCTACACTAGATCCCCCCAATCCTGTTCTTACCTCCCACATACATTTAGCCCCCTTTTCTCTCTGCATCCCAAACATTCAACACACACACACACACACACACACACACACACACACACACACACACACACACAACCAGGGACAGACACACACATAAGTCAAACACCCATACATAGACACTGGACAAAGTTATAGTTATTACAATGCAACAGCAGGATTGACACATACAGTTGTGTAGGCTACTACCTGCACAAGGGCATCCAGCTGAGGGCGGGAGGGAGCCAAAATCCCACCTGCACTCTGCTTCCAAGGTGTGCTGCCTGGGACAGTGTCACCCAGAGGAAGGAGCATTATTTTTTCTAAATAACACAAAAGTGCCACCCTTACAGTCTCAGGGGTCCCCTCTATGCTGGGCTGAGGTCCCCGTCTCTCTTCTCCCTCATCCTGGGGTCCCTGGCCCCTCCCCACACCTGTTCTTCCCACCACATCCTAAGGTCTTGGCTCAACTATGTGAAAGGAGAGGAGGGTGCCTACGTACTGAGATTTCACTGAGTTGGGCTACCAGCTCAGCCACTTGTCCCCGAGCCTGGCGCAGCTCCTGGGACTCTCGGGCCAGTTTGTCCTTCATCTTGTTCAGCGTCCGCATCATCTCTTCCTTCTCCAATGTCTTTGTCTCGCATTCTCGCTCCTTCCTCTCCAGCCTGCTCACCAGCTCCGTGTGTTCTGGAATGGGGTAAGACAGGACAGGAAATTGAGAGAAAGACTGTGAATATGTGTGCCTCCCCCTCCAAAGGGGTAGGTGGATCCTGAGCTGGGCAGGGGAGAAGGTGTGCAGAGTGTGAGGCAAGTTTAAGCAAAGATCCTCACCTTTCCGGAACTTCTCTGCCTGGTCTCGCCACTGTTTCACTTCATTCTCATTGATGAGCCTGGTGGGGATTAGAGAGAAGTGTCCATTGAACACTGGCTCACAGCCTCCCAGGAGACACATCGTCTTCCTATTCCCGAAACTGGTGCCCTGATATCTAATCTGTCCAGCCACATCAAGGAGGACAGGATTTTGACTCTCCAGATGTTTCTCCAGGTCCCCCTCCCTGCCCAGTTCTCATTATGTGTCTCTCCATGGACTGTGAAATCTGAAAGGACCCTTAGATTCCTTATAACCCGACCCCTTTGTGAAAAGTTGAACCTCCCAAGACCAGAGATGGAGACAACAGCTAAATAATGGTAGAACTAGGACTAAATCTCAGGCTTCCCTTAGTTGTATAATGATTTTTGTCCTTTGTAAAAATAGATTTTTGCATTGACAGAGATTGAAATATTGGCCCTACTGTGGCCCAGGCTTCTAAAGACCAGTGTGTAAGAGGAAGAGAAATCGCCTCCCTAACAACATAGAATGGGTATGTTGATGGTAAAGAAGGGATGGGTCTAATCATAGGAAGTCCTCCATGTCAAACTCTTGTAATGGGGGTTAAAAGTAAGCTTTCACCTGGACACCAAGGTATAAAAGAGGTGAAACCCTAAAGTGATATCTCAATAATCATTTCTTTTTTCAATCTGAAAATGTGGAAGAGTTAGAGCCATGACCCCTGGCCTCCTCAACCAGAAACCAGATCAAGGGTAGAAAAAAGGGACAGAGCATGGAGGGGAAAATAATTCATGCAGAGATTTCTTTAGCAAGAGTCATTGCCATTGTCCCCAGGGGTGCTACCTCCTTCACAACCATCCATTGAAATGGCTTCTTTGGGCCACTCAGAGAATTTTGACACATGGTCCTTGACATTGGGTGGGAGGCATGGTGGACTGGGATCTGACTTGGGGCCAGGCAGATCCAGAGAATGAAGAAGCACAAGCAAGCAGGAGAGGGCTGCTGAACTGGGACCTGCTGGCACTCCTAGGGTTTGAAAGTAGAAGAAATTGCATAAGGGTTTCCCATGAGCTAGATGTAAGCATCGTTGAGGAAACTGGGCCGAAGCTATTTTAAGTCTTGTCTAAGAAGTCCACCTGGGAGAAAAATGGACACTGCAACAGTGTAAATCCAGTGTATTCCATTGCCAGTGAATCAGAAGCTGATAAAAGGAATGGTACCAGCCAGCCCTAAAGAAAAAAAGACAGCCCACCTTGCATAGCCAGTGACCAGGGTTTTGCAGTAAAAGGCGCCCAGCAAGAAACTTCTGAAGACACCAAAATATATTTCATGTCTTTACCCATGTGCCAAGCCCAGAGAGCAGGAAGCCTGTTTACCAAGTTACTTGATCAAATAAGATTTTTACCTTTCTTCTTCTGGCCCCATGCTGCCTCTGGTGGGAGTAGAAAGTGGTTAGATAGTGGGAAAGGGGGATATAAGGGGTTAGAAAAGAAACAGAACAGAGAAAGAAAGCCAGCCATTGCACACACATATGTATGCACACATCCACATAAACCCTTCCCATTGTAGCTTCCTGGCGCCAGTCCAGAGAGAGAGGTTTAAGGCTCAATCAAATCTAGGGTGTTGATTCACATCTGGGACTAGTCTTTCCAGGTGCAACTTAAAGTAATTATAGAACTTCCATTGCCCAAGAAGAAGCAAAACTTTCAGTGTACCTGTTAGGGTTTTAACTACTTCAACCCCTGACTATTTGTGAAAATGAAAACAGAAATTGAATGGTTCAAAAATCATTTTCTGCTTAGCTTTCAAACACAATACAATGAATTGCTGAGAACCAATTTATCTCCTTAAGGGCAATTGGCTCAGATTTATACTGAAAGATAAGTAAAAGTTTAAAATTAAAAATTGAGGTCTGAATATTAATTGATGTGACTTGAAACTTAGTTCCCTGTGTTTCTCTATCCCCAGCACCAGTCAAGGCAATAAGTCACAAGACTTTAGGCTCTAACATCCTTGTTCAACATCCTCATAAGCAAATGGCCATACTCCAAGTCAGTGGTCTGCAAACTTTCTCTAAAGGACTAAATTAAATATTTTAGGTTCTACATACAATATAATTTTTGTTGTATATTCTTGTGTTTGTTTTCAACAACTCTTTTAAAATGTAAAAACTATTTTTAGTTCATGTATCATACAAAAACAAACTGGAGGACTAGAGTTAGCCCATAGACTATAGTTTGCTGACTCCTCCTTTATGTGAATGTGTTTAAATTGTTCTATCCCCTCCATGCAGTGAATCATTGAGAGCTGAGTAACCCCGTATAAATCGGTGCTGTCTAATATAGTATTTGTTAGCCATATGTCATATGGCTATTTGAATTTAATTAAAAGGAAATAAAATGAAAATTCAGTTCCTAAGTCACACTAGCCCCATGGAAAGCACTCAGTGGCCACATTTGGACAGTGCAGACATGGAAAATTTCCATTATCTCAGAGAGTTCTTTTGGGCAATATTGCTCAATATTGACACCATTTAGAGGTGTCTGGCTTGAGAGAGGGAGCTGAGGTTTCACTGGTGAGACGCCAAGTAGGAGAGAGATGTGGAAAAAGGAAGAAGGCAGGTGAAGGCTGGCCACTGCTCACATGTTGACAATGTTCTTGACATTGAAGTTCTCCAAGGGAGCCAGGTCAGGGTCCATGCCCCTCTCATCCTGGAGGACGATCTGCTGGATGATGCGGTCCAGAAGCTGCCACTGCTGAAAGTAGCCACCATTCCGCTTATCTGTGGGACAACAGTCATATCTTTACTGAGCCCTGGAGCCCCCTGGACCCTTGCCCTGGAGTCACTGCCTGGGCCCTTCCACTGTTTACATGTGTCCCTCCCTCCCTCAGCAAGCTCTCAGTTTTGATGGCAGAGGCAATACAGTTGCTGACGATGGGGAATCACAAATCCAGTCATTTCTTGATTATCTGTAAGTGACCCTCTATGAATGTGTCAATGCTCTCAACATATTTCTCTACTCCCTGAAATGCTTCCTGGCTACCTTTCTTCCCTGTTGGTATCTAAGGATTCTGTGCCTTTGGAATGCAAATTGCTTTTTACATTATCTAAAAAAAAAAATCGCCCTTTAAAAAGTAAATCTACTCCAAAATATTACATACTGAATAATGAAGTCTCCAGGGAAATAAAAAAAAAAAAAGAATAGGGTTTAGGATTATCTATGCTATTGTTCTAAAGAGAAAGATGAATGGAAACTAATTACAGGTATGTACCGAGAGGGAGTTAGGCTCGGTTGGAGAAGTGGTAATGAAATCAAGGAAGATTTTTTTTTTGGTCAAGGTGACCCTGAACTAGAAGGCAAAAGCATTGAGTGCTGTGCCTGATCTCACGGGGCCCCATTCTCATCTCCTCTAATAATAGTATGGCTGGACATGGACTTTCTTTTCTCACGATAGCCACAAGCTTCTTTTTATTAGTTCTTGATCTCCAATGCTTTGTCTCTATTGACCACCAAGGGAGTTCAACCAGCATGATCCTCAACTCAGAGTCAAACTATTAATGCCTACAGGGTGGGAGATCATTTCTGCAAAGCCCCATTCTGAAGCAAAATAGAAAGACCCATACACATTGCCCAGGAAACACAAAACACAGGAACTCATAGGAGCAGAAGTCAGTTTTCCCAGGGACTTCCCACATCTTCCGCAATGATCTGGACTGATTTTTGGAGAAGACCTGAGAGCATCCTGGTCCAGGCCACTATCTCTCTTTTCTTTCCGCCATGCCACTGACAAAGGTATTGCAATGTGGCATCGTTTTCTATTTACCTTTTACCCAGGAAAATATAGTAAAGCCAGTTCGCTGGCTCAGAAGTAGAGCAAGTTTTATCTCAAGCCTAACCCAAGAGAAACAAAAATTCTTTTATATGTAAAGACTCACTAAGCCTCAAGTTTATCCACTGTAAACTACAAATAATAATGCACACATTCTATAAGTCTTTTTGAGGTTTAGAGACACTGTACTAAAGGACCTCACATCACACCTGGCCCAGAGTTGGCATATAAGAAATTATATTTGTTGTCACCATCACCACCAGCACCACTATCACCATCATCACTAAAGAAAGTCTGTCTACTTTGACCATGATGGTGGTCCAGATTAATTTTTCAAATATTTTGTTTTGTGAAGAGCTTAAATACCAAATGCTTAAAGCTCATTTCAAATTGCATGCTAGGGTGGTTATTCATAATTATGTGTGCTGTATACAGTCACTGTGCACACCTGGATCTTCAAAGTTTAGCATCTGCTCCCATAGATGCTGACATTTGGTATTTGTAAGGAGAGGCAGGGGCAAGGGTGTTAGGGTGAGAGCCAGCAAAAACTAGAGGGAGGAATTAATTTAAAAGAGAAAAAAATCAGTCTGCTCATTCCACATCTGTGCTACTCCTCCAAACGCAAAACTTCTTATGGAACTTCCCAAGAGGCCTGATCATTCTGTCAGTAACTGACAGCCAAAGCTATTTGATTTCACACTGATTGAGCTACTGCTTTTGGACTAGGATGTTGGCATTGCTCAAGGCCAAGTCCCCAGTAATTCCCCAAGGTGACAGTGGAAGTCCTGACCTCAAAGAGGAAAGGAAAAGCAGGGGTCTGTGTCCTGGCCTGGCCTCCCAGGGTGACATGGTGAGACACACCAACCCAGGTCCTGACGCATTGTCTCAACCTGCCCTGGGCCAGGGCTTGGGCCAACTGATGGAAGTGGCAAGTGTGGGCTACTCACAGGGCATTTGTAGGCAGTGGTGCAGGACAGACAGCAGGCAGGGGTAGGCTTCAGTGTGCTTCAGTTTCTTGTGGATCAGCTCAAACATCTGGGAAGCACTCTTGGTGTCAATGTGGACCTGAGGGAGTGAAGGGAGGAAGAGAATGGGATGAGAAGAAGACCCTGCCTCCATCAACTGACCCCATCCCCAGGTAAGAGTACCTTCCACTGCCTCTGACCCAGGCTTAAAACAGGAGGTGAGAGATGCACTAATTATATTAACCAGGGTTTCTCAACCTTGCTTGGCATTTTTGGCATCTTGCATTGGATAATTTTTGTTGCAGGGGCTGTTCTGTGTATTGTAAGGTGCTTGGCAGCATCACTGGCCTCTATCTTTCAGATGCTAGTGGTGTCCTCCTCACACCAGTTGTGACAACTTAAAAATGTCTCAAGATATTGTAAATGTCCCTGAGGTTGGGATGGAGCAGAAAATTCACCCCCGGTTGAGAACTGATTCAAACTAAGGGAAAGAAGCAGAGGCATAGGTAAATCAAGAAGCAGGTGGCATGGGTTTGAATCCTGGACCTACCCTCTAGTTGTGTGACAAGAGGCAAGCTGCTTGTCCTCTCTAACCTCAGTTTCTGTATCTATAAATCTAGGGCTTTTGAGAGAAGATAATAGGATAGTGCTTGGTGACTGAAGTACCGCCCAAAAGCAGGTTTCTATTTGAATAGGGATTTTATAGTACAATATTTAAGCAGCAGAATTGTGTACTTTCAGGATTACTAAGGCTACACTGAAAATATGATTTTGTTTGCTAAGCCTGATCTGGTTAGCGATGGTAAGAAGTGATTCAGGAAATTGCCGGAGGGCAGAAGGAGAGTTGTCCAGGAGAGGCATGTATAAGAACTGGTTCTCTTTCCTTCGGGGGGTTTAGTCTCTAGAGGGTAGATACCCGACCAGGTGAGGCCGACCAGGTGAGGCCCACCAGGTAAACCCACCAGAGCCAACATACTGCTGGGCTTCAAAAGTAGGACTTGGCCATGGGGGCACCCACCAGGGAATCCAACCAACACTGGACCTACCACAGCACAGGATCTGAAGAAGTGGCTGTGGGACCACTTGGGACCCCACTGCCGTCACCTCACCCCGGCAGGCTCCTTACCATGTCAAACCTCCTGGCTAGCTCCAGGTCATCCTCATTCCGGACCATCTCAAAGAAGTCTAAATGCCTAAATAGGATGGGAGTATAGACAGTGTAGACATTACCACCAAAACACCCTTAGTTGAGGGTTACAGCCTCTTTGAGTACCCCACCAGCTAAAGCTGAAAGCTTCATTCAGGTGAGGCCAATGTCAAACCAGAAAGAAGCCAGCTGTCTGTAGGCCAACACTTCCGTCCTTTACAGAAGCCCATGCCCCTCTCTCAGGGAAGGCAACCCAGGGTTCCATCAGCTTAGATCAGGCTTTCTCAACATCAGGCATTATCGACATTCAAGGTTGGATTACCCTTGGTTACAAGAGGCTAATCTGTGAGTTGTAGGAAGTTCAGAAGCACCTCTGATCTCTACCCACTAGATGCCAGTAGCATTCCCCCACCTTGAGCTGTGACAAGCAAAAATGTCTCCAGTCATTGCCAAATGTCCCCAGTGAGGTAAAATCTCTCCCAGTCAAGGACTATTGATCTACATATACCTTTCCTGGTGTTCTCATACTGTTCCCATGTCAGCCCTCAAAGTCAATATCTTCTGTTCTATTCCATTCACGCCCCTACTCCACTTCAAAACAATTCATTCTCTCTCCTTTAAGACCTAGTGTAATTAAATAGCCTGTACCAGTGAGACAGAACCAGAGGGGACTCACTGGTAACACAAGGGAATGGAATTATACCCTTTGATCAATAAGGACCTTTATGGCTTGGCTTTTGAGAGGGGTATTTCTTTGTTGAGCAGGAGTGCACTACAGGACACTTAACATTCCTGGCCCCTAACAGCCAATAACTTTAGTGCCCCCACCAACCAGTCTGAAAACCAAATAATACTTCCACATGTTTTCAAATGCCCTCCAGGGGCGGTAATGTCATGGTTGAGGACTACTGGGTCCACCTGTCTATAGCATCAGAGATGAGATGGCAGGTCGACAAAGAAGACAGGCAGAAACATAGGTAAGATGTGGACAATGGGGGGAGATATCTACCACCACCACCCCCATACACACAGAGCAGATTCTGAATCAACACTGGATATGATAGGTAGTCTCCAGTGGAAAGGGGAGTCTCCACAAAGGTCCTGATCATCTCCCACCGAGGTACTGTCCCCATAGTTCTGCCATGGGCATGGGTGACTTGGGCCTTACTTGTCCAGGATGGCATTCTCGTGCTGCCGGAGTTTGTCAATCACGGGCTGTATCCCCAGCATCAGAAACTCATACCGTAGATGTAGGCGGAATTCCAGATTATCCTGGGGATCAGTGAGGGAAGATCAGACTCATTGGCTGGCCTCAATTTCCACAAGAATCCCCAGCAGACTCTCAATTGCCACTCCAGTTATCATCCCACCATATCTCCTGCAGCAAATTTATCTGGAACTACATCAACGCCTAGAGTTCCAAGAAAGGATGGAAGGAAACATCTTTTGCTGTTGCTAATTTACTCCCTTTAGAACTCCTGCCGCATCTCCTTTAGGTCTCTTATCAGTTTTCTCTTAGCTCTTAGCATCAAAGAGCAGTATTGTAGAGTGATATAGAACACAAGCTTTGCAATCAAATAGATCTTGGTTCAAATCCCTGCTCTGCTACTTATATTAGTTTTGTGGCTTTGGGGAAACCTTAATTTCCTCATCTATAAAATGGACATGATATTATTCACCTATAGAAATAATAGCAATAAAAATTACCTGATGATTCATGGTTACCAACTAATCAAAACAGATGTCAGCCATAAATAGCTAGTACTGACAGAGGTGATGTCAGCATTTTAGGAACAAATTCCCCCAATCCACCTCACCTAACTCAGGTCATCAGGACTGGATGAAAAAAAAAAAAAAAAGGCATACTGGCAGAAAAGATGGAAAAGTGAAGATTATTAAAGTGCCCATTTTATTCTTCAATAAGTTGACTTTGACTGGGGCATCTAATTACCTTAGAATTTGAGTTCTTTAAGTTCTTCAATTGTTGCTACTTTTATGGCTTAAGAATCACATTATGATCCCCCCTAAAAAAAGAAAATAAAAAACCACACCCCTTCACAGAAGGTGCTAGAAGGGCATGATTATCCAACCCAGAAACCAGTCCAGAAACAGGGCTTTATAAAGCTCTAGAAAGAAGGGCCAATACCTGCCCTCTTCTCACAAACAATCTCTCATCACCCTGAGCCATCATCAGCCAGCCAAGATCGGTTTGTTCATGACATACATAATGCATGATGCTGCCTATGCAAGAAACTCCCCAGGAACCCCTCATGACAGCAGGTTAATGACAAGCCAGTTTTTTCTTGGTCTCAAGTGAAAGAGGCAAGAGATGATAAAGATAATCTGAAGACAATGATGGTAGTGGCAGCCATACCAATCAGATGCCTTGGCCCCTTCCCTCTGCTGCTTCCCCAGGAAGCACTCACACATTTTACTCCAAGTCTGGAAAGTCAGGGTACAGCAAGGGCAAGGTGAAGGTGCCTCACCTCTCCAGCTCCAGCATTGAGGACAGCATTGATAAAGGACATGATGGCTGTTTTCAGATTTACTTCATCCCGGTACCGGCCCAAACTTCGATCCAGCTCATTCAGCAGTGTCTGGATGGAAAAGCATGACAGAAAAGAAGAGGAGGGCTCAAGATCCTACAGGGCCAGCCTCTGTACCTTTGCTCCTGCCAATTCCAAATATCCAGAATGCCCCCATTCATTCTCTCTACCCAATCTATCCAAGTTATCTGGGACATCCCCTAAAGCTCACCTTTTCTAAGAAGCATCCTTTACCTCTCCACACCTCAGTCTCCATCCTGCCTTACTTCCTCTCTATTCAGCTTTCAGGTCTTGGTTCAATTTGAGAAGCAATTTACAGGTCTTTACAGCTTGTACATATTTGCTGCCTAGCTTCTTGACAGCATGGCCACTGTCTTTTATCTCTTTTGTATCTTCTGCAAAGAGTCAGAGGCCACTTTTTGAAAAGAGTAGGTGCTTAAAAATGTTTGATGACAGAATAAACAAATAACCTATACTGGTGGATAAACCACAGTTTATAATGACAGTTCACATCTATCGTGACTTACGCTGCACCAAGACACTTTTGGTCTTGGTACTTATTGTCTATCTCATTACTTTTCTGGGGCAAGTCTGGGAGAAGAAAAGAGAATAGCATGGCTGAGCTCCCAGGACTGGTTTCAGGGTTTCACACTAGGTCCTGACCCAGGCATATGACGTAAAATCTTGACCCTTGCAATTGCGTTCAACTCTTGACTGAGCCCCTATAATGAGCCAGATGCTGGGCTCAAATAGGTAGAGCCACAAAAATGAAGCAAACTAATACTCCAGCCTCAAGGAACCCATATTCTAGCAAGCAGTCCATTTTCCCAGCCAAACTCATATCTCGTAAGGCCCCTCATGTCTTTTTATATCAGGCCTCTGCCAGTCCCTCACCTGGAAGCGTGTCCTCTCAGCTGCATACACCTGGTAGTGTAGCATGGCCTGCAGCACCTTTTTATGGCCACCAGGCACGAGGCAGACGGCACCAAGGATCTCTAGCACAGCCACCTTGGTCTTGCTGTTCTCAGTGCGCAGGCTCTGTGCGATGGTGCTGATGGCCTCGGGCTGAGCCAGCACATGAGCCCGCCCCTGGGAGTTGTTCATCAGAGCCTTGATGCAGCCTATGAGGGAAGTGTGGATGCGGCTCTCGCAGGTGGCGTGGTCCATGCTCCGGAGGAAATTCAGCAGACAGGTCAAACCGTCCAGCTCGATGAAGCGGGTCACAAACCTGCCCAGGCCAGAACCATTAGCAAAACAGGTATTCTTCATTTGCATATTATTCTGCATACATTTTGCAAAGTTACCCCATTACCTGTTTACCACTGGGTCCTACCTACAGTAACTTCTTAGTCATTTATAAAGTTTATCTAAAGCAGTGAAATCCTATCATCCTCACAGGGGACTTGCATCTTATTTACATGTTAAATGCTGTGCATTTGCATGTCATTAACTGTCAGCGGTATTGCTAGGGTGCTATATATGTGAATGGGATGATCATGATAATTATTGCAATAATTATTACAGCTGTTAAACCTGAAGACTCATCTCCAGTGAGAATGAGAATTAAGAGAATTACAGTCAGACAACAAAGAAGACTTCCAAACTGGGGGGTGGAAATATGTGGAGTGGATTCAAAGTCACTGAGTCAAAGGACCAAGGCTGGGGAAGATATCCTTCAAGGGATCCTTAAGAAATCAGCTGAGTCATTTAGAATGTTAGCAGAAAACATTGAAAACCATTTAGATCAGTAGTGCTTAACACGGAGTCTATGTTTCCCTAAAGACTCTATGGTTAGCATTCAGGAGTCCATGAACTCGGATAAGAAAAGAAAATTATATAGGCATACTTCATTTTATTGCACTTTGCTTTATTGTGTTTTAAGATATTGCATTTCTTACAAATTGAAGGTAAGACCCTCTACCAGCAAAACAATTATGACTTGCTGAAAGTTTAGCTGATCATTAGCATTTTTTAGCAATATGGTATTTTTTAATTAAGATACATACAATATTTTTTAGACATAATGCTATTGCACACTTAATAGACTACAGTATAATGTAAACATAACTTTTTATATGCACTGGGAAACCAAAAAAATTCATGAGACTCACTTTATTGTGATATTTGCTTTGTTGTGATTGTCTAGAACTGAACACACAGTATCTCTGAGGTATGTCTATATTTTTATTTTTGATAACCTCTAACTAAAATTTAGCATTTCTTTTAATGATTAAGATGGGCAATAAATGACAGTGGTATTAGCAGAATCTGTGACTTTGTCATTCAAAGAAATCACAGCTATTTTCATATCAAATTACAGTTGTTCCAGGTGGATTAAATATCATTTACACTCATCAGCACTTCAAAATTATGGTAGTTGCTAGTTCTTGCTATTTAACACATAAAGAATCACATTAATTGCTGTCTCAAAATTTTTAATATTTGATAACTATATTTCAATTTAATTGATTTATTTTTTTAATCTTATCTGTTTTATTTATTTTATTTTATATTTAAAAACAGCATTCTCAAAGTGGTAAATAGGTTTCATCTGTGTGCCAAAGTCAGCACACACACACACACACACACACACACACACACACACAAAGGCTTAGAAGCCTTGATTTAGTAGAACAATAGTTAATGATCTGAGGAATATCATAAATGAAGCTGAGGTAACTACTACATATAATTATCATACTTGCTCCCTAGTGTACTTGTATTTCTATATTCTTATATAAATATGCATGGGAAAAAAAAGATATACTCTCAAATTAAGTTGTTTAAATAGGTGTTATTTATATTTTTCTATTATATGCTTTTCTGTTTTCCACAAAGTTTCCACCACGACTACGTGTAACTTTTATAATTATAATTTTATCAAGGAAAAGAAAAAAGAAATTGAAGTAGGAGACAAATCTGGCAACCTTTCTTCAACCTGGCTTCCTCATCCTTCCTGCATCCCCTTCGCATGCCAGACCCCCACCCTAACATGAGAGACAAGTGGGGATGTAGGTGCTCCATTCTTGTTGAGGCTCTGTTTCCAGGCTCCTGGGACAGAGGGCTCAGCTCAGAAAACACACACACACACACACACACACACACACACACACACACACACACACGTGTATATAGACTAGCATACTGGTAAATGTTAAACAATTGGCTCTCTGGAGAAAATCAAAAAGGCCTGATTGTAGTGTTTGCCAGTTTCCATGGTATAAATACTCCCAGCATAGCCAATTTCAATATGATGTCATTAAACGTGAAGTTGGGAAGAGATGCACCATTTATAGTGTTTCTACCCGTGCATATACAATGGGTGTAAACGCAAGAGCATACTTAATAGTGAAAAACATACATAACGGTAAAATGGAGTCAAATCATTAGGTAGTTAGGGAATGATGTTTCAAGTATTTATTACCTTTGTTTTTGATATAATTTATTAAATCATAAATTTGTATTAAGTTACATTTTAATCACAGCTATGTTTACACCAGCTGAAAAACTGCTGAAAATTTAACACTTGGCTCTTAAGCTAATAAGTGCCAATTTCAAGACACAAGAAGAACCTGCAGCTCTTGCTCCCTCTTTTAACACTTGCACGATGTGGCCTCGGCAGGAAGGGGGATGAGTGATGAGTACTGGGTTCTCCAGCCTTTGAGACACCCAACCCCTTTTCCTTATTTGCCTGCCTTGTTCCTGCTCTAAAGGGTGAAATCTCATCCATGGACACCACATCTCCCCCTAGTGGTTGGAGCATTTCTCACCCACATTTACGAGGCCCCTTCATTCTCAGAGCTTTCTTGTATACCTTGCCCTTATGACCCCCTTCCCTTCTGTTCTATTCTTCCCCCAAAAAACAAGTACCTGTCTTTAATTTCTCTTTAGATAGCTCTTCGGAACCTGAGGTGCATTTCATTTTCCTATGTTCATCCCTCCTTTTCCCCAACATGTACATCCCCTGGCAGCCTCTCAGCTCCTCAGAGAAAGGTGGTCTGGGAGCTGAGAAGTGGGATGAAGTAAACTACAGGGAAGGCTGGAGAGTAGAGCTGGCCAAGGGGACCAGGATGGGAACAGAGTACTGTGTGAAGTTTCAGGAAGTTGATGCGAACCACTGTGTAAAGGGATGTGGAAGGAAGTGAGGGAAGTAGAAACAGAGAGAGTCACCTCATAGGCTGTGTCCGGAGAGCCGTCTTCAGGTCTTCCACAACTTGGTTCCTCATCTCAGTCTCCTCCTCATCAAATGCGTACAGACTCTGCATCTGAGGAGGTAGAGAGGGGTGGAAGTCATACTGGGCTGCCTGTCTCCCAGCCTCCTGCACCCCCAGCCTAGGTGTGAGGGGTCACCCTTGCCTCAGGAAGGGTGAGGCTTCAGGGTTTACTAACACAGAGTGTCAGACACTAAGAAGACTCAGGCTCTGGCTTTGGATTTCACTTTCCTCATCTGTAAAATGGGGAGAATTATTAGCTTAGTCTATTTCCTAAGCCTACATGATCTATAAATGTTTAAATGGCGGGGGGACGCTAATGTCACACAAGGAAGGGAAGGATTAGGATAACATCTTGGGATCTGATCTCCAGTGAGTGGGGTGTGAGGTGCAGGGAAAGATGATGGAGGCCCATTCTCCCTCCTAGCCTTTCCAGTTGGGAGCAGGGCAGGAGAGGGACAGTCACTCACCGCAGCCATGGAGTTGATGCGGCCAATATAATAGTCAGGCCAGCTGGTCGCCAGCTTGTTAGGGTCTTCCTGCTCCTGGAAATAGAAGAACTGTATTGACAAACTGTCAAGACAGGCCCATAGCCTGAGATCCTCAGCTTTATTCCATGGACAGATTCATTTCCCAGCCCTGCCTAGACAGGGTGACTTTAAGGAAATCACAAAATCTCCCCAGGCTTTCATTTCTTCCTTGGTAAAATATGGACAATGACCACTGAATGTCATGACCAGCTAATGACATGGGCAGAAACCATGTAGATATATACACTTTCAATGAGCAATATGTACAATTAAAATTCAATTTTTCCCTGTTATATTTGTTCTTATCTTATAATAGGTAATTTTATATCTGTTAAATTTAACAAAAATGTGTGCTATTTTATATATCTGATTTTTCAAGTTTTATTTTTCTAATATCATTCTCATTGTATTTCACAAAAGCATTAGTCTGTGACAGTTTGGAAATTTAAAAACTTGGTTTTTCTCCCAGCTAGTTTGAGAAGTATTCATATAAAGCATTTGGTGCAGTGCCTGGCACATAGTAGGTGCTCAATAAATAGTAACTTTACAAAAAGAAAGAAAGAGAAACTCTGAAGGCCCTGGGTTTTAGAAACACTCAGAAGGGGTCTGTGCAGCTTTGAGGCAGAGCCCAGATCAGAGGGTCTTAGGCCCAGCTGCCAGGTCACAAGAAAAAACCTCAACTCCTCTTCAAGTGTGGGCAGGAATGATGGCAGTTGGATAAACATTAATCTTGGAAAATCCAGCTCTCTCCTCAAGTTAAAGGATCTGCTCCTTCCTGTCCCTGTCTCTGTCCCATCTGGCTACTCCCCATTGTCTACTCTGCCAATATCCTGCTTTCAAATCAGCACGAAAACTCATCTCCTCCAGAACCTCCTTGACAAACCACCTGTCTGCCAGCTGGCCTGGACCTTGTCCCGTATCCCTCAGCTCTATCCACTCGGGCTTCACGATTTAGTTTCATAAAATCCAAATTTTAGGCCACTGGGAAAGCTGCCTGATTTGGTCTCGGTGATTTCATGTGACTACATGTGTTAAATCTCCATGACTGAAGCCCACAAATTCTATCTAATACTTTGGAGAAGGGATCACAGAACCAAAAACAAATGCATCATCAAACAAATACTTTCCTGCTTTTGCCGGCCATCCTTTATCCATTCCATATGCATTTAATGAGCACCTACTACATACACACCAGTCACTGTACTGAGTCTTGAAAGTACTGAGCAAAAAGTCATCAGTTCTACCTTCCATGGTGTCACAGTCAGGGTGGCAAATGCTCTGTGGTAGAACTGTCCATAATGGGCCATGGAAACCTTGGGGGGCAGCATCTAAAGAAGGCCCATAAAGGGTGAAGTGAGGGTGTATGATGAGAGGACTGAGATAAATTATTAAAAATCACTGAAGCTAAGACAGGTAGGGAGGGTGTTACAGATAGAGGAATTACATGTAGAAAGAGCAGGGTCTTTGAAAGTGTGTGGGGGAAATTACACACAATTTGATTTGGAAGGTAGGGAAAAATGTCCTTATATTTTAATACATGTTTTACTTTAGCTGCATAAAAGATCGACTTAAGGGAACTCCATACTTAATCAATTTGGAAAGTAGGGAATAATAAGACATGATTAATTTCTCCTAAAATTAATTTTCTCATTTCTTTCTCCCTTCCTCCCATGACTTGAGTTTTTATTAATATCTGTTTTTCTCAGAGTGGGATTCCTGGACACAGACCATAGTATTCTGCAGGTACTTAATAAATGTGCACTGAGTATACTAGACAGTATCTTGTAGTGTGTGCAGCTCATGCATCTCAAGCATGCTTCTAGCAATGGTGTAGCCACTTGCTATAAATGACTGGTGACTTTTGATGAGTCCAGTGCCTCTCTAGGCTTTCCTTGCCTGATACGTAGAATAAAGAACGAGAATGGATTGTTTCTCAGTTACTTACAACTCTAAAATGGTGTATGAGTCTAATCCTCAATTTTATAAGATCAGTCTGGCTCAGTATAGAGCCTTGAATGATACAAATATCTGAATAAGGAAAGTAAGAAGAGAGCCATGATTGAGTTCAGGGAGCACAAAGGAGAAACAGCTGAGAAGCATCCCACATCTGTCTACCTTTTCCCAGGAGGTGACAGCCTGAGCCTCATTGCATAAATAACCAGGTCTAACTCCCAAACACCTATATGCTGAAGTCGAAGGAATAATCTGCAAGTCTAAAAAAATGGGAGAGTGGGGAGAGAGGAGGATGGTGGGTCAAGAAAAGAAAAATAAAGTGAAAGAAACAGGCTAACACAGGAGAGGGGCAAGAGAGACACACTGAAAGATGAGCAAATTAGATAGAAATAGAAAAAAATGGAGGAAGAAAGAAAAAGCCCAGCTGCTGTGAAAGCAGAGAGGGGAGATAAAATCCAATTAAGCTCTGATTGGCACCACACAGCCTTTTCTAGGGAGGACCAAAATCAGGAAGCTGATGACATTTTTTAACGAACAAGAGGAGAGGGAGGAAAGGATGGTGAAAAGGGCCACTGATGTGTGACCCTGATATTCATGATAACCTGTGAGGCTGGTACAGGACAGGTGCTAAAGATCCAGAAAAGGCCACTCCCCACCCCAAACTGAGTTCTTGCAACAAAGCTGCTTACAATATGTCCCAGGACAGCATGCTCTCCAGGCATGGGTACAGGCATGAGAAAGAGTCTAGATTTGTCATCTTTGTATCTCCCTAACCCAGCATCACTCCTGGACCCCAGCAGGCACCTGTTTAAAGGGTGTTTTTTTTTTTTTTAAAAAACAGAATCTTGTTTCTCTCAGTATTAGCTCCATGAGAGTAGGGATTGTTTCTTGTCCTGATTTATTCACCGTCACTGTCCTCCAACACCTAGAACAGAGCTGATGTATAATAAATACATGTTGAATGAATGAGTGAGCACGGAAGTAAGAGCTGTACTGTGCTGTGGACCCTAAGATGTCAGTGGAAGGGGTTTGAGATGGCACCTTCTTTTTGCTGCAGTAGATCTGCCATTTCTTCTCAGGAGGCAGTGCAAACACAGCCTCCCGGTTTTTGTCAGTGAGATCCAATTCATCCTGAAAAGACAAGAAAAAAAATCTGAAACCCAGAGATGATTCCCATTAGAATATTCGGCCCTACAAGAAATTACAATTCCCCAAAACCTATCCCTCAGTCTACTATCTTCCTCCCAAAGAATATCAAAGTTATGATAGCACAATTCTTTCTCTGCTAGAACTACAGCCCTATCTCCTTGCTTCAACCTAAGCCTGTGCTGCTTCTAAGCTTCTCCTACTTCCTGTCCACCCCATCTTGTTTCTGCAAATCTACCTTCCTCTTCCAGTTCCTGACCATCTCCTACAATGCTTTGGTAGCCCTTTACCTTCTTGCCCAGGGTTTCTTGTTTTCCTTCCTGTCCTTTTTGTTTTTCAATTAAAGTTGGCATTCAATATCATTTGTATTAGTTTTTGGTACACAGCATAGTGATTAGACATTTATATAATTTACAAAGTGAGCCCTCCCAATTAGTCTAGTACCGATTTGGTGCTATACATAGTTATTACAATATTATTGACTATATTCTCTATGTTGTACTATAGATCCCTGTGACTATCTTCCAACTACCAATTTGTACCCCTATGTTCACTGCAGCATTATAGAAGCAGCCTAAGTGCCGATCAATAGACAATTGGATGAAGAAGTTGTGGTATAAATATACAATGGAATATTACTCAGCCATAAAAATAATGAAATCTCACCATTTGCAATGACATGGACAAACCAAGAAGATATTATGCTAAGTGAAATAATTCAGACCGAGAAAGACAAATATCACACGATCGTACTTTTATGTGAAATCTTCCCTGTCCTTCTTAAACATGTCAACGCCATAAATCAAGGCAGGACAAAGGAATCATTCTACAGATCTTGTCTTTGCCCCTATCCTGACCTTCCAGTCTCTCCTCCAAAAATTCTCTGGCCTCCCTAACTTCAGTGTGGGTCCCAGCTGAGGAGAGCTGGTAAAAATGAGAGTCTGAGCAGCTCTCCTGGCAGGAAGGGGACACCATGCCAAGGGAGATATTGATCTGCTTCCCATGGAGGTGTGCCTCCCAGAGGCAGCCCCTCCACCTGCCTGACACCAGGGACAAGGCTGTGCATGCACAAGGCTTGGGGCTCCACCAGACTAGCTCACATTTTCTGAGGAGTAGAACTGGGAAGTTTCTGACATCATCAAACTTAGAGTAATCTGTGGGTAGTTTGGGGTGACTTCATAGGTTTGGCTATGCTGGATGGTCCCTAAAAAGCTATCTTCTTGAAGATTCTTCTATGATTCATGAGCGATGCTTATCAAAGAAAAAAAAAATAGCTAATGTGCCATGGCAAACATAGTGTGCTGTGAGTTTTTTTTTTTTTAATCAAGAGCAAAATCCTCATTAAGACAACAAGGTGAAATATTACTAACCTTTTAATCTTCAGAAATGATAAACAGTGAAAGTAATATCCAAGAAAATATAAGCATTTTAAATATCAAAATCTATACTCTTTTTCCTATAATTTTATTCAAACGAGATCATTTAAGACTTTCCTTCACCTATATCAGAACAGTCTAATAGAAATACAAAGTGAGCCACATGTACTTTAAAATTTTTTCAGTCACATTAAAAAATTAAGAAATAGGTAAAGTTAATTTCAATAACATTTTATTTAACCCAAAATATCTAAAACATGATCATTTCAACATGTAATCAATATAAAATATTATCAGTGAGATACTTTATGTAAAGTCTGGTGTGTATTTTAACCTTACAGCTCACCTCAGTTCAGACCAGCCACATTTCAAGTGGTCATTGGCCTCATGTGACCAGTGGCTGCCATCTTGGACAGCCCATAGAAGGTTAATTTGAAACAATGCCCACAAGTCACCTGCTTTTGGAAATAAAGACTCCAGCATAGCTAATGCTAAACAAAGGTTCTTCCCTAGAACTACTCTCTGCATATCCTTAGTCAAAATTCCCAAAGCCTTGCCTGAGGTTCCTATAGTATTTCTTTCTCCAGGGTCAGAATCAGAAATAAAAGATAAGGTAATGTTCACTTACATTTCCCAACACAAATTCTGCATCTCCTCTGCTTTGTTTATATAGTTAGTTCCACCCAGATTGCCCTCCCTGCCCACGGACCTGGATAATTCTCAAGCTCAAAGTCAGCCTTCTCCAGCAAGTCTTCCACAGACCTTCTCAGGTAAAAACACCTCTTCCTTCCTGCACTCCAGAGCAGTTACACTCAATGTTGCATTGTGGTTATTTATGCACCTGTCTTTTCATGCCACTGGTCTCTGTCACTAAATCAATTGGCCATTTCTTGGTGATGTGGCTCAGTCCAGGTAGCCCTGTGAACCATTCACTGCTTACTGAATCTCTCTATCCTGGTTTCTTCAACAGCCACACTCTCAGGCAGTCTTTCCTGCTTTGCTCTAGGTTCTTCTTGGGATGACTTGTCTTTCCTTGATGACTTGTCTTCTCTCCTACCATCAAATATTAAAGTCCCTCAGAGTCCATCCTGGGTCCTTTTCTTTCCCTAGGTGAAGCTTTCTCAACCATGAGAAGTTATCCTTGGTTATCTCATACTCTCTCAAACCTATACCTCCCACCCACCAGTTTCCTGAGCTCCAGATCCTGGGACCCAACTGACTCCTATACCTATCTGCTTTGACATCCCTCAGGTACCTCAAACACAGATGTAGTGTTGCTATGTGCCAGACAATATTCTAATGCCTCAATGTTTATTTATTAAACTTTCAACAATCCATCTTGCAGATAAGGAAATTGATGCACAGAAGATATGCAAACTGAGTTAATTATCTCAGGCCCTACACCTGAGTCTCCATTGGCATATCCCATCCTGTTCAGGGCCCAACATCTACCCATTTTCTCATGTCATAAACCTGGGTATTCCTTGATTCCTACTTACTCACTAATCCCAACAAGCCCTATTAATTTTCTCCTAAATAGCTCTTGAATCTGTCCATTTCTCTCCATCATCACTGCTAACACTTGTCTAAACCACTATTCTCCCTAGCTTGGACTGCACCAAGAGCCTCCTACTAGAACCGTTCTTCAACAGAGTACTCCAAATATTTAAGAAAAGCAGATAGGATCACTTAAAACCCTTGTTTAAAGCTTTCAGTGGCTTTCTGTCACCCTTAGGATTGAATCCAAAATCCTCAGTTATTCTCATTTTTATGGTAACTCCCAAAAGGACCCAGCTCTTTTCTGATTTAAGACCCTCATATAGATGCTGCTTCTTCTATGGGGGATGCTGTGTCATCATTCTGTATCCCCATTCACTTATCTAATCATCATTCTGCTTTCAGATCTCAGTGGAAATGTCATTTCTTCAGGGGGCCACCATGATCCCCATTCTGGAATAAAGCTCCCTGCTAGACAGTCTTACAGGCCCCTGCATGTTCCTCTTCCAAACACTCACTACACCTGTCATTACTGGTAAAGATCAGTGTTCCCTATTAGACTTAACCTGACTGTTGGTTCATCATTAAATCCCTGGCAAGACTGCCTCCCAGTTCATACACCAATCATAAGTATTGGGTCCCCATAGCACCCAGCACATAGCAGTTTCTCAAGAAATATTTTTCATTTATTTAATCAATACCTGACACTAGTCTCCTGCAGACAAGACAAGATTTCTCTGAATCACCCTTGCTTTTGCCAAAGTATCCCGCTGACTAAAGATGCTCAGTAAATACTTGCTGAATAAAAAAGCCAAAGGAAGGAATACCTGTCATCACATCCTTTCAAAACCCATGCACTCTGTTCAAGAAAACATATTTGTCTGTGATAATATAGGAAATACTTTTGATGTTTGTTCACATTTCCTAGCATAGAGTCCCTAAATCCCTTGGAATTTCCTGGGTGATAGGAGCCTCTTTTCTTCTAGTAAAGTGACTCCTGGTGAAATCCTAGATAACTTCAAGATTGGAGCTGATTGCCAAAGAGATCAAGCCTTAATCAGAAGCTGAGAACTTTGAGCTTCACTTCCTAAATTCCAGAGAGAAAAGAGGGGTTGAAGACTGAGCTACAACTTGATCATGCCTGCATAAGGAAACCTCCATAAAAACTCCTTAATGATAAGGCTCAGAGAGCTTCTGGGTTGGTGGATACATTCACAGGCTGGGAGGGTGGTGTATCCCAAACCCCACTGGGACAGAGGTTCCTGTGCTCTGGAAAGCAGCTTTACTATCCTACCCTTCTGGGCCTTATCTCATGTCCCCTTCACCTGGATGTGCATTTGTATTCTTTATAATATCCTTTATAATATACTGGTAATGTGGTAATAGTAAATAAAGTGTTTCCTGAGCACTGTAAGGCTTTCTAGCAAATTACTGAACCTGAGGAGGGGATCATAGGAACTCCTGAGATTTGCAGCCAAGTTGAAAAGAAGTATGAGTAATCTGGGGAACCATTACTTGTGACTGGTGTATGAACTGGGAGGCAGTCCTGCAGGCCTGAGTACTTAACCTGTGGGGTCTCTGCTAACTCTGGGTAGTTAGTGTCAGAATTGAGTTAAATTATAAGACACCCAGTCGGTGTCCACAGAGAATTGGAGAATTGTTTGGTGCAGAAACCCAAACATTTGGTGTCAGCAGTATTCTGAGTAAAAAACAGATCTTAGTATTACTAATACCATTAGAGCTCCAAATGCTTTTCTATACTAGTAAACACTTAGTTCTCTCCCACTCCCTCCACCATCCTGAGGAAAGGTATACTTCAGAATGACAATGAGTTTTCCTGAGTCTGATGCGATGAGGAAGGTAGATAACATTTTCACATCACACCTGCATGATCTCATCTTATAGAGGTCTTGTTATTTGAAAGGCTAGATGGCCTCAATCAGATACATCCATTATCGAATTCAAGCATGATAACCTATGCTAAACCATACCACATGTTTCTCTACTGGCCAACCACAAGAATGAGTGGCCAAGAGCTTATGGTAGATGAGCCTGTGCTTATCACTCTGTGCCAGGGTTCAGGTCTGGGTCCTTGGCACAAGTCCTTCATCCCTGATCGGGGACTTTCCTTAGTGTACAGACTTTGTCTCTCCATTAGACATCCAAAGAGAGGAATCATATTTCTTTCCTGTTCTATCTCTGTGTGGTCAGAGTATGAATTTTCACACACAAGGGTTCCCACAAGGTTTAGTGTTTCTCTGGACTTGCAGGTATCACAAAGAGTGAGGAAGAGCTGATACAGTATGAATGATGGAGCTTCTGTCTGCCCCAGACTGCACATGGGATAGAATCATCCTAGACCTGAGCCAGATTCCCAGTATGACATAGGAATCTCTACCTCCATTTCTCTAGCTAATCATCCCCTGTTCTGCAGAACTCAACCCCGTCTCTTCTTCCTGTGTCTGAGATCAAAGGATTCCAGGGAAACGCCAGAGAGCAGAAGAGAGAAGGGTGCTGCCTTATTTCACAAAAGCCTGGACCTGCCCCTTTCATAGTGGCCTAACTGCTGCCCCATGAGATCTAGAATCCAATGGAGATATGAAGTAAGCCCATTCTTCTGAGGACACATTTCATGGTGTCCACCCCAGTGAGAGACTCTGTTTCACCTACGCAGCTGGGGTATCCTGGGGGGTGGTCCACTTCAGCCCCAAGCAGAGGTTCAAAAGGTGGAGATCCTAGCACATGGTCCCCTGCCCTCTGTCTTGCTCTGTCTGCTCCAGCCATTCCCTACACCCTCCTCCATTTTCAACACCTCCCTTCCCTGACCCCTTACTCACCACCAGCTCTGCAAAACGGACATTAAGCTCCTCTGGGTTTGGGATAGGACTAGAGAACTCCATATACTGCAGAGGGTGGTTGTCCCGAAGGTTGATCTCAGGAAGGTCACTGCCCCCAAAGCAGCATAGGAAGCCCAGGCCATGGCGGCTCCTCTTGCGGGGGGCCATGGTCACTGCAGGCCAGGAAGACAGTCAACAGGCAGGTGCCCTAGGTCCTCATCATGATCTGGGTGGGAGAAGAGAGAGCACAGAGTGGTCAGGCATGGCAGCCAGGTAGAGGGAGACAGCAGTCAATTTGCCATCATAACTTCTTTGCCCAACAGCCAGGAGCCATCAGCCCAATAGCTATGCCTCTTCCCTCCTCCCACGGCTTCTCTGTTTGCTCTAACTCTTTAAAGCTGGAGACATTTCCTCCTCGCCACACCCTCCAGTGTTTCCTGCCACAAACACTTTCAGATTCTCCCTCTGTACCCCTAAGAGAAGAGGGCTATAGTCACAGAATGTGACTTCCAGGAGGTCAGAGCTGGCAATCATCTCATCTCTCCATTACTGTCAGATGAGACTCCTATTCCCTATCCTCTGGCAGACTCATTTCTAGCAGCGCCCACTCACTCACTTGATTCATTCCAGTATCTGGAGAACCATGCTTTAAAGGTTTCATCCAATGAGGAGGGAAGAATTGAGTTATTTTAAATATTGACTCTTAGCTGTTTCTTCTAGATTTGAGTCATTAATAGAATGATCAGAATGTCTCCATGACCTTTACTCACATAGTTGCTAAAAATGTTGACCACAGCAAGGATACAGACAGACGTAGATGGCACAGCTACCTCGTCTGGGAATGCCAAAAAACTAGTTATCAACACTGACAGGGGACAGTCCTTCAAGCAGCTCTAAATCCATAAACTCATGCAGTTATCTAGCCCTCTTTTCTGTAAAGATACTATAGGAAACTTTTCCTAATGCCTTGTGGAACTCAAGATGTGCCAAATCGAAGGCATTCCTTTGAACCAAGCTCTAGAACCTCATCAAAGAAAGATAAGATAAATGTGGCATAACTCTTTCCCAGTAAATTTGAGATAACTTCTGGAGACCATTTTCTAAGCCCTAATCATCTGGCTAATAACTTAGTCATCTGATCTGCCCTTTCATATAAGTCATGATGCATTTTAATCATCATTCTAGATCTTTTTACCAGCTCCACTTTATCTTTCTATATAAACTTTGATAAAGGCTTTTTAGTAGACCCAAGAGAGCCTCAAATAATACATTACACAAATCTGCCTTGTATTATTAGTTATCTTTTATGTGTTTACATATTGGCTCTCCACAGTTATAGTGAAGGTTCCTTGAAGACAGAGGCCATTCCTTCTACTTGTTTGATACCTCCCTCCATTTCTATAGCTAATAAAATGCTTTGAACTTAGTGAGTGTTCAATAAATATTTATAGCTCAATTATAAAACAATCAGTGGTCATGGAAAAGGAGGAGAGGGGACCTCATCAATTTGTTAAGAAATACTGATTGAAATCCCTGATTCTTAATGATTGATAAGCCAACAGGAATCCTTGTAGGGAACAAGGGGACAGTCTCAAAGGTGAAGGTAGAGGAAGCAGCAGGCAGGCTAACACAGAAATCCTATTACCTGGTGACAAAGACCTGAAATAGGCTGTCAGTTGAGGAAAACAAGAGAGGAAGGGAGGCTTTTGGTTTTCCATGAGACTTGTTAGCCAAAGGCCAACAGTGAGTGAGACAAAGCTCTGGTGTCTGAATGTCAGGCCTAGGAAAGCACCAACTCTGCAGCAGATAGATGGACCACCCTAAGAGTTCCCTGCCAGTTGTCAAATTTGGGATGATAATGCACAGCGCAGACCAGGTCCTTTTTGTTTTACCAGCCTCCAAAATTCAGCTGCTGCTGGTAGGCAAGACTGCTTTGTTCAGGGCATGAAGTATGGGAAGAACACTCCTAGAGTCCCTGGTGAGATGGGATTGATGGCATGATGGAGTTCTGGGGAGGGATACACTGATATCTTGGAGTACTTGTGAACTCTCTTCTGCATTCACCTTCGCAACTTCTTCTCGACACCCCCAGCATCTCCTTCCTTGTCCTTCTTTGCCCTTCAGCTCCTGAGCCAGGCTCTGCCAGGAAGAATCATGGGTAGGGGTAGGGCAGCATACAGCTGGCACACCCTGTTGGTCTTACACCAGCTGTTTACAGCTGTGACTTCTCTGATTGGTTGGTGCCATACTATATATGCCGTTAAATATTTTTAATGTCTCCTCTAAGTACGAAGAGTGAGGCGTAGAGGCCACAGGAGGAGGTATGAAGTAGACACAGACCTTCCAAACAGGAAATGCCTTCCTTACAGAGAAGGGCCTGAGCACCCAGGGGAGTGCTGCTTATCTGCTCTTTTAAGGGGCAGCCTATTTGATAGCTCCTGGATATGCTTGTATTCCTGAGGATGCCCTCCTCCTCATGAACCCTTCTTTCTGTTCCTATCTCCCTTTCTTAGGTCCCCATCAAAATATTAAAAACTAAAACCACAGGCTTTCAGCTAGAAATTATCTAACTTCATGGAAGAGATGAGAAAATTTAGGTCCAAAGAGAAAATGTCTTATCTGACATCACACATGTTAGGGACATACCTGGGACTGAAACCAGGACTCCACTGTTCAAGTTGTGGTCTGGTCGCTACCTCACCAGAACTCATCTTCCACATCAATGGCCTTTTTACCCAATGCCCCAGCTCCCTGATAGCCTCCGTCCACTAGAGAAGACCAGTCTCAACAGTTTAGTTTAGAAATAGCTCTAGTCTCAAAGGTCCCATACACATTGCCCATGAAACACAAAACACAGGAACTCATGGGAGCAGAAGTCAGTTTTCCCAGGGACTTCCCACATCTTCCGCAATGCTCTGGACTGATTTTTGGAGAAGACCTGAGACTAGAGCTATTTCTAAACTAAACTGTTGAGACTGGTCTTCTCTAGTGGACGGAGGCTATCAGGGAGCTGGAGCATTGGGTAAAAAGGCCAGCCAGCTGTGGGTCAGGGAGACGTGGTGTTATTTTCTTGGGGCCTCAGTTTCCTCTCAGTGCAATGGCAGGGTTGGACTGGAGAACTCCAAGGGCCCAGTAGGCCATGACCTTTCACACTGTCTGGCTCAATCTCATTCCCAAAGACTTCCCCAGGGGCTCACCTCAGCCTGCACTAAGCACTCCTCCCGCATTCCTCCCCAAGGCAGGAAGTACTTCCTATTACTAGAGTTCAGTACTCCCATTTGGTCTGTAAAGATGAAAATACTCTTACCCCCAAACCCTGAACCCCAAACCCTCCACACACTAGTTTTTACATTAATTAGGACTTCAAAAGCCCCTTATCATCAGTGCTTAATCCTAAGTCATAACTAAAAGCAGAATAATATTAATACTTGAGACTTTGGTCTTTGCCAGACACTGGCCTATATCTACATTTCATTCCCATAAAAACTCACTGAGATAAGTGGCGTCATTGTAAATAAGTTATTTAAAGGAAAAAAAAAAAAAAACCTTGTGTTTCAGAAAAATTAAGTAACTTGTATAAAGACACTCAGTTAGTTATGACACAGCTAGTTTTAAACACATGACTGTTTGAGTCTAAAGCTATAAACCACTAAGTCATGGGGCACATGTCTAAAGAATGCCCTAATCTGATACCTGCTCAGATATTTCTCAAGTGTTCTGTACATTTAGACTCAAAAATTCATAATTAAGCACTTCCTATGAGTTGAGCCAGATGCTTTCAGAGCTCTGCAATTTCATTTCAGCTTCACAGTGACCTTGTAAGGTGATTATTATGATTATCCCTCCCTACAGAATATGATATTGAAGCTTCAGCAGCTGTTACCTGGCTTGTCAACAACTCCGTGGGCTGCTAAGAGACAGGAACTCACAACTAAACATCCTGACTCTAAGTTCAGTGCTCTTGTCACAAGACTAAAGCTGACTCAAAAATCCTTTCTTTAGCTCTTTGGACAAATGCTATATCTTCAGAATATTCAAATTTCCTTCCTCTATCCCCTTTCCCTAGCTCCATACATGGAGGTAACTGGACAAGGATATGCTGTTGTGTCTTTCCTTGGCCACTTCCAAACTGCTCACTAAGAGCCAAGTACTGTGCTGACAATTTTGTGCTTTACCTCATTTATTCCCTGCAACCCTCTAACAGCATGATTACCCTTTGTTACTCATGGTTACATTACAACTCCTAAATGCAACTTGCCTAACAAGCACCTTCTGTGGGGGAAGGAGCTGGTCTTTGAGGACAGGGGTGTCAAACTTGAACACACGTGCTTTTAATCAGCTTCTAAGCCCATGTGCTGAACACTGACCTGGGCTGTGAGGACACTGGGGTAAACAGGCATGGTCTTTTTCCTCAAGGAGGTCCCCTTCTAGGGGAACAGTCAAGGCAGTGACAACACAGAAGGGTTAGAAAGGCAGGTGCTGTGGCAGGACTGAGAAAGCAGATCCGGTCCAGCCTGAGGGAGGAGTGAAGAGGAAGCCTCCAGGAAAAGGTGACATTAAGCCAGTCTTGAAAGAGATGAGAGAATTAAGAAGGGGTGCGAGTGGTGGGAAAAGGCATTCTAAGCAAGAAGAACAGCATGAGAAAAGGCATGAAGGGAGAAGCAGGATGATGTGCATGAGGCCAGAGTCCTGACCACTGGCCTATTACTTTGTGGCTAAAGTAATAGGCAAAAGAAATCAACAGGGTATACAAATACCTTGGTTTGACAGTAGCGCTCAGGTATCCTGGGGAGCCTGCTCCTTCACCCTCCTTTCCCCACCTTGTCCCCTGGGGCCTGGGTCTGGGAATGGGGCCCAGAGCACCCCCGAGTTGCTGCATGGAACATAAGGAATGTAAACAATTTCCTTTTCCACAGGCAGATTACTCCTTGTATACTGACCCTCTGTGTGCCATTGGAAATGGATCCTGTCCCAACTTACCCAGAACATGGCTCCCCAAAGAAGAATCTCTGCTTTTCCATCCCAGGCTATACTACTCAGGCCACTGCCCACCATCTACATCATATCTGCTCCTACTTCAAGCGTCTGAGAACCATCCCCTTATACCCTGTGGGCAGCAAACAGGTTTGCGATTCCTCACAATCCTATGTACACACTCTTCCACCCTGAAGCTGTCTGAATTATCAACACTCTACCCACAAACTTGGTTGGTTTCTGCCATAAAACTCTAATTATGTGATTTAAGACAAATTACTTAGCTTCTCTGAGCCTCAGTTTCTTCATTAGTAAAATGGGGAAATAATAATAGTACACACTTCATAGAGCTGTCATGAGGACTAAATTAGTTATTAGTAAAGCGTTTAGAAAAGTGCCTAGTAACAGTAAACATTTTAATAGCTGTATAGATAGGCTACTGTTAGAAGACACCTGGATGTTGACTGTATGCATTATAGAAAGTTCTCTATGTGAATGAATAAATCTTACATATTATTTTGGAGGTTGGTAAATATTACAGGAGCCAATTCTAGCCCACAGCCTATGTTTGTAAATACAGTCTGATTGAAACACAGCACACTCATTAATTTAAGTATTGTCCATGGCTGCTCTCATGCAACACAGACCCTATGGCCCACAAAGCCAAAAATATTTACTACCTGGCCCTTTACAGAAAGTTTACTGATCACTATGTTATTAGGTTGAATTATATGTAACTGACAGTATTCAATTATGTTTAATCTACAAAATGAGTAATTTAATATGGTTCAACTTAGTATATGACACTAGCTCATCATGTGTCTAGTCTTACTCATTAAAATGAGAGTGTTATGCTCTAAATCATAATAGTTATAATTATCATTTTTGTTCCAGGTTTATTTTGAACTTTCACCCCACTCTTGTAGGATAAATGTGACAGCCCCTCCCCACCCATCTTTTACAGATAAGAAAATTTGAGGCTCAGAAAGATGCACAGTATAAGCCTAGGACTCAAAGCAGGTCCCCTGACCCCATATCTACCACACTGTCTCCACTCGTTGCAGAGGCTGCTGGGAGTGAGATCCATCTCTGATTAGAACAGGAAATGAAAGCTTCAAGACCTCCCATCTCCCCACTTCTCTGTGGGTCCATCTCCCAGATAGTGCTCAAGTCACATGGTTGAGGAGTCCAGTTGTAAGCTCCCTGTCACTCTCAGGATAACCAAGACAATCTAACTTGCAGTGTGAGCATCAGGCAGGGCTGGGGAGGGGGCAGGAAGCACTTTAAAAAATAAGCAAGCTCTCTTTCCAGGACTGGGGGAGCTATTTTTAGCAGCCGCCCAAATTACAGTTTCTCCCTCTGCTGTGGGAAAGACAAAAAAAGTAAAAGTCAACTCTCTCGGCCAGAATCCTCTCTGTACAGGCAGTGGGGTGAGAGATGCAGAAAAGGGGAGAAAGGGAAGAAGAGAAAGGGTGTCTTGTTGGGAAAGTGAAACAGAAAATTCCCCAAAGTGACATTTCTCTGATTTGGGGTAAGTGTGGAAATTAGGGATTTTCCAACATGTTTTTTTCATTCTGAGAAGATAAAGAGAATTTAGGTTTCTTTGTCTCACTGGAGCAGTAAACAAGCAGATAGTAGCTCTCCAAAGCCAAGCATTCATCCAACCAACCATCCATCCATCCATCCATCCATCCCTCCCTCCCTCCCTCCCTCCCTCCCTCCCTCCCTCTCTCCCTCCCTCCCTCCCCTGATTAATGGCTATGTACAAAGCAATTCCCTGGTTGTTTCAGATGAACCAAACATCAAATCCTAACCTCACTAGGTTTACAGTCTTGTTGGAACCCTGTCCCAACTTACCCAGAATATAAATAAGCACATATATGAACAAATAGGATGCAAGGAAGAGGAGGAGGTACAGCTCCAGGCCATGAGACTGCAAGGAGAGAAGAGTAACTTATGGCTGGGTCATCTGTAATATTCACCACAGGAAGTGGCACTGAAGCTGGGTCAAAGAGGAAGAAAGAACATTGGCATGTGCCAGGGACGGGTTCAAGAAATCATTCACAGCAAAGGTGTACCAGAAGGCCTGGCATTAAGACAAGCCCCGAGGTCAGTGAGAGGTCAAGGGAAGTAGTTTTACCAGTCTAGAACATAGGGCTCAAATAAGTACAGTGGGAAACAAGACTGGGGCCAGATAAAGGCAGGCCCTGAATGTCAGGCTAAGGAGGATGAGTGGCTGAAGGATGGGTGGTTGGCTTTTAGTAAAGGAGTTTGTGAGGCCTCATCAGAGTTGGGATTTGGATGGGTAATCCTGTTAGCACTGTAGGAGGTAGATTACAGGAGAGAGAGAGACAGAGAGAAGTTAGGAGGCAGCTCCCTCTGTCTGAGTAAGAGTTCATGAGGCCCTGAATTGCCAAGAATGAAGAGGAGGGGATGGATGCCGGAGATGTCATGGAGGGTGTGCCAGCACCTGTGTAAGTGGACAAGGAGCTTTGGTATGACATGTACTGGGCACAGAAAATAAAGATGGGCTGAGCATGAGACGGAGTGATGGGAGCTGTTTGAACAACAGCTGTGAAGTAAAGGAGAAGAAGGAATTTCAACATCCAAGTGTCTCCTACCCATTAGAGCCAGAGAGGCTCCTAGCTAAAGGGAAACCACCCTATATGTGACACTTGATGCCTCATCCCCTACTGCTTCAGGGAAGCCACACCCTTCTCCATCAGGCTGTCTTTACTGAAACGATTCAGGGAAAAACAGCCTACAGCTTCTTCATGTGCACTCCTGCCAGGTCTCCTACCAGAGCACCCAGCATGCTGAGAACTCACACCATTTTAGGAAGCCCGGGTTGGGAGAAGCTCCCTACTGGCCATTCCTCCTGTTCCTCTTCTCCTAGGGTCTCAGGACAAAGGCATTCTGTCACTCATGAGGGTATGACCTCGAGGTCCTGTCAGGGCAAGCTGACCCTGGGACCCCAGCTGGACCTGTGCACATGGCTGAACACTGGATGCTGTACTGAGTCTTCTCAGACATGGTTCCCACCTTAAAGTCCTGCTAGTCCCTCTTAGCATCCTTCATTCACACCAGACAAGGTCCTGATTGTGCCTTATGGCCAGCTGGGAATAAATACTGGACTGCAAGCACATTCCATCTCTTCGGGATGGGCAGAGATGGGGAGGGTAGGGACAGGGAGAGGGAGGAAGGGGAGCTGAGTTGACTCCTGGAAGGCAAATGTGATTGAAAACGTAGACCCAGAGTAATCCCTCACTTGCCCCTCACTCTTGTTCACACAATTATGCATCCATTCATTCATTTGTTCTAAGTACCATGCAAAGAGCTAGAAAAATACAATGGTAAACAAGAGTTCAGTTTGGTGGGACAGGGAAACAATTAAGTAAATAAATATAATAAAGTATGGACGTGGTTATGACAGGGGGAGTACAAATGACTGAGTTATGATGTAGGTGGGCAGTGGGGAGATGGTGGGCAGTGGCCTAAGGCAGGAATGTTGACAGAACTCCATCCCAAACAGAGGTTCTATTCCACCTGAGCACTCAGCTTATACAAAGGGTTACAGTGGAATAGGTGCTGGAGATAATCAGAGATGCCATTGAAGATTCAGGACCAGATATCCATCCCAGGATTACTAATACTGTAAAAGACTGAAAACACTCAAGATATTAAAACATAAGAATGAGTTAATAGGGATTGATTAGATAGACAGATCTACACACACACACACACACACACACACACACACACACACACACACACCTGCTCACACATGTATGAGAACCTGAAATAATTATCTTTTGGTTGCAAGAGTTTCAGGTTATTTTTATTATACCTTTCTAGATTTTTCCAGATTTCCTAGTATGAGCATTTATTCTTTTCATCAGAAAAAGATAATGTTATTTTTAAAAAGAAGAAGACTTCTAGACTAAAAATGAGGAAACCTAGGATTGAATCCCACCTCTGCCCTAGCAAGCTACCTAGACAAGAGAGAAATGACCTTGAACAAGAGAGCATAATTTCTCTGGGCCTCATCTGTAAATGAGCAAGTCAGACCACATGCTCCTTAGAGTTTCTTCTACCCCTGACATTAGGCTCTGTGCCACAGAATACATGAAGTGTGAAATGATGCTAGTTGAATGAAGTCATATCCCCTGAGCTCTCACTAGTTCCTCATTCATTCATTGATTCATTCACTCAACCACCACTGTTTTTAGCACTCCTTGATGGCTGGCACTGCTCTTGGTGCTGCGGATATAAAAGCAAACTAAACAGACATATCTCCTGCCTTCACAGAGCTATAGTCTTCCAAGCTCAGAGTCCCCTTCCACTGCTCTTTGTCTTCTATCCTGTTAATAATGACTCTCACCATTTTTTCCAAAATGCCTTGAGCATGTTTGTTTTATTCCCAAACACCAAGGCCCAGACATGGTCCAGCCCCACATGGTCTCATGCTGAGACTATTGCCGACCTCTCAATTCTCCCCACTCTAACATCCTGCAAACAGGTCTTTGAAAAACATTTCTAGGAACATCTGATTCTCCATTACTCGGTTGAGCATCCCTCAGGGTTCCTAGTCCAAACTGAAAGCCACCTGCTTTGATTTTTAGGTTGGCCACTTAGTGGGGCTCACAAATTCCACATGGGCCAAGCTTTGAGATCAGACCTACCTCCTAAGTGCCAGTGAGGACATGGAAGAACTAGAACTCTCCTATACTGCTGGTATAAATGCAAAATGGGATAGCCATTATGGAAAACAGTTTGGTCATTTCTTAATAAGTTAAACATACACCTCCATATGATACAGTCATTCCAACTCTAGGTATTTACTAAAGAGAAATGAAAGCATATGCCCACAGTGTTATTCATAAACATGTACGACAGCTTTATTTGTAATAGCTCCAAACTAGAAGCAACCCAAATGCCCATGAAAAGATGAATCAGTAAACAAGTTGGATAGTGTATCCATATAACAGAATACTACTCAGCAATAAAAGGGAATTAACTATTTATACATGCCATTCATGGATGGATCCCAAAATAATTATAAGTGAAAGAAGCCATAAGGAAAAAGGGTACATACTGTATGATTCCACTTCTAAAATTTGAGAAAATACAAACTAATCTAAAATCAGATGGGCGGTTGCCTATGGAGGAGGAGGAAAATGGGGAGGGAGGTAGTGGATTTTAAAAAAGTGTGAGGGAATTCCTGGGGGTGATGGACATGTTCACAGTCTTGATTGTGGTGATGGTTTCAGAGGTATATACATATGTTAAAATTTATCAAATTATATACTTTAATTATGTAAGGTTTACCATATATCAATTATACCTCAATAAAGCTGTTAACAACAAACAACACAAGTCTATTCATAGGTCCACAATATTAAATCGCCAAGGGCTCAGGCCACTGAGCTACCTTCTAAAAGATTACTAATATTATAAGCTACTATACGGATATTAGGAAAGACCCCATAAAAGTGAGGGAATGTAGAACAAGGAATCCTCCACAGACCCAAGCCTCAGCCCATCTGGTTTCATCTCCCAGGAAGTGGGGTGGTATACTATAAATAGTACATACTTTCACATTAAGCCTATGGCTCAGTGACTTAGTATCTGTGAGCCTCCTTTCTCTCATGGGCACACAGATGACAAAGCCCACCTCCCAGGGCTACTCTGAGCACTAAATGAAGGGTAAATATTTAGCAGCCGGCATAGCACCAGGCACATCACAGGCCCTCGAACTGAGTTCCCTCCCCTCTCCCAGTCCCCTCTCCCACCACTGCTCACTGCGGTGGCTAAGGTTCAAGGCCCAGCCTATGAAAGCATGAATGAAGCTGGGGGCTCCCTTCTAAAAGACTACTAAGCTCCCAGGAGCTGAGTGAGGATAGAATTAGAACTCAGTGAAGCACAAACAGGCACAGACCTGGTTCCTTATGGCTGTCTCTAGGGATAGGGCTGAATTGACAGCAGCCTAGGACCTCTGGGTGGGTACAAATAGGGCACTCACAGCCTGAGTTATAGTCTTAGAATTTGTTAACAGGCAGAGAAGATGACAAAGGGGGTTGCGATATGGAGTTTTCATGATATGGAGTTTTCATGACAAGGCATCAGAAGGGATGTGGTTTGGGTGAGGTGAAGGAGATACCTGACCCTTGCACATTAAACAAGCAAGTATAGGAGATGCTCAGTAAATGATGGAGGGAGGAAGGAAGGGAGGGAAGAAATTAATTCAAGTTAGCTAGCACATGAGAGGGTATGACTCTATGGGTGCAGAGGTGTATGTGTGGGTAGTGTGAGGGGGTGGTTGTTATGTGGCATGTGTATGTATATGTTTTATAGTGTGATGTATGGCGTGTGTATGTTTATGTGTGTATTTGGTATGATGTGTATGTATCAGTGGTCTATGATGTGTTCATCTCCAGGAAACAAATACACACGATTCCATTGACTTTCAAGTCTCAGCAGAAAGACAACCCAGTCAGCTCCCCAAAGTATATGAGCAGAGGAAACAGTAATGTCAATGAAAATCAGCCTCCATGTTAATTTCAAATCAGCTCAATGGAGCTGATTAAGGATAATTAAAAGAGTTGCCCAAGCATAATACTTAGGAAATGCTGCTGTGGGGAATGCAATGTCTCATCTTTAGTTTCCCAGGAGCCGCACTATGGCCCGGGAGCAGAGAACATTCAAAGAATGCTTGTACCTGCCATGTACTTGGCTGAGTATTCACATTAGTCAGCTCATCTAATCTCAAAACAACCAAGCAAGGTCAAAACTTTGACTGATGAGGATAATGAGTTTCAAAATCAAGAGACGACACCCAAACTAGGGCTCTTTCCTATAACATACCACCTCATTCCAACTCAGTTTTAATTCAGCTCTGGGGCGTGTGTACATGTGTATGTGCGTATTCTTCTGCGTGTGTCCAGCAGATGTAACTGAGTTTCCCTTGGATATATAGTATACCTTCTATTTGCCTCTGCTATCTGAAATTATGGTGTTGTATTTTATCTGATTCCCCAACAAGCTTGAGATAGAAAAAACAAATTTCTGACAATAATTTGTCTCCAAACTATTCTATGTACCACACTTTACAAGATAAATATTCAATATATTTCAAGAAAGAAGGATACTAACATTTACTAAGAGCTAGGCTGGGCTCAAACATTCATATTTTTTTACTTCAATTAATTATCCCCAAATCTTACAAAGATGGTATTATGATCTGCATTTTTACATCTAGGGAAATTAAAGCTTAGAGAAGATAAGAAACTTGGACAAGTTAGTAAAGTTCGTAAAACATGAACCTCAGCCTGAATGATTTCAGAACTCAGGTATAGCTTTCCCACTGCACAGAGATGACACTGTGTAAATGGCAGCATCATAGTAAACAGTCAACACCCCCACAGTCATGGCAGCCTCCTGCAATGCCCCATCCCTTCCTATCCCAACTCTCAGAGAAGAACTCAGCACTAGTACACAGAAACCCTGTCCCCCAAAGAGATAGCAACCCAGTCCTATCATCTTACCACACACACTGAGTCACAAAAAGTTCCAGGCTGCTCCATCTTCAGGGCCAGCCTCTTGGGCATGTGAGCTGGGCACCCTCAGAAGGACCCCCTGCTTGGTTTCAGGCTCTGCTGTTGCTGTCTAGAAATCTTTAATAATTTTTGAACAAGAGGCCCTGCATTTCTATTTTGCACTGGGCCCTGCAAATCAAGCAGCTGGTCCTGCCCATCTTCTACAGCAGCGAGCACAGGCAGCCTTTCCCAGGAAGAGCAGCCCAGCCAGCCACTCCCTGTGTGTTTCCAAAAATGGTACCCACAGTCCCTGAATGGTCAGGATAGAACAGAGACAAGTTACTTCAATATGAGGTGTCTTCCTGTCTGAACAGCCTGAATGGGCAACTCAGGAACTGCTTGGTGGTTTCCAGCCCTGATCTGCCCTCCTTTTCCCATCTCA
>CM053502.1:89825208-89835223 GCA_028627145.1 Eidolon dupreanum | reverse complement strand
GTTGGAGAAACTTTACAGAGTGGTAGTGTTTGAACTGAGTCTTAGGGGATGGCTAAGTTGTCACCAGTACCAACCTTCAGGCAAAGGGAAGTGCAAAAGTTAAGACATAGGCTGTGAGAGGTGGGGCATACAGAGCAGGCTTGACTAGTGCAGGTCTGACCTGAGAAGTAGTCCAGGAACTGGCCATGAAGGGGACCTCCTCCTTGGATCTGAAACTGGGTTTGAGATTTCCAAAATTCCTCTTTCGTGCATTAAGAGAATCCATTCTCAGACCAAGAAGGTTAAGGGGAGGCACACTTTACACAGAGACATAGACCCTGAGTGACTGTCCAGGCCCAAACCCCACATCCTACCAGGCACAGGAGTGCTTCAATGAACCCACACTTGGTGAGCCAAGGTGTGAGGGCTGCTGTTCTCTTGGGTGACAGAGCACCATAGCACAAGCTCAAAGGCAAAAATCGGACCCTGCTTCTCCCCTCATGGGGTGCCACCCTCCACCCCTGTGTGTGAATGAATTCAACTCCTTTTTCTGACTGCCCTTCAGGAGGCTCCCACACATCTGTTGGGAGGGAAAAGATGTTGAGAATGGAGGTGATGTCTTTATCAAGACCATTTTATAGAGGAGAAAACTGGGGCCTGAGAAACAAGACCCCTCACCCCCCCTCCTGAGCCCACAGCACACCCAGCACAGGCCACATCTCAAAGCTCCGCCTTAGCCAGAACTCTTCTTTCCCGTCAAAGAACAGGGCAGATGAACCCTGGTTTGGTTCTTGATTTCCCATTAAATAGTTCCTACTAAAGACAGCATATAAGTAAAATCAACAACTATAAAACTGTAACAAAAAAAAATAACCTCCAAAAATGTTAGCTGAGATTCATTAGTGATTATTCCTCTAAATGCTGAGTCCTGCCACGACCCATGCTGTACCACCTCTCTCTTTGATGTGTCCTAATATTCCCAAAACAAATTCACAGCTTCTCCTGGTATTTACCTCAATTTTTCTTTTGGAAGCCTGGCGAATACTTAAAAACACTTTTTCAAAAGGAGAAAGTGTGCTCCCAATAGTCAATCCAAAAGATTTTGATCTGCCAAGTCAAAGTTATAAAAATCTGTGACTATGCATAAAATTATCATTATCTGCCTCCCATTAGTATGCTTTTTCATATTCCACACCTGATTTTTATGTATATTTACCTTAATTTTTGTGTGCAAATAGTCCTAAAATTAAGCAAGAAAAACAGGCAGCAGAAGCAGAAAGCCAGGGATTTTGGAATTTTAGGAGGACTGGACGACATTTTGGATGTTTTTCAGGAAAGAAGAGCTATTGTCATACCAGCTACACAACTTAAGGGGGGGATGGTAGGGAGGAGAGAGAGAGAGAGACTGATTTAGGATTCCCCTAAAAACACAAATGACTTCTCTCTAGCTTTAGAACAAACACCACAGAGATGCTTTCACCTTTTGAGAAATTTGCTTTCCTGAAATGGTCTCAGCTGATTGCAGAATGTGACCTTGTCCTGTGAGTGATGGTGTTGAAGCAATGACTTATGGAAGGCAGGAAGCTCTAAGATTCCCAGGAGAATAAGGGGTAGGCTCTCAAAAGTCAAAATGTATCTGCCACCAACTTTGGTTGTTTGGACTAGTTACACCAGCTACTGAGAGCTGACTCTAAAACCACTTCCCCCTGGCCTCTCCTTCCCCAGCTAAACAGAAGCTATTTGTTATTTCTTCCCAGTACCTTTTAAGGCAGCTAGATACAGAGCCAGTAGGCAGAAGCTGGACCAAGGTAGATATCTGATGGGGAAGGAAACCAGGTTCACTGAGCTGGGCCTGGTATATGTCTTATCCAATATTTACCAACACACCTATGCCTTTGGGACACACATAAAAAGTAAGCCTCATCTCCATTTTCTATTGAAAACTGGAGGCTTACAAAGGCCAAGTAATTTGCCCTGGACCATTTGAGTAGTGGTAAAGCAAAATTGGGTCTCTCTCCTACCACATTCTACCCAAGAGGAGCCAGGATAACTGCATGTGGTGTTTAGGCTATGAACTACAAGAGGACCAGGCTTCTAAGGGGATGCATGAAGCCACCCGGCCCACAGGGCACACACACCTGGCAAGAGATATATTGACTATGCACTCAGCACTGACATCTCTGCTCCGGCAACTCCCAGAGGCCCAATTCCAATTCATTCCTTCCAAATCACACCCATTTTAGGGAATGGTGTTCTGGGGGCCTGGCGTCTTCTTTTGGGCACCACAGAGAGTGTGTGGGCAAGAGAGAGGATGACTGAGCTTCTTCTATAGCAATTAAGGAATGACACTCTTTTTAAATTCACACCAAGGCTCTTCATGGATGAGTAGTATCCCTGACCAGGTTCCCCAATGACAGGTCAGCTACCCTGTCCCCACCCAAAGCCATCCTCAGGTCACCTCTCACCACTGTCTTCTAGCAGCTGGAATAAACTGCTTCTGAAGAAGCAGACTGGCAAATCCCAGTCTCTTGTATCCTCCCCTCCTATTCTCACCCATTTGGCCTTGTTCCACAAGCCACCTGTTCAGAAGATGCCCTGGAAGGGAAGGAGAAGCAGAAATTGATACTCTGAGCCCTGCCTGGCTCCCCACGATCCGACTTTCAAGGCACTTTCTCTCATGGAAAGGCACAGTGACCCTCTCTGGCTCACATTCCTCCTTTTCAGCTTGCTCTGCACAGAAGTTGGGAGGCCTCTCCCACATACTGACACAAATCCACAGTCCTGAATCTGCACAACCATCTCTGTCAGGGATTTGGGGCTAGTTTTCTTAATTAACTAAAAATGCTAACATGGGAGCCCTGGGGCTGCCCAGGGCCTAGCCTTGAACTGCTGCTAGAGAAAATTCTTGCTTTGAAATCTGGATCTCTCAAGCTCCCCCTCATGTCCCACTCAGGATGTCAAAATAAACAGGATTGCGCAATCATGGTGCACAGGGAACGGCAGGCTCAGGTTACAGGGCAAGTGAAGGATTTAGCTACAGGATGCTTCAATGTCCAACACCTGACGAGAGATCTTGATTTCTCAAAATGACACAGCTAGACCCTCAAAAGCCCTCTGCTACAGCAGGGGCTCTAGGGAAAAATGGGAGCAGTCATGGGTGTTTGTGCCAACAATATTTTCTGAGTACCTGCTGCCTGGCAGGCTGGAGATGGGGGTGGGCGAGGTGGCAGAGAGAACTAAGTCCTGTTAATTCCTGCCTTTGAGGGGATAAAGTTAGAAACAAATAACTAAAGTGTAGCATATGAAGAGTCACTCCCCAGGCAAGCACAAAGTGACAGTCACAGAAGAGGGGAGGAACCCACTGTTGGTGTGAGTAGAGGGATGGAGGGTCATGGCAGGACACAAAGAGAGAAACTCTAAGCTGAATGAGGAGTCAAAGTCTCACGAGTAGTAGACAAGACACATGAGAGGGAGAAGGAGGGCATTTAGGTGAAGGGGACAGCATAGGCAAAGGCCAGGAGGCATGAAAGAGAAGAGCATGTTCAAAGAAAGGCAGTGCAGTGTGGCTGGAGAGTGGGCTTATGAGGCATGAGAAGGACTTGGTACAGAAGATGCACCTGGAGATGCAGAAGGGGTGGAGCCCATCATGTTACGGAGTCAAGCAGGCCATAGGGACCTATCTGATGTTTTTCAGCGGAGGCTAACTGCATTCCCATCAGGAATTGCCAAATCTGGACCCCTGCCAGATTTTGTAAATATAGTTTCATTGGAACACAGCCATGCCCCTTCATTTATATATTGTCTAGGGCTCCTTTGATGCTTGAGTTGAGTGACTGCAACAGAGACTGTGTGGTCCCCGAAGCCAAAATATTTACTCAGGACCTTTACAGAAAACATTTGCTGACTCTTAAGGCAGAAACTGGACAAGGGTGGGAAGGGGTCTGGTGTAAGAAAGACCTGGATGATTGTTCAGGCTTCAGGTGAGGAGCGGTAACCAGAAAGTAAAGATACACTAGAACATAACTCAAAAGTACGTGTGATCACAAGGTGACTCATAGCTGCACCCAAACCTTAGCAGAAAGAGAAGAAAAGGAGAGGGAAGAGGAAGAAGAGGAGGTCTGGGTCCCAGGTTTCCTGTCTCTAGCCACCTGTACTGGTGGGATATCCACAGGGTGCTGCTCACCTAGCCCTCCTCCAAGGGCCAAGGCACCAGGCTGGCATGAAGTGCCAGCACAGCTTCAGAGTGGTGAGTCCTGAGTCGCATTCATAGTTCCCTACATCAATGATCCCACTATGGCCTTCTCACATAACAGCTGAACACAGGGAGAGGTCAGAAGTTCTGGAATGACCTGCGGGAGAATACCCCTCTTTAAGAGAATGTCACAAGGTGCTACCAGGAGGCTCTTTCTCCTCCTTCCCAGCACACATTGTCCCAGCTGTAAAGGCCTAGAGAGGAGTAACCATTCGCTGGGGATCAGAGATGCTGTGCCGGGAGTGGGGATCCCAGCTCCTAATCTGGAGACTTTCTTCTTTCTTGACTTGCATGTTCCTCTATGAGCCTCTGGACTGGGTCCATCCAGATATTGGAGACTCAAAGGCTGGAAGGTCAGAAACCCTAAGCTGTTTCACCAAAACAGTCCAGGTCACTCTGCCTGAAGAAAGGGGAATGCCGCACCATGTCTTTTTAGGACACCCATACTGCAATTCTCCCTTCTTGCAGCAGAATTGGTGGAGACTTTCTTAAACCTTGGTACTTTAAGCCTTCCAAGCAAACAATGTAGAACCCAGTTTAAGAAACAAAGCATTAAAAGTTAAACACTATCATTTTAGAAAACCACTTGGTGCCAACTTGCACAGAAACATAAACTCGGGGACTAAAATGTCATGCCAGTGCTAGGTTATATGATGGCCATTCAGATGGTTCAGAATGAATGCATTCAATTTTTAGATTATTATTAAAATGAAAACAAAATGAAACATTTCTTAAGGAAAAGAACATTCTCAAGCAGAGTTCTTAGCCCACTCCTCTCATGGGTCTCTGGACCCATTTGAAAGACTCTCTATGGGCCTGAGGATGCAGACTGTGGAGTTAGGTTGGCCAGGCCTACCCCAGTCTTATGCGCAGCCATGTCATCAATGCCCACCAGAATGGCTGACACATGGTAAGCCATTAGCTCAAACTTTGTCAAACAAATGAATGAATAAATGATTGACTAAATGAAGTTCAAACCTGGATCTGTAATTTACCAGCTCTGTGTCCCTCAGCCAAGGTATTAACCTCTCTGAGCCTCAGTTTCTCCATCTCTTAAGTCTCTAAAATTATTCATGACTCAAAGAATTGCTGCAAGAATTAAATGAGATAGTATCCATTATGCCTTTGACACAGTGACTGGCCCGTTCAAGGTACAGAATAAATGGCAGCCATTACTGTTATTTTTCAAAGATGGCTTTAATCCTATATCCAAAACATCTTTCTAGATCTTCATACTCTCATATTTCCATCATGGCATTTTTGTTTCAGTAAACCCCCAGCACAGAGCCCCACATAAGTGGAAACACAAGAAAGAGCTACTAGAGCAGAATTTATCAGCCTCACTGATTTGTAACTCATGATCTCAAGTAAATGCTTGAGGTGAGGCTGCTACTATTTCCTGCCTCCTCAGTGGGAGGCCACCTCTCAGGCACAGACCCAACCCTCCAAACTGTACCTGGGCCATCTAGGCCAGGGAGCACACCTGTACCCATATCACAGGACAAGGGGCTGGGGGACCATTTGCTCTGCAGATGGTGAAGATGCCAGGTTAGCCCCATTTCACCTGCTACAAAGATATCTCCCCCCTCATTTCTTCTCATGCTGACTTAGGGGCAGTGTGGGCCTCCCCCCAAGGCATTGTTCCCAGGCTTAAGAAGAACAGTCTCTCCATTCTTCCCTGCCCTTGGCAGACCTGCCACCTCCCACTTCCACACTGCCACTGCTGCTCACAGGCAGCTGCCCTAGTCCAATGAGCCAACACAGACCTCTTTGGGGCCTGGGGAATAAGCCCAGGGCCTGGTCTGTCTCCTCACCCCAGAAGGAAGAAAAATTGGCTGGAATAGCAGGGTCACTCACTTCACCCTCAGGCTTTAAATGTCATTTGGCCTCAGGCATCTTCACATACAGTCCTCACTGACCACACTTTGTTTTTCTCAAGTGAGAGAAATCTGATATCTGCCCCTCCCTAATCTTCACCCCTTGGGCAGGCTCCAGATATTTCCAGATGTCAACCCTCAGCTCTCTGCATCAAGGGTGACAACTGGAAAGAGGGGTCCAAGGGCATATTCTTAAGTCTTACTACCCACTGGGAAGCCTAATCCTACCTCTGCCTCCTTCCTACATTTGCCCAAAAGATTCCAAATGAAATTTTTCCATTTGCAACAACAGGATAGACCTAGAGGGTATTATACTAAGTGAAATAAATCAGACAGTGAAAGACAAACACTGCATAATTTCACTTATATGTGGAACCTAAAAACAAATGCATAAATAGAACAACAAAGAAACAGACACGTAGGCAGAATAAACTGATGGTTTCTGGAAGGAAGGGGAATTGGGCGAAGGATGAAAAAGGGTGAAGGAGAATGAGAGATAGAAACTTCCAGTTATAAAATAAATAAGTCATGGGGTTGTAATGTACAGCACAAGGAAAATAATCAACAATATCATAATAACTTAGTACGATGATAGATGGTTATCAGACTTATTTTGGTGATCACATCATGGAGTATATAAATGTTGAATCACTATATTGTGCACCTGAAACTAATGTAATATTGTATGTCTACTATAGTCAATGAAAAAATTCCATCCAGCAAGAATTACCAGACTCAACTCAAAATCTGCAATCCACAATTCAAGGGGAAAGACGTAATGTGGGTTTCTTTCACTTACCAAGTTCATGCAGCTATTTTTTAACTTTCTTTTTGGGGATCCTAAGCTCAGTCCTTAAGAATGAACCTTCTATGTCCCAGAGCCAGGGCTGTGTGGCAGGAGCCCAGGGCCTCAGTGGGGGTATGTGGAGAGGGAGTCCTTCGTAGGGCATGAATTCCTGGGGGATATACACTTGATTCTATGTAGCCCCCACCTCGGAGGCACCAAGACTCAGTTCCAGCCCAGGAGAGTCCCATCTGAAGTCCAGAGGGGCACCTTGCAGGGGAGGCAGGGCCCTCCCTGGAGTAGCAAAGTGTGGGGCTGCCTTTCTGAAAGGGACAGCCTGCACCAGGAGCCCATGAGGAAACACAAGACAGGAAGGATGAAGGAAGGATGAGCTAGCCTTCTCCAGGGAAAAACTCTGAACAAGCTCCAGGGCCTGGACTCACCCAGAGAGCAGTACAATAACCAATAACAAATATTAATCACTTACTGTGTGCTTTGCATAAAGGTGCTTATTTGGTCCCCATACTTTAAGGTGCAGGTACTGTTACTGTTGTTCCAATTTTATAGATGAAGAAACTGAGGCTCTGAGAAAGTAAATTGCCAAGGTCTCACAGGAATGAATGCAAACATTAGAACTTAAACATAAATGGTTCTATACTGGAGCTCAACCAACAGAGGAACTTCACTACATCAGTCTACAATTGCAGATGAAGAACCCACCAATGTCAGGTTCATGACCTGGAAAGGTATCAGGCAAGACAAGTTGTCTGAGCTCAAAATGTTCTTTGCAAGGAATTACCTAAATGCCAACATCAAACTCGTCTGGAGTGTGGAGTTACTTGTGTTTATTTGTTTGTTTTCTCATCTGTACTGTTTTCTGTATTTTCCACACTTTCTAAAATAAGCAATTATTCCTTTTTAAAGAAAAAATAAATAAAGATTCCACCTCCTATCTTCCATTTGAATATTTCAAATGACCAAGACCAGAGCAGGAAGATAATAAATTATACATGTAAATTTCAAGAGAAAAGAGACTAGTCAAATTAACAGGACTGTGTAGCAATACTGTGATTAAATCTATTCAAGATTTGCCTATTATAGATCTATAGGCAGATTTTCAATAAAATTAAAGCAATAGCTTTTTCTTTCAACCAAAACTGAAATAAAAAGTTTTCTAAAACGTAGTAATTAGAAAAACTCAGTCAAGACCCAACTCCTCATGTTATTCCAGACCCTTCATGATTTGATCACCAATGCCCTTTGCAGTGAGTTTCCCTTCACTTTGTCTCACCCACCCCACCTGGCAGTGAGGCCAGACTCCAGAGGTTTTCCTGAGCTGATCCAGCATGCTGACATTTGCTCATGCAGCATCCCTTGCCGAGCATGACCTTTTCTTCTTCCTATTAAGTTTTTGACATCCTTCAAGACCCAGCTTGTCACTGCTCCCACAAGTAGAACCGATGACTCCCTCCTCAGAGCTCCCACAAGCTTTGCCCATCCATAGCATGCTATTAGAGCAGGCATCACATTGTATGCTAATTTATTCAGTGTCTTTGTTCACTTTTGCATCCCTAGTACCTAGCACCAAAATACCTGTGGAATGAGGCAGCACATGATAATAATCATTATTGATTTAAGAGTATGTATAGTTTTCCAGTACTATATTTCATTTGAGCTTTAAAACAACTGGTCAGGTGGGTATTGTAAGAGTCAAAGGTGAATATGGAAGAAGTAGTGCTTGAGGTCCTTGAAATTCTGCCTTCTGGAGATTAGTTTTGCCCAGATGGCCTGGAAGGGCTAGCCTAGTTCCCTGACCTCTGTTTCAGCTAGGCCAGTCTATTTCCATCTCCTACCCCTGCCCTCTGCATACCTCTCAGCACTCCATTCCAATATATTCTTGCCTTTGGCCCTTTTACCAGCCAGGCAAGGGGATGCCAGAGGGCCAATGGGCACAGAGTTGATGCTTCCCAGCTGGCGTGTAGCATGCATTCTCACTGGGCTAGTGAACACATTGTGATCAGAGTGCTAATGAAGCCACAGTTTCAAGAGAGAACCCAGAATGATTCTGCCAACTTCATGGAGGAAAACTCTGTCATGCAGCCCCTGCTGTCTCCAATCAGACAGCCAGTCCATGAAGCCTGGCATTGGGGGTCACTGAAAGAGGGCATGGACCAAAGGTGCATAGAATGATAGAGCCAGAAACTTGGAGATCCCATTGCTCAACCTCCCTCTAGATGGTCAGGAAAATCAGGCACAGACTGGGGAGAGACTTGTCAGAATTATAGAGCGAGATGGTGGCCAAGTGAGGGCTGACACCTTTCTAATCCCTTTCTAATCCAAGCAAAAAAAAAAAAAAATGTAACTTCAAGGGTCTGTACTAAAAGGAAGTCACAAAGGCCAAATTATTTTGCAGAGTATTCTTCAAGTAAACAATATACAAATGATTCTTAAATGCAACATCATAAAGAGAAAACACTTAAGAAAATAGTAAAGAGAAAACAGAGGAAACTGTTCAGTAGAACTCTTAAAATTAGTACCCCTGGAGGCCAGGCGATGTCATAACCCATTCCCTCCATAATGTCTCCTAAGAACAAAGGGGGCATGTGGGTCTAAGCCTAAAATTATTTCTACATTGACTCCACAGAATGCATTGAAATGGGGATACTGAAGACTGATACTTTCATCCATAGATAACACTATTTACAGTTGTGATAGTTACTGGTATTTAGGCAAATACTGTTAGTTCCCAAACCTCCTACTCTAGGCACAAAACAGATTGTACTTCCTGGCCACTTATGTTTGTTTGGAGCCATGTGACTAATCTTGGCCCATGAGCTGAGAATAGAAGCTCAGTGTTGTGATGCTTAATTTAAGTGCCAACTTGACTAAGCCATGGTACCAGATATTTAGTCAAACACCAGTCTAGATATCACTGCAATTATGGTATTTTTTAGATGAGATAATCGTTTAAATCAGTGGACTCTAAGTGAAGCAGATTATTCTCCATAATGTGGGTGGGCCTCATCTAATCATTTGAAGGCTTTAAGAAAAAGGCTGAGGTCCCTCAAGGAAGAGAGAATTCTGTCTCCAGACTGCCTTTGGACTCAAACTGCAAAATCAACT
>CM053502.1:89811329-89825108 GCA_028627145.1 Eidolon dupreanum | reverse complement strand
AGAAAGAAAGAAAGAAAGAAAGAAAGAAAGAAAGAAAGAAAGAAAGAAAGAAAGAAAGAAAGAAAGAAAGAAAGAAGGGAAAAGAAAGGAAAGAACAAAAGAAAAGAAAAAGAGAGCAAGCCAGCTAGCCATCCTATAGGTTCTGTGTCTCTGGAGAATCCCGATTGATACAAGTGTAATTAAGGGTGTAGAGCATTAAACTGGCAGGACCAGACACTCTTTCCCTTTGGTACACCAATCTTTAACACTTAAGGAGGTGTCTGTTCTGCCATCCTGGGTTTCTGAGTGACTGTCATAAGCAGAGGCCCTCTGTTGACCCAAGATGAACAGGTAGCATGAGTAAGAAATAACCTCTGTTATTTTAAGTCACTGAAATTTGGGAGTTGTGTGTTACCACAACATAATCTAACTTATACTGACTGAAGCACTGGCTGTTCATCTTAGATTTGAGATGCTAAAGTGTGAGGAAAAAAATCCAAAACAGTAATTGAACCATAAAAGGATTTTGATCTTGGCTGACCACTGAGTCTCAGACACATGGCTCTTCCTCCAGCTGCCCAGCTTCCCTCCTTGTCTATTTTGGGATCCCAGGACGTCAATGCAGAATCCAAACACAGTTGTGTAAATGCATCAAAGGTACAATCTCAGTGGTGAAAGAAACTTCCCTAGAAAATGTTCGGAGTTACACTGAGGAATCTGACCCTGGGCCTGAAATGGGAAAGTCTCCAAAGAACAAAAGTTTCCACTACGGTAACAAGAATGTTAAACATGATAAAAAAAAAAATTTTTTTTCTCAGTAAGAAAAATGAGACTGTGAATATTTATAAGCCAAAACCCAAAGGCCATTCCCTGATTCCTGTGAGGTTTCCTGCTGTATGGGGAGAGTCTAGTGGTTTAGAGAGGGTACTAGAAAAGGAGCAGGATGTCCTTGGCTCAAATGCAGATGGGTTAAGTGTGGAACCTTTGAGGAAATGAAATTACAATGTATTGGTGATTCTCCTTAGGAATCAATGGTGACCCAGAGGCTGCTGAGACTCTGCATCTTTCCTCTCAGTGGATAAATCCAGTCTCCTGACTTTAAATACACTACAGAGATAAACTCTGGGATGGACTAAGTCATAATGGACTGAAAGTATTACAGGAAGAATTTAGCTTAGACCACTGACTCTCAGCATAGGGCAGTTCCTGGGACATTTGGCAACATTTTTGGTTGTCACAACCAGGGAATACTACAGGCATCTAATGGATAGAAACCTGGGATGCTATTAATATTCTATAATACACAGCACAGCACCATCCCCCTCATCCACAACAAAGAATTATCCAGGCTACTACCAACGTTGATAGACCCTGGTTGAGATTAACTCCCTATTTATGAGGGTATAAAGGATTAGAAGAGCAGGAAGAACATTTATGGAACAACATGCTCCAGTGGGAATAAAGATATAGATATGTATACCATATGAATATTCATAGATAGATAGATAGATAGATAGATAGATAGATAGATAAAGAACAAAACTGACTCTACCACTAAAGCATTCTGAGAGGTAGCAGAGTTAATATCAGTAGGGAAATAAATTTCACTGCTACTCTCTTGTCCCTGATGAGGCAGGAAGCCAGCATGAGTATCTGAGTAGAAGGTCCGTTAGAGGCTGTCTTTAGATTGCAAAATGAGACATGGAGTAAAGTTTAGGAGTAGGGCTGGAGAATAAAGATAGCTGAGCTACTCCACATAATGAAGAGGGGATATTCCTTATTTGAGTTGCTGGTGAGCACTAAGAAACTCGGGAAGAAGGCCAAAAATCCTGACTTCTGGACAAGCAATCAATCATTTTTAGAACGAGGTTGTCCAATATTCAATTTCAAATTGTTTGCATTTCTATGATATAAACACTGTTGTTCTCCTCAAACTTCCTTAAAGTTTACCATGTTCACATGGCCCTTGTGTAAAAGGTGTGTGCGTGCGTGCGTGTGTGTGTGTGTGTGTGTGTGTAAAACAGAGTATGGGCATTAAAGTCCACACTGGGGCCAACATAGTGCAAAAAAAGAGTCTACGTACATGAAACCAGTAATGATAGTTAACATTTACTGTAGGCCTACTATGTGCCAGGCACTGATCAAGTACTTACCATGCAATCTTACTAAATGCTCACAGCTGCCATATGGGGGCAGGGGATACCACTCTTATCCCATAGTAGGGCTAAGAGGTCTGAGAAAGAAGGAATTTAAGCCACTCCCTCAGGGATCACCATGAGTCAAGGTACAGGCAGAATTCAAATCCAATTCAAATTTAAATCCTAGCTCCAGAGTCCATGTTTTAACTTTGGGCCCACCCTACTTGTGAACAGAGGTAATTAATAATCTTAAGTAATTGATGGAGATAGAAACTCAGAGCTGGAGGTAATGGGAAAAATAGAAGCCATCACCTCTTACTCTGGAATCTCTAGACCAGTAGTTCTCAGACTTTAGTATGACCAGGATCACCTGGAGGGCTTGATAAAATACAACAGCTGGGCTGCACTCCCAGCCTTTGATTTAGTGGGTCTGCTGCAGGGCCCAAGGATTTGCGTTTCTAACAAGTTCCAGGTGATACACATTCTGCTGGGCCAGGACCATCCTTTGAGAACCACTGCTCCTTTGGAGGGATGTGCGGCTTCCTGTGCTTGTAGGAGCTGAATTCAGCTAATTTATTCTAAATCTTCAAGACAGGGCTCCTCAGGTGGCATCTGGTCACATCAACTACTGAGTAGCTGGGAACTAGAGAAGGCTGATACTGTAGAGAATTGAGGGCGGGGGGAAAGGACGAGTGTGAAATGGAATTCAATCTGGAATACTTCGTGACGGAAGAGCCAAGTGGTGAGCTGAAGTGACACAAGGATTACTGATTTGATGCACACTCTGGATAGCAGGGCTTAGGCATTCGAGTTCTCTCCCTTGATTAATTCAGATTAACTGCCCTCCCTGGAACTGCTGGGAGGTTGCCCCCTTGTTCTTTGGTGAATCCATCCAGAAAGTCTAAGCAAAAAATGAGTAACCAGGAGACATCCTCCTTCACACAATGGGGAGCTGTGCAGGACAGTGTTAGAAGATGAACAAGTTCAAATTGCAGCTCTACTGCTGTGTTGTGTGGACCCTGCTCTAAGTTCTTACGTGTACTAAGCCTTAGTTTCCAAATGTATAAAATGGAGCAACTAACCTAAAACTCAGCATTGTAAAATCCAACACTGTAATGACATTAGAGCTATATCTGTGACCAGGGAACCCAAGCCTCTGTCAAAGGCAGGGGCTTGCTTGTTGCTGCTCACAGCCCACACAGGAGCCAGGAGGTTGAATTGAGACCCTCATCACCCTCCATCATTTAAAAAATCTTCCATCTGAAAGAGTACTCTCCAGTGTTTTAGGGCCTGTTCTCTAGTTCTGAGCTTTATCTACCAAACCATGCATAATAAACTTTTCCATGCCTAGCTGAAAACTTCTCTCGTTTACACTGTTGGTAACATTAAGAGGAGACAAATCAGAATATAGAACTATTCAACATCTGTCCATACAATATGTACTCAGCCCTGCTTTGAAAATGTATGCAGAGAGAAGACTGGAATGTGAATTGCGAAATGTTAACTGAACTGGGAAGGCAAGTTCCTTAAATGTGATTTGTGTAAAGTTGGGGACAAAGGTGTGAGGACAGAAAAGACCCTTTGGGTCCCCCAGTGGTAGGCTTCTAAGCTAATTTTATATTTGTCTTTCTGCTTCAGTGTATTTTCTACATTTTCTATAATGTCTTTTATAATCAAGGAGGGAATGTTGTTTCACTTAAACTCCATATCCTTCCAAAGCTTTTCTTGATTATAATCCACTCCTCACCATTCTGCCTCTTGGCTCTTGTCCTCTGTTTCTAACCCGACAGTTTGCATGTGTAACCACTAGTGGTTGCTTTCTCAATGTCCTTGAGCAGCTATTCTATGCATTGACCTCAGACTCTCAGGTAAGCGAAGCTTCCCCAAAGTGAGAAGCTTCCCCAAAGTGAGAAGAGGCATTTCCTCCCCCAGAAGAGCAGGTGGCTCACTGCCTGCCATTCCTTATCCTGGGACCCACTCCCACCCCAAAAAACTCACTAGAGGGTTCTTCATGAAGTGAGTGGTTCACGCCAAGAGGAAGTGCACAGAAAGTGACCTGCAGGTGAGAACTGTGTACATGTACACACACACACACACACGCACGCACCACAATCTGCCTCTTCTTTCTTTCCAAATCCCAAGGAGAATGTCATCCGGTTAGTGCCCTTGGATGAACTGGGAAGGCAAATTCCCCAATGTGGTTTGTGAGGGGGTGAGTAGCTGGGGAGCGGGGTATTAGGGAGAGCCAATCCACTTCCATCTGGCTCTAAAATCTACATTTATTTTCCTGGACTGGACTCGGATCCCATTTCCCAATATGAGGAATCTCTCTCTCGGTGACACACACTTTCCCCAACAATCCTTGACTTTTCAGTAAGAATTCTTGTATATTTGGGATTCTTGGAAACAGGACAAAGACTAATGAATTGCTGGCTCTACCCTAGGTTTGGAAACCCTCTAGAATTCACAGGAAGTGGGGAGAAGAGAGGTGGGAATAGAGGCTATGAGTATGCTCTCAGCAGAAAGGAGGGCTCAGGACTGAGATGTGGGATCACAGTGTTAACCTACAGACACTCCAGAAGCTACCCACAGACCCCCCAAATCAGAAATCCCCTCCCATTCTCTGACCAGGAGAGTGGAAAGGGGGAGATACTGAATAATCTTTGTTGAACCTAGAGAGTTACAACACAGTGGAAGTCAGGCAGTAAGTAGGTTGTTCAGTGCATCACAAAGGGAAAGAGTTGCAATGTATCAGGGTTCAGTACAGATAGCAGGGGTCTTGGAGTCAGGCATACCTTGTTTTGGAATGGCCTCTGTGCCTCTAACTAGCTTTGCGATTTCAGGCAAGGTGCCTAAACTCTCAGAACCTCAGTTTTCTCTTCTGTAAAGTGTAATAATACCCAGTTTGGGGATTTTTGTGAGAATGAGATGTGCTAGAGTGTGCTAGTGCTTAGCCCAGTGCCTGGCACATAGGCCTTCAATAATAATAGGTATTATTAAGCAGGTTTGAAGAGTAAAAGTTTATAAAGCTCTCTGTGTAGTGGGCCAGCTCCAGAAGGTCTGACAGCCCTGGGGACGGCCAGGCAGTAAGAAGACATAGCTCTGTGAGATAACAGCAGCTTAGTTTAAGCTCCCTCCTTCTAATGCTCTTCAGCATGATCTGGCAGGTTTAGGCCATGCCACTCTACCCCATACTCCAGCTGCAGATTCTCTGACGCCTCAGCTGCTTAAATCCAAAATGTGAATGTGTGGGTTCCAGACCACCAAAATGAAGGGATCCTGGGTCCCTCAGTCCTTCCTTAGCTTAAAATGGTCAGAAATCATACTGGCTTCTCAGTAAAGATCAGGCAATCCACCCCAATCCTGCGGTCTAGAGAACTCCAGGAGTTCTTAAGCCATCCTAGAGAAAGAAGGGACCTGAGTTACTGCCATCCCCACCTCTCCACACACCCCCTGCCAAGAGCTCTAGTAACCTGGGCAAACAGTCCAGGCCCCCGGGGTGTTCTCAATCTAACGGAGAAGGCAAAACACAGACATAAAAGGCTTAAGAATACAGAAAAACAAGGGGAAAGAAAATATTTTCTTTCAAAGAAGCTCATATATGCAAAGGAGCATGAGGTGATCTAAAGAATCCACTTTCCACGGGATTAATCCACTACTTTCTAGAGAATGTGGTGATGGGTAAGGCTGTCACTTAATGTCACCCACAAGCTCTCCTGGAAAGTCTCCTCTCAGACCCTGTGGCCTGACTGAAGAACAGGCACTTCTGTCTGAAATAGTAAATTTACATAACCTCCCCAGTCATAGCGATGCTCAGTGAGGCTCTAGTTACAACAACAAGGGTTTAAGAACTGGAGAGTTCGCAATGGCAAAGGCAGAGGGGGAAAACAAAACAAAATCCACATGAGGTTTTAATTTTCTTTAGCCACGTGAGAATGGCCTTGTAGATCCAGCTATAAATACCCAGCTGCCATTGCCGCAAGATGGAAAATCATACATGCACGCATACACACACACACCACACATGACAAGTCCCTTCAAACAGTTCATGGGCTTAAGAATGCAAACCAATGTTTCTAAGAATATCTGCCTTAGAGGATACAGTGCTAGACTCCCCTTGCTTAGTGTCTTGCATGGAGGCCTCTGCAAACATATTTGACAGGACTTGGAAAGTTGTCCCACAGCCATCACCATGGTGGAATGTGGAGCTGTCCCCACAACACCCAAGCCAAGTCAAAGCCCACCAATGGCCATAAACTGGACTGAGAGGAAGGGTTTTAGACCAAATCCCTTAGAAGGAAGTAAAGAGCAGCCTGCTTGACCTCGGACAGCTTAGACTGGGTCTCCTGAAAGCAGAGCCTAAGGCAGAGATTTGTATATATGTCATTTATTGGGACTGTGTTCTCAGGAAAAACCAGAATGGGAATGAGGGGAAGTTGAGAGGGCAAGGAAGGATCAGGCAAGAATGTGATTTTAGGAGCCCAGTCTTGTGTGGAGCTGTAGATGGGGAACTGCACTGCCACACTGGCCCCCCTCAGGGTGGGGGAGAAGGGCTTTTGTACCTTTTTCCCTATTAGTGATTAACCACAGAATTTAGGAGAAGAGCAGGTAGAGACTGACATAACTCCAGGCTCCTCTGGGCAAGGGCATTCGATAATCCAAGGACAGTCCACACAAGTGCCAGCAATTAGCTGGAGCTCCTACACTAGCTGGTGAACCAGAGCAGGATACCAGTAGCATCTCCCATATAAGGTCTGCAAGCCCAAGTGCTTGTTGCTTAGAATTTTCTACCACAAAGGGTTTGTTGGTTGGTTTGTTTTTATTTTCATTTGCATGGGATGCTTTCAGAACTGACCTGCTGAAGAAGCAAAGGTTTGATCAATGCGGCACACGTGAACTGCCCACCTCATATCTCTTCTTTCCTTCCTCCGTACTAATAGTTCTCTGCTTTTAAGGCAGCAACCTGCTCTATGGCAATTTTTTCAGCTTCCCCCTAGACACTATTGCAGTTTGAGGTCTCTACTTAACACAGGTTGTGCCAGTTTCTGGAGGGGGTTTCCAGAAAAGCTTGTTAGAGAAAGCAGAATAAGCTAGCATGTATTTTTTGTGCTTTGTCCTTCTCTTTTTTCTGCCTGGAATTCAGATATGAAGCTAGAGGCGATGTAGTCATCCTGTAACCATAGGCAATGAATAGAAAAACAAAATTTTGTCTCATTCTAAGTAAGGCTAAAGTTGAGAGATAGAGGGAGCCTGGATCCCTGATGGCACTGTGGCACTGCTCGGCCAACTCTGGACTGCATATGCTGGAATTATGTAAGAAAAATAAAGACCCTTAATTGACAGAGCCATTCTAGTTGGGTTTCTGTACCATGTAGCTGAACACAAATTCTAAAAGATATACGCCTCAAAGCGCTAGTTCTGTGGTATGTCACAAGTAAAAATTCCTCTTTAGATAGAGAGAATACTAGTTTAAAAAATGTGAACCCAGTTTTTGTTGTTTTTTTTACTGCAGTGGTTCTCTGAGCAGTGTAAGAGCAGAGGAGATGGAAGAGCATTGCTTAAATTTCTTTAACCACAGAACTTTTTTTTCCTAGGGCCATTGTGAGAACCTGCTTTGTCAAATGCAGTTTGTGAAATGCTAGACTAGATGACCTCTTCAGATTTCTTTTCTCCTGAACGTTTCATGATTCCCCACCTAGAGAGGAGCAAGCAGATGGTCAGGTCAACAAGCGGCAAGCAGCCTGAGCATTCGCCCTTAGTGGGACATGAGTATGAGTCAAAGAACTGAGGCCTGCAAAGCAGGTTGAAAAAAGACAATGAACTAGAGGAATTAAAAGACTCAAGAAGGTGCCGAGTCTTCTGGAACTTTGGAGTGCTCTCTCCTCTTTCCAAGCAGTGATTGACACTCACCTCTAGGAATAATGATGATGTTGATAATAGCCAACATTTATTGAGCATTTACTATGTGCTAGGCACTGTGCTTCACATAGATGATCCCAAGCAATCCTTGCAAAAGTGAAAAATATAACTTTAGTTTGTCCACTTTACAGATGAGGAATCTAAGGCCTATTGAGAGATGTCAAATGTTTATCCAAGGTCACACAGCTTCCACGAGAGGACAGGTCCTCTCTATCCCCAATGTTTACCAACTTTGATGGCTCTATTCCTCCACCCTCCTTTGCCAAGTACATATTTTGTTTGTATATTGTGAATTTTCACTTGATGTGTTGCTTTGCAGGTGTCCTTTACCTTTGGTGCATACATCCCAATACACAGACTGGATCAACTGGGAATTCTCAAGGGCAGGCCCTATACCTCAATGAATTTGGATTCGTTATTTTTTCCTATACCACAGTGTCTAGAGACCATGTCTCTACAATGCAGGGCATTCAGTCAAGGTTGCCTCTTAGACATTTATCATAGCCTTCACAGGAGGTGAGATATGCTCAAGTAAGCCTTAGGGGAGGGTAATGAGTGATGCAGATGAAGGTGGAGCCAGGAAGAAATCTCTGGGAAGATTAGCTCCAGCTAAGGGCATCTTCAGCTTCATATGCTCATCCATCAGGGCATTTAAGACCAACATTGTGGTGTCACTTGGCTTGGGCTCAGACCACATCTCTAGTCATCAACCTGCTACCTGAGACCACAAGCACAATCACTTTGAGGTAGACATACTAATTCTCTGGACTGCAAAGTATTTAGAGCATGATAAATAGCCAGTCCTCGGGTCACATTCAAAACACCTTCCTTTTCAAAGCATAGAACCTTAAAGTACCTAATCCACAGTCATAAATGTTGGTTCCTTTTCCTCCCAGACCCCTTCTCTGGCTTACTCATCTAAGCTCCCTGGAGTCGATCAGTCCACAAACATAGCCCAAATTGCCCAAAGCTATTACAGTTTGAAGCAAAGAGGACTCCTTATTATGCCTGGCCTTTCCAGTTACGTAACAAATACATATAGAAAAATAAAAGGTGCTGACTATTCTCTGCTGGCCTCTCTACCACCACTCCCTGCCCTTCTCTGCCATGCTCCTGCCCAGGGGGCTGACCTCTCTAAAATGCATCACCTAGATTCTTGGGTTTCTGGTGCTCAGTGGGATTTGACCAGTGGGAAGAAACAACAGATGATTGGAGTGTGGAAAGAGAGAGACCTCAGGGTGTTTATTCCCCCATTCCCTCTCTGCTAAGCTGTGGGTCTGGCAGTGGCTGTGTTCCTCTGGGGCCAGAGTCCTGACAAGCAGCCCCTCCTCCTCAGCTCCAACTGGCACAGGGCTCTGATAACACCATTCCTCCCCTGTTCCCTCACCCCCGACCCTTCAGGTGTAGGAGTGTTAACAGCATCCTGCTTTTGTTGTTCCTGAGCATCTCACCATCTCCTCTAGGCCCTATCTCTCCACAAATAGTCCTCTCATCGTATTCTTACCACTTAAATCCTTTTTGGAGTGCCAACTGTTTCCTGCCCAAAGCCTGACTGATATAGACTACAGCATACATTCCCAGAGCAACCGTATACCCAGGATTTGCTCCCTAAACTCCCAATTTTCTGTGTTTTTTCTTCCTTCTAATTAAGGCGAATTATATGATACACAAATAAGCAGGAGGCAGAGAAGAAAGGCACCCCCAGCTTTATTCCCCAGGGCAAGCACCATGCTAGTCAGATAAGGGGCTCACTGGTGCAGAACTGAGCACTGAGGTTCATAGGCTCAGTCAAGGATAGAAGCTGCACAATAGAGAACAGGGCACTCAAGGCCAACACAGTGTCACTTGTATTGGTCTCAGACCAGATTCCAAGGGAGAAGGGGGGTATAATAAAGAGAAAAGCACACAAAAGAGCTGAATGGACTGCATTTCAATAAGCACCCAGAAAAGAAGTCAGCATAGCTTCATTGTCAAGTAAAAGAAAGTGAAGCAATTCCCAGTGGTGGGCACTTTCCCACTTAAGGGGAAAAATGTTTGCAAGGGGAACAAAGCAGTGCCTGTAATAATGGAAGTCAGAAGGGATGGAGACCTTCATTGGCAATTATGGTGGGAGAGGGAGATTGTTTCACCCTAGGGCAATGAGAAATATTTGAGACTGCTAGTCCCATGTCCTTATCAAAATGATGTCACGATGATGGCTGTGGTCACTTGCTAGCACTAGCAAGAAATCCCAGTAATTGCCAAGGAAGGGATGAGATGAGAGAAGGCTCCAGCAATCTGCTCTACAGAGAATGAGCCAGATAGTTGCTGTTTAGTTTCTATTACTATGACCCTATTTTGCATCTCTACCAGTATATCAAAATAGGATCCCAACAAATCCACAAATCAGAAAAAGTCAAGATTTTTAGTTCAAATACAGTGATTGCCATGTGCATACAGGGCCCAGTGTAGATTTTTGGAAAAACAGCCCATTTGAAAATGGTCACATCTACCTAAAATTCCCCAGGTGAATCTGGAGCAAAGGGGCAGTGGCTTCATACTCAGCCTTCAGGGTGTCTATGTGCCAATGGGCAGAGGAGACAGATGGGGAGTTTGTGCTCATTTTAAAAGATCAAATTTTTTAAAAGTAAAAATATTTTAGCTATCTATAAATATCGATAATGAAATTAATATTTTTTTTATCCATCATTGAGTATAAGAAACAAAATATCACAGATATAAATGGAGCCCCTGTTGTGTTCCTCCCTAGCCGTCCTTCCTGCCTTCCCTAAAGGAAGCCTCTTCTCTGAATTTAGTGGTTATTCTAAATTGTTTTTATATTTTTACATTAATTACATTAATTACACATAAATGTTTGTAAATAAAAGGCAGTATTATTTTGTATGATTTCAAACATAGTAGAAATGGCATCTATCTGCAACTTCCTTTTTCCACTAAATATTGTTTTTGAGGTTATACCTCACTAGAACTGTCTTCATTTTTTTTCTACTGCACTCCATAGTATTCCATTGCATGTATATATTAAATTATTTAGTCTTCTGGTGGATGGTAGACATTTGAGTTGCTTTCTAGCTCTTAAAAACCATGTTATAATAAATATTCCTGAACATATCTCCTTTTCACATTCATCGGAGTTTCATAGGAATGAAATTGCTGGGCCATAGAGTGACTGCATCTTCCATTTTACTAGATAGTACCAAATTTCTCTCTAAAGTTTTTGTACTAATTTAATTCTTTGGCTCTACATCCAATGCGATGAGCATAATTTTTTGGCCAATCTGATAAGTGTGAAATGGTGCCTCCCTGTGATTTCAGTTTATGGTATTTCCCTGATTCCAAGTAAGGTTGACCACATTTTCATATGTTTATTATTCTATAGCATCCATTTACTGTTAGAATTACATTTGCACACTTTATAAAACCAAAAGAATTTTCTTTTAATTTATAGATGCCTAAACAAGTTGGGTATTTTCATTGCTCTCCACTGGAAAACTTAGAGAAGGAGAAGAAGCTGTGTATGGAGGCAGAGGGAAGCCTTCCTTTTGAGACAGGGAGTTTTAAAATGTGTCATAATATTAGAGGTGAAGCACATAAAGCATAAATTCCAACAATCCCTGGGTAATGTGGGGAATACATTTTTTTAGACCTTGCCATCATTGTCTAGGAAAAGTTCAGAATGTTTTCATTGTGCCTTTCACCTGTAAGACACACAACTGTGTAGATGTCACAAAGGGACTGAAGAAACCAAAAGAACCATTTGTCCATCTTTCTGCAGGAAGCATCATGCATTTACCATCACAACAAATAAAATCACAAATCACTCCTCTAATAACAACGGACACCTGGAAAGAGACTCCACAACTTCCTGGCATTCCCAAACACTCTTAAATGTAATCCAAATGTCTCAAATTTGAGCATCTCCATAGAAGAGTATTCTTTACTCCTAGATCCTGTTAGTACTCTTAGGACCCATTTTAATATCTCCTGTGACTGGCACAAAAATGGATGAACTATTTTGGAAATGTATGAGGGCAGAGACCATATCTTATCTAACTTCAAATTTCTAGGAGGCATGTGATATATATATATATATATATATATATATATATATATATATATATATATATATATATATTTTTTTTTTTTTTTTTCTGCTAGGCAAGCCTTGGTTATAAGGATCTTGTCAGCTACAATCCCTTATTTTTTTTTTACACCTACAGCACCTGGTCTTCTTAGGTGGTCTCCCATCCAAGTACTAACCAGGCCCAACCCTGCTTGCTTAGCTTCCAAGATCAGACGGAATTGGTCTTGTTCAGGGTAGCATGGCCATAGACTGACCTATATTTTTTAAGGGAAGAACTTTCTTCCATACTAAATCTTCTTTTTATGTGCTTTAAGAACAGATCAATCATAGAAATAAACAAATCTTTTTGCTCAGGGTGTAAATGAGATCCAAAAAGTACTTCAGCCATTTCTTTTCCACAAAGCCTTCTCCATCTCGAAACAATCTTTCCTCCTCTCATTATGTATTGCATCAGCACCACACAGTAACTAGTATTCCAACAGAAAGCACATTAAATAATAATTAAGAATTAGTGAGCACAAACTATGTCCCAGACATTGTTCTAAGTACTTTACAAGTATTAATTTTATCCTCATTTGGGGGTAGGTACTAATACTGTCACCATTTTACAGATGAGAAAACTGATTCTCAGGGAGGATAAATATTTGCCCAAGGCTACAGTTCTAGTAAGGGGTGGAATCTGAATTTGAATCCCAGAAATTTGATCCCAGAATATGCACTAGAAGCCACTATGCTACACCAAAACTACTGCTGGACACACATAAGCCCTTAAATACTTGTTGTTCTGGTAAAAAAATGCAGCTGTGGGCTTAATGAGAAATTAATTATCCTTTGCATCCATATATTTGATAGCCACATGAAATCTCTATGGCCTTGAAGAATGCTGATTCTTTCCTTACTTATTAATAAAAGCTCCCAGTCACATGGGCTGGCCATATATGCACTGTATGTCTCACTTTAAGAGACTGCAGGACCCGGAAGGGGAATGAATTTTGCTCACCAGGATTCATTCCCCAGGACCTGCCTCAGTGCACAGCATCTTATACCAGTGCTTCTCAGATAGTTGTTGAAACACCACAACCATTAATAACTAAGAATTATACAGCTCTTTGCAATGCAATGAGCACTTTTCATATCCCCTGCATCACAGATTCATGTAATTCCTGTGCCACAGATATTATTGTCGTTCCCATTTTTTACATGACTAAAACCGAGGCTCAGACATGCTAAATTGCTAAATCACTTATCTAAAGAAATTCAGCTAATTAGTAGATGGCTGAAATTTCAATCTAGATCCTGATACCAAATCCCATAGTACAATATGTTTGCTGCTCACTTTATTCTTTGTCCTTTGCTTATATGCACACTTATATACACACAAGTGACTTATCTTGCTGGACCAGTGGACTAGGATCAGATCAAAAAAGAGAAGAGAATATAAACTAAGCTTGTTCTATGGACTATGAATGAATGAATGAGCACATGGATAAATGATATATACAGTCAACAAGTACTCCTTGAGTACTAACACTGTGCCTTCACCTGGATATGTGCCATCAATATCACAGTAAGGACAGCCTTAGCCTTCTAGGGCCTTCTAGGCTGCTAGCATATGCATCTCAATGGTAACTGGACCTGTCAAGGGAAACTCACCTTGCC
>CM053502.1:89779990-89810829 GCA_028627145.1 Eidolon dupreanum | reverse complement strand
TCTAGTCTGTTTATCAGCTTTGTCAGCACTTAGGCAGCCACAGACTTCAATAACATTACCTCTGTTCAGAGCAACAGTGATGGTAAATTATCAACTGTGGAAGAAAGAGGCAACTCCTAACTCTATCTCTAGGTAGCTGCCAGACCAATGCCATGTGACCAGGAACAGACTGATAAATATATTGATGGGGATTAAAAAAGAAAAGAAGAGTTAAAATGGCTTGGCCCTTCTACTGCCCAAAGTCCACAGAAACCCTGAAGTTGTTTCAAACTAACTTCAAAGTTGCCTCTGGCACAGTGGAAATATTGATGCATCTCCCCACTGACCTGGAATCACTCCCTTCTCTTGCTGCCTGGTCAAGGGATCTTTAGGCTAGAGGCTGTGGTGTCTGGGAGGAAATGAGGGAGGGAGTGCTGACACTGACCCCCACGAATGTGGTCAGATGTTGAACTGTAAGTTTAGGTTCCTGAGTCTGGCATACTGAGCATCCATCATGCAGGCAAGCTTTGCTTTGGCACTCAGGCAAGCGATCAGTGTACATAACCTGAAAGGTGGAATGTTCAACTCACAGTGCCAAAGACCGCCTGTGCTTGGGATAAACTCGTAAGAAACAAACACCCACAGAGACAAATCAGATCTGGCAAAAAAACCACACAGGCATGATGTGAATATCTATGCAGGCAGGAAGGCGGCTCCTAGTGGGCTGGCAGAGTCCTCTGAGAACACTCCCTTTATATTGCAGAAGCACCAGTAATATGAAGCAAAATTCCCAAAGGTCAACTTGTCCAGCCTCCATCTCCAAACAAAATGGCAATAAAGCCAACTGGTCATGCTTCTACCGGGACATACCTACACCCCACAGCCTAGCATGGGGAGCAGGGACAGGGGCAGGAATAAATGCAAAGTTGGCAATAAAAGTCAAAATATTTGCTCAGTCTTCTCAGTTATGACACAATCCTACTTGTAGAGAAATCAATTGTGTCTCACCTAGAAAATATATAAAATAGAGTACAAGAAAAAAGTGTACTTTTTCATATTGTAACATAGCCACCAAGGATTACCTAGAAAATAATGGACTCCTCCAAAACAGTTTAATATAAAATGGTCACAACATATGAACAGGCAAAGTGTTATTAGGAAGGACTCTTAGAATTGACCACCCGTGAGGAGGGACAAGAAGGAGGTGGCACTGTGTACAGGGAGAAGTGTAGCTGCCATACAGCCTCAGTGAAGGCCTTGGCCAACCCGATGGGGAGCCTCGAAGCTGGGAGGCCTTTTAGAATTCTTTCACATTGGGACAGAAGGGCCAGGCCTTCATCGCTCTCACCAGTCATTGGATGCAAGTGACCCAGAAGAGGAATGTGGAACATGAGTGACTGTGGACAAGGCAATTCCTGAGCTGAGGCACTTCCTATGAGAGCTGACCACTGCCAGCACTGCCCATTGCTGGGAGTCAATCCTGAATGGGTAGCACAGCCCAGTGTCCATTACACAAGATTTGGACCCAGCCAAGCAATCAGAGTGTAGAGTCCACATAGCTGCCCATTATACTATACTGCCTGGTTTGCCCCGTCAGGACTGCCTTACAATCTAATGTATCAGTCTTCAATATTTCTTCCTGTACTTCATGCATTTTCAGTGACTGAGGAGACTCAAGGAGGGAAGGCTAAATCTGATGAAAGGGGGTAGGGGCAGCCACAGGGCCCAATGTTCAATAGCTTCCCTAGGGACAAATAAGAGCCACAACATGTTGTCATACTCTAGGATGATCAGCAGGCCTGGTGCATCACTCACTCAGCCTGAGTGCCAAAGCAAAGCTTTCTTGGGTGACAGATGCATGGTATGTCACTCAGAGACCCAACTTGGCGATCAGCCAGGATGAAACCACATTTAATAACTGACTGATGGAAAAATAAGCATCTCTACAAGAATGGCATGATCTCAAATATATAGAGCTATGTATGTCTAAGCATAAAGAAATCAGAAAAAAAAAAAAAGAACTTGATCCATTGTGGGGATGACCTCGATATACGTCAAGGGGAAGAAAACTATGCTACAGAGTGATGTGCACAGTTAGATTCAATTTCAGTGAAAAACAAACAACAAGATCCCACTCTACCTGTATACACACCTGTAGGTATTTGTATGAACAAAGAAAAAGATATGGAAGGATATAATTCTAGACAAGTAACATTAATTATCAGGGTGTGGAGGGGGTAGAGATTGTTTTCCACTTATCTTTTTGTACCTCTGCATGTCATTCATTCACTTGTTTAAGCAATGAAGAATTATTTCATAATTTGGAAAAATCAGATAAAGAATACATTTTTTAAAATGATCAGCATATCGCATGTGCACAATAGGGTTCTATATAAACATACTATTTCATTCCCCCTCCAAACCTCCCCTTAGGAGGCAGCTCCTAAATGTCCATTTGGGGTTGATCAAAAGGCGTATTTAATTCAAAGTCAGGATTTTTCTGTGCACTTCCCTTAATCATTAGAGGAGAACTTCATCTTAATATTACTCCATACACAATCTATATCTGACATCAAAATAAATTGACCACTAAAATCTATAAAAATTATGGAACACATTCTATAGTAAAATAGCAATGCTGTGAATTATCTGCTGTTTGCTATTATCCATGACCATGCTTCTCTCTATTACCATGCTAATGAAAGCTGACCATAGCAAGCTAACTCCCAATTATCTTGGCACACATACATAAAAAACCCAGAGAAGCCAAAACCCAACTTTTCACCACATGTGCTGACAAGAAGTCAAAGAATTGGTTTCAAGTTTCTTCCATCTTTCCCTGTCCTTGGCTGCCAACTAGAAGAGGTATCCCAAAGGGCAAGAGCTACCACAGAGTAGAGGGATGAGGACACAAAGGGTCCACATAAGTCTTTAAACCAGGTAGCTCTTCTCTATTTGGTTGGCTATGGGAATTCACTCTTGCAAACCCATCAGCACCTGGGCAATTCTTACTTGCTCGTCAAGAGTTATTTCAGGTTTCATTGCATTGAATCAAGGGTCCATTTGACACTGTTTGACTACCAGGTGTGGACTCTACAATGCAATTTGACTTTTATGAGCTCCAAAGACATAGAAGGCAAGACGGAGACTCAGTCCTTTCTTGACTATAATGCAACATGTTAAATGTTATGACAGAACTGTGTGCCAACTTCATGGGAATAAGGAGGAAGGAGTGATTGGGGTGATCTTTAAGAGGGAGTTTGAGAGAAAGGTCACCTGAGCAAGCCTGGCATACAAGTAGACCAGAAAGATAAGGATTAGGCAAGGGCATTTCAGTTAGAAAGAACTATGAACAAAGGTATAGAAGTGGGACATGCTTGTAACTAGATTCAGTACAATAAAATCTAAGTTAATCCTTGAGGAATGATGGAGACAGAGAAGTCAGCCATACAGGAGCACCTGATCTGTTTTGTCTTAGCATGACACCATTTACCTCAGAAACCTCACATCAATTTTTCTTCATCACACCAGCTTACTAACTCTTTATTTTTTCCTACACGTCCCTTATTCTGTCTGTGACACTGAATTAGATTTGACTTTGATCTAGTTAGCTTTTGTTCTATTAAGTTAATTGCAAGTAACTATAACAACAACCATCACAGCAAGAGCTGATGTCTATTGAGTGCATACTCTAGGCCAAGGGCTGATAATCCTCACAACCTTCCTAAAAGGGAAACATTTATTATCATCTGTGTTTTTCAGATAAGAAAACTGAGACTCAGAGAGGTAAAATAATATGCAAGGTCTTACAACAGGTAAGTGGCAAAGCCAAGATTCAAACCCAGATTTGTCTGGTTCTAGAACCCATATACTTAACCACTATATTGTAATGACTCCCTCTAAGGCAGAGGTCTCCAACCTTTTTGGCACCAGGTACCAATGCTCCTATGAGAATCTAATGCCTAATGATCCAAGGTGGAGCTGAGGTGGTGATATTGGCTCTGCAGATCAGCTGCAAATACATATGAAGCTTCACTCCCTCTCCTGCCGCTCACCTCCTGCTGTGTGGTCCAGTTCCTAACAGGCCAAGGACCAGTGTCCATCTAATGCCTAGGGTTTGAGGACCCCTGCTCTAAGGTATACTTGTTCCAATCTTGTCTGAGATCCAGAGCAGGAGCCATCAAACTTTTTCTGTTAAAGGGCCAGATATTAATTATTTTCAGTGCTGTGAGCCACATGGTCTCTATTACAACACAAAACTCCTCCCTTTTAGTGTGAAAGCAGCCATATACAACACATAAACAAATAGCATGGCCGTGTTCCAATAAACCTTTACATAACAGGGTGACAGGCTGTTTTCAGCTGTTGAAATTGCTGGTTCCTATAGCAGCTTATTCATTCATTCATTCATTCATTTAGCTAGAGTTTATTGAGTGTCCTTCTTGTACCCTATACTATTGTAGGTTCAGGAGATACAGAGGGAACCAGGCAAGCCCCTACCTTCATGGAGCTTAAATCCTAGCAAAGTCTTGCCAGTTTGTTTAACCTATGCCTGATATCCTGGGTCCTAACCTTGGTACAGTAGTCTTCACTCTTCCCTTGGACTCACTGGGGGGCCTGTAGACCTTTCAATGCCTACACCCTACTCTCCAGAGAGCCTAACTTAATTGGTCCAGGGTGAGCCCAGGTATTGATAGCTTTACAAGCACCCCAGCTGATTTTAATGTGCAGCCAGGGCTGCAACCCACTGTTTGAACTCTCCTTTGCTTCCTGTTTCTTACCTATAGTGTAAATTAAGGGAAGACTTTTAGCCTATAGAGTAGGAGCCATAAAATGTGGATAATACCAATCTCATAGGATTGATATGATGATGAAATGAGGCCATGTACTTTTCAAACTATAAACCATTATACAAATGTAAAGTGCTGTTGTCACTGTGCCATTATTATTAGGTTTTAATGTTAGGTACTGCCTTGAAGGAGTGGCTTATTTACTTTGATCCATGGACAAATGTCCAAACACATGTACATTCGTGAGCTTAGAACTAGAGAGGGGAGAGGCATTTTCAGCATCTTCCGAGCACCAAGCAGTTTACTATGTCCTTCTCATATATTATTTTATTTCATCTTCAGAACAACCCTGAGAAGTGAGAATGGTTATTGTTCTCATTTGACAAAGAGGACTCAGAGAGGTTGAACAGCTTGGGACCTGGTGGTGCCAGAACTCAAACCTGCATCTACTTGGTTCTGAAGCTCTTTCCATAGAACCACAGCGCATCCTACAAATAATTGGGCTCCTTTTTGGCCAGGATTAAAAGAGATAACAAACTACCTAAAGTTTAATTTTCTCATGTTTTTTCTTTTATTTTCTATTTTTGAAGGGAGAGCCCCAGAAAGAAGCCCACAATAGCTGTTAATGTCCACAATCTGATAAGCCTTGCACAGCATTAGCATAATACACAGGTCCAAAGAAAAGGCATTTTCCTCCCTATGCAGCATCTTGACAGTGCAGTTTTATAACCTCATAATGAAACAAAAAACAAACAAACCAAAAAATGTGAGAAGAGAGTTAGAGAAATGGATACTGCCAGGAACGAGGAATTCACTGACCCCCAATCTGGACCATCTCAAGAGAAGTTGGCCACTGGCTGAGCCTCTTAAAAGCTGAAAAGTCATTCCAGGCCATGGTTAAAGAGAGAGCTCGAACAAAACAGAAACAAATGTGATCCTCAAAGTCTTAAATGTCAACTTGAAGGATAACTTAGAAGCTCTGAGACTGGCCAAGAGAACCTGCAGCTGCTCTCCCTAGCATCAGATGATCCTTCAGTCCTTGGACTAGCCACTCTCCTAGACAGTGTGTTGATCAGGAGGCAGCCTCCCTACACCATGCTTACCAGAGATGTTCATGAGGGGCTAAAGTTTCCATTCTTTACAACCTATCAGATTCTCCCCTTACAGTGGCTGCCTAACCAACTTCTGACCTCATATGTGATCTTCAAGACTCAACTGGTTCATAATCTTCCTGCCCCACTCCCATCTCCCCACCCCCACCATACACACACAACCTACTCTGCTGCACTTTTCCCTCTTGAGAGAACTTACTCACACACGAGTGGTTTCCAGGCTAGATATCAGAGATGCCTGGTGTCTCCTCCCACCTCTCAAGATAAAGGGCAAGGCGTGCTCATGGATAATCCCCAATAGTCACCTTTTCTAGAAGGAAGAAGTAAAGGTGACCTGAGCCCTAGAGACTCCACTCACTGGCCTTCAATAATGGAAAACACATAGCTAGATTTGGGGAGAGGTCCTTCCCAAACAATACAGTCTCCTAATGACTGAAGACTGAAATTACGATAGTCCCTTTATTAAAGGTCTGCAGCATTCCTAACTCAGTTTTAGTCCTTTTGCATAATATCATTTTTTTCTAATAACCTCATGAAGTAAATATCCTCATTTTACAGATGAGGATCCTGAAGCTCATAGGGATAAGTAATGGATCCTTGATGACTAATCCTCTCCAAGGGCAGTGCTCCGAAGCCTGCACTCTTTCCATTGTGAAAGGCTGCATCTGAAGTCCAGAGCTGAAGGACACGGGATCCTTGAACACAGAGACTCTAGCTGTGGAGATCTAGAGGATCATCTCCTATCAAAGCCAAGGACACCCTCTGATTTCTTTTCTGCCAGGCGTGTTTGCCCTTTGGACCTTCAGGAGAGCCTGGAAATACATCCTAAGTAGTCTGATCTCAGAGACAGCTAAAGAGCTGGCCAGAGCTTGAGCTCATGGAAAGAGTAATGAGAAGTCTTTATCATCAGCTTAAGCATCAGTGGCCTGGGAATTTGTCCCAGGTCTCAAGTTTGTGAAATGTCTCCCAGGGCAAACCCAGAAGAGTCACATAATGAAAGACTTGAAAGCCCAATTCTCTCCTTGAGGAACCCTGCCTTTCTGGGTGTCTACCTCCAATGGGTGCCCTCCGTCCCTGGGTATTCAGATTTCTCTTTGTAAACAGTGGGAATGAGTGCGAACATTTAAATTTGTTCCTTCCATTGGCTCCAGTGAAACCAAAGAAGCAAGCCTCAGTTCCATCGATTATCTTTGTGTCCTTCTGACTACCAGCACTTAGGCTTGCCCTCTTCTTCACCCCTGAGTCCAAGGCTCTTCAGTGACGGGGAGAGTTTAACCTGTTTGATGTCTAAAACTTTGGAGGCAGGAGGTTAGGAAAGAAGACTGGGGAGAGAACATGTTCCCACAGAAAGCAGTAGTCTTTCAACCTCCCCCACACTCACCAAAAGAAAAAACATCCACAGGCCTTCCTACTGATCCTGCTCTCACATCCTCCCCCTTCCTGAATGCCTGACTTTCTTCTAAGTTCTAAGTTCCAGAAGTTTTTCTCCTCTTTTTGTCCTGATGGGGGCACGAGTATTCCCTCAGCATCCCAGGATCTAGAGAAAAAGCCCTGAAAACTCAGCTAGGAGTTATGCGCCAGAGCGTGCAACTACAAGGCAGCAAGACAATAATAGCACAGTTGTTTTTTTTTTTTTTTTTTTTTAAAGGAAGAAATGGGGGTCAGATGCAGCTCCCAGCACAGATGAGAAACGCGCTGTTTATGCTTCCATGCCTGAGGCAACGACCACTCACGACACAGTCACAAATGCATAAACATGTGCCTGCACGTGCATCTCACGGGTACCCTGCTACCTCTGTTTACACACGTGTTTATACTGCCATTAAAGTCATTTCCTTCTTCATTTCACTTGAGTTGAAGATGTACTCCTGAAGTTAAGTGAGTCTATTTCTGACATAGCACTGTCTGCTCAGACTATTACAGCACTTCCCTAGGGGTCAATTTGTATAATTTAAAAAATCCTTCCTAAATCTCCAACTTCCTGTAGGCCCATTTTGATATCCAGATTTCCTCCTTGTCCCTTCATTCTCTCATTTTTCTAGGACACAGGGAGAGTCCAGTAATCTTCCTCCCACCCAAACATTGTAGGTTGGCTCTATTACAAAATACAAAACCAGAGACCAGGCTAGGGCAAAGCTGAAAGGGCTCTCTTTGTGGTCACTGGTTTGTTGAACCCAGCTACTGACATCCAGAGCCATGCATTGGGCAATCCAGGGCTACTGGGTCCACACTGCCGACGCACCCTTTCCTCCCACTCTTGAGAGAGCGAGCCATAGGTCCCTCTGCATCCTCTAGACAATCCATTCCCTCCATTAACCGACTTTCCAGAGAAATCCAAGAAGCTGACACCAAACTTGGAAGAGGGGAAACACAAAACTTCAAGATTTTCAAAGATGGGAAGTTGCTTTCACTCGCATGTCAGCTTCAGGAAAACCCTCCAGGGCCTCTTTCCTAGAGAGGCGTGATTTTCCTTGCCACCTTCCCAGGAACTTTGCAAATCCACCACTGAAATGTGGAAAAGTGGCCAAAGCAGAGAGAGAAGAGTTAAATCAAGCCCAGACCTCAGCAATCTGTGTTCAATTTTGATAAAAATCTCTCTCCCTCTCCCCACCGCCCTCCTTCCTCCACTCCACAGCTCAGACATGTCTCTTTATGTTATGAGCATGCATCTTGTTTGGGGCACCACGGTGCTCCCAGAGGACCCGGCGCGGCCCACACCGTGGGCACATGTGGCAGACACATTCATCGCACTCCTTGAGCAGGGCTGGACACAGAGCCACAGTGTACTGGGCACCACCTCCACGCCCTCCTCCTTCTCCTCCTATTACCTGCCTCCTGACCAGACCCTTCCTTCTCAGTTAAGTTAAAGTCCCACGGCCTGGCGATGTCAAGGCCATGGCAGGAGGACTGGCAGCACCCATAGGTACTAAAGTCTCCAGAATCAGGACCCCTTTCCTGAGATGCTCCTTTTCTTGTTCAAAGTCCTACTGCCACTGAGAGCAAGAACCTCCAGCTCCCCCTGCCCTGCCTGCTGGCCAGAAGCCAGGCTTGCAAGTGGGAGTTGGGGGCTGGTGAAGAGTTAAATCACGGGAATGAAGGCACAAACTGAACAGGGAAAAGCCACCCACAAAAAAGTTGTCAGTTTGGGGGGATACCATCTATGTTTGTCCACTTGTGACAAGGAATCAGATTTCAAAGCCACAAAACAAACAAACAAACAAAAAACATTTTTTAAAGTTTTCCAAAGACATTTCCTGTGTCCAGATGTGCTAAAATCGATGGACACATACACACACACACGCAAATCACACACACACACACACACACACACACACACACACAGGCGCGCACGCAGGCCCTGGGAGCCCACTCAAGGTCTGGTGGCTCCTGCAAACACTTTGGAGAAACAAAACAAGCAGCCTGTGGAGCCGCTGCCTTTCCAATCCCCTTTTCACACTGTGAAGAAAGTAGGGGGTAGAAAAGTGGAGAAGTGCCTGCAGAAAGCCTCCCCAGCCCGGCCCCCACCCCACGGACAGACGCGAAGCAGAGGAGACAGGGCAGCTGCACTTACTCCGAGGACCCCATGGCGGGCGCCGCTCCCTGCAGCCCGAACCCCGGCTGCGCGCTCGTGGCCGCTCTCCCGCTCCGCTCGCTGGACTCCGCTGTATTGAGACCAACCACCGCCGCCTCCACTCCCCGCCGGCCTTGCTCCCCCGCCCGCCCGGTTCTGACGTCAGGCGTCTTGGAGCGGGATATTTATGGCAAGGATACTCTGAATTTTCCCTAGGTAGAGTTCTGATTGCAGTTCCTTGGGATTTGTAATTTTCACACTTGAGACAGAAAGGAGGGGAGGGAGGAACGGAGAGCACAGCCGGCAGGGCGAGGCAGACAATGAGGGTAGCTGTTTCCAGCTTTGGCAAGAAGCCTTCTCAGGGCTCCCTCTGTTTTGGAAACATGTAAGGGTCAAGGAGGCAAAAGTGGCGACCTGGGCAGTAGGTTTCTCCTCGCTCCTCCAGTGGGGAATGGGCACAAAGACCTGGTCTGAGCTAGCTGCGGGGATCAGGTGTGTGCATTAGGGAGGGGGAGGCCCTTTCCATCCCCAAAGTGTCCCTTCGTGGAACAGTAAGTCCCAGAAAGGTGCTAGGGCTAGAAAGGAGATAAATCAGGCAGAACAGAACAGCTAATTAGAAGCCCTGGTCCACACCCTAACAACTTTTCCATTTCTTCTTTGGGAGTGTGTATGTAAAAAAAAAAAAAAAAAAAAAAAAAAAAAGTTTATTTTTATAAAATTATGTTCCACACTCTCTGCCTCTGTATAGCTTTTCCAACTCAGTGCCAGTCAATTCATCTTACTTCACTGCTTATGTACAGGGTTTGAGCCGTTTACAATAGCTCTTATTCATACTTTTAAAAATTGCTTTAAAAACTTTTTTTTTCTTAAATGTGATTGTGATCCATCTCCTGGACTGCACTGGAAATTGCCTTAGAATCAAGAGCAACTGTCTCCTCCATGATTGGCACCATCCTCAAGCTAAGTATTTGATCATCTCTGCTTCCTCCACAATCCCAGGAGTGTGTAAGCAGTTGGCACATGTACAGCGTGATGACATATGTGGGGTTTTCTAGGTGTTCAGGTCTGGATTCTAATTATAGTCTATTTCTCCACCTAGCTAAAGGGGCTTAGGGAAATGGCTTGGTTTAAGAGCCCTTCCAGAGTAAGAAAAGGAGAATGTAACGCTTTATCCTTCATGGTTCCCAAGGATTGGAGAATGAACATAAAAATGATATACATGAGATGTAAATTGCTTGTACAGTTAGATAAGTGTGTAGGTATTCAACTCCCCATTAATAGAAGAAGCACAGATAACTGCAAATCATTACTAAACCATCACAGTTCTAGTGAGCTTTCCATTAGCCCAGATTAGGTGGGAGCGTGTATAGTATATGCCTTAACCACAGTTACGATGCAGCAGGGACTCAAGGACTTGGAATGTGTTTACCCCTTTGGCAGCAGCTGGTTAGGGCTGATTGCCAGAAGGGGCCAAGTCTTGGGGCTGGGCCTCTTGATGGGGGACAGCCAAGATGTTTTGATCCAAGCCACAGAAGGCCCACAGCCCTGCTATTTGACAGTGGTCAGGTTGCCCTGCTGATCATCATACCCTACTGCCATGTCTTCCTCACATCAAGGTTCTATTGGCAAGTTGAATTCTGCTCTGCAGTAGACATTACCAGTTGGCTTCCAAAAGCCATTGACAAACCCCTTCTTCTTGCCTTCCTCAAATAAAAAATTGGAAGTCTACAATATTCACCAGAGTCCCTTGTAACTTAGGGATAGCCATAAAGCCCAGCTCTGGGCAGATGAGGTTGTCATGCAGAAGCAGGGGATAACTGCCACAAAAACTCTTTAAGAAAAGGTCAGATTCAGATGGCGTGCCCCTTCAACACTTTGAAAGTCCCTATTTATCCTTCCCCCATTTTTTCTCTCTTGGAACATTGTTATGATGCCTGGAGATACAGTAGCAACGTTGCAACCTTGTGAACAAAAGCCACTCACTCAAGGGTGATGGAGCAGGAAGACAGAAGGAGCCACGGCTCTAGGTGACATCCATGAGTGGCTGTACCTTCCTCTGACTTCTTAGGTGATAAAACTAAATTCCTATGTGTTTAAATTATTACAGTTGATTCTTCTGTTGTTTACAGCCAAATATATTCCTGCCTGATACACTCCCATCAATCCACCAAAATACAATATTGAGACAATTCCTGAGCATTAGCTTATGGGTATGACAATGATTTTTTACATGATTCCTTGCACTGGCATAATTCTTTATAGTATTCAAAGCCTATTCACACATATCTTTCCTGAATCTCACATCTTTGGGAGATATTACTCTAACTTTCATTTTTCATATATATGAAAAGAAGCCATATCTGATAAATGTTCTGCCCAGATCAGTCAGCAAATAAAGAACCTTGGACCCTAACCTAGTTTCTCAGACTCCAATTCTGTGTGTTTTCTGCAACATTTTAAATAACAAAACACAAGCCAATTAAAAACCCTTATTCCTACTAAGTTGGTGTGAATTCTATTTAATTCAACAGAGATAAAGCAGATTGCAAGTATATTCCAGAACTGGAAAATGTCAGTCTGTTTAGGAATTAAGTCCAATCTACCATGTCCCCAAATCCCCTTCACCTTTCAGCTGCCGTCTGACATCCTACCTTGAATCCCTGCAGTTACTCTTTTTAAGGCCGCCTGGTCTTTCAGATGAATCCAATGTTGTCACTCTTCATTCTCACATCCTTTCTTAAAGCACTTCCTTTTCTCAGAGATGCCTTTCTATCACTACCACTTTCCTTGTGCAATTTCTCTCCTGATTCCTCTTTTCCCACCTAAATGTTGATGCTCCCCAGGAATCTGCTAATGGCAGTCCTTCTCCTGAGTGTCACAGACACATTTCATGTGATTTCATTCTCTTCTTATGAATTATTCAATTCTTGTGAATTCCACCACAGGCTCAATAACTGTCTGGGAAAGTCAACCATTGTCTCTATGCCAAAATCTATATTCTAAACACCATTTTCCTCTCAACTTTAATCCCACTTTTCCAACTGTTGTCTATATTGACCAGCATATGGCAAATATTAAATAAATGGTATCTATTTTTAACTTTTTTTTTGGCGGGGGGGGAAGGGTGCAGAAAATTTACTAAAGCATAAGCGAGCTTTAGGACTGACTAATTTCTAGTATCAGGAGCTGTGGTGTGACCATCCACCCTTGAAATCATGCCACAGGCCAATCTAATTGTCCAGTCTTAAGGAAATGAAATGGAATTAATAGAAATTAGCAGCAGCAGACCAAATAGAAATTAAGAGGCAGACCTTACAAGAAATAGAAATGAAGAGGCAGATCTAATGAGAAATAGCATATCCTAATTAACTCCTTTTAGAACTAACTCCTTTTATAATACCCTCACTAACTCATTCCAGGCAAAGTGAGAGAAAGGAAAGAATTAGAGATGAGGTGAGATAGGGCCAGAGACTTAGAGGTGGGTGGGGAGCACAAGGAGGACAGGAACAGGAGAAGTGAGGTTGTGCAAGAGAATATTCCAGGTCTGGGAGAGGGGAGTCTTCTTCCCTGCCCAGGTGAGCTTACTCAGGTTCTGTTGGGAAAAGAAATAAGTGAAGCTCATAAAATATGTAGCTCTCAGTGCTATGGGGCTGTTTTTGGTGCTGGTGAGCCCTGAAGAATCCATGAAAAGGGAGGGCACCTTCCAAGATGATCTGATTTACTCCTGACCCCCAATTCTATCACACATTGAGCCCTAAGGTAGGGGCGAGAGTATCTCCTAATCTCACAACAGTAGGGAGGGACTCCATTTTTCTTCACGCATTAGTCACCTGCATGTTCCAGGAATGTTCACTGAACATACAGTGAAACCCTGTGCAGTACACTGTTCATCTACAAAATTCTACTTGTTCACTGAGGAATCCTCAACTAATTCACCAATCTTGTCCTGGCTACCCCTAGTTCATGAAGCCAACTGCATACTTCCAAGGCAATAGCTTATTCTCACATCCTGGGGAGAAGTAGCTTCACAAAGATCCCTCCTTACTCACGTCCCAGGGGTACAGCTTCTGGTCTATTCTTCATGAACCTTGGGAGCACTCAATGAGAACCTTTAGAAGAATGAATATGAATCCCATGAGTATGTCATCTAATCAATATGAAGCTACTCACGAATAACATGTCCTTTTCCCTGATTTACTAACATGGTCTATAGAAGATAATGAAGAGAAATCAAGTGCTGGAATCAGAGATCTTGGTTAAATCCCCACCTTACTTCTCACTGATGTACAACCTCAGTATGACAGGTGACTTTCTTAAGCTTAGTGTTTGTGATGGTTAATTTGATATATCTACTTGGCTAGCACTTGGTGCCCAGATATTTGGTTAAACACTATTCTAGACATTTCTGTGGGGGGTTTTTTGGATAACATTGATGAACCTCCATAATGAGGGTGGGCCTCATCCAATCACTTGAACACATTAATAGAACAAAGATTGACTTCTGGGATTCTGCCAGCAGATGGCCTTCAGACTTGAACTGTAACTGTTCCTTGGGTCTCCAACCAATCATCCTACCCTATCGGATTTTGAACTAACCAAGCCTCCACAAATGCATGAGCCAATTCTTTGAAATAAATTTATCTACACATACACATCCTGTTGGTTCTGTTTCTCTAGAGAACCATGACTAATACAGCATTTCTCATCGAAAACATGAGAAAATCGTTCTATTCTAAAGGATTGTTGAAAGGATCAAGTGAGGCAAAACAGTTTGAAAGTTCCCACCTCAATGAGTTCTGAGACTAGGGAGGAAGAGGAATTGTGACGTCCCTCTCATTCTACCACTTAGTCTATAGAATCAACCTACGGACCACTGGGCTCTGCTCAGCGATGTGCCAAACTCTGTATTAAGAGTGCTGTTAATGCCTAGCTGGTGGAAAAAGTTTGTTCTGAGCTGGACCCAGTTCAATGCAGACATGTCACACAGCAGGTGTTTTGATCATGGGCCCAATCCTGCTTCTCTCACTTATAATGAGGGATGTGATCTCCATTGTTTAGAATAGGCCTTCTGTACTTCTGTTATATGACAGTAACTTCCAAGGATACAATTAAAAAGAGAAAAAGTCCAGAGGTATGATTTTTTCCTGGAAAGGACCTATCAGTAAGATATGAACTGCTTGAAGATGTTTTAGGTCCTCATTCTGGGGTGGTGTGAGGTGGGGTGGGGTGGTGAAAAGGCCTCAGAAAATGGCCTCCAAAAAGCCCGGTTTCTGATCCCAGCTCTGGCTCTCACAGCTGAGTAAGAGCTTCATTCAGCTTCCTTAAAAAATATGAATTAATAGGAAGATTAACCCCATGGTACCAGAGTGAGGATTAAATTGCAGAATGTTGGTACCTTACGGGTGGCCATTATTTTTGTATGCCCTTTTCCATCTCCAGCCTCCTAATACACACAGCTCCTCTATTAGTTAATACCAAGGATGCACTTACCATTAGTGTACAATTCACCAGGCTCCTGGCATCCAACTCTCTGTAAATATCTTTGCCTGGAGTCAAGAAACCTCCCCTGGCTCAGACATGACCACACCAAATAGGCAGCAATTGGAAAATTGCCCCATAAAGACTGTCTCCTTCAAAATGCAAGATTGCATTTTTGAGAAGTCTTCTCAGGTTGTTTGCAGAGGCTTTAAGGGTCGGCCCTGCTGCCTTGTCTACGTCAAAACCCTAAGTGTTTAACCACAAGGCACACAGTCCTAGGACATCGTGGCGGCCGCCCTCCACCCTCACAATGAGGCAGGCCATGCATGTGTCTTATCTGTTATGTGGTCCCCTTAGCAGAGGCCAGTAAGACACACACCTGGCCAAATGTAGCATAGAATATCACAGTGCATAGAGTGCTTGAATAGGTAAGGAAGGGGGTAGAATTCATTCCTGAACCCTGCACCAGACAATATGTGATCAGAGCCTAAAGCTCCCAGGCTGGGGAAGGACATGTCCGCTAGTTAGCCACAGCTGCTTATGTTATTTCTGGAGCCAGAATACTTGCACCGTCATGAGTGCATACAAACTCTCATTATAGTCCCATTTTCAGTAGCTTAAAATCCTTTGAAAAATAATGCTCATGACAAAATGCTGCAGTTAGCTTCAGGGTGAAATTGTATTTTGGAATGTTTGAAAGAAATCTTCCCAACTGAGCTATATTGAGGGTGAGGATGAGTAAACCACACACACACACACACACACTTTTCTATTTTTCTTCATTGAAAATGATTTGAGACTATTTAGAATCTTCAGGTATTTGAGACTTTGGGCTGGTGTATATGTGTGTGTGCAATGGAGCAGGGACTTGTGTAAGGCTAAGGAACCTCAAGAAAAGCATGACATGTTTCATCATTCAGTGGTTTTGTCTCTTAAAGGAAAATTTCTTAAAAATGGTAAAGTGATGATGTTAGGAATCTGTTCTTAATTACCACTCAGTAACTTGGCAATCTGTTTTATCCCATTCATTTCTTTTGGAAAGTTCTCGGCAACTCGTCTCTTCAGCTGTGTGTACACAATCACACACACACACACACACACACACACACACACACGCACACAGATATAAAGAAGAGAAACCGCACCCTGGTTGCCCTTGAAAAGAGCACAGGACATTTACACACTTAATGAATTCTCATATAGATATTCACAAACACAGATTTTCATACACTGTGGAATTTTATAAACACCCAATAGACTTGTTTGATTGCTACATATATGTAGTTTGAGACTCTACTGTAGAGTTGTTTTTTTTTTTTACTTTATTTTCAAAAAGAAGCAGCAGCAAAGAAACCCTCCTCTAATGCTATTTATTCATTCATTCCTGCTAAGTCCCAGGCACTGTGGTAAGCCCTGAAGATGCAAAGATGAATAAGATGGGATTCCTATCTTATTCGTCTAGTGGAAGGAATTCAGTCTAGTGGAAAGACCATGCAATCAAGCTCTTCTACATTCAGGTTCAACAAATAAAAGCACATGAAATCACTGTAGTTAGGAGGAGGTGAAAGGCAATAACATTGCCTTAGGGGAGCACTCCAGATGAGGAAGAAAATACCTTCTCTTTCCACTGGTACTTTCCAGGCTAACATTTCCAAAATGTGTTCTATAGAATGCTAATCTCTTTAAATGGCTTGCCAAAAAGATAGAGAGTGTTCCTCATGGTCAAATAAGTTTGATAAAAACTATATATTCTATACACAAACACAGCTTGGAACTTCACAGTGCATATTGGCACATTTAAGGTTTTGAGAAAGCCCACAGCAGAAAAGACGAGGCTAACTTTGCTCGGACAGTATTCCCCAAAGTTATTTCCTCACAGGACCCATTTTCACATAACATCTATGAACATCCCATAACTTTAAGAAACATTGTTTAGTCTAAAGGGGACCAGAAAAAGTCTCTAAAAATAAACACAACTGTAATGGGATGCTGAATTGGAATTTTTAATGAGGCAGAAAGATACAATAGATAGGAATATAATAATGTTTCAGAGTGAGAAGCAGATTTTCAAAGGGAAATATCTGGGAACTTGTTTCATACCTCTAATAACCCATTTCTATAAAAAGAATTGGAAGTATTGAAGTTGAAAAAGAATGTTAGGAGGAGGATTTCTCTGAGAGATCTGCACCAAAATTCTTTCTCTTCACCCACACAGTGAGGACAGCTTGAGGGCAATGACTCAAGAACCCCACTAAATTCTCCCCAAAGTTGGGAATTGTGAATGGTGTTAGACTCCAGCCTAGAAATTGAGAGAGCAAGAGACAGATGGTGATTTAATTTTGTGGTGGATCAAAGGAGAGTAGTTGTTTTATTGGGAAGGCTGGCACTCTCTGAGCTTGCAGGACAAGGATTAATACATGTTTCCTGAGGACCATATGTGGGCCACATGGGAAAGAAAGGGAGCCAGGAGCCATTTTTAGATCTTATCAAAGAGGACTACCTAGAAGAATCATGGGACCACAATATTGAGACTTGATGTGGAGTGGGACACTGGAAAACCAAACTAAGGGGAGAAGAAACAGCTGAAGGAAGTGATGCAGTTGGAGGAGCTCAATTGAATAGTCTCTGAAGAACTCACCAAAGGGCTCATAGGAGAGAGCTTGACATACGCAAAGCCATTTTACAACTATACCAGTCAAGTAAAAACTTCTCTATGGAAGGAGGGACTTCCAATGATGACTAAGTAGGGAGATTAGCAAAACTTATACCCCCCCAAACAATGATAAATCTAGAGAAAATTGACAAAGGCAACTATTTTAACATTGTAGAAACAAATTCAAGGCACATGTCAATGTCAGAAGATGATAAATTTTCGGTAAAAATAGTGGGAATATTTGATATTCTGCCTTGAGGCTGTGTGAAATCATTGGCTGACCACTACACTATGAAGACACAGGGTGACCTTTAAAAAGCCATGCTTATAAATAAAAGTAAGAATATTTCAAACAAAGCTGAACTGAAACATCAATGTTCATATACAGCAAGTTTCACTAATTTAACCATGGCAAGTTACAAAAAAAAAAAAACAAATAAAACAGTGACAACAACCTTTGGGCCAGAGGTGGGGTGAGTAGGGATCAGAATTCAATGTTACTACAAAAGATTATCCAGAATGTCCAGTCTTCAACAAATAATTATAAGACTAACAATAAAGTGTAACCCATATGTAATAATAAAAAGCAGTCAATGGAAACTGAGTGTCCTCAAATACTTGACTTAGCAAAGATTTAAAAATGGCTACTATAATAAATATGTTTAAAGAACTAAAGAAAGCAATGTTTAAAGAATTAAAGAAAAGAGTGACATCAATGAATAAACAATTAGGACAGATCATTTATTTTTAGAAAGAACCAAATAAAAATTCTGAAATTACAAAAATACAACTAAAATGAAAAGTTCACTAGAGGAGCTTACTAGCTGACTCAAGAGGGAAGAAGAATCAGTGAACTTGAGGACAGATCAATAGAAAATACCAATATGAAGAACAGAGAGGAAAAAATGAAGATAAATAAACAGTGCCTCAGAGATCTATGGGACAATATTGACTGTGCCAATATTTATATAAGAGTCTCAGGAAAGAAGAGATAGAGACATAAAAAAAATTTGAGGATGTAGCAGCACAAAGTTTCCAAAATTTGATAAAAATCTTTAATCTACTAATCTAAGAAGCTCAAAAACTCTAGGTAGAATAAACACAAATTCACACCTAGACATATAGTCAAATTCTTAAAAGCTAGACAAAGAGAAATCTTGAAAGAAGGGAAAGAAAAGTGACTTATTACATACAGGGAGTATCACTATGAAAATGGTTGACTTCTCACCTCGAACAATGGAGTCTGGAAGACAGTAGGATGTCATATTTGAAGTACTGAAAAAAAAAAAAACATTTTTAATCAATAATACTAAATCCAGGAAAACAATTCTTCAAAACTTTAGGCAAAATAATCCCCATAACATGGTTAAAATAAACAGAATATTATACTCCTTAAAAAACATATTTAATACAAAAAAGTGAAGAGGAATGAGAAACATAAAGAAAAAAATAGCAAAGTGGTTAATGTAAATTTAACTATAAAAATAAAACCATTAAATGTAAAGGACCTAAAATCCAATCAAAAGGCAGAGATTGTCAGACTGTATAAAAAAGCAAGAATAAACTATACATTGTCTGTATAATAGTTGGAGATTTCAAGATAAAATACTTTAGATTCAAAGACACAAACATGTTGAGAGTAAAAGTTTGTGAAAAGAATATACCATGAAACAGCATTCACAAAAAAACTGGAGTGGCTATATTCATATCAGACAACATAGACTTCACAACTAGAAATAATGTTAGAGACAAAGAAAAATATTTCATAATGGTAAACTGGTCAAATACATCAGGAAGATATAAGAAATTATAGAACCTCAAAATTCATTTAAAAAGTGACAGATTTAAAAGGAGAAATACAAAATTTAATAATAATAGTTGGAGATTTCAATATACAATTCTCAATAGCTTATTAAATCACCAGACAGTAAATCACAAGGATATAGAAGACTTGAATAACTCTATCAACCAACTTGATATAACTAATGTGTGTGTATGCACATGTATATGTCTCATAGTCTATTTTGTCTGATACTATAATTTAATTCCTTTGTGGTCAGAAATCATACTTAGTTGATTTCAATCTTTTTAAATGTATTGAGACTTGTTTTATGGTCTAATATATTGTCTTTCCTGGAGAATATCATAGGTGTGCTTGAAAATCACATGTGTTCTTCAGCCAGTGGGTAACCATTTCATCATTAGGACATATCCTCTTTTTTTCTAGTGCTATTTCTAGTCTAGCACACCTGGAATATTCTCCAGGGAAGACCAGATCCTGGGTCATAAAACAAGTTCCAATAAACAAAAGAGATTGAAATCATATAAAGTATGGCATCTAACCACAAAAGAATTAAATTATAACACAATAGGAACAAAAAGAAATCTGGGAAATGCCAAATATTTGAAAATTAAGCAACATACTTTTAAATGTTCATAGATTGGGAGACTCAATATTGTTAAGATGGCATTTCTCTACAAATTGATGTTCAGATTCAAAACACTCCTGTCAAAATCTCAGCAGGGTTGGTTTGTTTGTTGCAAAAAAGAAGTTTGCAAGCTTATATTAAAATTTATATAGACATACAAAAGAACTTAGAATAACAAAAAAAATTGAAAATGAAAAATAAAGTTGGAGGATTTATACTACCCAATTTCAAAACTTACTGTAAAGCTACAATAATCAAGGCATTGTGGTGTTAACATAAGAATAGGCATATAGAATCTACATGTTATATAAGTTATAGATAGATTAACGGGACAGAATTCAAAGTGCAGAAATAGAACTTTACATTTCTGTACAATTGCTATAATTCAATGATTCAGTGGGAAAAGGATAGAATTTGCAACTAATACTGCTAAGTAATTGGAGATCCACATGAAAAAAAATAAATTATAAATAGACTTAAATGAAAGAACTAAATCTGTAAAACTTCTTAGAATAAAAAAAAATAGGAGAAAACCTTTATAACTTAGGTTAACCAAAGGGTTCTTAGATTTGACACTTAGAGCACAATCCGTAGAAGGAAAAAATGATAAACTGGACCTTGTCAAATTTTAAAGTTCTGCATCTCAAAGGACAGTTTGTAAATGAAAAGAAAATAAAAGACAAGCTCTATATGGAGAAAAATATTTATAAATCATATATTTGATAAGACATATCTAAAAATTTAAAGAACTCTCACAAATCAATAAGAAGAGAAACAATCCAGTTTAAAGGTGGGCAAAAGATTTGAATATACATTTTACAAGAGGAAATACATGGATGGCTGAATAAGTACATAAAGAGGTATTTAACATCATTAGTTATTAAGAATATGAGAATTAATGAGATGCCACTATATATCCACTATAGTGGCTAGAATCAAAAAGTGAGAGAGTGTTGGTGAAGATGTAGAAAACTAGAATCTTCATACATTGCTGGTGGGAGTGTAAAATGACACAGCTCCTTTAGAAAACAGTTTGGTTATTTCTGAAAAACTTAAATACACACTTATCATTGGATGCAGAAATTCCTTTTCTAGGAACAAACCCAAGAGGAATAAAAGGATAGATCCACACAAAGACATGTATGTGAATGTTCATAACATTGTTTATAATAACCAAAAATTTGAAACAACCCAAATGTCCATCAACTGGTGAATGGGTAAATAAAACATAATATAACCAACCATGCAATAGAATATTATTCAGCAATAAAAAGGAACCGATTTTTGATTCATGCCACAATATGGCTGAACATCCAAAACTTTATGTTAAGTGAAAGACTCCAGATACAAAATAGTACATAGTGTATGATTCCATTTATAGGAAATATCCGGAAAAGGCAAACATATAAAGACAGAAAGCAGATCAGTGGTTGCCTAGGACAGGGGAAAGGATTGAGGATTAACTGCAAATGAGCTCAAGATAATTTTTGGAGGGGGGGGCAGTAATGGAATGTTCTAACAGTTAAAATTATGGTGGTTGCACAAGTCTATAAATCTACTAAAATTATTGAATTATACACTTACAATGGGTGACTTTTGTGGTATGTAAATTATGGTATGCAGAGCTGTTTATAAAAACAAAATAACTTTCCTACCTCTCCTCCTTCCCCCAATTTCAATCCTGGAAGGAGAATGAGGGTGGGGGGAAATCAGGCCAGCAAAAGAAAAGGATGCTAGCCACATCCTTTCCCCAAAAGTAGGTAGTTAGACTGTGGCCAATTTTAACTTGAGGAGTAAAGGGAACAGAGAAGAAGGGACCCTTACTCTAAACATAAATTGAAGTATTAATTAACATGAGGGCTTGGATATTTTAAACCACGTCTGTGTTTTACCCTCTAACATGTTTGTAGAATTTTGTATTGTCAACTAATGAACAGAAAAATTACAGGGCCTGAGATTTTACCTGGTAGTAGGCAACAGACACCCCTTGCACCCCATGTCACATTTGTGAAAGGGTAACAGGAGGCAAAGGTAAAATAGATTTCATAATCATTCTCTAACATGAAAATTATATTTTTAGCCTCTGGTGACAAGGATCAAAAAGATACAAGAAAGACATAAATTCAATGATATAACACAGTTATGGAGTCAAAGTGTTTGGGAAAAAAAGAATTTTGAATTCAAAATCTGTTAGACCTGGCTATAAGTCCTGGCTTGGCTATTTGATAGCTGTATGACTTTGGGGATGTCACTTAACTTCTCTAATTTCAAATTACTTATCTTCAAATTGACAATAGTAATATCTACCTCAGGAGTTACTAAAAAGATTAAGAGGGATGATGAATATGAAAGAATTTTGAGAGAACTTAGCCTAGATGTATCAGTCAGGGTTCACTCAGGGTGGATGAGTGATATAGAATGAGGGATTTATTATAAGATGAGACCTAGCATTGGGGGATGGTAATGCAGTCTATTTAAGACAGTCACTTCTCTTGGGCTCAAAGTCAGCAAAGGCGGAAATTGTAATGCAAAATGGATATGAAGTGGGGAGACTGAAGTTTAGCTGGAGCCTGGAAGGGCAAACCGGAACCATATCTGTATCTCATCATCTCTACTCTCGATAACCCAAGTGGCCTGCAGGATTAGCTTGTACCTTTGCCACATAGCATCACATGTACCTGGTCCAAGATTCAGAGAGGGAGGAGGACATTAGGTAGAGCTGTATGCCCAGTTTCTATCCCTCATCAACAAGATAAACCAGCAGATCAATAACAATGTGTATGAGTTGTAACAGTACCTGCCCTACAACACCTTCAGAACATAACAAAATAATTATAGCTCTACTTTTGCCTTTCAAATCTATAAATTTCTCTTGTAGACAGCTTTAACCTGGTACCAGGAGAGAAGAGAATTCTGGGAAACATATTTTCAGCTTAGCTAAGTGGATATAATACAATGCCACCACAGTCCACCCCATGACAATTTGGCATCCATACATATTAATTTTATCATATTTAACATCCAGATAAAGACAATAACAAGATGACACTTTGCCTCACATGATGCAACTTTCTCACATACCACCGAAAACAGTAATCTTCTCTGTAAAAGAAGAAAGTTCCTTTGTCCATCTTTGGGTGATGTTCATTCCTCTTCCAACTGAGTTATACTCACCTAGTGACATCTTGTAACTTAAAGACTAACATATAAAGTTTGCTACTACTAACACATCTTATGTTAAATGGTAAAGAAACAGGAGAGGAGAAGAAAAGGAGAAAAATAGGTTAATATATTCATAGCCAAATAAGGAAGAAATACTCATAACTATTATAGTCCTTGTTTCTGCAACTGGTTCTATGATTGCAGCTGATATTTATAACTCCCTTCTTCTACAACTTATTCAATATTCCCTTTTCACTCAGTAAGAACCTTCAGGTGGTTACAGTTTCTTACCTGCTGGAGGTTGCCTAATCTTTATCCATCAAGGGTCTGGACCACTAGCAGACCAGTCTGTACTAGATTGCTGTAATTTACCATTGACTTTTATCACTGGCCATTGATAACCAACAGATGTTCCAGAGGCTCTCCCACATTCCAGATATGTTAGCATATTCCTCCTTACCCCCTTTGTATAGTGGCTACCAATTTTCTCTCGATTAAAATTACCTATGCTGACACAGTAGTTTTCCTTCTTTTTTTTCTTTTTTATTTATTTATGTGTTTGTTTGTTCATTTATTCAATTTATTGGGATAACATTTGTTAATACAATTATATAATTTTCAGGTGTACATTATCATTTGACATCTGTATATTCTATTGTGTGTGGAATATAAACCTAAAAGCAATAAATGAGCAGGACAAAGACTCATGGTCATGGACTATAGACTAGTGATTACTAGTCAGGTAGAGGAGTAGGGGGGAGGTAGATGGGGTAAAGGGTAGCAAATATAGGGGGATAGCAGTCCTCCTTCTTTGTATGAATAGCCTAAAGAGGTCAGGAAGAAGTCTCATCTTCCAGTTAAATGGAATCATCACTGTGGTGAATGCATTTCTCCTTTGGAAACTAAGCTCCCTACATAAGAAGAGCCCAAAGATACAGAGACAAAAAGCAAAATTTCACTAGTGGTATCACTGGTGGTAACAGTGAGAACTCACCCCATTTCCACTCCCTGATTCAAGACCCCATGAATCCTGGCTTTGAGAGAAAGAGCACTATATCTTAATCACTGATTTAGCATACAGGCCTCATCCTCCAGGACACTGCCCCAGCTCTGCAAGGTATTGCCACCCAGCTGGTGCCATAACTATATCTTCAAATGCCATTCCACAATTCTATCAAGTCAGCTGCTTCAGAGTGATAGAGAACATGGTAGGATCGGGAAATAAACCCATCACTATACTTCACTGGCTGTAAAATTAATATCTTGGTCAGAAATAGTACTGTCTTAAATACTGTGACAGTGCATGAGCCGTTATATAAGTCTATGTATAGTGGTTTTGGCAAAAGCATTGTGAGAGGAAAGGCAAATCTACTTCCAAAGAAAGTAGAAAGTATCTAACCCAGTAAAAATATAATGCTGCCCCTTCCATGATAGAAGCAATCTACTGTAATAGACCTGCTACTTGATTCTCCTCCTGCCCTCTGCCTCAAGAAATGGTATACTATCAGGGGCTCATTGTTGGTCTCTGTTATTGACATATTGAGCACTCGGCAGTGGCTGTAGCCAGATTAGTCTTGGTGAGTGGAGGTCCATATTGCTGAGCCATTGAATAACCTCCATTCCTGCCACCATGGCCACTTTGTTCATAGGACAATTGGTCAAGGAATGGTGCCTGGAGAAAGAAGCCTATCTGATTTCTAGAATGAATTATTTTTTATTCCCAATTATTAAGCTTTTTCTCTGCTGAGGTCACTCTCTAATAAGCAAAGATACAAATATCTTTATATTATGTGCTCATTCAGAGAAGTCTATTTATATACCTCTTACCTAGGTCTCCTTGTCACCGATTTTCCAAGCCCCTGACCAACCCAGCTAAACCATTATGCACTATGCATAAATCAGTGTAGATCTCAACATCTGGATTCTTTTCTTCCAGGCAAGACAAACAATTCTGTCCACTGGAAGGACGTTCATTCACCTTTGTGCTTCAGGGACACCCTGTAGTGGAACTATGGTTTCATAGCCATCCATCTTCAGATAGTATCAGTATGTTGCAGAGAATCATATGTAAACCAAGCCTGAATCTTTTCTTCTTAAGTCAACAGGTCATAGAAAACTCTCTGTGCAACCACAGGTCCAAGTTAGCAGGGTATGGCAAAGTGGCAGAAACAGAACTGGCTATATAATTTGTAGAGCTCAGAGAAAAATGAAGATAAAGGGTCCCTTGCTCAGAAATTAAAGATTTCAAGACAGTGGCAATAGGATGTTAAACTAAATGTGGAGCCCTTCTGCACATGCACCCTGTGAGAATGCCCATGAGTATGGGCCATGGCATCTGGACTAATTGTTCATGCCACTTAATTATGCCTTAAAGCCTATTTGAGTCCAATTTCATGTATATTACTTCCATTTGGTGATGGAATGAAGAGACATGCACGCTCAACTTTATATGTCAATGTGTCAATCAGCTGACACCCAGTTCATGATAAGCCACTCAAGTCACATGGTGAACTGGTGGCCCATGGTTATATGTATTCAGCCTCTGCTAAGGCCTAGGGGCAAGTCAAAGCTGTTTCTCAAAGGAGAATGGTTATTCATATAAGACGGCACGTTTGCTTAACGCTCAAAATGCTGATCGTCTTTGTTGTGATTTACCAATTAAGGCCTGCCAAGGGCTTCACATAAGCATCCCAATCTGCCACAGACACTTCAAGTGCCACTAGATGTGCTAGGTCAGGCAGCCCAGGTGGCAAAGCAGCTTGCACAGCAGCTTGGATCTGTTGAGGTGCCCTCTCTCATTCTGGGTCTCATTCAAAAATATGCCAGCATGAGTTGAGAAATTATACAAGCTACATGCATTAAACATGGGACACAAGTGTGGCTGCAAAGCAGAACAGACCAGGAACTATGAATAGATCCACTGACTCCTTATCATCAAAGAACAATTGCTCCAGGGTCATGGTATACTGATTGGTGAATAATACTAGATCCCTTGAACAGAAAAAGTTAAGGTGTTAAATGTTTAGGAAGCCATATAGTACAGTGATCAAGACTGGGGACTGTGGAGTCAAAGAATACCAAAACCTGCAAGAATACCTGCACCCAAATCTAAGCCCCATCACTTTAAAGCTGTGTGAGTTTGGTCACATTGCTCATAAGGATCAAATGAGCTACAGGTGTGAAGCACAGGGCCGAGGCACAGACTGAGAACTCAACAAATGCTTAGTTAGCCTTTCTTACAGATGAACAGAATTAATAAGTCACTGGATTTAGGTAGTAAAAGATTGTGGGTGAGGCTCATGGAAGGACTGCCCATTAAATATGCAGGTTGGACTGTATATGCCTTTGACTTCAAGTATAAAAAGAGAGGAATGAACCTAGGACACAATTAAGTTACAGCTCAGCCATTCTGAGCTGTGAGATCTTGGGCAAGTCTTTCCTCATCTCCGACCTCCATTATCTCAAGTGTAAAACAGGAGAGCTGATAGCCACGATTTCTTGGTCTCCCTCATCTCTGACAGTCTGTGTGATGACTCCTAACTACTGTGAGATGTGTATCCCTCCCCTCCTGCAGCTGTGAGAACCTACACATGATCCCAGAAGAGAGAGCATTAGCGCAGTCCCTGCAGCCTTTTGCCGCAGAAGCAGGTCCAGCAAAGACAAAAAAGAGGTTTTCAATATTTATTAAAGCTCTGGCAATGGCTCCCACATATAAAACTGAACTATTTTAAGTCCCAGCTATTTTCTTTTTCTTTTGAAGAGTGGGTGGATTTAAGACAAACAGACTAATTAGGTATATGTTAGCATTGCCACAAAAGCAAAACAGCCAGATTTCCCAACACAACACAAAGTTGAGACTTGGGCTCTGGAGGATTAGAAAGGAAGTCTGGTGGTCAGTCCATTTCTCACATCCAGGGGTCTTGGCTTTCTCACAAGCTGGCCTCTTACTAGGCTTAGTAAGAGGAGCTTCTGTGAGGATGCCTCACCCTGGAGGTAGAGGGGTGGGTATCGTGAGATTCCCTCCTTCCACTCTCCAGGCTCCCAAGTTAAAAGCAAAGACACCACAAACACTTAAGCAATTAGGGAATAATTTAAAACAAATGTGTAGTGGAGTCCACCCGGAGCGAAGCGGGCTTGGCTTAATGTACAGTGTAGCACAGTATTCCTGGTGCTGAATCTGTCACTGGGGAAAAAAGACTCCTTGTACCAACACATCCAGGACTCTGATGAACCCCCCACCCCAAACACACACACAAACATATTCAGGACCCTCATTATTTTATTTGCTGTTACAAAGTAGCCTCTAGCCCAGTGGAGTTGCCCTTGAATGTAAATTCCCTGAGTATCAATTAAATAAGTTCTGGCTGCATATAGTGAAAAATCCCAAATAACAGTAGTTTAAATGAAATAGGTTATTCTATTCGTATAAGTTCATATAAAAAAGTTTCAAGGTAGGGAACCCAAGACCATGTGTGGTATAGAGGATGTGAGGATATACCCAGGGGTAACCAGGAATGAAGCTGTGCTCGTGGACCTTTCAGAGACGTGATTCTGACCAGGAGCTTTTTACCAGGCCAGCAAGAAGGAAGGCATCTGCCCCAATCTGCCAATTGTCTGCATTTTGGGTTTGTATTATTTTTCATTTATCCTACAGAATATTTACTGAGCAGTCAGGTAATACGCCAGGTGCCAGGGCATAGCGTGACTAAGGCAACTATGTCCACACTCTCGTGAAGCTCACAATCAAGTCAGGAGGACAGATAAGAAGAAATAAACAAATAAAATGAAAACTGTGGAAAACAGCCAAGACACTATGACGGAGACTAGTAAAGAGATCTACTTAATACAGGGTGGTATGGGGCACGGCTAGAATTCTACAGAAATAGTAAGGGAGAGATATTCATGGAGCAGATCTTCAGACCAGCCAGGATTCTCAAAAGGCAGAAATGATGGCAGACCTTTTGAACAAGGATGCTGCCGGTTAATTAGTAGTAGCCAGCTATACTGCACAGGAACCCTGATAGACTTAGAAGAACATACACTACACTCTAACCACATGCCAGCTCTGCACTATTCTGTTAAGTCTGGTAGAGATGAGGAGGTCCATTTCATGCAATTGAGACTTGCTCAGGGCAGCTGCAGTGACTAGCCCTACTTCAGATTAAACAGTAAGAAAGAGGCAAAGTTGGAACTTGAACTCAGTTCCTCAAGATTCAAGTTCAGGCCCTTAGTACACACAGCTGTCCAACTCATAAGAGGAAACTGAACTACTTTGGAGCATCTTTTTGGATTAGGCAGAGCAGGATGCTGTCCTGAAAGGCTCATGCTGGTGCCCATGGAGAACTGATATTCTGACAAGGGCCCATGAAGACTGGTCAGCTTAAAGCACTGCATTATACTACCAAGATCTAATTGCTTTATAGACTAAACAGCACAATTTACAGTTAGCTCTGGGATAATGACATCTCCCTTTCCAGTTCTGCTCTGTTCTGAGGGATTCCAACATTTTCCTCAGAGACATTAGACAGAGGCCTACAAGACTGAGGCTCTTTGGGCTCAAAGGCAACCATTGTGCAAGACCCCAAGGAAGGGCCTGTCAGAAGGAAGAGGAACTAAGTGCTATTGCAGGCTCGAGCACAAATGAGGGGCCACCCCAGATAAATCTCACCAGAACTCCTCTGGAGAGAACAGGGATGACACAGAGGTCAACTAGAAAGCCGACAAATTACTTGCCTTCTGCTCATTCAAGTTTTTAAGTAATCAAATAACTCAAACTCAGGTAGACAGTCTTAATCCCCAGAAATAGCTTGCTTTATAAATCACCCACAGAAAACTATTTCTCTCTATTCCCCTCATCTTCTTTTTTAGTAGAAAGTAGTTATTTTTAGATTAAAAATAAGCCTTTTCGAATAAGTCAGATTATCTTTCTGTGTCATTGCTTTAAAAAAAAAAACCTGAACTTCATAAAATGTTCTTCTCTTTTTCTATAGAGTACTTTCCCCACCCATTTCTAGGCCATACCCTTTTGTTTATAACGAGAAGTTCGAAGTTTATGAATGCCCTGACCTTGTATGTAGAGATGTCAATGTGAGAATTCTTATCATTCCTATGTAAGTGTGCACTCAAAATATGTGAAGGAGAGTGCAAAGTCACTATGGGTAAGCTTTCCAGTTCCCTTTATTCCTCGTTTTTTTCCCAACTTCTTTTTGAAGCTAAGGAAAAAGTGCATACATATGAGATAAAATTGGGGGAGAGTAAAGAAGAATATGGGTTGAAACTAAGCTAGTACCATATTTATCTACTCATGGAGTTTTCATCAATTGTCCATTGGTCTTTTAGGGCTGGACATGCAACCATCACCCACCTTATAATGAGGCAAGTTCATAGCCACTCAGAGAGAGAAGGTCAGGGCTCTGTCCACTTTTTTGTTATTTTTAAGTGTCCTTCGGGAACCTTCTCACTTTGTTTCTGAAGTGGTGAGTCCATAATTCTGCTGCTTTTGTTTTATCTAACTTCTCAGCATTTCCACATGTTTGCATCAGCAACCAACACCAGACAGCAATGTGAACGAGTGGAAGGTGAACTCAGGAGGCTCTCAGATTGGGCTTTGAGTCTTCGCTACAGCTTAGTAGCTGTGTGATTATGATTCAGCTGCCTAACCTGTCTGTGCTTTGATTTTCTCCTTGGCAAACTTGGAATGATAAAAATGATGACAACATAATGAACGTGAGGAACAATGCATGGCACAAAAGCACTAACTACTGTCGTTATAATAACAATAATTATTATCATTCTAATTTATTATTGTTATCAACATGGAGAGTCCTAGAAGAGACAGCACTGATGTATGCTCTTTAAAGATAGCCTAGGATTTGTGCTCTATTGAAACCTTTTTGGCAGCAGAGCTTTCATGCCATAAAATACTTTCATCAAAACTCTTACCCTTCTCACTCATATTGCAAATCAATGACAAACAGCCAAGAGACCAGGTTCATCCATTTACATGGGTGGTGATTTGCAATCTAGTCATTTTTAAATCTACTCTAACATGTGCTTTTAAATTGCACATTCTGTGAGGTTATTAACAGTAAGTAATAAAGAAATAAATTTTAAGAAAAGATAATGGATTTCTTCACTTGAAAAAATCACACATATAAATCAATATATTATTTTCTACCTTTTTGTCTGATAAATCTAGACCATAAATAAACTCATGCACATAGATGAAAAACACTATAAACCAAACAATAGAAAGAGTAGTGGCATGAACAATCCTGGCTGGCAGATAATCAGTACTTGATTATTGAGCATATGCAAGACCTGCTGTGTAGACAGACCCAGATCATTCATTGCTGATCTCTACAGTAGGGTTAAGGGTGTGGATTTAAATGGCAGGGCAATCACAAATGTGGGCTGGGGTCCTTCTATAACAGACCATGGGCCTTCTAGCCTCTGACAGAGTGGGTAAAAGGACGGAATCTGAAGTCAGAGTCTGAGTGGCCAGTTCCAAACCAGAGACTCAGGGCCTGGCCAGGCCACAGAAGTCAGGTCAGAGAGAAGGAAGCTAGCTTTTAGCAATGTCAATGGTTCCAAATGGTTCCCTAGGATCCCTTTTAACCATTTCTCTGCTCACTTCTTGTATTTTTTTCTTTTCTTTCTTTCTTT
>CM053502.1:89762053-89779490 GCA_028627145.1 Eidolon dupreanum | reverse complement strand
CTGGATCACCACCAGAACTCTATGTGTGAGATGGCTGCCAGACGGGGCATCCTTCATGCTCATGACTAGATAGGCACAAGCATTTGCACACTGGACCTAGATCCTTCAGTCTCACACGTACAGGAAACTACCTAGCCAGTCTTGGTACATAGGTCTCTGAGTAGCTGAGTTCTTAGGAACATTTTCAGGCACTAAATGTCATGTCTTTCCAATTTATGTTTTCATGTTATTTCAGAAGGACTTCAGATACCCTGGATATAAGGCAGCAAAATTCTCTTAGATCACAGACCTCACGCATAAACTCTCCAGATGGTGTTAAAATTCCCTCTAGCAGTTAATGTGTGCTGGGTTATATGAGACATATGGCTTATATACACTGATGGAACCTAGTACACTTTGTATTTGACAAAACCTATTACACTTTGTATTTCAAGAACATGTTGTGGCCACTTAGCAAATATCTAGATGAGTATCTTTAGGACTTTCAAATAGAGCAGAGTGTATAAGTCAGTGTGCCAGCAGGAAAGGCAGCTATTCAAAGGAGCAACTGAAGGGACCATTGACATGCTGTGGGCAGAGTTAAGGGAACAACAGGGAATGATGCAGCACCCAAAGATAAGCAAAGTGGAAAGCCATTACCACCTATATTCATTTTCCACTACTGCCATAACAAATTACCACAAATTTAGTGGCTTAAAATTACACCCATTTATTATCTCACAGTTGCATAGGTCAGAAGTCTATTTACAGTGTGGTTCAGCTGGGTCCTCTGCTTAGTCTCACAAGGCTGAAGCAAAGGTGTTGGCAGGCCTAGAGTCCTTTCAGGAGGCTCTGGGAATAAACCCACTTCCAAGCTCATGCAGATTGCTGGCAGAATCCAGTTCCCTGCAGGTGTGGGACTGAGAGACTGAGATCTGTTTCCTTACTGACTGTCAGCTGGGGGCTTGCCCTGATTTCCTAGAGCCTCCTCTCCAGCCCCTACATCTCAAAACCAGCAGTGACTCTTTCTTACACTTGGAATCTCTCTGATTTATTCTACTGTGGCATCTATTTTACTCCAGCCAAAGAAAGTTCTCTGATTTTAAGGGTTCATGTGATTAGATTGAGCCCGCTTGGATAATCCAGGATACTCTCCCCATCTTAAGAGGGCCATAACTATAATCAAATCTGCAAAGTCCATTTTGTCATGTGATGTAACATGTTCACAGGTTCCAGGGATTAGGGTGTGTTCATCTTTGGGAAACCATTCTGCCAACATACCCCACCTAGTACTAAAAAGGACTAAGAGAGGGCACTCTTATCAGAATGCAGAAAAAGGTATAGCCCTAGTAGAGGGTGACCTGGTAAGAGATGTGGCCATATGTAGAGAAAATGACTACTGCTAAACTGGAGCCAGGAAGTAGTGGGGGTAAAAACTCTGAGATCTTTTTCTGCCTACCCTCCGATGTCCTGACACTGCCTTCCATTGCCTGAGCCCAACCGGCATTGACAGGTCAAGGGATCCCTGGTGATGGAGTCCATAAAGTTCAGCCTCTCTGGGCACATATTGGGACAGATAAGGGCAGAGGGTAAGTCTCTAGGAGCAAAAGTAGAATAGCCAGCATATGAGTGTATCAAGTAAATCTAAGCTATATTCCCCTTAGGATCCAGACATCTCCAGGCAGGCCTAGAAGAATAAATAATAGGGCAACCCAACCGGGAGTTGTCTACATGAGAAACTTGACTCCTGAGAAAGAGCACATCTCAAGGGAAAGGCAAAAAGAAGTAGGGAAGTTGGCTTAAGGACAAGGGCCTAGTAAACCAAAGTGGGGCCTGGTTCTAAGATCAGCGCATTATCTGTCACTCAGACTAAACGCTGATCCATTCTGCCAGGCTCATGCCCAAGTCTTTGGACTCTGATAAAGAGCAAGCAAAGGTAGAGATTATCATCTCTGAGGAACACTGAGAGTGTGAGGCGCAGAGTATGACAGTGGCAGCCAGGATTGCTGATGACAGCTGCAGTTTGGAAGTCATCGTCTTAACTGTAGACGTGCTTTTAACATTCGCTTCAGGGACTTTGCCCAAACACTTTGCTGCAGCTGAACTAGGGAAACCATCAGGACTAAAGCTGGCACTGCTGCCTTTAGACAGCCAGAGTTGTCAGCATACTAGCTGGAGCAGGAAGGGAAGAAGGCAGTGCATTCAAAGGGGTCAAATCAAAGAAACTTGTTAGAACACCAAGGAACTGAAATTTCTTCAGGGAGTGGGGAAAGAGAAATACTCTCCTGTGTCTACTATTATTATAGCCAGGGAAATGTGGAATTACATATAAAAAAGAGTGGGCTAAGTCTGTGTGTTCATCAGGGTCCCAGCACAAAATAGACAATCACACTCAAAATAGGTTATTGAAGACCAGCTTAATAAAGGAGCTGCTTCCAAAGATGTGGGTAGGAGAAAGAACCCACAAAGGGTAAAGCACCATCCTGGGGCTAGCTGCAGCAGGGAGCTATTACAATTGCTAGACCTAAAAAGATGAAGGGTTACCAGAATCCAGAGGCAGAGTGAGCTGCAGACTTCAATGGAGGAAAGTGGCTACCAGGTATTATAGGAATGAGGGGTGAGGGAGGTAAATCTCCTGACCTCCCTTTCTTTGAGTCTCCCAATGTTGGTGTCTCCACATTGGGAAAATGCAAAGTCAGCTACTCTGTGCATAGAGAAGGATGCAAGGGAATAGGGAATGGATCTAGAGGGGTAAATCAAAGATATCATAAAGATGTCCAACAGTCCCAGGACAGAAATATTTTCTACTACCAGCTGCCTAGCACTCTATAGCCTTTCTACCTAATTCAGAAGACAAACTCAACAGAGTTTGGTCTATTACACATCTCACTTCACTGGTCTTGGAAAACAGGTCAGAAAAAAAAAAAAACCCATCCACTCTGATATAATTAGCACTACCACCACAGAGTTTTCTTAGTTGGTGAACTTCTTAGCACAAGCCGATTGTCTAGTTACTAGATGTCTAGTTGCTAGAGTCCAAGGCAAATGATAGTGTTTAAAGGCCATGTCAGGCTAATTCATTCAGTAGAAGGGTCATGATAATTTCTGAGTTGTGTTAGAGTTTGCCCCAGAAAGATCAAGTCTGATGTTACATGTGCAGGGGGAGGGTCATGGGACCTAAATCAGTGCAAGGAAGTAAAAAGCCTCTAAATGTTTCCCTAGTGACCTGAGTTAATCAGATCTCACCAAAAGCTAACCAGGCTGTGGAAAAGAGTTCACATGTGGGAGACGCTGACTTATTGCATCTACATTTGATCTCTTTCTCCTTTGAAGCAACATATTTCCCACAGGGTGACTTTTTAAAACTCTGACCATTTAATTTGGGGGAACAAAAAAAAGTTATAAAGGAAAAACTCAACTTTGAATGTTTTCCTCCAGATCCCCTGACTTTCTTAGATTATGTATTTTGCTGTTGGGAGCTTTTTATGTATTTTGCTGTTGGGAGCAGTTATACAATAAACTCTTTGTTGTTCAACATTCTATTAACCACAACCCTCTAGTAACCAGCACATCTGTAAATCTCCAGTACAATAATTGTTGTTCATAATCATGACCCTGGGGCTCTGCATGGTCTCAAATGCCTTCCAAACCATCAAAGAGAATGCACTAAAATGAGTTTGCATTCCCAGGGCACACATCAACTAACCACAAAGGGCAGGAGTCCAGATAAGTGCTAGGTAGAAGAAGAAATAAAGTGGGAATTTCAAATTTGTCATAGGTAATTCACTTTGTGTGGATAATAAAAATCTACACTACATCTACTGGAACTTTCCCCTCTTTGTGACTTTCTTCATGGTCAATGTAGACTCAATTTGAATACTTATGCACAACTTTCAAAGTTCACAGCTATAAAAGCAGATGTCAATGTACTCAATTAACCACTTCTGTTTGTGCTTAATTTGTAATATTCATTGACAAATTAGTTTAAAAGCTTTTAAAATTTGAAAGTTTCTGAGCTTAGGTGTGGTTGAGACAAACTCTCTCCTTTTGGCTGCTACAACGTTATGATTTCCATTTGCAGATCACAGAACAGTAAACTTGTAGGCCATTTTCAGGCCTTGGGATAGACAATATCAAGCTTCACATGGAATGCTGCCCTCTCTTTCTGAGAAAGTTTCTTTATTAGTCACAACCACATAAATAAGTAAAGGCAGAAAAAGAAACAAAGTTGGAGGAGAAGAAGAAAGAAATTAAGGGTGGGAAGGGCAATTTCATGACCAAGCTATACAGGACTCCCAAACTCAAACTTTCTTCTTAAATGTAGCATTGCAAGAGAAAAGTTGTAGAACATGTTTCTACAATGAGGTGAATTTCATCCTGGAAGAAAGTCAATGATTAGACCCCACGTAAGGTTTTATATGTCAGGTTCAGCTACCATCAAAGATCAGATTTGATACACTATGTATACGTGGTTAATTGGCACATGGGGAAAAAAATCAGTTGGACTAGGGAAGCATAACAAATGGTTCAATATATAGTTAGCAGAAATATCTCTTTATGCAAAACCGAACACATTTGATTTTAAACACAAACAACAAAAAGAGAATGCCATCATTTCCACAGGTGGAAATAAGTCAGTTCCTGGAAGGAAGTTTTCAAAAGGTTATGACACAATATTATTTCTATTAAAAAATGATAACCTTTTTTGATTCTCCATTTAGCATTTCAGAAAGGCCTATGTAAGTGAAGATATGCATGTTTCCTATAGTGGCCTTTTTTTGGTATGTGATCTAAAGAGTATTGTCTATAAGCACAATACTTCCTACAATTTAGCATCACGCTTGGCTCTGATTTTACCAGAAGACAACAGACTGCCAAGGAATCTCACAGTCCCCACATCTTCCAAATTCCATATTTTCCACCAAAATATCCTACATAGTGTTTTTCAACTGGAATGCTGCTGGCATTTGGGCTGGAACAACTCTCCCCAAATGTGTGGGACATTGGGATGTTTAGCATCTCTGGCCATCATCTACTTTATCCCAGCAGCATTCCCACTACCAAAAGCCTTTAGGACGACCACATTTACAATCACTCCCTAGGAGGGCACTTCTATCTCCTGAAGAAAACCACTGGCTACCTCATGTGAAAGTTCCAAAGCAGTGGTGGGGAATCCAGTTGCAACCAGCACAGGGCCAGGCAACTGACTGGTTTTCTGACCCCATCATTCTGGGCCACTTGTCTCTCAGCTCTTTACCTAAAACCACAAGCTTACAGAATCATTGGTGATACAAAGATGATACAAAAAGGTCGTGTTGTTGTATACACATTTAACTTTTGAAATAAATCCATGATAGCATGGGAAGTCTAATTAATGATAGTATAATTTTCCAAGCCCCCTTTTTTCCTATTCCCTGAGATTCTTCAGGATCAACTTCTCATTGTACTATTTCTGAACTTCTACCTGAAGTTTCGTGTCAAACCGTTTAAGCTTTAACAAACTTCACACATTGGCATTGCCTCCAGATAGGGCCCTCCACTACTTAGCCTGATTTCACCCTCTTCCCAAAGCCATCCACTGACAGCCTTATCTTCTCTAATTGTGTTAGAGACTCTTCAGAGAGGGCTGCTATCATTTCTTTTCCTCCTCGTATGTGCCTACTATTCTATCAAGATGAGGGATCTGTTTCTCTTCTCTTTGAATCTGGGCTGGCCTTATAAAGTGGGACAGAAGTGATGAGTTGTAACTTCTGAGATCTAGTATAACTAGCTGCTACATAAGAAGCTGAACTACTCTGAGACCACCATGCTGTAAGGAAGCCCAAGCTAACCTCATGGAGAGGCAATAAACAGAAGCACCAAATCAGTAAACCTGTGAGCATAGACTTCCTAGACCCTCCAGCCCAGCTACCAGTTGAATGCTACTGAGTGCCCCCAGCTAATACCACATGAAGAAGGAAACTGCTCAAATGAGTCAAGAATTATGAAAAATAATAAATGCTCGCTGTCTTAAGCCGCTAAGTTTTAGGATAATTTGTTATGCAACAATAAATGACTAAAACATAAGCCAAGAGCTATGGTCTCTCCCAGGCCACATTTGGAGCTGTGTTTCAAATCTCTTAAAATGAGCAAGACTCTCTTAAACAACCTGCCAACTCACACTAGAATAGGAGAAGGGGCCTTGCCTGCTGCCAAGTAGTTGTGGCACTAGACCTCATCCACTGGCATTTCTTAAAACTTTTTTTGGTAGATAACACTAACTTGCTGGATTTTGTCAAAGGAAAAAAGGTTCTTCCTATCAACTCATGTGTAATATCTTCTTTTTGTACAAAGGACATAAGGATCAGCTGTGGCTAAGCATCCTAGGAATTAGCATTCCACTCTGGTGGATGTTATTCTATTGTAGTTTTATCTAAGAGATGCAATTTTTCTTCAAGGGATGTCTTGGCAACCACAACCAGAATTCCATTCTATTCCTCCAGAAATCATTTTTTCCCTGTAGTATAGACTCATGTTTAAATAAATCAATTATATAATTTGTATGATTTGTTTCACCTTTGTACATGAGTTGCTTATCCAGCAAATTTTTAGAATATCTTAGCATTTTCATTCTCAGAGCCAAAAAGTTTTTGTTAGGTCTCTATTTCTATGTTTTATTAACTTGCAGGAGTTCACCATCACTCTTGAAACATAGCAAAAATGTTATAAACTGACTGTTACTATCTTTGCATAATCGGAGCCTTCACTTTACAGAGCTTTCAAGTACTAGCCAATCCATTCTGGGGGGACTAACTTCCTCTTTAAGCTTAGAAATCTAGAAGAAGTAAATTCTTATTTGCAACCTCTGTTACATAACCTTCCCTCATAGCAAATCTCTTGCAAATCAGGATGGAAAAAAACATTCTAAACTAGGCACTGTTTTGGCAACTACTTTATGAAATGTTCGAATTTAAAAAAAATAAAATTTACACCAACTAGTTTATACATTCCTCTGAAATTTGGACACATCAAAGTCTAAAACATATTAGCTTGTTTAAAAGGATTCTGTTACCAATGACTGCTGCTTTGGCGATATTACTTACCGTCCTGTTCTAAGGCTCAGTTTGGAAACCTTGGAAACACTTCGAAGACATGTTTATAGAGGCCATGTGTGCTCAACATCAAGGCAGAGGGCAAGAATTTTAAATCATGTTGATGAAATCAAAGCCAACATTTGGGGAAAGAATTGGGTTTGTTGAACTGATTTTTAAAACAACTCTGGAATAGCAATACTGCTCCCAGACTGTAGGAGCAAATGACAAGGCCGCACAAGATTAAGGAGTAAAAAGTCCCATGCACCATAGAGGCATCCAAAGTGAAGACGGGTTATTTGAGTTACAGGTTTGGCAGTTTGGGGAGCCTTTTAGGTCTTGTAGCTAGCTTTAACCTCACAGGGGTACAGCTGATCTTGTCCAGGCTCTATGGATAGACTAAAAATAGTATCAATGAAATAAGGTGGAACATCTATTCTTCGGCCCCTGCCACATGCCAGGGCGTATACATACATCATCTCAGTTAAACCTCACAATAGCCCAGAGAGCTAGAAAACATTCAAAAATTAAGGAAATAGAAGTTCAGAGAGCTTAAATAATTTGCTTAAGTTCATTCACTCTTCTAATGAGATACCCTGGGATTTGAACTCTGTGATGACTCAGAGACTCTTTCCTACACGCAACAGAGCCTCTCTAAAGCTCAGATCAAAGGCTGTTAGCTTGTCTCTATACCAAGCACAGATCTCACTCCTATTCCTGGCAGATAGATGCCAGATGCACACCCTGATGATGGAGATTAGATAAAAGAATGTGGATGAACAAGGAAAAACTCATCTAGCTATAAGCATATGGTGTGTCTTGCCCACTTCTATATCCTAACTCTACCCCTCACAAACATACTCTTTCCATACTGGACCTGGCATAATACCTGAAAGTGGTCATGATCTTTGTTGAATTCAATCTGTCACTAATAAGAATGATGATGATGATGATGATGACGATAATAATAACAACAATAAAAAAGGTTAAACTTTAATGAACAATTTGCTACATGACACTGTCCTACATATTCTATAACCATGAATTCTGAGTGCTCATAGCAACTTATGGGGAAATTAATTCTATTGATTAATAGTATTAATTATCTTATTTTTACAGGTAAAAAACTAATGCACAGAAATGTTAAGGAACTTGTTCAAGATTACACAGCCAGCAAATGTCAGAATTGAAAATCAAACTGAATCAGTCTGGCTTTGGTACTTAGTGGTTCTTAACCACTCTACCAGTGTTTCTCCTAAAGAATTACTTGGGGCACTTTTTAAAAATGCTCTTCACAGTGCCTTTCTCTATCAAGTCTAGTCTAGAAGATTTGTGTTGAAACCCAGATCCCTGTAATTTTTTAATAGTCCCATGAGGTTTTTATAATGATAATCATTTCACTTCCCTCTGCTGTCTCTTACTATTGAAGAAACCCCTCTAAGAGCACATTTGAGCACTGTCAGAAGCTTCATTTCCATAAAAGAAGAATCTATTTATGGGCACAGGGAAAATAACTCCCCATGCAAAAAAAAAAAAAAGTAATTCTTTTGTTCTTTCTCTCTCAAACACTCATAACTCAAAAGGTAGTGGGAGTGTAGATAGAGGCAATAGCTGAATTTCCCTCAGAGTTCCTGCTCTTCCTACTCATATAAGCCTTCTTCAACACATTGTTATAGCCTCTGTAATAGTGCAGATTGATTTTCCTTATGCTGCCTTAGAAGGTGGAGCAATAAAGCTTGAGAAATCTTGGATGATGTAGGGAAAACTCTCGTTCCCTCCATAGTCATGATACTTGAAAATAGAAGACACAGGTCATGATAACTGAAGAGTCAGTAAGATTGTAGTGGGGGCTGGATCAAGAATACCCTTACCTCTTGTGTCATTTTGGGTCCTCTGAGAAGCAGATGCCTGAATGTGATTAGACATGCAAGAGATTTTGGGGGTAAAACACCTATGAGAATAAAAGAAAAGGAAACGGAGGCTAAGAGAGCCTTCAGACTTGCACTGTAGGTTTGACATCTGTGAAAGGAAAGAGAAGGAGAGATTAGGTTGGAAAAGATTCAGGCTGCAGCAAAGTCCTGAGAAAGCCTTAGCAAGGCTGACTAGGAGTTCCTCATCAAAGGTTGCCTGTTAGAAGAGTCTTGCATTGTGCAGGATAGCTCAGCTCTGGTGCCACTATCATGCTCAGTCATTGTCTAGGGGCAATCTAGAGCAAGTGCGGCCTTGTTGTGAGTGCTGTGGTAGATCCACAGCTGTGGTATCTGGAGACTCTCAGTCAGCTATGCTCTGCACAGTAGGTTGTTTGGGAGATCTGAGGGGTACTCCTCCATAGCTGTCACATATGCATGCTAAGAAGTTTGTGTTTAATCCTGAAAGCAAAAAGCATATCGGAAAAATAAGATGTATAGATAAAGAGACTAATCAGTAGGCTACTAAAAACATTCAGCCAAGAATGGAGGGAAAAGACTGAATTTAAGAAAGTGGCTATGGGAAAGGAGGCATGAGCCAGATTCAAAAGAGATAAGAAGTTAAAAATATTGGCTAAGACACTATTAAGAAAATCAAAAGGCAAGTCAAAGACTGTGGGAAAATATTGGCAACACATCTACCTGATAAAGGATTTGTATCTAGAAAATATAAAGAACTTTACAACTCTATAATAAGATACAAACAACTCAATAAAAAAGATGAAAAGGTATTAATAAGTACCCCACCAAAAAAAATAAATGGATGACAAATTTCATGAAAAGATGCTTAACATCATTAGTCATTAGAGAAATACAAATTAAATTATAATAAGGTACTCTGCTACTCCTATTAGAATGGCTACTATTAAAAGGTAGACAGTAGCAAGTGTTGATGGGGATTTGAAAAATCTGAAACTTTAATACGTTGATGGTGGGAATGTAAAATGGAAACTCCAGTCTATAAAATAATTTAGTAGTTTCTTAAAAAGTTAAATATACATTTACCACATAAACTAGCAATTCCAGTCCTAAGTATCTACTAAAAAGAAACAAAAAATCTATGTCCAAACAAAGCCTTACATGAAAATGTTCATAACAATATTAGCCATAATAGTCATTAACAGCCCAAATGTCCAAAGATAAACAAAATGCAGTATAGTACAATGGAATACTATCAACTATAAAAAGAAATGAATTATCAATACATGCAACAGCATGGATACATCTCAAAAACATCATGGTAAGTACAAAAAGCCAGATACAAAGGACTTCTTATTGTATGATTACATTTATATGAAATTCCTATAAAAGGTAAAACTGTAGAAACAGATAAGTGGTTGCTGGAGATAGGAGTGCAAAGAGGCACAAGGGAACTTTTTGTTACAGTGGGATAGTTTTAAAACTGAATTGTGATAATGGTTGCACAACTATGTACATTTATAAGACACATTGAAGAACATACTTAAAGTGAGTACATTTCACAAAATGTAAATTAAATCTCAAAAAATGTTAAAAATAAAAAAAGAAAAGAAGACAAATGAGATGGATACAGGAACAATTCATATCTCTGGAGAGTAAGGTTGAAGGAAATGTCAAGAACGGTGCCAAGGTTTCTTGCTAAGGGCCAGTAGGGAAGATAAGATTAAAAGATAGTATTTGGAGTATGAGGAAGAGCAGTTTTGAAATTTAGCTTTGAGCATATTAATTTTGAACTAGTCACTGAACGCTCAAGTGAAGATTTCCAATAAAGACTTGTAATGGTTGGTGTAGAGACCATGAAAGGAATAGGAGTTGGAAACTGATTTGAGAATCATCCACTTTTAGAAGGTAGATGAAGCTGTAAGAGTGGCTGAAATAATCCAGGAAGAATGTTCAGTGTGAGGGCTCTAAGTACAGCTGAAATAAATTTTCAACTAATTAGGAAGAGCCTAATGAAAGTCAGCTTTCCCAGAGAATATTTCACTATTTGTGTGGTGATAAGAGGGAATTTCCCTGTACTTCATATATTTTTCCTATAGCTCAAGATTTTAGAAATTCTGCTTCTGAATGTCAGAACTATTATGTAGAGGTATTGTCAAATATTTATCTTATGCCACATTAGTCAAGCTGAACTATGGCCAAATTAACAATAACTGAGGACCTACCATATGCATGACAATATGCTAAACACTCAGGATTGCAAGGGAATTCAAGGTTCAGAAGCTGATTTCAAGAAGTTTACAATCTGGTATTACAATCTACTATTTTAAAAATATTTTTTTTAATTTTTCAATTACAGTTGACATAGAATATTACATTAGTTTCAGTTTTATAACATAGTGATTAGACGTTTATATAACTTACAAAGTGATCATCTCAATAAATCTAGTACCAATCTGATACCATACATAGTTATTACAGTATTATTGACTATATTCCCTATTCTATACTTTATATCCCTATAAATATTTTGTAACTACCAATTTGTACTTCTTAACCCCTTCCCTTTTTAACTCTTCCAAACCCCCTCCCATCTAGTAACCATAAAAATTTTCTCTGTATATATGAGCTGGTTTCTGTTTGTTTGTTTATTTTTTCTTTAGATTCCATATATAAGTGAGATCATATGGTATTTATCTTTCTCTATCTGACCTAATCCACTCAGCACAGTACCCTATAGGTCCATCCATGTTGTTGCAGAGGATAAGGTTTGATTCCTTTTTATGCTGAATAATATTCCATTATGTATATGTACCACCTCTTCTTTATCCATTCACATATTGATAGATACCCAAGTTGCCGCCATATCTTGGCTATTGTAAACAATGCTGCAATGAACATATGGATGCACATGTCCCTTCAAAGTAGTGTTTTAAATTTCTTAAGATGAATATCCAGAAGTGGGATTAATGAATCCTTCTTTGTCTCTTGTTACAGACTTTGTTTTAAAGTCTATTTTGTCTGATATAAATATTGCTGCCCAGCTTTTTTTGTTTGTTTCCATTTTTATGAAACATCTTTTCCAGCTCTTTACTTTCAGTTTGTGTGTGACTTTGGATCTGAAATGGGTCTCTTATGTAAGGGCAACATATGTAAGGGCCTTATTTTCTTATCCATTCAGTTACCCTATATTTTTTATTGGAGCATTTAATCCATTTATATTTGAAGTAATTGTTGCTAGATGGATATTTATTGCCATTTTATTATTCATATTTTTAATATATTAGTTATTCTCCTCCTCCTCCTCTTCCTCCTCCTCCTCCTCCTCCTCCTCCTCCTCCTCCTCCTTCTTCTTCTTCTTCTTCTTCTTCTTCTTCTTCTTCTTCTTAAAGAAGTTCCTTTAGTATTCCTTTAGTATTTCTTGTAATACTGATTTAGTGGTGCTAAACTCCTTCAGCTTTTTCTTGTCTGGGAAGCTCTTTATCTGTCCTTCAATTTAAATGATAACTTTGCTGGGTAGAGTAATCTTGGTTGCAGGTTCTTGCTTTTAACACTTTGAACATTTTTTTTATGCCAATCCCTTCTGGCCTGCAAAGTTTCTGTTAAGAAATCAGCTGACAGTCTATGGGAGCTCCCAGGGAAGTAATTAACTGCTTTTCTCTTGCTGCTTTTAAGATCTCTCTTTGCCTTTAGCCTTTGGCATTTTAATTATGATGTGTCTTAGTGTGTGCCTCTTTGGATTCATCTTGTTTAGGACTCCCTGCAATTCCTAGGCTTGTATGTCTATTTACTTCACTAGGTTGGGAAGTTTTTAGTCATTATTTCTTCTCCTTCTCCTTTCTCTCTCTCTTCTCCTTCTAGTACCTCTATGATGTGAATGCTGTTAGGTTTGATGTTATCCCAGAGGCCCCTTAAACTATCCTCATTTGGTGGGGGTGGGGGAATTTTTTTTCTTTTTGCTCTTCTGATTGGGTGTTTTCTGCTACCTTATCTTCCAAATCAATGATTTGATCCTCTGCTTCATCTAATCTACTGTTGATCCACTCTAAGGTATTCTTATTTTAGTTATTGTATTTTTCATTTTTGACTGGTTCTTTTTTATGTTTTCTACCTCCATGTTTATGTTTCCTTTTTGTTGAAGTTCTCACTGAGATCATTGAGCATCCTTCTAACCAGTGTTTTGATCTCTGCATTTGGTAGATTACTCGTTTCCATTTTGTTTAGTCTTTTTCTGGAGCTTTGTTCTGTTCTTCCATGTGAGACATGTTTCTTTGTCTCCCCATTTTGGCTGCTTTATTATGTTTGTTTCTATGTATTAGGTAGAGCTGTTATGTGTCCCAGTCTTAGTAGAGCAGACTTATATAATAGATGTCCTGTGAAATCCCGTGGCACAATCTCCCTGGTCACCGAGCCAAGTGCTCCAGGTGTGTTCCTTTTGTGGTTTGTGTATGCCCTTCCATTGTAATTGAGCCTTGGTTGCCGTTTGTATGTCAATGAGAGGAATAGACCCTCAGACTAATTGATGGTGAGGACTGGCTGTGATTACAGTGAAGGAGCTATTGTAAAAAGGTTGACCCTCCAGAGCAGGATTTTCTTTAGCAAGACTCTGGTGACTGTCCAGTCTGCCCTTTGGGTGTGTTATTTGTGGAGGTGCTTGAGTGGTGCTCTGATATGGTCTGAAGCTGTCCATCAATTGTGTCAGTTTTGGGGCTCTTGGGAGGGGCTGTGTTGTGGTCAGCCATTGCCAGTGACCTGATCAGGGTTATTTGGTATGAGCTACAAAGTGATCTGCAGATGGGTGCCACTAATGCTGGATTTGGAGGTTCTTGAGAGAGGCTAGGGTGAAAACCAAGGCAGCTGTCACTTATGCTAGGCTTGGGGATGCTTAGTAAGAAGTATGGGGCACTCCAAGTCCACTTTGGAGTTTGAGAACCTTTGAGAGATTTTAGGAAAGTTGCAACATGAGCCAAGGCAGGCCATTTTTATAGAAAAACCACTGGAAGCAGCTTAGTTAGACTTGCAAGTTGGGTGAGACAGGGTCTCAAGGAATCACCAGGGTTGGGCAAATGGTGTTAGCCGAGTTGATGAAGACTTAGATGTACATAGCTCCTGACAGCTTCTGCATGTTGGATTGGGCAGAAGGCTCAACAAAGGAACAATGGCTTCTGACAGTACTTCTATCTTGGAGAAAGCTACCCCTCCAGCCCTCGCCCTGAAGCTAGACAATTCAGTTCCTCCTTGTATGTCCTTGATGCCTTTTCTGCTGTTGCCTCAGTGCTGGAGCTCAGAGCTAATGAGTCTGTCAGCAACTAAGTCTGTGCACAGGCCCTTTAAGGGGAATGTCTTCAGTAGCCCTCATTCTTACTCAGCCACCATCTCCATTGTTTTCACAGACAGAAATTATGGAGACATCTCTCTGGGCTGGGACCACTCACTCCTCAGGGGGGACCTCCAAAGCTGAGATATCTCTCCTAATTTTTAACTGCCACATGTGGCTGTGGGAACAGCCCATTCTGCATCTCTGCCCATCCTACCAGTCTCAAGGTGGCTTCTTTGGTATGTCCTTAGTTATAGGACTTCTGTTTAGCTAGACTTTAGATAATTCTCAATGATGCTTGTTCTGTAATTTAATTGTAATTTTGATGTGGTCATAAGAGGAAGAAAGCACAGTGTTTACCTACTCTGCCATCTTGACTAGAAGCTCAGAGTCTATGCTTTTTGAGAATATAAATTCTGAGGTGGTCAGGGAATGGAAAAGGGATTGGGATGCCATTGCTCTATTAAGTTAAGGAAAAGTCTATGAGAATCTGTTTGGTTGTTTGTCTCTATAAATAAGCCCTTCGCTAGAAGTAAATTTGAGGAAGTTGCTCAGGCCAAAAGGACTTCTGTTTTCTTTCAAAAAAGCTAGTTTTGTGGGTTTCTTTTTTTAAACTTGCACTGGTCATTTTATTTGAAGTAAATTTTATCCTGATTTTCCAAGAGGCATAATAAGCATTATTTTCAGGAGCCATTAATATGTTGTGCAATTCCTTGCAAAGATTAATGTATTCCAGATGATCAACAAATGAAGCAGGGCCCTTGTCCCTTGAGCCTAGGTAGTGGGGCTCATGACTGCTTCAACCAACAGAGTATGGTATAAAAGATGCCCTGTGACTTCCAGCTAGATCGTAAGAGTTCTCTCTCTCTCTCTCTCTCTCTCTCTCTCTCTCTCTCTCTCTCTCTCTCCTTTTTCCTCTCGCACTGAAGGTGCTACCTCTGGAGGAAGCTAGCTAACAGACTGTGAAGATGCTCAAACTAGCCTGAGGAAAGGTCTCATAAAAATCCTCATGGAGAGTTGCTGAGCCTCCCAGCTAATGGTCCTCATCAGTAGTCAGACATATGAGTGAAAGAGAGTGAAGGAGCCTTAAGATGACTACATGCTTCCTATTCCCAGCTTTAAGACTTCTAGCTCAGGTTCCAGACACTGTGAGGCAGAGACAAGCTCACTCTACCCTTGCTGAATTCCTAACTCACAGAATCCATGATCAAAATAAATGGCTGTTATATGCCACTAAATCTTAGAGTTATTTGTTACACATCCACAGTACACCTTTCTTTTCTCTTCCCATCTTTGCTTTCTTCATTCTTTAAGATTAGTGCAGATAGTGCTGGGATGTCAAAGAAGATGTAATAAGATTAGTGGGGTTATAGTTCTTGATACTCTTGTTTTATTTTTTGCTGCTTTTTTTTTTTTCCATAAAGCAATGGTTAAGAAAGTGGATTCTTGAGCCAAACTGCTTGTGGTAGAATTCCGGCCATGCCCTTTACTAATTGTGTGACAATGGACAAGTTATTTAACTCTTTTGTGCCTCAAATGTCTCATCTGTAAAACAGGAAAAATAACTGTACCTATCAAAGTAGGTTGCTAGGATAACTAAATGAGCTTAGAGTAGGGAATGATACATAGCAAATGCTCATTACAGTATTAACTATTACCATTTTAGCTTTAAGAAAACTTCATCTTTATTTTTATGATTTATGTTTATTTCACAAACACATTTCAATATAAATAACAACATTTAACCACACACAATCTCAGTACTCTATCAACTTCTTTCATTTTCCCATGTTTTCTTTCAGACCTCATCCACACACAAACATTATTTCTAAAGTCATAATCATTGCAAAGATGCAGGAGGAAAGAAATAATTACTTAGGGTCCACTGTAGAGAAGATTAATTGTGAGCTGGGCAGCTACCCTAAGAGGTAGAAATATTCCCATCTTTTAGATGAGGAAACTATCATGCCTTTGATCAACAGAATATTGTATAGGTATCAAAATTATGAGTAAGAAAACTCAGTAATATTATGTGTATAATATAACAGAAAGTGAATGAGTAGAATGTAGGACTCAAGATATTAGAATTATTAGAGACAGACTACAAAAAACCTTATGTTTAATATATTCAATGAGCTAAAAAAAAAAAGCTGAAAATACAGTATGGAATTGTAAACCATACAAAGACCCTAAAATGTCTGAAAAAAATCAAATAAAAATTTTAGAACTGAAAAATAAAATAACAAAATGATATCACAATGGATAAGTTTAATAGCATCTGAAGAGAGACTTAGAGAATTGAAAAATAGGTCAAATATATAAAAAATAAAGCATAACAGGGAAAAAAACCTAGAAAATGTAGAAGCAAAGATAAGGGGCATAGAGTATATGTAATAAGGAATGCTATGATGTTTAATTGGATTAAAGAAGAAGAAAAAAGGTGAGGGGGGAGGGATGATAAGAAGCAATATCCGAAGACAGGTGAATGAGAATTTTCCAGAACTGATGAAAACCATAAATCTAAGTTTTGTGCTCCAATTTAAGGAGCATAATGAATCAAAAGCAAGATAAATAAAGGAAGTTTACAGCTGAGTACATTAGAGAGAAGCTACAGAAAACCAAAGACAAAGAGAACATCTTAAAAGTAGTTAGAGGAAAAGAGATCACCTTTAAATGAGTCATAATTAGACTGGCAGCCAACTTCACAACAACAGTAATGGATGCTAGATACCAGTGAATTGATGTCTTTTGTGTGCTGCAAAGGTATATAACTAATAACTGCTAACCTAGAATTCTTCACTAAAAAAAGAATATTTTTCAGGAAGGACACTTTCTTTCAAACACTGAGATAATTCACCTAATGATCACTTTCTTAAGGTTGTCTGTAGATAGAGGAAAATAATCCCAAATCTCAAAACAAATCATCTGGATGGTCAAGCTAAATCTTAAATATATTTTTAAACATCTGACCTTTGTTTCTTTTTTGAGAGAAGAGAAAATTTTCACTCAATACCTAATTTTTGTACCCTTTGAATTATATTCCTGATTTAATACGCCTACATAGAAAGCATTTATCTACTATACTCTATTTCTTAATATAACCAGATTAAAAGAAACATAACCCAAAAGTTGTGGTCAGAAAATAGAACAGAGAGTAATAAGTTCCTCTCAGAACTACTATGGGA
>CM053502.1:89543830-89761553 GCA_028627145.1 Eidolon dupreanum | reverse complement strand
TTGGAGTCTTTATAAATAAAGATGCTATGAACACTCATTCACAGGTTTTTTGTGTGAACACAGTTTTCATATCGCTGAGATAAATGGCCATGAGCATAATTGCTGGATTGTATTGTAATTGCATCTTTAGTTTTGTAAGAACCTACCAAACTGTTTTCTAGAGTGGTTGTACCATTATCCATGATACATTTGACATTCCCACCGGTGATATATAAGTGATTCAGTTTCTCCGTATCCTTATCAGCATCTGATTCTGTCACTATTTCTTATTTTCACCATTCTGATAGGTGTGTAGTAATAGCTCATTGTGGTTTTAATGTGTGTCTCACTGGTTGATAATGATGTCGAACATCTTTTCATGTACTAACAGTATCTTTTGAGATGCCCATCCTTTCATTTATTTATTTTCCAGCTGTACTGAGATATAATTGACATGTGTTTAAGGTGTACAAGGTGATAATTTGATACATGTATATATTGTGAAATGATTATTGCGATTAGGTTAGTTAACACCTCCATCACTGCACATAATTATCGTGTGTGTGTGTGTGTGTGTGCGTGTGTGTGTGTGATAAATTTACTCTGTTAGCAACTTTCAGGTATATCATACAATATTGTTAACTATCATCACCATGCTATACATTAGATCCCCAGAACTTATTTCTCTTAAAACTGGAAACTTGTACTCTTTGACTAACATCTCCTTATTTCCCCCCACCCAGCCCCTGACAACCGACATGCTACTTCACTTCCATGAGTTCCAAATTTTAGATTCCACATATAAGTGAGATCATACAGTATTTGTTTTTCTCTGTATAACATTTTACTTAGCATACTTCCCTCCACTTCTATTCATGTTGTTGCAAGTGGCAGAATTTTTTTATATGGTAAAATAAGATTCCATTTTATATTTAAATACATATATATTTCAACTCCATTATAGATATAAAACATAGCATATAATGTAAAAAATATTCTATTATATATACCATATTTTCTTTATCCATTCATCTATTAGTAGACATTACATTGGTTCCATAGTGAATATGGGAGTGCAAAAATCTCTTAGGATTCCTGATTTCAATTCTTTTTGATATATACCCAGGTATGAGATTGCTGGATCATATAGCAGTTCTGTTTTTAATTTTTTGGTCAACTTCTATACTGTTTTCCATAGTGGCTGCACCAGCTTTACATTCCTACCAACAGTGCACAAGGAATCCCATTCTTTCTCAACACGACCATTGCATGGGAAAGTCCTCCTTCCTCCAGGCTTGGCTTCTTCTGAAACAGAGCTGAGATGCTTTTCCACAGAACCCCTTGCTTACCCTGACATGACTTGTAATTTCCTATTGAAAATCTGTCTCCTTCATTAAATCCTAATGGACAGAGCTAGTTTTGCTCAGCTCAAGATCTCTAGCCGGCATACTGATGTCACAGGCCAAGTGCCATTTCTTCAATGAATGGATAATAAAAAATAGAATAACTTTCAGTTTTACTTATATCCCACATACAAGTGAAATGGTTCTCTCAGAGGGAAGGAGGGGAGAAGAGGTAGATAAGGGTAAAAGGAGGTCAAATATATGGTGATGGAAGGAAATTTAACTGGGTGGTGAACACTCAATGCAATACACACACACACACACACACACACACACACACATAATGTATTATAGAATTGTACACTTGAAATTTATATGATTTTATTAACCAATGTCACCCCAATAAATTAAAAAAAAAAAAAAAAACAGAATCACTTCAGTGCTAAAAAGAGATGTTGGTACATTAAAAAAAAAAAATGGATTAAGGACCAGGGAATAGCATGGTGATTATCACTTCATTAACCACTCTCTAGGACAAGCCTGCAGCTAAACCCACAGTCCACGCCTCCACTTCAGGCATGCGCAGCACTCTCAGCTCACTTGCCCTCACCCCGACCATAAGCTTCTCCCTGGGCCACCCCACCCTATCAGCAACCAATTAGGAAGAGGAGGCGGTCCTGGTTGGCGCGGTGCTCCTTGGGTAGTGTCCCTAGTTACTGTTGCTAAAGCTGCCGCTGGCCGTAGGCGGTGGGAATCACATTTTAGGAGCCAAGGCCTGAGAGGTCAAGGGTCAGTACAGAGCCGGGGAGGAGATGGTAAAGCAGACGATCCAGATTTTCGCCAGGGTGAAGCCCACTGTCCGGAAGCAGCAACAAGGGGTACGGGTTGAAGCACTGAGGGCGCGGGCGCGGCGAGGCCTCCCAGGCCGGGGGAGGGGCGGCACGCGAGGGTCCTGGGCTCGGCTGAGAGGTTCCGAGTCGGGTGCTGGAGGCCAACAGGAATCTAGCACACTGTCGGAGGCGCCCCAAAAGCCAGCGCACCGCTGTTAGGGATGCGAACAGACACCCAGGCACTCCAACCCAGCATAGCTCTGCGCGCGCAGACATGCTGTGCAGAGAGCCTCGTACATGCGCCCCGCCTGGAGAAACATGTTCACGCAGTAGGGCGGACGCATGCACGAATGCCAGTTTGTACACTCAGAGACTGCGCTTCGACGACTCACCTTTATTACCCCTTACAAGCCATGCAGTTCTGCACACACATGCCCTCTCAAATATGTTTCACACACGGGCATAACGTGCAAGCAAGAGATGTGTGTCCATAAATGTCTGAGCTGTTACAGATACTATTTAGATACTCAAGTCATATACTATGGCTCTGCACACAGTGGGTCCTTAGAATTTGTTGGCTTTTGTCATTCTGCAACAGAAACATGAACGGTGACATATACTCATTGCAGATATATTTATGCATCTGACACAAAGAATACACATATAGTTTTCATAAAGAAGACATTAACTGAGCACCTACTAGGAGCTTCCAGCAGTTTGCTAAGTTCAGAAAGGTACATAGAAGTTTAAGACATTGCCCTTTCTCTGAACAGAAATACTTTGAATACTTCTTAAATGTTTCAAACGTTGTTTCTCCCTAGAAAGAAGCGTGGTCATTCTTACCACTTACGTGCTTTCTTTACATTATCCCTGATTCTTATGAGAACTCTGCAAGGTTGATATCATTTTCCCCCTTTCATAGATGAGGAAACTGAGTGTCAGGTTAATTAATGTGGCCGAGACACCCACCTGTGCATGGCAGAATCCTGATTTTAATGAAGGATTTTTTTTTTTTTTTATTCCAAAGCTCTTACTTCTTCAGACGAAACCTCTTTGTCTCACAAAGTGAGGTTTTAGGCAAGGGTAATCTGGGTCGTATTCATCAGTGCCTGGAATAATATATTAATAATATTTTATCTCTATCTCATATCTACACTTCTACTCTGTGTGTGTGTGTGTGTATATGTATATAAATGTAACATCATAGCATCTCATAATTTAGCATTTGATTCATGTTACTTATGTATTTAAAACAAAAAGAATATAGTGTCTTTGTCATCATCATCATCAATCTTGTCATTGATGGAATACTTTTAGAAGATGCATAAAAAGACTCCAAAGAAAATACTGGCTTTAAATACACACACACACACACACACACACACACACACACACACACACACATTTAAGGAATAAAGTAGTGTAGAAAGGAATCGTGGATATCTTCCCAATTTCTCTCCTCTTACATTCACTTACAAGAAGTTTTTTAAAATGCATCATATGTAGAAAATGTATTACATGAATTATACCCTCCTCAGATTCTTAGCTAAAAATGTTGAACTTATCTGTGTAGATTTAATAGTCAGAAGCAGAGACTGAATATGGTGATGTGAGAGAATGGGTAGAGGCAGGATTGGGAGTGGAGTGTGTGTGTAGGGGGGGCAGTTAATGGAGAATCTTGGATGTAGTATTGAACTTTCTCTTTTCTTAAAATACACTGTTTGGATATTTTAATTTGCCTCTCCTTTTTTTATTTCATTGGTGAGATTCTGTGGTGTGGATTGTTTTGTACTCCAGGAAGTATTTTTAGCTGTCATGCTGTATTTTACCAATGTCAGGTTTCTTGCCAAGATGCAACATTATGCCACATACACAAAAATAAGAGAACACAGGTGAATAAATTTTGAGTTAGTATATCCCTGTTGTCCCTTAGAAATCCCACTTTTAGCATCCTATCTGTTTGCCCCCAAAAGATTGTTTGATTGTTTCTCTGACTGGAAATGCTGCTTGTAGCATTAAACTAAGAGTTATTCAAAGGTATTTTTTTCTTTCCTCTTCATTTTATGGCTCCATTTCTTTATTAATTGTATTCTTTAAAGCACAATAAATTAAATTATAATATTTTATAGGTTAATAAATTAGAATGTACATAAGATGAATCTCTAGTAATTTTAACAGTAGCAGAGCTTTTCATTTGTATAGTGCTTTGTATATTTTAAACATTTTCATATTCATCTTTGCATTAGATTTAATTATCTTCTAAAAAAGTGTACTCTCTCTCTCAGACACTTTTATGACTAAGGGTAGAAAGCCAATCTATTAGACTAAACAAGTTTTCTGGTTATTAGGGATTTTTCTTAATGCTTCAAAGAATAGTTTAATAAGAGTAGTGGAGGATCACTATTCTAGTTGATTGTCCTTTTTGTCTTCTGAGCACTGAATGTTACGGAATTTTTTTTTTTTTTTTAATATGTGGCAACCCTTACTCCTGTATGCTTCATATCTTACCCCTTTCACTCACCTGTCTAGGCAGTAACCTTTTTTTAAAAAAAAGTGTAGTGCCCTAGAGGGTATAATTTTTAAATATCTCTTGAGAAAATGTACTCAGAAAGTGTTGGACCTGATGCCATTACTTTCTACAAATAATTTTATTTTATAGAATGACTTTTCTACATGAATTCTCCGCATTTTAAATGAGAGGGTTCAATAAAAATCTGCTTACGAAAATTATTCAGACTTTCTGGAGATTTAGATAGGCTTTTACTTGTTTAAGAATATGACTTTCCCCCCATTATCCAGCATCTAAATGGGTCTTAAACAGGAAGTATTGCCTGTTAGAAAGAATTTTATATCCTGGTGAAAGACAAGAAGTCTTTTTTAAAAAATCCCTAAATCTAATGACTAACATTTTTTATGGTGTGTTATAAAATGCTTTCATTTCCATGACATCATATGACCCCCACAGCAATCTTGAAGGGAAGCAATTCTGTTTTCTTCATTTTATGTATAAAGAACTGAGATTCTGAAGGTGGTGGCTGATCACACAGCTGGTAAATCGAGATCGGCATTGGACCCAGGTCTTTGGACACCAAATCTTATGCTTTTCTTTATTCCACATGACCTCTTCGTAGGCTTAACTGTTGATTTTCCTGGCCAATTAATAAAGGGGAGAAGAGAATCAGAGAATATAACAGTTGTAAGGTGGTTGGTTAAGACCCTTCATTTCCATGTCAGCTTAGAGAGGTTAAGTGATTTTTCGCAGGCCATTTGCTAATTAGTGGCTGAGCTGGGAGAACCTTGAAAATGACATCAAAGACATAAATTATATGTGTCTTCTGAAACCAAATGTCTTTTATCAAATATCTGACTGTATCTCATGGAAACTCAGGCTTTTTCAAACATAACTTGAATTAGAGCACTCATGTGAGCTCTCTGAGAAGTCTCAGACCTAGTCCTTTTATGTCTATGTCCAGCATTTTATAAATGTTCAAAAATGCTTGTTGGTTGTGGTAAAATGTTAATTCCTAGTACATAATTCCAAAGCAATACTTAGATAATATGTTGATTTCAGGGCTATTAATTTCTTAACAACAGAGACACTCAAATGCTCAAATTTGAATATTAGATCATTTAAGAGGATCTGAGATTGAATAGAGCATTGATTTGGGTTTTAACTCTTGTTCAGTTCCATATATTTGTTTGAGTCTGTACATAATTTAAAGAGGAAAATTATCCAAATTACAATATGTTATGACTTTTTATCTTAAAAGTATAATTTTTGTAGCATTACAAAGCACAGCATAGAAACATGATCATAGTTCAAGCCGTAATTTTACCATTTTATATTCATTCATTGTCTTTATATTTGCAGATTTATTCCATAGATGAAGATGAAAAATTAATACCTAGCTTGGAAATTATATTACCACGTGACCTGGCAGATGGATTTGTGAATAATAAGCGAGAAAGCTATAAATTTAAGTAAGTTTGTCTTTTTTGTTTCCGTTTGTTATTGAACTAACTCTTATACTACATTAATATCCATTGTGAAATCATCAGCATCATTTCCTGGGGAGAATGTAATGTAGTTCTCTATCTCATCTAGTAGACAGAATTCAAGTCATCATTTCACTGCTATCCCCAAAGTTGGAAAGAGGGTGTATTTCTCTATCCAGTATGACATCACAAGATTCCAGGCTTTCTTTACTGTGTCTGTATTGTCCTTTTCCTACTTGACCCACTGTGGTTTAGCACTTATAGAAAGTTCACTAAACTTCATTATAGATAAGAATTTAAGGTACAATCTCTGTGCTGTACAAGCGAGCCTTCTTTATACATAAATGATATGTGCAACTCATGTGCACATATGTATACTCAGTATCTGTTTTGTCCAATATAGCAGCCATTAGCCACATGTAGCTCTTAAGTACTTGAAATGTAGTAAGCCCAAATCAAGATATGCTGTAAGTGTAAAATATATCAAGGTTACTTGAAGGCTTAATATGAAAAAAAAATATATTTCAAGACTTTTTTCATATTGATTTTATGTTAAAATGATAGAATTTTAGATCTATTGTGTTAAGGTATATTATTAAAATTAATTCCACATTCTTTTAAAAATATAGCTGCTAGGAAATTGTAGATTATATATGTTCTCAACATTTATAGATTATATTATATTTCTATTGGACAGTGCTGAACTGTATGGTTCAGGTGAAAAGTGTCAAACAGCCACCCCTGGATTGTCATCAGTGCCTTTGGTCCAAATACTCTAGTAGCCAGACCTTGAATTTTGGGATTATGACCGTTATCTGTCTTTATTCTTCAGTTTCAGATTGTTTCATTTCCTTCAATCTCCACTTTTGATTTTTGGAGAAGTTTGAGCCTAAATTAAATTTGGTCTGCAGCCCATACTTAGGTGGTGAATATCTGGGTCCTACTGAAAAAATACTAATTGCTCTCTTGTGTTTCTCTCTAGACTATTTTATATAATCCTTATTTGGAGACTATTTCTGCCCTTTAAATAAAACCATCCCAGATATTTTTTACCTCTCTCTCCCCACTCTCTCTCTCTCTCCTCTAATTTACTCTTATTTGTCTCATAAAGATTTTCTTTGGTCTTCACATTCTACCTTATATCTTTCCTGCATATTTTTCTCCTCCCACTTCCACTCCATCTTCTCGTATCTCCTTTTACAATAAGTACAAGCAGGATTATTGGATTGACACATGGTTGCATAGTGAGGTGGTCCTCACCTTGTCTTTTTGGTTCCCTGTTGCCTTTCATTCTCTCCTCGAAGGAGTAGCCTCGTAATAAATGACTTGCTTTTTCTGAAGGGGGCATTCTCTCACTGATGTAAGCATGCTACATACTTTGGTGGCTATGACTCCATGACAGCTGTCCTAGACCAGTCTCTATAAAGCCACACTTTGCTAAAACATTTTATTCAGTATGATTCTGTTTAATTGTTAAGAAACAATTGACCATGTCTCTATCTATTGGCTCTTTCCAAAGTATTTTTTATATTACGTAGATACAAACAGAGTATATTTAAACATATGCTTACTGAAAATGTGCTGCTCACTTTTTAAAAAATCTCTTAATCATTCTTTTTAAATCTCTGAATTAAAAATATTAGTTTTAGTATTTCAAATAAAGAAATTAATAAAATATTTAACATATAGGTATGTTCAGAGATAAATATTTAAGCATTTTAAAGGCTGCTTTCTCCCCCCAAAATTCAATCAATCAGTGGTCAATTTTTATTGACCATTCACTATGTGCTGTTTTAATGGCTAGGAATGTAGCAGGGAACACAGCAAAGCTCCTGCTCTTCTGGTGCTTACATTTTAGTGGGAGGAGATGAACAAATAGACCAGTAAGTAAAATTTGTTTCAGAAAGTGTTAAGTGCTATGGAGAAAAATAAGGGAGGAAAGGGTACTAAGGAGTGCTGAGGCGAGGGACAGCAAAGTGAAGGGATGGTTACAGTATTTCACAGAGCAGTCAGGGAAGGTTTACAAGAAGGTGATATTTGAACAAAAACTTGCAGGAGGTAAGGACCCAGACATTCAGATATCTGAAGGATGAGAACTTCGGGTGGGCCTCTAAGATATAGCAAGAGCAAAGTCCCTGAGGTGGGAGAATGCCTGAATTGTTTGAAGATAAGGGGTCTTTGTAGCTGGAGGAGAGTAAGCAAGGGGGAGAGGGAAAGAAGAAGGTTAAAGGGCCAGCAGAGTTGCCAGATCATATGGAGCTCTTTCCCAAAGTGCCATGGGAAGGTAATTGAGAGTTATAAGCAAAAGAATGAAATAATATCACTTATGTTTTAGCAGGGTCATTCTTGCTAAAATGTATAATAAAGACTGCGAGTAAAGGAGGCCAGGCAAGAAATTTTGGTAGCTTGGGCCAAGGTAGTAGCGAGTAGATATGTTGAGAAATGTTGGATTTTGGATATGTTTTAAAGGTCAGAGATGTCAAAGTTTGTTGATGGGTTGTATATAGAGTGTAATGAAAAAGAAAAGTCAAGGGTGCCCTATGGGTTTTAGATTGAACTTTTAGAAGGATGGGGTTTTCCATTTACTGGGGTGAGAAAGACCAGTACAGTTTTGGGGTGGGAAGAGATCAGCATATGCCAAATTTCAAATGGAGTTTAGAAAAAGCCTATATAACCTCCTAATAAATGGAAGAACCTCCTAAGAATCAGGGAACCTACGTCATGTCTCAAGGACATTATTGATTTGCTCCAGGGCAATGTGTAAATTGCTTTATCTCCCTGGTGTAAAGCAACTTCTTCCTCTGTAAAAGATTAGACTCAACTTGTTGAACTCTATGTTTCTATTTTACTCTTTAGTGGTTTTCAGAAGCTAGCTGATCACATGCATTTTTAGATTATTATGCAACTACATTATATAAAATAAAATATTTTGGGATGATATTTGATGTTTAATGCACCCTGTATGATTTACTAAAACCCCTGCCATCTCTTTGGTTTACATAGTGGTAGTAATAATTCCTGTTACTTAAGGAGAGGAGTTTGGGAATGGCTGTTGATTCACTCAGTCATCATTGACCTGGTAAAGAATCAAATAAGCCTTATCATCCTCATTCTCAAAAGCACTGCTGGGTCTATATTCAGATATCATGGTAAACTGAGCTGTGACGAGCACGTGAGCAGTGATGTAATTTGTGTTACATCAGTGTTCATGTCTGAAGCTCTGATGCACCTATAGGGTTTGAGGAGGGTTCTGGTCATACACCGTAAATATTGCCCTCTAAAATATATTCTTGCCTGCTACATGACGTAGTAGCCAGAGTGCCTTACAATGTCTTTGTATACAGTTTCATTATTTTCTTCTTCATGAGGGATGTTGATAAGCTATAGGGATCTTTTGAAGTTAATGTTGATTGAAGACAATGAATTTCATTCCATTTTATATTTCCAACTCAGCTGCAGACATCCTTCTGATGTCGTGAAAACAGTCTTACATTTCATGTAGTCTCTACTTTAATTGAACATGTGCCCAATTTACTTGTGTTGGCAGACACATAGACCAAAGGTTTCTAAGACACTCTGAAAGCTGCTTAGGATGCCCCCAATATGTTTGTTTTAAATGTTTTGCTTTAAAGTGCCACCCCCGCCATTTTTATTTTGAAAACTTATAAGTATGCAGTAAAGGTTGAATAATGCAGTCAACGCTCCTATACTTTTTGTGAGAAATTCACCACTTGTTAACATTTCACCCTATATACTATATTCTTTCCCCCTCTCCCATCTCTGTCTCTCTGTCTTCCTGTCTCTTTCTTTCCCTCTCCTCCTCTCCCTCTTCCTCTTGGCCATCCATGGTTTTAATGGGGGACATGCTTTCTGGTAGCAGCTTACCATACTGTAAAAGAATAGAGTCTGTATCTTCTACTCAAGTATTCCACTGCACTTGTGATCCTGTATTAAGCAAAGTCAGAGTGCCATTGCATGAAGACTGAAATTAACACCATTCCACCTCCCTATGCCCCTAGCCTTGCCAATCTGATAAAGACTTCTCTTTGCAGGACAGGTCTGTCTTAATCTACTTTTTGACTTTTCACTGATGATCAACAAAGTGAACAAACTTTCATGAAAATTAAGTAGCTAATACTAGCTTGGATGTAATACCTAATTAATGAAAAATAAACTTTAGTTCAGAATTTTAAAATTAAGTTCAATAATCATACATTTCATAGTTGCATTCTTTTTTACAGGTCAGACATGAGAAGTTCTTTGGCTGTTTACATCCTGTTCTTGGATTTCCATTTCATGCACTTATCTAGATTTGAATTTGATGCCAATTGCAGACACTGTCCCTCTTGAGTGCTAAAAACACACAGTTTATTATTTGGTCCAAAGCTGCTGCAGTTTTTCAGAGGGATTTATTGTGCAGATCTTGTCAAAGCAATACTGTTTACCCACTATTTGTATACAGGGGTACAACAGCAGAGTGTGGTTGGGACTACAGGGCAAACATTGTATTAGGTTAGGTAAGCCTAGTGATGTAAATGTGGGGTAATTTACAAAGCTGTCAGGAAAAAGTTATTAATCCAATAGTGTTTGAAGGCTCAGCTTTTAAATAATTGCTGTTTTCACCTTTGCAGATTTCAAAGGATTTTTGATCAAGATGCAAACCAAGAAACTATTTTTGAAAACATTGCCAAACCAGTTGCTGAGAGGTAGGATTTGCTGTGTTTTGTTCAGTGGGTTAGTGGTTTTTCACATTGTCTTCAATGCTCAGATAATTGTGGTAATGTGCGTCAGTATATCAACTATATTCCCAGGCTACAGGGCATGTAATTATGATAGCATTAATACCTTTTATTCATATAGCCATTTGTTTTAGATTTAGATTATGAGCCTCAAAAGCCAGATCTGCTCACAAGCTAGTGAGGTAGACAAAATAGGTGTTATTACTCACATTTTAAAAGATACGTAGATCTCTAGGAATCGGAGAGATTAAGTGCTCAGGGTTGGTGGCTAATGGTGGCAGAATCCCAGAAATTTTTCTAACTGTTAAATCCAGTAGTCTTTCCTCAGTACAGTATTTCAAACAGATGGTTAGATGGATGAAGGAGTAGGTATGGGTGACACCTGGGAGGCCTAATAATGAGCAACCCAGCTCTACCTCGGTGTAATATCCATATTTCAAAGCTTGGCCCTTAGCTTATGTTTCTGTATATCCAAATAGTTCGAAGCTGCTTACTACCAGAACCAAACTCATATGAGAATACTGAATAAATCAGAATGCTTTTTAAAATTTTTTATTTTTCAATTAGAATTGACATCCAATATTATTTTGTATTAGTTTCAGGTGTATAGCATAGTTGCCAGGCATCCATAACATTTACAAAGTGATCCTGTCAACCAGTCCAGCACCTACCCACACACAATCACCACAGTACCACTGACCATCTTCCCCATGCTGCACCCTATATCCCTGTGACTATTCTTTAACTACCAATTTGAACTTCTTAATCTCTTCCCCTTATTTTATTCACTCCCCAACCTCGCTTCCATCTGACAATGACCATTTTGTTCTCTGTATCTATGAGTCTGTTTTTGTTTTGTTTGTCATTTGTTTAGTTCCTTAGATTCCACATATAAGTGAAATCATAATGGTATTTGTCTTTCTCTATCTGACTTATTTCACTTAGTTTTTTTTTATTAATATATATTGGCAATATCTCCTTGGGAGTAGGCACTCAAAGCCCTTTTATAAGCACACTCTCTTCTTGTAGCAGACTTATATAAGAAACTAGTACTTAACAAGGTTGCTTTCTGATCCTGAAATTATTTGTGTGATTTTAATGACCTAATAATCCCCATATACATCTATCTTTATGATTACAATAAAATCGATATTTGCTAAATAAACCCATTTTTCTTCAAGTTCACTCATCAGTACACCCTTTGCCAGGAACATTGCTGGACACACATTGCCACATTTTGTCTCTCAACTGTTTTATGAATCCTGCTCAAACCATGCCCTTCTTTCACTTTTTTCCAGCTTTATTGAGATATAATTGACACATAACATTGTATAAGTTTAAGGTGTGCAAGGTCTTGATCTGATACATTTATAAATTGCAAAATGATTATCACTATTGTATTAGCTACCACCTCCATCTCGTCACATAATTACCATTTCTTTTCTGTGGTGAGAACACTTAAGATCTGCTATTTTAATATTCAAGCCTATGATACAATATTATTAGTTATAATCACCATGCTGAACATTAGATCCCCAAACTTATTAATTAAGCCCTTCTCTTTCAATAGTCTCTCTTCACAGTGGGTAAAACACGATTGAGTAGGCTTAAGCAATTTTAGTTATAGGCATAATAAGATAACATGTCTTTAGATTACATTTAGGTCTCCTAGATTGGACGTCACACATTTCTAAAATTCTCTTCTTTTTTAGTAATTTTTTGGTTTATGTCATTTTTCAGGGAGTTGATCTCATGTGTTTTATTATAAAACTTCCTAAAATCATCCAGGGAGGGAAACTTAGTTTCTGTTTCATGGATGTCTGGGTTTTCTTTCCATTCCTGACTACCTCTCCCATCTTGAGCCCACTCCCCCTCCAGCTTTTGCTATGCCCTCTACCTCTTTCTTTAGAAATCTGCATAGTTGCTTCCTCAGATCTTTGCTCATATATCACCTTCTCAGTAAGACCTTCCTTTATTACCCTATTTGAAACTGTACTTCCTATCACCCTTTTCAGTTTTATTTTATTTTTTTCAGGACTTATCACCATCAGACATACGGTATATTTTGATTATTTATTAGTTTTTTGTCTGTCTACCTTTCACTCAAACAAAAACTCCATGAAGGCTGGGGATTTGTTTGCTCACTGACTTACAAAGATACCCGACCCAATGATGACAAGATTTAAAAAATGACAGGCAAGAACATTTTTATCCAGGCTGCCCAAGTTGGTCCCAGTGGATTGTATCTTTCATCGACAGGAAACATTTTTTTAAATACTTTTCTCCTTGTAGCCCATTTTTCCTGAAACTATTTTTGCTATTTTTTTTTCTGTCTTTATACGGTTCATCTTTCTTAGTCCCTTAATTCAACTGCCTTGGGACATTTAGTTTCTAAGTATGGTTCTGGTAAAGAAAATATAGCTGGCTTTTGCTTTTTTAGCCACACTCAGGGTCTCTGATCTTTAGTTGGTTACTTTAATCTGTTTATATTTATTGTGATTACTGTAATGGTGTTTGGAGGTATTCCTCCTGTCGGGTTTTTTTTCCATGTATCATATGCTCTATATTTTTTTTTCCTTTCATGCCATTTGTTGGTTTGACTGTGCCCTTTATTATTGTTACTGTTGCTTTTCATTTTCTCTCTCAAGGTGTACCTTGTACTTCAACATCTCTTTGTGGTATAAATTCAGATATTTAAACTTACTTATATTTTTCTCAGTATCCAAAATTTCTCTATCTCACTTTCTCCTAGTCAGGGGCCTTCGGATACTTTTCTTGATTCACCTTACTTGAAATGTTGAGATCAACTGATAATTTCATTCTGGATTACCATTAATCATTTTTATTATCATAATTTATTTATTTACTTATTTACTTATTTATTTTGCTCATCACTATTTCTTATACTCATGCCTATTTCTTAGGTTCCTTTTTAGTTTTGCTGGTTACCATCCTCTAATAATATTTTAGAGAGCACTTAAGACTGGGAGCTTTCTGAAGCCTTTCATTTTCCTTCACATTTAAATGGCAATTTGGGTATAAAATAGAATTCTGAGTTAAAAATTCCTTTCTCTCATCACTAGGAAGATATTACTCCATTGTCTCTTTGCATGCTGAATAGATGTTAATGTCAATCTGGATATTATTTCTTTTCAGGAAATACGTGTTTTTACTTTCTGGATGTTTTAAACTTCTTTTTTTTATTTGTTTTTATGAAATTTTATATTGGCAAGTCTAGATATGGTTATTTTTTTTATGTTCTTATCTCTCATTCAGCCATTTCAATCTGAAAACCCTTATATTCAATCTCAAGGGTTGTCACATTGATAATTTCTTTGATAATTTAAAAAATAATTTTATTCTCTCCAACATACCTGTTCTGTCCAGAACTACCAGTGCTATCTCTCAAATATTGTAACTATCCATTCACATTGCAATGTCTTTGTCTTTCAGTTTCAAGTTCTGTAAGAATTTATCAGCTCAGCTTTCAACCATGATAATTTGCTTTTGAGCCATGTGCATTCTCTATCACCTACTTCTTAAATATTTAATTTTTACAATTTTCTTTGTCATATCTAGGAAATGAAAAATAGCCTATTCTTGTTTATGCATGTGATGATATCCTCCCTTTTCCCTCTTAAGACAGACATGTTATCTCCTTTTGAACCATTGGCTGTTTTTCCTATACATTTTTTCTTCGTGTATGTTCTTCTGCTGTTGAATTCAGTGCCTTGCTTTCCTGGTTCAGATTTTTCTCAGATATCTGAGGATTCTTAGTGGTGGCCTCTTTGTGTCATTTGAGAGTACCACTGTCTAAGAGTGTGGTTTCTATTCACTGTGGTTCACTCTAGTGTCTCTGGGGAAGGCATGGCATGTACTGTTGGCAGGATGTACCCTGAGCTTATCTGCTGGGTGTAAGAGCCCTGTTTCCTCCTGGGTGTTGCTTACCATCAAGGGCTCTGGTCACTGTCACTCATCCAGGTTCCTGCTCTGCAGAAATGTGTGCTGCAACAGTGGATAGTTAGATGGAGGCAGATTCACATTTTTCTTTGATTCAGCTCTGAAGGAAAGGGTTATTAAGCAAATTAACTCACTGAATTAAGAGCCTGGGATGAGAGGATCATGATTTTTATTAACTTTTAAATATGTCATATACAGTATATTCATACTTCATGCAAACTTGCATTGTTTGACTTTGAAATGGTAAACATAAAATATCAGTAAAGTCTCATTTATACACAACATTTAAAGTAATATTTGTTTCATAACTTGAAAGCTCTTTTAAGAATTTTATAATTTGGCAGCCCAGGTGAATGGAATCATGCCACTTTCGATATTAAACAGAAATGTCTGCTATTCCCAGTGAAGATTAGCTCTCAGGAACACATTGCCAACATGAATCCAGTAGCTTTGCACAGGCCCCTTAAAGCTGTTGTGTTTGGGTTGATACAATGTAGCTTCAATACATGGTAGCCTCATTCTGGTTACCATTTACAAGTAAAGCTAAATAAAATCATCATATTTCTATAGTTCAGAAATTTCATTAATTAAGACTCATCTTTTCCCATTTAATTCAAATCAGTGATATGACTTAGCTGCATGACTGGTGGTGCTAAATTGTAAAGCTTTAACTTTGTGTCATTGGAAATTAAGTAAAAGAATCTTTGTGGTTGCTTATTATATAATACATCTCCACAAGGAAGTACTTCATCATGCTGCCTCTTCAAAACTGTGGTTTTTCTGAAATATATCCTATATTTTTAATAAAATGTTAGAAAATACCTTTTACCAAATTAATTTTGCTCATTAGTTTAGAACTAATTTTTATAAAGATAAACTTTAGTAGGTCCACAAATGTGTATAGTATATGATATTGCATCATATAAAAGAATTTGTAGTTTTATTTGATATTTTACCTGGCAATATGCTTCTCAAGCTGGAATTTATCAATCTTGGGAACATGTGATGGTCTATCAAGGGATACCTGAAGCCACAAGTTAAGTATGGTATATTATCCTGGAGCGTCAATTTTACATAAAGATTTAAGGAGAAAACTTTGGAGTCTATACTTTCTGAGGTCATACTGTGTGCACCTGTGAATGTGCAGCATCTGAGTTTTTCAGCCAATCTTATGTTTTACCTAAAAGCTTAGGGCACAGGAAATTTATTTTATTTTGGAAATAAACAAATTTCCAGGGAGAGATTTTGGAAAAATTTGGAAATTTTATGTTTTAGAGGAAAATGGTGGTTTGACCAAAATAAACAGGGTGTACATTGCTAGAAGGATTGGTTATGTCAATGACATAGATCCCCGTAGTTTGCACTGGACAGCTAAAGCATCCGCTCTGCAATAAGGCCAACCAGGGTGGTTTTTTAAAAGCTATCAGTCACCTTTTAAACCACTGCTTTTTAACCTTTGATTTCATCATTGATGAACAATATCAAGCACAGCATTTTGATTTGTACTAAGAAAGAAGTGAAAGGAAAAGGAAAGCTTGCAGAGCTACCCTCTGAGACCAGGTGAAGGATGTGCTAGAACAAGCACCTGTGCTCTGGCTGTGTTGGAGGCCATGGTTTGGTAGAGGAGATTTTTCTCATGAGATGGGCAGTCTTACTCCCAGTGGGACTCTCATCTGTAGCTCTAGGAAAGAGGCTTTTCTGATGATACTGTGGGTCGCATAGCTCACCCAGTCCTGCTACCCAAGTAGAGGAAAGATCTTGCACCTTCAAGATGAAGAGACCAGAATCGGACAGAAGGAGAACTACAAGAGAGTATTTATAAAAAGGAAAATAAAATCTTATTGGTTAGTTATTTACCTCTGTGTACTCATGCTTCTACCACATCTGTCTCAAAAATTTTGACATCAAGTGGAATAATCTAATTCTGGCCCCAGCCCTGTGACTAACTCATTATGTGACTCTACATCAGACCTGTCACTTCGGAATCAGTTATTCTCTCTGAGAAAGGGAATGCTACTAATACTAAGTTTACAAGGTTGTTTTGAGGATGAAAAGAAGGTACATATGAAGGTACTTTGTGAACTCAATTCCCTCTTTAATGTAAAGGATGAAAAGTTGCTTTAAAAATATGCCCATTGACTACTGGCTCCACACTGAGATGAAGTAGATACATTTCTCTCAATTCCTCTCACTAAGTAAAGATAAAAACTCTGGACATTATCTATGAAAGAAATAAAAGAATGTTCTCTGAAAGATGGAGAGAAGGAGACAGACTGATGAGGGACCTTAGCATCTGAGGAATGACATGACGATGAGTTCCCTGGGATTTTTTCCCCTCATATATCCCAGAATGGATGCTGGAGAAACTGGCAACTCAGAAACACAAATATACTGAGACAAAAGTACCAAGAAAAGTCTTCCCTCTATGGCTAGAGGACCAAGGAAGTGAGCCAAGCAAGACAGAAACTTTTAGATAGTAGTTTTGCTGCTCCATCCAGATGCCATGGAAAAAACCACAAGCCCACCCCCACTGTGTCAGCAAAGACCTGGCTGTAACAAAGTACCTGACCCCCCTCCCCTGCCAGGGTGGTATCAGAGAAAGAGTAGGAAGACTTTTATTCTTACTTAGAGGTAACAGCTCCCTTCCCTGCCATCAAGTTGTCAGTGGAAGGCACATGGGGATACTTAAGTCACCACCAGCCAGCAGTAATAAGGCCTCCCCATCCTGTTGTGGTATCAGTGAATAGCAACAAGTTTCCCCTCCCTTCTCTGTGCAGGGACGTGTGAGTTGAGGTCTAGAAGGGAGCGTGAAATCTCAACTTATATGCAGAAATAAGGCCCCTCCACAGGTGTCAAGAATGGCTGATGGGGAACCTGGATCTTCACCTCCATTTATAGGAGTGAGATGGCACTTCCTTCCCCTCATTAGCTTAATATCAGAGAAGGCCTGCTACAACGAAAGAATTAAAAATGACTTAAAATCTTATAATACCTAAACTTTCCAGGATATAATTAACAGTCATGCATCAAATATGAAATAACAAGAACCAGGAAGGTATTAACTTATATAAAAAGAAACAATCAACAGGTGCCAATGCATAGAAACACAGGCCCTAGAATGTTCTGACAAGGATTTTGAAGTAGCCATTATAAATATCTTTCAATTAGGAATTACAAACACACTTGAATGAAAAGATATAAAGTCTCAGCACCTCCCCCCACCACTAAAACAAAACAAACCCCCCCCCAAAGATATAAGGAAGTACCAAATAGGAATTGTAGAATTGAAAAGTATAGTAACTGAATTTTTTTTTAAAAAGGTAGATAGGCTCGACAGCAGGATGTAGAGGTCAGAGGAGAGAATCAGTGAATTTGAAGGTGTAACAATTGGAATTGTCCAATATGGACAGAGAAAGAAAATAGACTGAAAAAAAATGAACAAACCTTGAGGGATCCATGAGACCTATAGCAAAAGATCTAACATTTTTGTCATCAGAGCTCCCAAGGAGAGAGAAGAGAAAGGTTGAAAAGTTGTGAAAGAAATAATGGTTGAAAATTTCCTAAATTTGGCAAAAGTCATAAACCTAGAGCTTCAAGAAGGAGGATAAACTCAAAGAAATCCACTCTGTAAAAAATCATTGTCAAACATAAGAAAACTAAAGACAAAGAAAAAATCTGAAAGCAATGGAAGAAATGATATCTCACCTATTGGGAAAAAAATAACATAAATTACAGTAGATTTCTCATAAGATAGTATGGAGTCTAGAAGAAAGTAGCAGAATATTCTCAAGTGCTGAAAGAAGAAAACTTTTGGCCCAGAATCCTATACTTAGTGTAATTATCCTTCAGGAATAAAGGAGAAATAAAGACATCTTCAGGCAAAGGAAAATTGACAATTAGTTGCCAGCATACCTCCCCTAAAAGGAGGGATAAAGGAAGTTCTTGAAAAGAAAAGAAGTGAAAAAAGAATGAATCTCAGAACATTAGAAAGGGAGAAAGAGCAACAGAAAGAGCAAAATATGCATGAATAAAATAAACTTTCCTCCTTTTGAGTTAAAAAAAAATATGTTTGACTATTGAAGCAAAAATTAAAGCACTGTTTGATGACAATTATATTATAAACAAGGGAGGGGAAAGGGACTTAAAGGGAAGTAAGATTTCTGCACTTTATTCAAATTGGTCAGATGTCGACATCGATAGATCTTTGTAGTGATAGATTAGTTGTGTATCTTGATTACAGTGATGGTTGCTCAAATCTACACATGTGACAAAATGGCATAGAACGTCACACACATATTGTGCTGACGTCACTTTCCTGGTTTTGATAATATGCTATAGTTATGCATGATGTAACCACTGGGGGAAACTGGGTGAAGGGTACACAGACCCACTCTGTACTCTCTTTGTAATTTCTTATAAATTTATAATTATTTTCAAATAAAACATTAATAGTCTCAGTTATGAGAATTTTAGTGGCATTTGTTCTGTCATGTTCTTCTATTCAGTAAATTAGGTAATCTAAATTATTAGACTAAAACTTCTCCCCCAGGACTCAATAAATCTAATCCCATTTGACATTCACCAAAACATGCCTGCCAGTAAGAACTATTTTTCTCAAAGTTGGCTTGCAGGCGGAAAACACTGGTCACCACCAAATTATACAAAAATCCATTGGCTCACTGATCTGTTCAACTTCCGGCCACAAGTTCATTTCACCAGATGCATCGTTTATAAACATGTACCTGTGCTTGACTCCACTTCTTGAATTTCCTGATAACATTACATTTCTGGCTTTGGGGATTTTACTAATTTTCAAGTATAACACTTTTAAAATTATATTTTCAGCTGAAAACATGGGTTTGTGGTTAAAAACAGGAAAACCTATCAGCTAAAACTATGAAATTATATAAGAAGATGGCCTTGAGGTACTCCACCAAGGCCTTAGCAAAGAAGAAGATAATTTTGGCACTCCACCTACAGCTAGTGAATTTGGAGAAAGCAACAGCAGTCCATCTAATAAGCATAGATTGTACTAAGGATGCACTTTTAAAATATAAATTTTATTATTGTAGGTAAACAAATGAGTCTAACTCTAGATGTTTCTTAAGAATAACCAATTAAGAAATTTCATAATACTATCATTTTTGCAGTGATAACTACAAGTTAAAGCTATTTATAATTTATTTGATAAAATACCTCTAAAAAATGGCCTGAGAATTTTACTAAGGAATTTTGTTGTGGAGATTATGAGTTCTCTGACAGAGCATATACACATGATGAAAATCACTGGGTCAGTGGTAAGATAAAAAGCATTGCTTGAATTAAAAAGACAGTAAAAGAGACTGACTGACCAATGAATTAGTCACATACCAGTGTGAGTCCTTAGTTAAAAGATAGCCATCAGGCTGGCACCCCTTCAAGCAGATCCTGAGGCTAGGATTCTAGTGAGAGTAGTTTATTTGGGAGGTGAGTCCAGAAAGCAGCAGTAGGGGAGTGAGGAAATGAGACAGGGAAGAAAAGGAAACTGCTCTTAGGTACATTAAAGACAGGTGACTACTGTGGGCAGCTGGGACTCAATCCAACTGGTATTCTCTGGGGGACTGTGAGGAACATGCTTCATAGGTTTCCCACTGAAGGGACAAAGAAGCTCCTTTGTATTTAACCACTCTTGTTCCTCATTGGTTGGGGCCTGCTTCCAGGGTGTTTACACCTTGGCACCTCTAGCCTCACCTATATATGAATCAAATAAGAACTTGTAAGCAGGATAAGTGTGTGGGCAGAGAGCCAAAGGCCCATGCAGTGAGAAGCCATCAGTGTGAGTGCAAACAGGGAACCCTGAGGGGATAGGGCGGGAGCAAGCTAACAGTACACCCACATTTCTCCCAGTTGTAGCCTGAAAACTTCTGGGCTTCTCTTCTCAGCACTTATCCTGATAGCAAAGCAGATTAAAACAGATCCAATAGAAAAATAAAAATTGATATTATTTGTATCTACATCTTTAAGTGTGATTGGGTTCTCGAAATATTGTGATACCAGAATAGAGAAGAGAAATTATCTTCACATTGAGGATGGACGAGCATGCTCTGCATTTCTCCCCCATATTCTGAAATTCACATACTCGGTATCATTTTGCCAGTTAATTCTGGAGGATAGTAGAAAACTTCCCTCATTTATAAATAATTAAAATTTTTTTTTTATATTGCTATTCTTCAAACACATCAAGTGTGTTTCCAACTCAGGGCCTTTGCACTTGCTAGTCCCTCTGCCTAGAACTCTGTTCTCCCAAGTTTGCTCCTGGCTTATACCTTCCTGTCTCTTAGGTCTGTGCTCTAATGTCTTCTCGTGAGACATTTTCTGACCACCCTATGGCATCCCTCACTCCACACTTATTCCTCATTCTGCTCTATTTGTCTTTATAGCATGTATCATCAACTAATATACTATCCACAGTATTAACTTGTTAAATTTGTTTATCGCTTTCATCTTCCTACTCAAATGTAAACTTTGTGGAGGCAGAGACTTTTCACTTTTGTTCACTACTCTATCCCCCCAACTTCTAGAACAGTGTCAGGTATATATTGGATACTCAATGAATATTTGTTGAATGAGAGAATTAGCGCATGGAGGATTATCTTTTAGGAGCTGTAGCCTTCTCTATCTTTCTGAATGCATTAGCAATGAGCTTTATTTCTTGTGATAAAAGTTTTACTTTTGGTTCCTTCCCAAAGAATCTAAAATAACACGATGAATAGCTGCTCTTTTGTCTAGTCTAGTGGTTCTCAAAGTGTGGTCTCTGGACCAACAGCATTAGCATCACCTGGGAACTTGATAGAACTATACATTCACAGGCTCACCCAGACCTGCTGAATGAGAACAGCCTGTGTTTTAACAAGTCCTCCAGGTGATTCTGATGTACACTGAAGTTTGAGATCCACTGATTTAGGCATAAAGTTTAACACAGGTACTCATGGTATTGGTCTTTAATGATATCTTTCCCAGAGATCTGAGATGCACTCTGAACAACTTTACAGTTCCAAAACTGGCATTTGTTTATAGTTTCAAAATAAATTGAAGCACCTTATTCTACAATCGGAGAGGATTTGTGGGCATGAGACCTGTGCACTAGCACAAGGCCCCCTGTTAGGATGGGCACCCCTCTTGGTTTCATACTCTTTCGTTAACACTTATAAGATGATTAAAAAGAAGAGAGAAATTAGAAACTGTTTGGACTAAATTAGGTAACTAGTTAATGATGATTATTTTTCAGGAATTCAGACATTTTCTTTAAAGAAATCATCGTGGGGGGACTATGTAACACATTGATTAACTGTGGACTTTGGAGCTATATAAGCATGCTTCAGCTCCCAACATTAATATTTTATAGCTGTGTGGCTTTGGAAAAATTTCTCACTCTCTCTGTGTTTCAGGTTTTTATCTGTAAATGGGAGAAATTATACCTTAATAACTACTTCATTTACCATGTTGATCAAATGAACTGCACATGAAAAAACTCATGCCACACTATATAGTATGTGCTCAGTAAGTATTAGCTATCATTGGTTTTGGCCTCCTCACCAACATTTTTATAGAAAAAAAGATTTTTTTCAGTCAAATTCAGGATTTTACCATGTTATGAATGTTTTTCTTTATGGATCTTTTTCCCTTGACTGCTTTTAGATTTGGTTTCTCCTGAGGTACAAGTTAGCAATTTTATCACAGATTTTTATTTCAGGACTTGAGGATGCATTCACAGATAATCCAAAGATATTTCTAGTTATTATCATTCATCTTAATATCTTCCAAAAGAATGATATATAGAGAAAATAGAATGCAAAGCCTTCTGGAAAATCCTTCCTACACAGATGTGTAGTGATTGATTACAACTGGCATGATTTTTACTGTAGTTCTTTGAATTTATAATTGACTATGGCAAAAAGCATAACCATACTTATAATATGTTGTTTAAATTGTTGGGGAAAATGTAGCAATTAATTTATTTAGTGCTTTATCATTTGCCAATCTACATATTTTCCTCATTTGAAAGTCGCTTTACTTGAAGCGGAGCTCTTTTAGAAGAATTTCTGTCATTATCAGTGGATTTGGCCTTTCCTTTTATGCTTGGTCATGAGGTTTGGTCACATTTTTGATTATTCCTTGCTAAATAAGATGAATAAATTTACTTATTGTTATTCGATAACAGAATATATTTAATTTTATATAGAGTTTTGTCAGTCTCATTGAAATTTCACATGTATTGTCTCACTTAATTTTTACAATAACACTAGGTAGATAGGTATTATTATTCCAATTTTAGATGAGAAAGCTGGGGTCCTGAGCATTTAATTGTCTTCTGCAGTGTCACACAGTAATTAGATTGTGGAACTGAGACTAGAATAGATCTTCCTTTCATAGTCCTTTGATCCTTAAATTGCTATATCACACTGCTGCATTTATGTATTTCATTTCATTTCATTGCAGTCACCCTTTGCTTAGTTCACTAATGATGTTTATGTCACTAAATCAGTGAATATTTTTTAGCCCTCAGCCTATTTGACCTTTCAGCAACATTCAGTGATGTTAACTCTTTCTTCCCAGCCATTATAGACAGGCAAATTTGAGATGTTTGTTTTGTCTTGCTCAGTGTTGGTGCACAAGGTGTAGGCGGTGAGAGGTGACTCCTTTTACTTCCCACCTCCTGGATTTTTCCCTCCTATGCTCAAGACAGCCATTATCTCTGTATGGTTCTTTAACTATCACACCCATTTTTTATGTTCTGTTGAGTTTTCGTGTGCTCCAAACAACATTTCTTCCTTTTGTCCATCAAATGTCTTCATCCAATGAAGTCTTTTAGCTATTCTCAGAAGAAAACAATTAGATAAATTAAACTTTATTCATCCCTCATTCAGTTAACATTTATTGAGCTATAGTAAGTCTTTGTTATTAAAAAAAGATTCTTGTTTACCAAAATTAGGCCAAAACTAATGGAATTTCAGGTACTGAATTTCTTAAACTGAAATGAAAGATACTAAGCTGTGTGTTAGAAGACATTTCAGGCATGTGTTTAGTTAATGTCATTTCCATGCCTGCCACTCTCCCAGGTTCTGATAAAGGGAAACTGTCCCACCAGTTTCAGGTGTGGGTGGGAATGACCGCAGGGAATTATGTTGTGACCCTGTGACTCTGTCCCTCGTAGCCATGGCCGTGGGGTCAGAAGAAGGAATCTGAGTCAAGAACAGCAATGCATAGGCTGCCTGTGGCTTAGGAGGTGGATATAGGGCTAAAAGTGTTGCCCAAATAGAAATGAGCTGGGGCTGTTGGAGTCTCACTCTTGGCAGAGTGAACTGGGACATTTTAGACAAAGCAGATTGTTGGCAGCAAGAGCAGAATCTGAAAGGCTGTCAGGTAGTGAATAAGAGTCTGGAGGGATCACTGTGGGGTACAAGAGGATGACAGTTATGAATCAGCAGAGGCGATGATTTAGACAAAGATAAACAGGGAGAAGGTCCTGCAAGATCTAGGAGACTGGTGAAAATTCATTTCCACATGCCCTCCTAGTCTTATAATTTTTCCATCCTTCCATTTTTGTTCATTACAACTAAATGCACCTAATTACATCAGAGTCACTGTTTCTACTTTGTTTATATCTAATGTTGGACTGAATAAAGATTCAGAAATTACGTTTTCCCCACAGTTTTACTGAGCTATGATTGACGAATAAAAAGTGTATATATGCATTTAGGTTGTACGATGTGATTTTATTTAGAAATTACTTTTTTGTATATTGAATGCCCAAAAGCAAGATGATAGTTGTCTAAATCAGGTTTGATGTTTGAATTAGAGGAGTTTACTGAGTCTAGTGTGAAGTACAAAACCTATATTCTTCACTAGTGACTGCAAGTGAAGCATATTCTGTCACTTCTCTGCTCAAAACCTTTCAATGGCTCCCTATTGCATTTAGAGAAAAAGCCCAGCTCTTTATGATGGCCTAGAAGCATCTCTGGCTTCATAGACCTGGACCGTGCAGGCGCTCAAGGCCCTGCACTGAAAAGATTTGATCTCTGCTGTTGCTGTGTTGAACTTCTTAATAACTTTATCATTGGACTTGTGTTTTGTAAGTGAAGTCCAATGGGACAAAGGAGCATATTCCTGAAAAGAGATCCCTGGAGTGGCAGCACACACTTGGGTGTGGTTTAGCAGCAGTTTGCACACATACAGTCTCAGACACAGAAGGCAGTGTTCATGCAATAGGGTTTGGGTCAGCTGCAAAATGCACACCTGAGGACAGTCCAGGGCGCTGTGTGACCCTGAGAGGCAGGCATGCTGGGACCTAGACCTAGTTAGGTGATGGTGACTATGGCAGCATCAGCAAAAGAGTGGCACAGCCACCAGAGAGGCAGCTCCAGGAGGTCTCAAGGAGGCAGCACTAGGACAGCCTTGGGAGCCCAGCTGTGCTGTGGGTCTCCAGAACTAGTCCTGGAGGCAGCTGATGTTAACTCTCCAGCCTGAGCACCCAGACAGAAATTGCTGATGCTCAGAAAGCAAACTTTATTAAATTATTACAGAATAAAAGCAGACATGTGGACACTGCAATAAAGCATGTCAGAGAGTTGTTAGAATTCTTCAAACAGGTTAGAGTTTTCAGTTTTGAAAAACATTGCAGCATTATAAAGCAAATATCTATAGGCTTAAAAATAGAAATTAAATTTAAAAATCATCACATTCAACAGAAAAGGACATTATTTTAATAGGAAGCTTCAGAAACTTCCAATTAATGAGGAAGATAATTTTAAAATTATTTTTTACTCGTAATCATAGATACAGTGATAGAATGCTTAAACAAGTGTTCTGAATTGTGTACAAATCTTGAAGCTACTTTCAGTTTCTTGTTCAATCTCTACAAGTTACCAGAGATGTCAGAGGAAACATTAAAATGCATTGTATATATTTACATTTAAAATTAAACTCAAACTTACATTAAACTGATTTGTCTGAAGGGTTAAACCTTTTTAGAGAAATTATTTTGCAAGATTCATCATTACATATACTAAAATTTATATTTTGAAATCATTTTTCAGAAATTTATCTGTGTTGGCATAGCCTATAAAAATATCCTTCACAGCTCCCATAACAGTTGCATCAGCAGACAAATCTTTCTCAAAATTAAAAATTATCAAAAAATTTTTGTGATCTTGGATTTGCTAAGAGGTTTCAATTATATCGATTAAAAATAAAACTGCTAAATATATACATTTTGGTGATCTAATAAATGAATATGTAGAAAAGCAAATCAGGAAAATTATATGACCAATCAAAATATATTAATAAAATATCATTTTTTGTGTGTTATATAAAATTATAACACCAACGTATTATTTTTTGCAATTTAAAAGTTTTTCATTGCTTATGTAATATTATCCTTTTAATTAGAAGTAATCTCAGTATTATAAGTACTAAATTATTTTAGGGGGAAAAAGCTTTATATTTTAATGCCTTTGACAGTATTTTTCCTTTTTGAACAAGGGTCCTGTATTTTCTTTGTGTACTGGGCCCCACAAATAATGTTAAGTACTCCTGCCAAAAATTCCCTCCATGACCGGCTTCCCCTTTGTAAACAAAGGAGACCTTACCTTATATATTTTTTCTTTTTTTCCTAATATTCTCCCCTTCGCTCCCTTTGCTTCAGGTTTCCAGAACTCTTCAGCCCTAGGACTTTCGTATGGCTGTTTTCTCTGCTTGGAATGCCCTTCCCTCAGGTACTCACAGAGCTCAGTCATCTCTTTTAAAGTCTTTGCTGAAAACTCACCTTCTTAATGAGGCACACCATGACTGCCCTAGTTAAAACTGCAGCCCACCCCTCTTCCCTACCACCACTGATCCCACTACTTTACTCTGCATTTTCTTTTTTTTTCTCACAGTACTTATCACCTTCTGGCATATAATTTACTTATGTACTCTGTCTGTGGTACATTATCTGTCTCCTCTGCTAGAATGTCAGCTTCACAAAGACAGGAATCTTTTTCTGTTCTGTCCGCTGATGATTCTCAAGCACCCACGTTGGTGCCGGCCCATAGTAAATGCCCAGTGAGTATTTGTGGAAATGAATGAAGTCTGAAGCTATTAGATAAACATGCAGTTGCCCCGCAAGCCACAGCTATTTGCATAACTGCAGTGTGTTATTCTTTGTTGTGCAATAGGCCAATTAGATTCTTGATTCTTCAAATTGTTTACAGCTAATGCTTTTGTATTTCTATCTACTTTAATTAATGAAATTCCCATTACAGAGCCATACACTCAATGCATTCTAATTAAATCGTGTTGTTCATATAATTGTTGCATATTTAGAGCCGTAAAAGACTTTCAGAATGCTAAAAACTTTGTTATGAAAGCTTAAACAGTTGAAATAAAAAGAAAACCCCAGTGGCTTAATTCTTTCTTAACTTGTTAAGAATATTTATCTCCTATGAGGCCTTGTTTTGCCTCAATCTAAATGATAACAGAAGTACAATATATTTTCATTTAGGAGTGTCTGTATTTTCATTTTGAATTTGGGTACACAGCCAATTGTGTTAGGAATTATTGATAGACAAAACATTCTTCATCCATAGCTCTGTAGAGATTCAAATGTATATTTACTAACTTATATTTACTCTCAAGCACTAGGATATTCGAAAATCAATATTCCTTTTACTTCTGATTTAATTTTGATTAGTTTATCATGAGAACATCAAATTTTCTTCTCACTGAGACAAAATCAAGATTATCATTATAACCAGGAAGGATCCTTTTTTAAAAAATAATAAACTGGTTCTGCATGCTACTTTAAAAAATAAAATCGTTTCTTTAATGGGAAAAATTGTTACTGAAAGTTGCTGTGCTATCTGTGTTTCTCTAGGTGTTTATATCAAGACAATAATATTTGGATTTCCAAGGAAGCCACCAGAATATTGAAATACTTAAGCAGCACTTCAAAACTATTTTCTAAATGTTGATATTAACATAAAAACTTGATTAGCTTCTTTAAATGTAATTAGAAGGATGAAAATCATGGCAACAGTCTTATATCTATATTAGATGAAGGCATGATTCCAAAGATTTCCCAATTTCCATGTGCTATTAATATATGACCAATATTATATGAGTGATATGAATCAAAATTTTAGGGTGCTAAGATACTAAGACAGATACAAAAAAGTTACTGATCCTGTAGTTTCCTGGTCTATTTTGTCCTTACTATGTCATTGAACCTACTAGTTCACTTGGAAAAATGACCAATCTAATGTTAATCTCCAGAATTTTCTCAATGACAATAGGTAGCAATCCACCTTACATCAAAGAAAAGAGAATTTACTGGCTTATGTTACCAGGAAATCTAGAAAAATGTTGACTTCAGTCTCAGTTTCCTCTACATGGCTGGCAGCTCCAAGTTTACAGGGTTATAGAACCATGACCCTCAAAACAAGACATTTATCTTTCCTACTAGCTTAAGCAGAATATCCACATGAGGATTGTGGAGTCACATGTCCATCCCCAAACCATTCATTATCACTAGAGGTTGAAGTGCTCTCTTTACCTAGGTCTCCCCAACCTGATTGATAGCCCAAACTGTACCACTTGGAGATGGGGAGAGGTTCCTCTAAAGGACAGGATGTTAGAGATGCCAGAAGAAAAGGGGTAAGAAAGCAAGCTGGACAGATAAACCTCTGCCTTGGTTAACAGGCAAAGTAAACAAAGCCAAATTAACTTGAAAATAACTATGAGATATTTAAGGGTTGAAGTCTTTCAGGGGTGATTATAGAAATTAAAGAACAAGAGTAGGGCTTGTTCACATTTTGGCTGCGTCCTGTGTTACCTAATAATTAACTCATCTGTTTAATAATAGGAGGTTTACAGATGTCAATATATTTTGGGTTGATTGTAGTAATATTGTATTAGATAAAGAACTAACATGCATTAGGTTTCTACTACATGTTAGGCCGTAAGCACTTTAAGATATTTTACCTACATATACATACATTCTAGTTGAGTCAATGAGGTGTTGATTCTTCTGTAACAGAAAAACTTAACAGTGGCTTAAAGATATCGGCATTTATTTTCTCACATAAAAGAAACCTGGAGGTAGGCAGTTGAAAGCTGAATTGGCAGCTCCATGACCACTGGGGACCCAGGATCTTTCTCTCTTGTTATTCCACCATTTTTATCACATCACATTGTTGTACAAGGTGGCTGCTTGAACTTCAGTCCAAATATGCATTTTCTAGGCAACAGGAAGGAGAGAGTAGGAGAAGGTTGCAGCTCTTCCTTTTTAAAGAGAATTATTGGCAGTCCCACAAAACATTTTCATTTTGATCTCATTAGCCATAACTTAGTCACATAGCCATACTAAGCAGTAAGTAAGGCAGGGAAATGTACAGGCAGACCTTGTTTTATGGCACTTCACAGATGTGTTTTTTACATATCGAAGGCAAGACCCTCCACATGCTAAATGATTATGACTCATTTTATTGTGATACTCCCTTTTTAGCCATGATCTGGAACCAAACCTGCAATATTTCTGATATATGCCTGTAATTCTTTTCATTGAGTGCCCAACTAAAATTTGGGATTTGGTCACTAAGAGGGGGAGAATGACTACCAGGAGGCAACCAGGAGTCTGCCTATAATTTACCTTATAAGACATAACACCAAACATTGATCATTGAGCTTGAAGACCATGTTACTTAAGTTAGGAAGGAAAGTCTTAATATCTCTGGATTGGTGCTAATATGTTGCCCTTATGAGCTCCCTTCCTTCTCTTACCTAAGGCCTCAGATATGCTATATGCTATAAAGTGTTTGTAGGTGGATCGTCTCAGAGTCTTGGAATGTATTGATTTTCCAGGGCACATGTGTGCATTGGTCGGGGTGGTGGTGCTTTACACTAAAACTATGGGTGACCACTGCTTTCTCATGAGCCATTCTGTTACTGCTGCCATTCTTCCCTAAGTGAATAGATCGATGAGAGTTATTTATGATAGTTATCCTTTTGATGCTGGGAGGCTACTTCATTTCTGTGCTAACTCGCTGGTCCATTGTGTCACTTCTAAAAGTCAGGCATATATATATTAAGTACAGTACACTCTTCTCTTGTGAAAAAATATGAATATAACTCTTCTGTTTCACCTCACATATTGCAAATCCTTCAAGGAGCAGTAAAGGTACAACAGGGTTGTATATTAAGTAGCCTCGAGTAAATTTATTAAAGTGTAGGTATGATAAAATATTTTTCCTTAGAGATTACTTGACAAAAGAAGTAATGAACAGAGGTTTGGAAATATTTCAGTGATATAACCATTATTCTTATTTGCTAGACATATAAAAACACACAACATATTTTATTTGAACTATAAACATGTTCAAATATATGTAAGGTCTCATTGTGATGAATCATATATTACAATTTTACTATATCAAAAAAATTGTTTGGCAGTTTATTTGATGTTTTCAACCTTTCCAGGATTAGAAGCAACAATAAAAAGGTGAGCGAGACACTTCGTTAATAAAGTTCTTCTTGAGCTAGGTTCTGAATTTTCTATTACAGTGACCTTTAACTGAACCAAAGTGCATCGTGTCTCTATATGGCATCCATGTTATGAAAATAATGGCAATGGTTTCTTTGGAGAAATTGGTAGTTTCAAAAAATCGAGCATAGACAGACTCATTTTCTTTAGTTTTAAGGTTGGGTTTCTCTTTACTAAATGTACCACTTCCCTTCGTGCCCAGTTCAGTCTGTCTCTTTCAGAAGTTCATCTCCTAATTCACTTCCAGCTGGGGCTGCCAGATTTAGCAAATGAAAATACAGGACACCCAGTTAAATTTGAATTTCAGATGAACAATGAATAAATTTTTAGTATAAATATGTCCCAAATGTTGCATGGGTCATACTTATACTAAAAAGTCATTTGATATTTATCTGAAATTCAAATTTAACTGGGCATCCTGTATTTTATCTGGCAATCCTATTTCCAGCCCTTGTCGCTATGATCTTGTCTGTATATAGCTCCATCAGTGGATTTCTTCTGTCCCTACATTTTCCTCTCCCTGTGGCCATTTCCATCTGGACAGTGTTCTCTTCTCCCTTTGTTGGTTTATCAGCTTAATGCAGTTTTTTTCTCTTGATCTCTTTCTATTTGGTGGCATTAAGTATTTTTACTTAAAATTTTGAATTTGTTTTGAGCCCTCCTTTACCTTTGTCCTCTGCATTTAGTCAATAACAAGTCCTATTCATTCTTCCTTCATAGTTCATTTTCCCCTCCTTTCTTTCTTTTTTCCTCTCCCTCATTGTCTCTTTCTTGTCTGTCCCTATCCGTCCATTGCCCCACATTACCCTCAGTTCAGGTCCTTGCCCACAAGTGATTCCTGCCCGCCTGCTTTTCCAACTTGTCTCCTGATGTAGGCTCTCGCTTATCACAGATGATTTTGCACTCCTGGTTAATCATTTTAAACTACTGCACCAAATTTTATTCTTTAACAACTGAAAACCTTTAATAATTGACTGTTGTCTGCAGAGGAAGTTTAAGGCCCTTATTCAAGGTCCCACATGCAAGACTTTCCAGAATTGGCCCCTACCTCTTTCTCTAGTCTCAGTTACATCATTACCTTATATTAGTGTTTATCACCCTTTTAGATTCATTCACTCTTTTTATAATAATATAATATTGAAACCCCCTAAGAGATGTTTTAAATGATGTAATCATTTGGCATGTAGATTAAAAGGAAATATTATCTTAGTTTATATCATTATATTAATAAATGTTACATTATAAAGTTTATTCTAATAAAAATTTAATAATATTCTAATTGAATAAATACAAAGAAATGTTTGACTTTTCCTCATCTACCAAATGACACATACTTTTTTATACTTTAAATTAATTAGGTGATAAAAATATGATTTGTTAACAAAATTTAAAAAGACCTTACATTATACTTTGTTTTGTGACCAAATGTATATGAAATGTTCATTATTATTAAACTATGTAATAGCAGTGTTTCATGACTCAGTGTTTGTTCATTCTTACATTTTGTACTTTAAAGTCAACTTATTCATAATTTCAAAAATTTCATACTTTTTACAGTATCTTTCCAAGTGATGAGATAAGAAAGTAGGTTTCAGATGGCTATTACCAAGCATTTTTTATAGTGAATATTCAGTTAAATAGTCTTTATTCACAATATATAGAAGCCAGATTGTATACAGCCCTGCACTTTCCCTTCATGACGTTCCATTTGTTCTGTTGTAGGAGCCCAAGCCTCTGGGGAGTATGTCTCAGACATGTCCCCTACCACATTTCTCTTTATGGTCTTGCCCTCTTTACAGAATACTATAGCAGCTTCTTGTGGGGCAATCTGAGAAAGGCTACAACTGGTTCCTGTGGTACCTCTTTTTTCATTCTTTTCTTGTAGTTCATAATAAATTGAATAAATGATGAGGTCCTGGTCCCTGGTCTATATCTGTCAAGATGAAAATAGGTTATATTAATCTTGAACTACAGTCTAGCTGAGTTCATCTTCACAATTGGTACTGATTGTTATGATGTAACTAATTACAGTCAATGTGTATTTGTAGAAGTTAAGATGCTTAAAATCATCAGATGGTTTTAGTACATTGAAGTACTCAAGCTGGATCTCATCATTTGCCTCTCAAGATCCCCGGTCTTACCTGTTCCACCTATTCTCTGTCCTGGCAGCCTGACCTGTATGAAATCAACCTACTTCCTGCCTTCTGACTTCTGAGCAAGTTCAGCTGATGGAAAGCCCCAGCATTAGATCAGAGGAGAAGGAAAAGTGAGGTCAAAACATTTCCCCCTGACTTTCTCCCTGAAAGGGCACCTTGGATTGGCTGGGTTCTTTTTTTATGTTTCAGACTGAAGATCAGTTACTTCTCAAGGCTGCCTACTTTCAATAACTCTCAGCTTCTAGATTCCAGTAACTTTTTCTTCCCCCTTGTAGTTTCAGAACTAGGGGTGGTAACAGATCCACAACTACTAGCCCAAGGTTTCAGCAGTATTCTTTGTGGCTCCCCTATACGCCCTACATCTTTGTAAAAAGGCCCTTCATGAATGCAGTGTACCATCTATTTCCTCATTGATGCAGTGGTTTATATGGAGTAACTAATTTAATCCCTTCAACTATACTATGAAGTAAGTACAAATGCTATCCTCATTCTAAGGTAAAGGAAAGTAAAGGACAGAAACACTAAGTGACTGGCAAAGATCACAGAGCTAATATGTGATACAGTCAGGATTCAAGCCTGGCTCCGAGCTACATGATCTTAACCTCCATCCTATACCCAGGTATGATGATATGAGGGAGATAGTGTTTCGTCATTGTTTTGAGAATATTCACAACAACAAAATGTATTAAAATTAATCACATTGATGACAGATAGGGTTGATCAAATTATCTCCAGTGCTCCCTCCCCTCTAACACTTTCATCCGAATACTTCAAAAGATAGTGATTTTTTTTCTTTTACCCAGGAAAGATTGAAGAAATGATATTCTTTGATGTTAAGGAATAAGAAGTTCAAAATTTTCTTATTATCCTCAGCTCTATTAGAAAAAACTTCTTTGCCAGCCACTAAGTATTCTCTTTAAAATATGAACTCATCAAAGGCTCAAATTTAGCTTCTTTCTTTCCTTAAGAGCCTAACATTAGCAGTATTCTTTTCTCACAATGACCTAGTTTTTACATAATTTTGGTCTTGATAGTTTATTCTCGAAACTGACGTTGTCATCGTTTTGTTGTGTTACTTGTGTTGGGGGACAGGTCTTCTGCCTTGCTCCCTACACTGACCACTCATTCTTCATTGTTTATTGTCCTTCATATTCTTCTGTGGTGTGACCTGTCACATTTTCCATCCTCTTGGCCTTGTGTTGTGGTGCTGCTATTGAATGCAGCTGCAGTATGTTGATTCTGGACTTAGGTACCCTTGGTTGCTACAGTATGCTGCTTCTGGATGACTTATTTGGCAGTTAAAATTTTTTCCAACACAGCAGCTTCCTAAAGTATAGCTTCATTTCTTCATGCTAAAATATTGAAAATAAAGAAACAGCCCTGTTACAGTTCCTTGGGGATCCTTGGGTCATTAAAACTTTATAGAATGATAGCCTGTAATTATACTGGTCTCAGGTATACACGAACTTTAAAAATGCAGTTGATTTTTAGGAGCTCAAAGAAGAAAAACATACATTTATGATTCAGGTGTTCTTGTTAAAAATAGTACATTTGAATGAATGGCTGTTTATAGTTTGGGTTTTGGGTGGTTATTCTGTAGTGAAGTTCTTGTTCTTGACAAATTTGCTTCCCAGTCATTTTTTCTGACGTGGGCGGTTGGGTCATGGGAGAAGGCCAGAGTTTCTTGGCAGTTCCCTCTTCTTGTTGCCTGGAACCCCATACAATGTTACCGTGCGCTTAAGCTGCCAAACTGGGGAATTTGACCAGATATGCAAATCTATGAGCATAAGCAACCATTTATATTTTCTCAAACTACTTAACTTGGTGTTGTATTTAAGATTTATTCTGAAATAAACTGTAGCTTTAAGACTGTAAGGGAAAGCTGCTAATTAAAAAGTTTTAGTTTTATCACATGATTGGTGTAAATAGCATCTTTTGGTCAAATGTTTTTGCTTGAAGAGAGAATATTTTAAGTTCATTTTCAAAGATTTTGCTCAAATAAGTGGGGAATTCTGGTTGCACCTACTTTTTAGGACAAGTTGCTAAAAAGAAAAAAAGGATTAATGTGGTGGTGTTTTTTCTTAAAAAAAAAAAACTACCATTTTATGTACAATTGAGATCTAGACAAATTAAGCTAAACACTTTACCAAATATGATTTATTCTATTGTCCTGACAAAGACTTAAGAAGATGTCATGTGGAGTTATTTTATTTTCATCAAAAGGCTCTTTTATCTGCCAACCAATCAAATAAGGGATATTTAAGTACAGCAATGTTTTAAAATCTAACCCTCAATATGAAAGAACAAAATTTCAAAAAAAAAGTTATTAAAATCAGCTAAAACAAAAATAAAGTTATGTGACAGATTTATGCATTGTATTCTTCATAAATTTCAATATATATGAGTTAAATTTACAACAAAGGAAGAGTACAGGGATTGTCCAAGTAGAGGAAGAGAGCAGAAGTTTTTCTAGGGGTTTGGAAAGTTAAAGGAGCTATAGCCATTCAACCACTGTAATTACCATCAGTTTCATCTATTCACAACTACTATGCCCCACGTGAGGTTGGATCCATGGTAGAGAAATACTGTTAATCCTTCTACCTTTTTCCCTGTCACATGCTTAGCAAAACTCCTCTTGTTAAACCTAGTCATCCACCTACTGCATACTTACACGTAGGCACTGCATAATGCTAGAGAAAAACATTAATTGTGTTGATTTGTCTCACCCTAAACTCATGCCCACATACCTCAAATAGGCACTCAATATAGCCTTATAGTCCTAACACATTTGACAGTATGTTTGCTTTCTCACTCTCAGAGATGACTATTTCCCAACTTAATTCTTCTCAAACTAATTGTATTTCTTGCCTCTCCTCTTACTCTCAGCTGTTTCATATTTCACTGCATAAATAGACCCAATCAGACAAGTACTACCTCATTCTCCCACCACCAAAGCTACCATCCTGCACCTGTTCATAACTCTGTGGCTGCCTTCCTGTTACTGTAGTCGGAGATCCCCTATACCAGCCAAAGGCCTGTTCTCCGCTTGTTTACTGAGGCCTCCTTCTCTTGCCTTCTCAAGTATATACTTGCAATTTTCTTCCTTCTACAGTATCATTAAATTTTAAACTCTATGCGGTCATTCTCATCAGTATGTTCTCGCATCTCCTATCTTAAAATAAAACAATGCCCTTCATGTACCCATATCCCTTCTAGCTATTTCCCATTTCTCTGCTCCCTTTTCCCAGCAGAACTACCTGAAAAGAGCTGTCTGTCCTCTTGTCTACACTTCTTGACTTTCTACTCATTCCTTGACTCTCTCCAGTTGTGCTTCTGTCTTCTCTATCCTCCACAGACTGCTTTAATTGAGGTTGTTAGTGACCTTCGTATTGTCAAAAACAATGGCCACACATCCATTCTTATGTTATTTTATCTTTAAGCCAGGGGTCCCCAACCCTCCAACTATGGACTGGTAGCTGTCTGTGGCCTATTAGGAACTGGGACGCACAGCAGGAGGTGAGCGGCTGGACAGTGAGCGAACTTCATCTGTATTTGCATCCGCTCCCCAGTGCTAGCATCACCACCTCAGCTCCACCTGAGATCACTGGGCATTAGATTCTCATAAGAGCACCGGTCCCTGGTGCCAAAAAGGTTGGGGACCTCTGCTTTAAGCAACATTTGATAGGGCTGATTTTTTTTTATCTTCTTTAAAACACTCTTTTACTATTAGTTTTCATAACATCATACTGGTTGATATGGAGGTATCCCACTCAGATCTCCCTTCTTTTGAGTCTGCTACCAAAGGTTATTCTTGCCTTTGGGGGTACTAGAACTGGGACATTCTTTCACTACACGAGATTCCTCTAGTAGACACGTTGTGTCAGGAAATCCAATTGGCCAAGCCAAATCTTTCATAGAACTGAGCTATGATCTGAAGCTCTTCCTATCTAATTATTCCATCCCTCTCTCCTTTCATAGATGTCATACCTACATAAAGTCTGAAACTCTATTCCTGCTTCCTCCCCTTTTATATATCTGTTGTATGTCTAATCTGATCTTGGTGTCATCTTCCCAGAGGACCCCAGTGCACTTACATACTATCCTATTCCCTTATCCACTTGACAGTTCCTTGTCTTCTTTTCCTCCTCTTCTCCATGAGCCCTTAACTCTCCTGGCTCCACCCTTGGACCAACTCTTCTCTTCTTGATACCTTTGGGATCTTGCTCAGTCTTGTGGCTTTCAATATAATCTTTGTGTCATTGACAATCAAATCTGTATCTCTAGCTCTGATTTATCCTCAGACTTCTACATCTAATCATGTTCTTGACATCTCCACTTGGATATTTAATAGTCATCTAAAAGGTAACATATTTAAGGAACTCTTGATCCTCATTCAAATCTGTCTTCCTTCAATAAATAGCTCCAGTCATCCTCTATTGTTCTCTTCATCTCTCAGTAGCAAGTTCTATTGACTGAGCTTTAAATTACTCACAAATCAATCCATTTTTCTTCTTTTTCACTATTGCCACCTTAATCAGTGTTGCAGCAATCCTCCAGTCCATTGCTCTCTTGCCCACTCATAATCCATTCACTACTCAGTAGCCAAAATGAGCTTTTAAAAATGTCAGTCAGATCCAGTCATTCCCATGTTTACAGTACTACAAAGGCTTTTTGTTGAACTTGAATAAAACTCAGATTCCATTACATTGTCTACAAAACTCTGAATGATGGCCTCTCCTGGCCCCTTAGACCTACCTTTTCCTTCCCCTTGCCCCAACCACATGGACTTCTTTCTCTTCCTAGAATAAGCCAAGGTTATTCTTACCTTTAGACCTGTTATCTCATCCCCCTAGGTGTTGTTACTCCCTGTCACTCAGATCTCTTACTTAAATATTACCTTCTCAGAGAGGATTTCTCAGACCCCTCAATCTAAATGTTTCTAGTTACTTTATAGCATATCATTCTCTTCATAGCACTTATATATTCTGATCTTTTTCTTTTTTAATTATTGTCCATCTTTCCTTAACTAGAATGCAAGGCTTATGAGAACCAGGTTCCTTTTCTATCTTGTTCATTGCTGCATTATCAGCACCTAAGTCAGTGCCTGGTATGTAGTGTAATAAACATTCATAAATATCTGTGGAATGAGTGAATTGATAGAACTTCTTTTTTTCACCTCCATGAAGATTTGTTTCTCTGAAAGAAAAAACTGATGAATTTTCCTAACTCCACATGTCTGAACTTGTAGCCCTTATTATATTGATCATCCCCAAAGATGTACTTTTCCTTGAAGTTTTACACAATACCAATACAGTTAAAATGTCATAGTGAATTCTATGGGGCATGCCATTGGCTTTGTGGAATTTGTCACAATGCCAAAAATTGCATTTCCAGTCTACAGAAGCTGTGGATGAAACAGCTGGTTCTTCATTTCTCTGTGGAATTGGGAAGGGGAAAACTCTGACTCTGAAATGGGAAATGAGATCAACCTAATCTTCTGCCTCCCTTGTCCAGGCTCCCTGATACTCAGCATGGAATGTTGGCTTTGGGTTTTTTGTTTGTTTCTTGCTGAATGATTTGAGTATTGAAAGAAGGGGTAGTTGAGGAAGAGAGAAAAATGAAATGGCAATTACTGTTGGGTGATAAGAAAAGGTTCTATAATTAAGCAGTGTTCTCTCCTACTTTTTGTAGCATGAAAAGGTACATCATCAGGTGCTGTTTCTGCACATGAACAAAGGCCAGAAAATGAAACAAGACAAAACAGAACACAGTTTCTGTTATGAAGTACTTGGTGCTGACAGTTTGTTGTAAACAGAGCAGCGAACGGTTTTTGTTTTGTTTTGTTTTGTTTTAATTGTATGTTCTTCTGAAATGTGGAAACAGCTTTGTTGTATTATGAAGATCTTTCTTTCATTGTAATGGTAACTGCATTCCAATCAGATCATCAAATTTATGTTTTAATGGCTCAAATGTTGTGAACCATATAAATGTTATATTACATAAAAATGTCTTGAGTTTTTAAAGTCATTTATTAATTTTTTCTAGCTCTCTCAGAAAAAAAAATATTTATACCCTTTCCCTTGTACCTATTAATAAATGATACATGGATGTTACCATATTGTAATTGCACTTGTCGGTCTGCCTGTATCCTGTACGTGCTAAGGACAAGGCTGTGTTTTATCATTTTTGCATCCCCTACCTGTAATTTCCCTTCCACTACCCAGTTTACCTAATATAAGGGTACTTGGTGAAAAGGGGGTTTCCATACGTGTTTATGGAACAGTAGTGTCTATTTCTATAGCTATCTTAATCTGTTACTTATATCATCCACTACGTCTTATCCTGCCCTTTTTAGCAAAGCTGCTTGCTTAATGGACAGTTATTTCTAGTTTTTATGAAGCTGTCAAAGTAGGATATTGACTTCTCCCTAGCCTGTTATATTGCATGAACCGTATTTTAATTCTTAGATTAAGGTATTTATTAATAATAAGTCCATCTTGTCTTTTTCTACCAATAAGCATAATCAGCCCATTAAAAAACATCTGACCCGTTTCCTTCCTACAGTTTTATGTATGCTTCAGTGGATTTTATGTTGGTGTTATCTTGTTTATCTTTTTTTCCAAGTTATTTGCCTTATCGAACTAAAAGTTGATTTGAAGACTAATCCAAACCAGTCAGCTTATATTCACTAGAAGCACTGTGATCGGTACAGTGGGAAATACTGACAAAATATTAAGATGCCATGTCTGCTCTCAAAGAACTGATAATTTGCTTGGGAAATTAAAACTAACTTTATTTGCTTTATTTGAGATGTTAGAACTTATAAGATATACCATTAATTTATTAATAGCTTTCATGTAAGAAAAGAAATCCTGTCATGTGATATTTATGCACTGATTATAAGACTGATTTCAAATTCATTCCAGAAAGATGGAATGACATGTACAAAAGCCTAAGGGAATTTAAGAAAAAGCCAAAGTATCTAGAAGTTTGTAGGACAGATGACTCTTCTGTTAATTTTTTTTCATCCTCCTTGTCCTCTCCTCACCACTATCATTCCCAGGCACCCCATCCCTGGTGGCAAGGTAAACATCAGTGATGATAATACCTCCCTAATGCATCTTTTAAAATGATATAAAGTAAATAAATTAATTGAACTCTCTAAAAAGGGACTCTGAGATATCATAAATTTGCAAATGTAAATTCATGCATCAGCACACACAGCACTGTTTCCCACACAAATAGGTACTGTATGAACTAATTAAATGATGGCTCTCTTTTGTCCTTATCTGTTTTTATAATAGTAGAACTGTAATTGTATATACAGACTGATGTGTGGGCCAAGTCTGTCTTTACAAAGATGTTAATTGTAAATTTAGTCCATTATATTATTTCAACATGTGCTTTGTTATTTATTTTTTCCTTTTGAATGCTGCTTTCATTTGTTTGTTGAACATCAACACAAATTCCTTTTTTTCCCCCTGTGGCAAATGTCTGGGAGAAAATATTGCTGCCTGGCAGAGGGTACTGGGACCTTGTATGATTTATTTCTTCTAATTTTATTCCATTATAAAGATTCCAAAATATTATATTGAAAGACTCCAAAATGCTAGAAAAAACTTGAATAGTTTTAGATTAATTGTTTAAAAATCTAGCCTTTTGCTCATCTTTCAAACTGAACAGTGCTCTGACATGTCTGAGGTTTAGGAAAATTTGGCTCCTGTTGATGAGGGGGGTCTAATATAGGTCTTTGTTGCTGAGTGAAATTCAGTGGTTTTGGCTCATGGGAATTTGTGCAAAATTGTTGGTTCGTTTGATTTGGTTCCCTTTGGACTACACCCATGAAGTTTTCTTTGGGTTTAGTTTGGTGATCCCCACCCCACACCAAACTCAAAGTGGAACACAGTGGGAATGTTGAGGTTTATACCTCAAGCTATAACTCATCCTAGAGCTTTACTTAGTTTAGAAAAAAAAAAAAAAAGGAGGGGGAAACCTCGATTTTAAATCTTTGAGTGAAATATTTATTGAAACTAGACTAAACAATCCCAAAGTTAGCTGAGATCTTAGAGGTCTTTTGACCAAACTCTCCACCTGATGCATGATTCCAAGAATCAATTTCAGATTGTTTAAAGTCTTTTAATAGATAATTAACTTCCATGCATGATTCCATATTTGTCCTTTGGTTCAAGCTTGTTGACTTTGTGGTCCAAGTTTGCTATATTTGTATGATTTTTTTCTTTTCATCCATCAGAACCAAGGGAGGTGTATAAAAACTTCCAGATGTGTATATTTCTACTTGTAATTTTGTCAATTTATGCATTATATATTTGGAGGTTATATTACTTGATCAGAATCTTTCTGAGAATCTTTACTTTTATCCTGTGTAGTAACTGATTTATCCTAAAGTTTATTTAAAAAAAACTTATCTAGGCCCATATATAAAGCCCACTATCTATATGTACAGAATATTAATCTGAACCAGCATGTGGTAATTGAACACTTTGATATAACCACAACAAAATATGTGAATATCCACACTAAGTGGAATATATTAAAATATATTGTCCATGTTGTTACTTTCAAACTTTTCATGTTCTTACACCTTAGTTGTGTCTCTTTTATTTTTTATCCATTTTAGTCAATTTAGTAATTACTGATATTTGCAGTTATTTCTATCAGATTTAGATCCTACTTATGCCATTTTTTTCTTTTTATTCCCCTCCTTTTCCTACCTTCTGTTTTGCTAACCAATTTTTTCTTATTTATTTTCTCCACTATGTATCTGGAAATTTTATATTCTCTATTTTTTCTTTTAGTGGTTATCATTAAAAATATATAAGCATACTTGAATTAATAGTATAAAATTAATTAATATTTCTAATCTCCTGATTTAGATGATTAACAATCACATTCGTCCCATTTTATCTTATCATTGTTAAATCTTTTAATTTCACCTTGTTTTATGTGACTCAAATTAGTTATCATTATTATTTCATAGAAAAAAAATTAGCAAATGTTTGAATTTTCCCTATGTTTTCCCAGTGTCATTGTTCAGTGTTGTTTTTAACTTCCTTCCAATTTCAATTTTTCTCTTCTTGAAGTACATCTTTTGGTAGCTCCTTCAGAGAGGGCCTTTTGATTGTTAACTCTGAGTATTTATTTCACTTGATTTGCATATTAGCTGAGTGTATAATTTTTGATTGGCAGTTGTTTCTCAATACTTTAAAGATATCGTCCTATCACCTTTTAGCTTTTGCTTTTGAGAAGTCTGCGTTAGTCTAATTGGCCTTTTTCAGCCAATTTCTTGCATTGTTTTCAAGAGTTTTTCTTTGTGTTTGTGTTCCGTGGTTTCACAATGATATGTTTCCATGTGGATTTATTTTTATTTCTCTTACTTAGGACTCATTGTGCTTCCTAAATCTGAAGATTCACATCTGTCATAAATTCTGGAAAATTATCAGCTATTCTTTCTTTGAATAGTTTTTTTTTTCTCCCATTCTCTTTAATGCCTACTTTTGTAACTCATATTAAACATACATTTTTCTTTCCATTCAGTGCTATTTTCTTAGACCTTTTTAAAAATATACTTTTTTTATCTTTACATTGCTTTTAATTGCAAATATGTTTAACTCTATTATTTATTTTAGCTTACATTTCAATATTTTGCTCACAAGGCTTAATTTTAATGAATTTGCTCAGCTCAGTCCAATTTACTTCCTGCATTATTTCTGACGTACATACTAAGTGCCATTATGTATAGTTTGTGTACCAGAGACATAAAGAAGAATAAGCCATAGCTCTTTCTTTTACCATGCTCATAGCCTAGTAGAGGAGAAATTCAGATAAGCAAATAAATCAGTCGTATGATAATCTCTTCCTGCCTTTTGCTCAGGATCAACTTCTAGTCAACTAATCTATGGCATCTACCATCTTGCCCTTTTTCTATGTTATAGACATATCATTTCTGGGGAAACCTTTACAAGGCTAATTTCCGTGTCTCTTCTCTCTATAGTCTTTTGTAAACCAATTCATTTAGGTATTTTTAATTGTAAATTTTCACTTTCTTTCAGTAAAGAATACTAAAAATATTGGATATACTGTAAGTTACTTCCAGCTATTCTTTTCTTTTTGTTCCTGTTTAACTATTTTCCCCCTTGGCTAAACATTTTCTCAAAATTTTCTCTTCTCTAAACTTTGTTTTCCAGAAAAGTAGTACAGTTTAGATGTCTGATATCAATTTAATCTTTTCTGGCCTAGTTCTTTGTGTTGATTTTTCACCCAAGGTTTTCTTAGTTGGTCCAAGACGTCAGCTCATTTTTTACTGTTGGTGTTTGAAAATTTGTTAGGCAAACTAATGATATAACCACATTTTCAGTGAAAGAGCTTAATTTAGTTAAGAAATAAGTTTTTATCTAGACTAGAAATTTTGGATTTGATCTTTACTCTTTTCTCTCTGTAACCCCAACTAACATTCATTAATCAGAAAGTCCTGTCAATTTTCCATCTTCATTCAAAGCATTTCGTATCTGACCACAGTGTTTTATTCCCAGTTAGTGCCCTGGTCCATACCCTTATGCTTTCTCACCTAGTAACTGGATAACTTCTTAAATATTTTCCATTTCTCCTGACTTTAATCTTAGTCCTGTGCTTTTCATATTGTGATTTATGACCTAGTAGGTTATAAAATCAATTTACTTGCTTATGGTCAAAAATTTTTAATGATAAAGAGTAGAAGAGATTGACAATATTAGAGCCCATGGCTGTAAGAAGGATGTTTTTTTCCCCATGAAACTTTTGTTTCAAAATAATATATACTATTAAAATAATATATATTATTGTTATTTTGTAAACAACAAACATTATTAAAATATTATATACGAGAATAATTGTATGAGTATTTGTCATTTGAAGGGGTGTCTATCCAGCATTTGAACCTTTTTCCTATGTTAGAGAACTCTGTATTATGTGAATCTTGGTAGGAAGTAGGGCCTGCCTTGCATTATAGAAGCTAAGAAAAAGCCCAAGTCTTGCTTTCCCAGCATCCTTTGTAGCTAGGATACTGTTTTGTAACCTAGACTTGCTTAATCAAATGCCTGGGGTGTTAATTTGGGACTGACAGAAGCAGAGGACATGAGTCCCTAGGCTGGTGGTGGTGGCAATACCCATGACATAAATTTTTTCCACTAAAGGATCCTTACCCAGTAACTTCCAGGAGAGTGAGCTATCTGCTTTTCACTAATTCCTGCCTGGGCTGCTCTGAAAGGCATTTGTAAAGGAAGACAAGCAAACAACATGTAGTAACACTTCCACAAGTCTGACTATCCTGGAGTCCAGACACAGTTACCAAGGAGCCTGTTCAGCAAGCACCTGTCACCTCTGCCCTGGCCCAGCACCAACTGGGACTGCAGGCTCCATGCTGTGACACCAAAGGTGCCAGCACTCCTCTAAACATGTCCATTCTATTTCTGAGAACTGTACCTCTTAACATCTTGTTTGAGATACAAAACCTAAGTACCCCCACATGACAGAATCAGCCAAGCTGCAGAAAAAAAGAGAGTTTATTATTACAATTAAAGTTTTTAAGTAGCTTACTATGAATGAATAGTAACATTTTCAAAAGAAAATAAATTGAAAATGGACCTGTGAGACATGGAAAATATTTTAAAGCAAAGGAAATGATTCACCACCTCAAAGACATGGCACTTACATAAATTATGCATGTCAGTTTTTAACATCTGTGGAGAGCCTCTATGTCTTGGATAAATCCATATGTGTGTGCTTTATATCATGCTCACAGATTATTTAATATTAGTATTCAGAGAGAAAGGAACCCCTTTGAATGATTTTAACCATTTCCTCTAAAAATCAGTAGTGGTAATAGGAATAGCATGACTTGTAGAGTAGGATTTTGTTGACATAATGGACGCTTTATAAAGTAATTAAAAAGTGACCTTTGGAATGTTTAACTTGGTTTGTTTTATTAGATTTTCTCATTTATTTTTTTTCCCTTGGGTCTGTTTTTGCAGCTTCTCATAACATCTAAGCCATGCTTTAAGAGAATATATTTTATCCTTTATTTCATGAATCAAATGTATAGGTGCTAAGTAAAAATAAATACGTTATTTTGAAAAGTAAACTTAGCCATTAACTAAAATAAGGATTTTATGGTATAGTGAAAGTTGCTCAATATTTAATCTTAGGAATAAATGTTTCACTGATTTTTATAATTTTAGACATTTTTCCAGATAAATTTTATTTTTAGTAGATGCCATTTTTCATTACTGAAAAGGGACTTAAATATATATTCACAGAATTGTATTACAAAATTGAAATTAATTTTAAATATTTCTTAAATTATAATCGAGGAGGAGGGTTTAAGTTGCATTTATGTTTCTTGTTTGAGGGATTTATAGAATAATGTAATTTGGAGAAACCTGATGAAGCAGAACAGAAGCAATCAGGGAAGGTTACCATGAGGTGCCCTGGAGTTCTGGATACGGAAAGCCTGTGCAGCAATTAAACTCATCCAAAAGTGAAATGACTGGTTCATGAGGAAATGAACTTCTTATCACAGGAACTATTCAAGCAAAGGCTGAATGACCTAATATCAGGGATCCTGAGTGTACAGGGTTTGCATGTTTTGTTTTAAGTGGGGAGAGATGTCTGAGGACTCTTTGGATTCTAAGACAAAAGTTCTAACTAGTTTAGCTTGTCATTATCATATACTTTTTTGTTGGATGAGTCAATGTTTGAACTCATCCTATGCTCTTCTTTTGAAAACCAAACCCATAAAAGAAATTGCTCTCAATTATTTAAGATGCAGTCGAACACTTAGCTTTTCTGATTTTCTAAGTCTAAAGGAAATCACACAGGGGACAAAGGATTTATTCATTTTGAAAGGCATGTAGAAGGGTCTTTAACTTATTACTCTACAACTTTAACTCAAGCTAAAGAAGAGAAAAATAAACATCTTTTTGCTATTTCTTTCTTCTAGATATCCTGCACTTGTAATTGAATCTTGATCAAAGCCACCTCATATTCCTTCTTTACATATCTAATTCACCACCAAACATGTTTCACATACTTTTATGAAGTCAACTGTCATGAAAAACACTGTATATTTTGGGTCCAGAGGACCCCTGATTTATTTAGAAATACCACGAGTATCTATAATGACAGCTCCTTACACATGCTACCATCTGTCAGTGAGATGGTAAAGGGTAGAAAAGAAGTTTAAGACTTCTCAGTCTCAGAATCAAGGCTGCCATCATGTGGGGGAAATTAGAGGTAATTGTCATGCCATTGTCAAGGCTGAGTGATATTTCTGGAGATGATGAATCTCAGAATAACCAATTTTCTATTTCTTCTTTCTCAGCTTTCTATATCCCACACTCAAAATGCCAAACTTGAACTCTAATCTGTTCCTCCTTGTTCGCATAATCCTATAAAATCCTTTCATTCTATCTCCTTCCCTTGCTTTATTATTATTTTTTTATCGCAGCTATCACCACATGGAATTATATTATATACAGCATTTATTTTACATTTTAAATTGGCATTAATTTAGATTTTAATTATTTCCACTAGAATGTAAGCCCCATGTAGACAGGGAATCTGTCTGCATTGGTCACTGCTATATCCCCAGCTCATAGAGTAGTACCTAGCACAAACTAGGTACTAGAACAAATCTTTCAACATTTTTATTGTCTCATGTATGTGCTCAGATGTCTAGAGTGTTCATCGAATTGATTTAGATTTCTCCCTTAAAACTGCGCTTTCTCATCTGTGAGTCCTTGTCTCCCCCTCACCCACTCTCTGTCGTCATTATAAAATGTTCTCAATCGCCACCTTTAAGGGAAGCCAAATCTCAAAACATAAAAATGAATTAATAAAAGGCAAATACTTCCTCAGACTTGCCTCTTTAGTTATTTTGCCTTGCAATTACTTCCCTTCCCAGCTCATGTCCTGGAAGTGACTGTCTACTCTGTCGCCTTGGCCCTGTTTCCTCAAAATGCTCTGCAATTTGATTTGTGCTGTATTTATAGTTCATAAATTCCTCACATCAAAAGACTTTTCCTCTAAAGCTTTTCAGAGCCAAATCTCAAAATGCCTACATTATGCTCATTCTGATCTTTTCCAAGTGTCCAACACCATGCAACCAGCCAGGCTTCTGATTTGGTTTCATTTGCATGTGGATCATCATCCTGAGAGAACCCTGAGGCTGGCGAGTTTTCTTTCTGACCCTGCAATGTACCCCCTAATTCCCTGCTTCCTTTCTTCCTATAATCCACGTACAATCACCAGCCAAGGAACAAACCCTTACGGTCCCCTACTTCAACAGTTCTTGTTATTCGTAGTGTTCCTTGGTAATCCTGTTTTAAAATTTGAATTTTCTTAAATCTGCAAATATCCTATAACACAGGATTTTCCATTAGTGTTGGTGTGACTAGTTTCTCTAATTTGATCTCCAGAATGATACCGCTTTGAAATTGAAAAAATTGCTCCAAAAGGACTCCCAGTTCAAAGCATGTATTCATTTTTGACTGCCTGCTATGTGCAGGATAAACACAGCAGAGAAAGCCCCTGCTTTCTGCCAGCTTACTTTCAGTATGAGTATTTTATTGTCCAAGGGGAATTTTTACAAGACCTTCTTACATTTAATTGGGTTTTAAATTCATATTTAATCTTTTAAAGCTTTGCATTCAGAAAGCTACTTCAACCTACAAATCTTATAATTCTATTTTTAAATCTAGTCACTGTTATATAAAAATAAGAATAGTCTCTTTCATTTATTATTTTATTAATATTTGGTTAATGCATGTTTAAGGGTTGAAATTTCTCTAAACAATTCTGATCCCAATTTAGCTAATTCAATTTCCTTAAACATTTTAAACCTCATATACATATTTAATGTATCTGATTTCTCAAGCACCTCAACTACCTGGTGGGGCTTACTTATGAACCTAACAAGCAAATCATCCTAAGCACTTAAGTGACTTAAAAAATAATAATAATCAAACATATACATGGAGTAAATGAACCTCTCTTAAACATGTCTATGCTATTTTCAAACTGAAATCAAATGTTCTTACACCTTCCAATTTAATATCACAAGTCTGAAATCAATTACACGTTTCAAATTGAAATCACAATCTTTTCAAGTATTCCAAACTCTTTAAATAAACATACTTAGAATAGCCCAATGATATGAAAATTACTGTAAAACATATTCCATGAAAGTATGGAGTATGGGTTTAATTTACTTTGTTATCTCTATTATTATTTATTTAAACTTCCTGGGGTGGTAAAGTGACCAACACAATTAAGGTAAGTAGTTGTACTGTCCTTGGATAGCTGAGATTACTAGGTTAAAAAATCAAAATATCCCTATGGTGAATTAATTATTGCTCAGAGATTGGCATGATTTGTGTTTTTCAAAGATGGCTTCTTGTTGCTGGGCGGCAAATAATTGAGGGGGAGGTGCAGAAGATTTCGATCTGGTAGTGACTCCTTGGTCTATTTAACTCCTCATCAGTTTCTTCATGGGAGAAGACTTTATTTGGTTCCCTCAGGACATTCCTTATTATCTCCCAAGTCTCTGCAGCTTTTTTGCACCCTTCTCTTCTAGTCTTTCCCCTACCACATGACTTTTTTAAACTCCTTTTCTGGTCTTTGATTTTCATTTCCTCCTGGTTCTACTACTGGAGGTAGGGTAATATGCTTTAGATTCTAGGGGAAAATCAAGCCCCAGGAAGAAAATGGGATGGGGGTTGGATTTAGTGGAGGACAAAGAAGAAAGAAAGAAAACATTCTTGATACATAGGCATTGCAAAAATCTAGAAGTATACACAACATACGTTAACCTGAGTTATCTTTGTGGGAAAAGGTTATAATGGACTTTATATTATAATGTACTCTGTATTTTTTACAAGAAACATATTATTTCTATAATCACATAAATTTTAAAAAATAAATAAAATGCAAAAAAGGAGATTAGTTTGGCAATAGAATCAGAAAAGGCTTTATGAAGATAGTAGACGTGAATCTCAATGAAGAATTGAGCCTAGCCATTAAAAATTATTATTATTATTAAATCTGCTATCCATACACAATTGTAGTAAGAATAGCTTTTGAAATAACAGACTCTGATGCGTCGTTTTAGACTGTGAATGATAGTGACTGTGTGTAGGTTCCTGTGTACATCAGCCTTTCACAGTGGTTGATTCCATTGTGTAATAATTGAAATGCAAGTAAAACCAATCCAGATTTTGCAGTTCTCACTGAGAGAGCGGCAGTACAATAAATATGTAAGCACCAGCTTTTTGTGCGAAGCAATACAAGGTGCTTTCATAGGATTTACAGGGAGTGAAAAGGAAACTATTACTTGCCTTAGAAAACTTGATGTAATTATGGAATCACGCATTATGATTTTGTTGACCAGAGTAATTGTATTTTAACTTTTTACTTATTCAGAAAGAAAATGGAAGCTTCTGGATCATATTAGTCTATTTAGAAAATATTATTATCTCATGCTAACTGGTAGCATTTTGAAATTGCTGTAAAGTTCTTTTATGAGGGGCACAGAGCTGAGTATGTTTAGACTAGTCATATCACTCAGTAGAAGAACATGAATTTTGGGCCTCCTTAGCTCAAAAATATTTGGCTCTTTGAAGCCTGTTTTAGATTACCTGGGGGGCGGGGCAGGGAAGTGCAGGATTTCTGCTGTTGAAGCAAAGTTTCATTGACAAAATTGTGTAATTTATATAACTGAACTTAACAACTTGGACTTCAAAGCTTCCAAAGAGACGCTGACAACACAACTAGACAGCTTATATCTTATAGGTGGCTACTCACTCAATATCCTTATCTGATGTGATGGTACCCCAAAGTGACTGGCCAAGACCCTATGGCTAGGACTTCTCATCCAAGGATAGACTAAGTTGTATACTCCATGTATTCTGGTATAGCACTTGAATTTTACTTGTTTACATTATATTGTACCTAGAACAGTGCTATGGAAGAAGGGGAATCATAAATGTTAGAATAAATGAATGAAAGAGTGCATGACTGAAAAGATAAATAATTGGCCTTCAAAAAAATTTTGATTGGCTATTTTGACGAAACATTTTATGCTGTGTACTTGAATGTATGAGTAAATATGATATGGCTAGGTTTGCCAGTTTTCCACATGGCCAAATTTTAAGCATTTCTTAAAGGCTAAGTCAATCTTATAAAACATAACTTTACTGACTAAGATCATTGCATAGTTGAGGTGATCAACCATGACTTACTTGGTCAGCTATAAATCTAGTAAAAAACTCAGTTTCATTACTGACTGACCAGTGCAGTTTGTATATATAGAATGGATCTTCTTTTATAATCTATTGCTTTACAGGCCTTAGACTTGTGGCCACCTTTAAGGAAAAACAAACAAACAAACAAACCAAAAAACAAAAAGAAAAAAAGAAAAAAACAAAAAACAAACCAACTTAATGAGATGATACTCCAAATACTGCAACAAAATAGACATAAATTTTCTGTATGTAGCATTTTCTTGGCCCATATACTCTTAAGTAACTATTGAGAAATTGTTGTAAAATATGTAGAGAATTAGTCCTATTGTATCAGCCTTTATGGTACAATATAACCTATTGGTTAGGGGACCACATGTTAAAATCACATTGGGGCCAGTTTTCCAATTTAAATTTCATCACAAAGGATTTACTGGAAATACTGGGAAGATTTCTTGACAGAGCCATTTAATACTAGAATGAGTTTTTAGGAGCAATTGTGGATTCTCTTGAAAGGCTCTAAATACAGTTCAGTTTCTCCTCTGTCCAGAATAGTTTGGGTGGGCCTACCTGAAAGCAGAAGGACAAACCAGACTGGTCCTTTTGACCCAAAGGTTTTCATTCATTATAACCCCAAATTAAGCCCCAGTACTTAAAGGATTTAGCAGTTCTTTCTTGTGTATTTAAATAAGAGCCACACACCATGTTGGACTTTTACGCTCTAACTTGGCTGACTGCCTCTGTGTGAAGACCTTTATTATTGAGTTTTGTTTTCATTCACTCTAAACTTTTTCCCTTGGGTGGAAACATGTGTGCTTGGCCTCAGCTCATAGGGAAATTATTTAATGTATAATTCTGAACTTAATATGCTGAGTTAAGTAGTAGTAGAACAAAATACGCACCCCCCACCCCAACACACACTCATTTGTGACACCAATTATGCTCTTCAAGTGAAATGGGTGCTTATTTCCAAGTTGACAGAATTCTTTCTAAATTTTCTGCTTTAAAAGAGTTTAGGGAGAAAATAAAATAATAAATAGAATTGAAAAGATGTTATAAGACTATGGGTCTAATTTTTTTGCTCTTTCTACTGAATTTTTAGGATACATAATAAGATCATGTATTTTTCTTATTTTGGAAATAGGTGCTTTCTAAATTTTTGTTTTAATTTTCTGAATTAAAAATGTACTGAAAATGCATAGCAATTTTTAATGCAGTTTGGAGATGTTTTTAATGAGATGTGAATATTCAACTTCAAACCACCTGAATGTTTGAATGAAATAGGCTCAGTTCCAACTCTTTTTGCATGTATCTATTATGTATGTGGAAAACAGATTATATTAATGTTAGTTCTTTGAAAATAAAAGTAGACATTGTAAGCAAGATGAGAATTTGGACTGTTTATATATGTGTCCTTTTTGTGTTCCAGCTCAATGCTTCACATTTTAGTATCTAAACTTTACTTATGTAGAAAATACAAAGTGGGTAAGTTAAAGTTATGAGGACTATAACTTGTCAGTTTCCTGTATGTTTAAATTTAAAACCTTAATGTCATATTAATGGAATTTTGTATTTTATATGTACCTGTATGTCTGCTAGACAAATGCTAAAAATGCCAAAACTGGGACTAATACAACTAAGAATACAACTAAAAATATTCTATAAATGTGATTACAGGGCTTAGGCATCTTGTTGTGATAACTTTTTTAATTTTTGAGAAAGCTAGTATATAGCTAATTGATCTTTAATATGTGAACAGAATGTTCATATGTGCCAAAGAGTGTCCTTAAGTTTTACTTAAATATATATTATCTTAACTTTATAGACTGCTGAATAACTGTATGCAAAGCAAATATTTGTATACTTAATCACTTATTACCATAAAATTCCTTTATTATTTTGGAGCTAAAAACTTAAAATATATTGGCTTTCAGACACAATAACCTTAAAAACCATAAGTTTAAATTTAGAGAGAACTTGTCTCTGGTATCTCACAACTTTATAAGTTTGTCAAAGAAACAATTATGCAATTTTGTACACACTATTTGTTAAAATACAAGACAAAGTTAATTCTACTCTCTCCTTGGATCATGCTGGCTATTCTACTATTTAAATAATGAGCAGAATTCTTCATGGCTTCAAGCTTCCCAAGAATAGAAACAATAATTGATTCATTAAACCTTTCCTCCCTTCATCATGTATCCAGCCTTCTCTTCCTTTATTCGAAAGGTTTTATTGAATCTCTGTAGACTTCTAGTTACCTGCCCTAGGCTTTAGAGATACTGAATTAATTAAGGTAGAATTTCTGTCCATAAGGAGAACACAGTTTTATGGGTCAAATAGACAAGAAAGTCGGTCACTTACTGATTCAGTGGAAGGAAAGTGTAATGAGAGGAAGAGGGACACAAAAGAGGAACCTCATTCCTTTCTTTGAGATAGTGGTGAGAAGGTAAGAGTAACAGTCATAAAGAACTGTAAAGAGCAGGTTTTAACGGAATTGAGTCTGAGGCTTGGCATTGTAGGTGTTATACAAGCAAATATATATGAGATAAGAACAAATTTGGTTGGGACAGAGGATTGGAGCATGAGGTTTATGGGTGATGGAGTGACTTGCCCTTCCACACAGACCAACTTATATTCAAGTATGAATGACTATGTGGGAAACCTATTGAGAACTATAGACAGGACAAATGACCAGAGAATGGATAGTGTGGATATAATGTGAAATGACATGCAAAAAGTAGTCTAGGTTATAAAAAAACCTCATATGGCCTATAGAAGAAAGTGGAACTTATCCTAAGAGCAATCAGAAGTTGCCAAATAACTTAAATCAGAGTGGTGGCCCAGTTATATGTGTGTTATAGAAAAAAATCATTTTGGTGGCAATGTAGAGAGAGGATGAGTTGGAGGGACATGAGACTATATAGGATGGTGTTACTGTCATGCACGGTTCTCAGAGGTAAAGGCTGTCTAGGGTCTAGGCAAATGGCACAGATAAACGAAATGGGCCAAGTTCAGAAACTGGAGAACTTGGACTTAGGGCCTATATAAATAAAAGGAGCACTCTCCACTTGGATCCAGCCAGTTGTTGCTATTTGGGAAAGCAAAGACACCACACCACACACATACACATGCTCTACTGCATACTCATTATTTACTTTTGGCTCTCAGATGGATGTCAAACGTTTTTAAAAACATGGACAGGTCAACACTATGCCAACCAAACAAAATATATCTTTGAACCAGATACAATCTAAGGCAGTGTATCACTGAAGTATGTTCTTTTGAACATCTATCGTTGAAAAATGAGTTCTGTGGTCAAATAAATTAGAAATATTGGAACTTGACAAAACTGATTTTAAAATTTACAAGAAAAAGAAAATGTGCAAGAATAGCCAAGACAATTTTGTAGAAGAACAAAGAAATGGAGACTTGCCCTACATGATATAAAATCATATTATAAATTTATGATAATTAAAATAGCATGGTATTGGCACAGGAATGGACAAATAAATTAATAGGATAGAATAGATACTTAAGAAAGTTTCATGTATATATGAAAATTGAATATATGATAAAGGTAGCATTTTAAATGAGTTGAAGAATGATGGATCATTAATAAATGGTGCTTGGGAAATTAGCTATCAAGTGAGCAAAAACAAAGTTAAATTCTAACTCATGCCATTAACAAAAAAAAACATAAGATGAATTAAATAACATATTGTAAAAAATAAAGCAATAAAAGGAGGGAAATGGAGAAAACATGTTTATGATGTTGGAAACAGAAGGCCCTCTTAATGACATAAAATTCAAAAAAAAAATCTGACTTGATAAAAAAAATTTGGACAACAAAAGCCACCATAAACAATATTAAAAGGTAAGCTACTATCTGTTTGAAAATATACAACATGTAATAAGATTAATATCAGTACATGGAAATAACTCCTCCCAAGGAATAAGAAAGAAACAAACAATCCATTACAAAATTCGTCAAAGAACATGAACAGTCTGTTCCATGAAAAGGAAATGTAATTAATAAAAATATGAAAGTATGTTTAATATGAAATATGAATATAAAACTATGCTTAATCACATTGTGATCAGATAAATTAAAATTAGAAATAAGAGACCTCTTCCCGTCTTTAAATTGGCAAAATAAAAATTTGGTAACATTAAGAGTAAGTCAGTCTGGTTAAACAGGAACTCTTCCATTACAGATGTGAATGTACATTGGATAAATAACCTGTACATTTATAATGTGAAATACTATACAGATTTAGCTTATAAAAGAATGATATGGATCTTCCAATGTGACAAGATATATTGTTGAGTGAGCAAAACAAATTGCCCAACAATACAGAGTATTAAATTTGTTATTAAAAAAGAAAATACATAAAACAATGCTATATGTAAAAAACAATGTATAAAAAAGTCTGCAAATATTCATGCAAAAGGAATAACAGTGATTAACTGTGGTGTAATTTTGAAGATGGGGCAAGGGAATTGTATTCAAGGGGGGACTAAATGTAATTAATTTACGTGTATTTTTAAAAATTTAACAAGCATTGTATTCATACATTTATGAATTACTTGTATAATCAAAAATAAGTATTTTCAATGATGGGAGAAAGTTGAACCTGCTTATTTTCTAAGGAGAAAGCAATGACTAGAAAAAGTCAAAAATACAGAGACGTTAATAGTTGGGAAAGGTCCCTAGGGAGGTAGGAGAGGATACAGGCTACAATATAGGTAGAAGAGATTGATTTGGAGAGGAGGAGGACCAATCTTCTAGGACCGGAGAAGAGGAGGCAGAGACAAGACTAGAGAGGCTAGATGGAGATACATTTATACACGTAGAGATGGGGATTGGGAGTGGAAGGAGGAGCTGAGAAATTTCCTGTATGATGGCTTCTATTTTCCTTACAAAAGAACAGCTTGTTCCCCACCAACCTCGAGTCCTGTAAGCCTCGCTGTGCGTATCAGTAGATGCAAATGGCTTCTCCTCCTGTACACTTCAGGAACTTAATGTTATTAATATCTCATAGCTAGTGGGCTCTTTCCTCTTGTCACTTTTGTAAAGACTAGCTGTGACATTTTATATGCTCACACAAGTCCAACAATGCTACCCTGAAAACAATAAGGTCATAGTAATAGGCTATATCAATGAACCAATTCCTATTGTTTGAAAGAATCTGGGGAGTTGCTTTCAAATGGCTTGCTTTAATTCTAGTGTATCCCATTCAGTTTTTTGTTTGTTTGTTTCCTGTGCATTCAGAGGACCATGTTTTTAGCTTTCTCCCCAGAGAAGTCTATGAAACCGCTACCCCCACTCACGTCCCATCCGCATTCTCTGGAATTTTCTTTTTTTTTACAGCCTCAAAAAGCCCTCTGTTGTTCCTTTTTACCAGTCAGCTAACTGTGAAGTTGGGGAGAAGTGGTTCTGTCCTTCCCTCTCCTTTAGATTTTAAGAGCCTTCCAACAGCCTTTTATGTAAAATATGTTTAGCCACTTATTACCAGTTGCAATCCCTTTGTGATCCTTGGGTTCCAAATATGAAATTGAAAAGAGTTTTTAGATAGGAGGCATCAAAGGAAATTGAGGAAAATATCTGAGTCCTTTACTTGGCCGCTCTAAAACTTTTGACTTTCCTGGAGGCTGTCCCCTAAGTCCCTGGTACTTTCTCCCTTTGATAGCTGCCTTTAAGAGGAAAACTCTAAAAAGATGAGCTTTTTTTTTTTCTGTTTTCTATGCTATTAATCCTATTACTAACATGCTGTTATTAAAGGCATGTTATTAAATTTTGCTTTTCTCTCAATGGATGATATAGACTTTTTGTCATTAATTTTCTCTCCTACCTTTAACCATCCTAGTTAGTAGTACGTGTTATACAACATTGCTTTGCAGAATTTTACTATAGATTAATGAAAAGCAAGATACTCCAAGTGAAAGGATTATAAATCTGCATTACATTTATACCTATAAGATGCAAGCTACATGCAGTGTGAACAAAAAAGGTATGGTTTTAAGGTGAGAATAATTGAAAAGTATTGGAATGGGTGATTTAATTGTATATAACTTAATCTATTACATTAATCTTAATCTTTTTATTCTGATTAGCCCTCACATTTTAGAAAATTAAGCCAGTAAACTTAATCTCTAAGACTTTAATGTTACAGTCATGTGCTCCTAACCGGAAGGGATACATTCTGTGAAATGGGTCATTAGGCAATTTTGTTGCTGTGCAAACATCAGAGTGAGTACACTTACACAAACCTAAATGGTATCACCTAGTACACAGCTAAGCTCTGTGGTATAGCCTATTGTTCCTAGGCTCCAGGCTTGCACAGCATGTTACTATACAAAACAATACAACAGCAAGATTAAATCAACACAAGAGAAAATGATACAGTCAAGAGATACAGTAAACAAGATGCATGAGAACACTGCTGTTGTGACACAGCATATTTTACAGAAAACTTTTTTTAAATAAAGAGTACATTCTAAAATGATAAAAAGTGTAGTATATTAAATAAACCAGTAACATAGTCATTTATTATCATTATTAAGTAATATATATATATATAAATATATATACTGTATATAACTGTATGTGCTGTGCTTCTTCTATACGACTGCAGGGTGGTAAGTTCATTTACACCAGCATCACCACAAACACTTCAGTGATGCATTTAACTATGAAGTCACAACAGCTACGACGTCACTCAGTGATAGGAATTTTTCATCTTTATTATAATCTTGTGGGACTATTGTATTTGCAGTCCATCATTGACTGAAACGTCATCGTGTGCCACATAACATTTTTCCCTATAAATTTCTTAGAAGAGCAACTTTGAGACAAATAGTTAACTGGATAAGACTCTGATGAACACACTGGATTAAGTTTTAAAATAGGATGGTCAGGTTTATTTTATAACTTAATTAGGTAGTCAAAATAATATTATATTTGTAATCAGATAGAGCTTGATTTTAGTCCTATCAATAAGTGCAACCTTGATCTAGTTAACTTTTCTAAAGCTCAGTATTTTTCATCTTAAAGTGGGAATAATAGAAATCTCAGGAGAAATTCCCTAGAGAATGAAGGAGGAGGAATATGTTGGAGAGGAAAAATAATGAGTTCAGTTTTGATCAAACTGCGATTGAAGCACTGTGGAAAAATTTAGATATGCAAATTTTGATTGACTGCTTTCAGACTAGAGTTTTTTTAGTTTATTGAGACCATATTGTATATGCACTTTATAAAGATGATATTTCAACTGTACTATCCACGAACTAATAGTAGGAGAGGTTTTTCACAAAATTTTGTGAGCACGGTTCCTTCCTGCTATCCTCATGTCTCTTTTCACAGTGTGCTCCTAGAAGGTCCCTCATATGATGCCTTCCCAGCTCAGACTGGCCTCCCACCTCTGCTCATTTAGTGACTACTAGTCACTGCTTGGCCACCACCACCCTTCGGAGGCTCTCCATGGCCTGTAGGATAACATTGTCATTACTCAGCTGAACAGTCAGCTAAATAATGATCTAGCCCATACATTCCACCTCATTTTCTGCTCCTCTCTCCTCATTTCTTTATGAGTAATCCAAATTAAGTCACATCTTTCTGCTTCAGACGCTCAGCTCTTGAATCTCATTAAATCATTGTGTATCCATGATATAACTAAAGCCACCATAAAGAGTGATTAGGAACTTCATGAGAGGAATTTTTAATTTACCTTTTTCTGTTCTAAAGGGCAATTCCCAACCCCCCATTATTATCCACTGAAATCAAAGTGTGATTGAATTCCCAGGAATGTGAAAAATGTTTTCCATTTCACACAAAATTGAAATCAACTTAGAAGGTTTAATTTTGCAAATAATCTTGAGACTGGAAGTATAGAGAAAAAAAGCTTGTAACTCAGATATAAACTAGAGCTCCATGTTGTCTAGTCTGTGTATAGTGTCACTTTTGAAGGTACACAAAGGTCAGGTTGTATTCAGGCTCTCAAGGAAATGCAAGGGGTAGGAGTGCATTTTTAATGTGTTGCAAACATCTTAAATCTTTTCTCCTGTGTTGCTTCTCTCAGCATCCTCCACACTCCTGGCAAGTACCTGCTGCCCTCTTTGCCACCCTGGAGTTCCCTAGTTCCCACTCTCCTCTCTATCGTGGAACACTTCAGGCAACTCCTCCCAGCAGCGCAGGCCCCTTTGTTCCTTCTTTTCTGTGCCTGTCTTCCCTGCTTCTTAGCCTGAATTTCTGTATTTATTTCTGTTTCTACCTACTCAGATAGCTGGAGAGCACAGAAGCTCCATTCTACCTTTTGAGACAAAGGATCAAATCCCCAGGAAGGTAGTTTTGTCACTTTGCCTTTCTAATGAGAAATCCTTATAGAGGACTTTCCATAAATTCTGTATCTCTCTACAAGATACGTTTATATATACTCCATTTTGGTATTTTTTGTTATAGATTAATATATATATTATAAGATTATATAGGCATAATATACCCACATGCTCCTATATTTAAAGATATTTACCTTGTTAATTATTTTGTTTTACCTTGCATTGTAAGTTTTTACCCCTATAAATCAACATAGCACACAGTACCAGACTTCTAATATAATGTAATGGATGCTTTAAAAATGTGATTAATCAATTTACTGACAGAGAACTCAGTGTTACAATTTTAGAGGAAAGTATTTTCTTTTATTTTTCTTCCTTTTTTTTTGTATCCTTAGAAAAGAAATGCATAGTAATCAGTTCAGACTTTATGATAGGTTGTGCCCAAGTAAATTTCTATAGACAATGAATTGTTCCGTATTATTACACAAAACTTTGTTGTTTCATTTTAGTTGCTTCCTTAGATGGTCATCTGAAAATGATTATGTATTTAATGAGTCGAAGTGTTTATTCTCAAGGGTCATGGAAAAAATATCTGTCAGAAAGGCTACAGTAAATGCATTTTTCATAATGTAAATAAAATAAAAATGTAACCTTCACTTTTTAATACAGTATACTGAACTTCAAACTGAAACATATTTCAGAACTGGATTGTGTTCAGAATGGGTCATTTTCTTCTATTGAAGTTACATGCGTTTCTGTTATGTTTCCAGATTTGAGCTGCTTATTATTAATACTAAGACAAAATGGTTTCTTCAGGAACTTGGGAAATAATAAACAGCCTCATTTAGAGAGCACTTTGGCCTGGATTTGGTCCACAAACTTATGGATGTGAGGCTGTTTAGTGTACTTAAGATCTTGAGAATCCTTTCAAGGGAGAGTGTTTTGATTATGTGCCCCATGATGTGTTTGCCTCTTGCAAAGTTTGGTTTAAAGTAGTTGGGACAAGACTGTGAACAAATCCCTGAGAATTACAGAGCTGGAAAGAACCTCAAAAGGTCCTCTTTCTTAGCCCCTGTATCCAAGGAGGTAAATTTGCACATGATTTAAGATGGGCAGTTGTTGATCTGGTTTTTATGACACATTCAAGAGTTGGAGTCCTGATTGTGCCAAAGTGACTGTTTGAGAGGAAAGCACTCAATATTCTTGTTTTCTATTATATTTTAGAACTTAAGAAATGTGAGCAATGATTGGGAGAAATAGCCAGTCTGTTTCTTGGGTGGTTGATGGTATGACGAGTTTGCCTATGACATTTCAAAATCTGAAAGATTTTTCTATGTCCATATCATTCTCATGTTTAGTTTAGTTTTGTTGTTGTTTTGTTTTTGTTTTAAATCAGTGTTACTCTCTTAGCATTTATATGAGTTATTTTAAACCAAGGGTTTCAAAACACAAAATTCCACAGAAGTCAGGCAGCTAATCTGAAGTAAGCCAATGAGGGCAATAAGGAGTTGTGGTATCTGTGCCTAAATTGGGAACGTGGGCCCCAGGGGCCAAGAACAGTCAGATTGAGTTTAAAAAAAAAAAAAAAAAGGAGGGAGGAAGGGAGGAAAAGAAGGAAGGGAGGGAGGGAGGGAGGGAGGAAGGAAGGAAGGAAGGAAGGAAGGAAGGAAGGAAGGAAGGAAGGAAGGGAGGGTACTGGCCAAACAAAATGCTCTGCTGGCAGTATTTGGCCTGTGGGCCTCTTGTTTGTGATCCTAGTCCAATAACCAGTATGCTCACAAGTGCTTACAAAAAGCTTTAGATGATGATCCCAAGTGTATCAATTACCGTTTAATCCACATTTGCAGTGTTATTTTTCTGACAAAATCATATTTTGTTGTGCAGGTTGTTTTTAATCTAGATATCCTTGCCTGGGATATTCCTTTTTAAAAAATAGTTAATGATTTGATTTAAGTCAACTCTGGTTAGCCATGTAATCTACTTTATTTCTCTATCAGGATTTACAATTCAATCAATATGTCATACAAGTGAATCTGCAAAAGATTTTAGAATGATCTTGCCAGGACATGCTTTTCAAAGGGACTGTGTCTAAACCAGGGGAACTAAACTCAGTGCCTTTAAGCAGGACTGCCATGTTGCACACCTCCAGGGCATGTTTCACAGTAGTTCCCATTTAGAAAAAAAAAGTGCAGCTCACTGCCAGCATTAATTTAACATCACACATAGGAATGCTGCATTTTCTAGGATTTGACATTTTCAGCAATCGAGAATTACTATATTTTGTAAACGAAAATACCACTACTAAAAACAGAATGCTATAAATAAAATGATGTCATTTGTTTCCAAAAAGACTATAGATATATTAGAGTGATGCAAAAATAATAATAAAAGTGAGATATTTCACGGCAAACTTTGGGGATGAGGTTAGGACTGTAATCCATGAGTTATCTCAGGGTAAATGCTGCAGCCACGAAGGCCACCAGTGAGTGTTCTTGGGGCAAATGGGAAATGGGTTAAAAATTTAGGTTGCTGAATTATGCACTGAGAAATATTCTGAAAGTGAAACAATTAAGAGTCTACTTACCATATTCCTTACAAAAGACATGGGCTGCATCAAAGAATTGCTTGAGGCTGCTTATGAGGGACTTTATTCTCGGAAGAGGATTACAGTGGACAGAAATGAACTGTTATGAGAATCAAAATCAGATCAAAATAAGTTAATTTCAGCTACTTGGGCTCTTAGAACTGTATGAAAGGCAAGATGGAGTAACAGAGTCACTATATATTTAAAATAGGGGCCTTAATTTTGATAATTTTTTTTTTTAGGTGAAGCAACCCTTGGTTGACCTCACAGATTGCAAGGACCTTGTCAGCTTACAATTCTGTATTATTTTTTTTTTTTTACGCCTACAGCACCTGGTCTTCCTAGGTGGTCTGTCATCCAAGTACTAACCAGGCTTAGCTTCCGAGATCAGACGGGATAGCGCTTGCTCAGGGTGGCGTGACCGTAGACTAATTTTAATTATTTTATTCCAGATTAGTCTTGTTGACATTAAGAAAAGGTTTTTAGTGAAGTTAAACATAAATATAATTTCTATTAACTTAAAAATTCTGCTCTTGGTACAAATTGTTTGGGTTATTTGTGTTTTCTGAATGAACTAAATTGTTTTATTCCAATGAACAGTTTTTAAAAATATAAATATGTATTTTCCTGTGGTTCTTAATTTTTCTAAGACTAAACTGCATAGTCTTTTAAGGTACCACCCTACCTCTTTCCTCAAAAATGAAGGAAACCCCACTGAGATTCTCTGATTTCATCCTGCTCCCGAATCAAACAGCTGTTTAAGCATAGTGTGAATATTTGTTTTTCAGAAACACCTTAGAAAGGATTCTTCTGTTGGACAAAACGTAGTTAGAAGACTTCTCATGACACCAATTATAAAATCTATGATCCTGTTACTTCGTTGTTGTTTTTTTCAACTGTGCTGTGCCTTCAAATTTGAATGACTATAATATGATTTGTTTGGTTCAGTGAACTAAATTATCATCATTAGAATAATTTTTTGTTGATTGTTTTGATTTAGACATTGTATAAGGGGATATTTAAAGCCTTCTTATCTGGTAAACAAAATGAAGTCTCACTTTATACAGTTACTTCTAAACAGCCTTCTCCTTGGGATCTAGTTAAATAAAAAGTAATAAAAGTGAAAAACTGAACTTGAATGCTTTGTATTTTTCTAGCATGTAAATGTGATGTGTGTGGAGTAATACTTCAGTTTATAATCTCCAAGAAAGTAGTAGCTTTATTTTTGTTTTATTCATGAGAATATTAAAAGATAAGAAATGACAAAATATCTTAGCTTTATAACTTGAATTTATAGAGAAAATACATTGTGCAAAAAGAAGAAGAGGATTCCTACACTGGAGATTTTATCTGATCATCAAACTCTATGTTTATAAAGCATTGATTTATTTACGTATCAGGATTGTCTCTATCCACGATAAATTAGGCAGTAGTGGCACTGTTAATTTTAGGAAGATGAGAAATATTTCTCACCCAAAATGTTCATCCTGTTGTTTATTGCTGAAGTTCATCATTTGTTTCATACCTTTTTTAAATTACCATTCCATCTTTCCATCTTTTAAAAATACTACTGCTAAAGTGTTAAAACACATCTAGTTACTAGCAATTTAGAATCGATTCTTCTTTACTATTTTATTGTTATAACTGCTTCATTGAGATATTATTTAATACCAAAAATTCACTTTAAAGTTTACTATTTAGTAGTTTTTAGTATAAAAGTGCAATCATCAGTCACCATTATTTTAGAATTTTTTATACCCCCAAAAGAAGCCCTGTTCCACATCTAGTAGCAAGTACTCCCCATTACTCCTTACTCCCATTGTCTCGCACCACTAATCTACTTTCTTTCTCCATGAATTTGCTTGTACTAGATATTTCATACAAATGAAATCATACTATATGTGACCTTTTGTGACTATCTTCTTTCACTTAAGATAACATTTCAAGGGGTATTGATATTGGTAGCATGTATCAGAACTCTATTCCTTTTCATGGCCAAATAATATCCCGTGGTATGGATATGACACATTTTATTTATCCACTCAGTCAATGGACATTTGGGTTGTTTTCACTTTGGGGCCATTTGGTAACTCTATATTTACATTTTGAGGAACCTCAAAGCAGTTCCACCATTTTACATCCCTGCCAGCAATGTATAAAGGTTCCAATTTCTCCACATCCTCACTAACCCTTATAATTGTCTGTTTTCTTTTCTTTCTTTCTTTCTTTTTTTTTTTTTTATCCACCCTATTGAGTATGAAGTGGATTCTCATTGTGGTTTTGGCTTACCTCTCCCTAATGATTAATAATATTGAGCATCTTTTCATGTGCTATTTTCCATCTCTATTTCTTCTTTAAAGAAATGTCTATCCGAATTATTTGCCCACTTTTTAATTATTTGTTTATCATTGAGTTATAAGAGCTCCTTATATTTTCTGGATTATGGCTATTATAACAAATCTCTTGTCAGATATATGATTTTCAAACATTTTCTTTCATTCTATGGATTGTCTTTTCACTTTCTTGATATGTCTTTTGAAACACAAAGGTTTTTAGTTTTTTATTAAGTCCAGTTTATTTTTTTCTTTGGCTGCTGTGCATTTGATGTCATATCTAAGGAACCATTGCATAATCAAACATGAAGATTTATTCCTATGTCTTCTTCAAGAATTGTGTCTTTTTGTTTTTACTTTTAGCTCTTGCAATAGGTCTCTCTGATCCACTCTGAGTTAATTTTTGTACATGGTATGAAGTGGAGGTCCTGCTCCATTCTTTTGCATTTAAATATCCAGTTGTCCAAGCATTATTTGTCTAAAAAAAAATGTTTTTTCCTTCATTAAATGATCTTAGTACCCTAATCAAGAATCAACTGATTATATCTGTAAGAGTCTATTTTGGACTCTCAATTTTTTCCATTGACCCACTGTCCTGATTTATGTAACTTTGTAGTAGATTTTGAATTTGGAATTGCGAGTCTTCCACTTTTGTTCTTTTTCAAGAATATTTTGTCTCTGCTGGATCCTTTGAATTCCCATTTAAATTTTAAGAGAAGCTGGTCAATTTCTGCAAAGAAGCCACCTCAAATTTTAATAGAGATTACATGAATATGTCTATCAGTTTTCAGTTTGGAAAGCATTATTGTTTTAACAATATTGTACTCTGCAACCTTACTGAATTTGTTTATTACTTCTAATAGCTCTATAGTGAATTCCTTGGGATTTTCTATATATAAGATCATGCTATCTGAAAATAGAGAATTCTATATCTGTAAAAATCATACTTCAAAAATGATTGAGAAATTAAGATATTCCCAGTTAAACAAAAACTGAAAGAACTTGTCACTAGCAAAGTAGCCAGTGCAATTAGGCAAGAAAATGAAATAAAAGACATCTATATTGGAAGTGGAGAAGTAAAAGTATCAATGAATAATCTGAAAACAAAATTAAAATATTAAAATTTTAGGAGAAGCTTGTCAATTTCGGCAAAGAAGGATTCTTTCAGCATTTTCAATATGTTATTTCATTGCTTTCTGGCCTCCATGGTTCCTGATAATCTGATTGAGAATTCATCATATGTGATCAGTCATTTCTCTCTTGCTACTTCCAATATATATATATTTGTCTTTATACAGTTTGATTATGATGTGTCTAGTTTTGGGTATCTTTGAGTTTGTCCTACTTGATGTTGATTGAGATTCTTAGATATGTAGATTAATGTTTTTCATCCAATTTGAAAAGTTTTTTGGCCATTATTTCTCTAAATAGTCTATCCCCTCTCCACCTAGGACTCTCACTTTGCATATGTGGGTCTCTGAAGTACCTATTCATTTTTCTTTCTTTTTAATTCCTGTTCCTCACGCTGGATAATATCAATTGACCTATCTGGAAGTTCACTGATTGTTTTTTCTACTAACTCAAATTCGCTATTTTAGTTAATGTTTTTTTTATCTTGGTTACTTTATTTGTCAACTCAAGAATTTCTATTTGGATTTTTAAACAATTTCTATTTTTTATTGACATTTTCTTGTCTATGAATCATCATTCTCATACTTTCATTTTTTAAACATACATTGCTTTTGTCCTTTTAACATATTTATAGTAGCTACCCTAAAACCTTTATATAGGAAGCCAAAATGTGGGTTTCCTCAAGGACTGTTTCTATTAAACATTTTTTTTCCTGGGTATGGGAAATACTTTCCTGTTTCTTTGTGTCTCATAATTTTTTTTTTAATTGGGCATTTTAAGTAGTATAATATGACAGCTTGAGACATTAGATTCCCACCTTTCCCAGGATTTGTTACTGTTATTGTTGTTGTTGTTGTCACTGCTATTTGTTTAAGTGAAATTTCTGGACTAACTCTGTAAAGTCTGTATTCTTCATTGTAGGCAGCCTCTGAAATCTCTGCTCAGGTAGCTTAATGGTCAGTTAATGATTGGACAGAGATTTCCTTAAATGCTTTGGACAAATCAGTCTCCAGCCTTTTGATGAAGGGCTCTCTGTATGTTGAAGGCATTCCTTCTGTATTCTAGGACTTTATAAGTCTGCTGTAGACTTCACTTCCTGCCTTTTCAGAGCCTCAAGGTCAGCCAGAGTTGAGATATAAGGATCTTCTCAGGTCTTTCTTGGGCAGGCAAAAAACCTGTACATCTGTGTGGCCTTCTAGAGTCTCAGGAATATTTCATAACTTTTCAAAACCTCTTATAAACATTACCTTTTATAGATTTTTATTGTTATATTTATTCACCCTTTTGTTTGCCTTTCTGGTATTGCAACCTAAGGCAACTGTGAGTTAAACACTCATTATGATTTTTTCAAAAGCACATGGGATAGGGCTGTTTGTACTGCTTGTTGTGAAATCTGAGTCAGGTCAAAGAAAGATAAGTACTGTGAGTGGGGCTGTTCCTGGGAGCTGCCAGATAGGTCAGAGAAGTATAATTATTTGGGCTTTGTGGGGAGCTCCAAACACGTACCACCCCCTCCACTATTTGCTAGTCTCCTGATTTTCACAGTTATTGTGGTTGAAAAGCTATTGTTTTTCAAGGCAACTATAGAAGTTGGAGAAAATAGAATGATCAAGTTAAAACACTGCAAAACTCACTGTTATCACTGAGATTCAGCCATTTTTCTTGAGTGAGCACTCTTTGGATTTCTGTGAGCCTTTGGATAGCTTCCAGGGTTCTGAAAAAGTTGATTTTGACAATTTTCCCACTGTTATAATTGTTCTTGTGGAGGAGTGATTTTCAAAGGTCCTTAATTTACCATTTATCTTTCTTTATTTTTAATTAATGTCTTTCCTTAGGACAGATGAGATTATAAATTGCCCAATGTCCAGTGGAGAAGGGGTATATAATTGAATTGGGATAAGAGACTCTAAAGAAAAGAAACTAGAGACAAATTTTACCCATTTACATTAATTATTACACCACAGTAATAAATAAATAGCCATGGAGCACATATAGGTGTTCTACATATCCTTTTCATTTTACACAGCATTCTATGAAGTTTTGTCATCTGGTTTTCTGTCCCACAATAAATATGGGGAAAGGAGCACACATTAGAGGCAGATATACTAAGACAACTGGCAGTGAGAAAGAAGATTTATGTATAAAGAGCAGACATAACAATCAGCAGGTGCCAATGTAGCACACTACAGTACTCATTTTTCATAGGCTGTAGCTAAGTCAAAATGAAAATGCTAATTCATGCTCTGTATCCTTTGCTTTTCAAGGCACAGAATATATTTTAGAAAGTTTTCTATCAAAAAAATATTTAAGATTCCACACTTAAAGTTATAGGCTTCATTTACCTTGAAGATTTATGGTCAAGAAATATCATATATCCAAATGACATTGGATATATATATATCCAGCAAAGAATAACTGAATGGACTAAAAGACAAGAGCCAACTATATGCTACCTATAGAGATTCACTTCAACCTTAAGGACACACACAGACTGAAAGTGAAAGGATGGAAAAAGGTATTTTATGCAAATGATATTTGTCACCAATTATATTATTAGTGACAAATTCTGTTAAGCAGAAAGATTGTGTAATCATTCAGCTAAATACATCATAATAGTTCTAACTTCAAGTGTCTTCAATTGATGAAAAATTATTAAGCCTCTCCCAAGTGGAAAGTTGAACCACATACCTTTTTGGTCACTCTTTTAAGTTTCTGAAAGGAATTCTTCAAGTTAAAATAAAAAGACACTAATTAGTAACATAAAAACATATGAAGATATAAAAATACTGTTAAATGTAAGTATATAGTCAAATTTAGAATATGCTAATACTGTGTTATGGTGATGTGTTATTATTTAACTCTGGTATGAAGGTTAAAGATCAAAAGTATTAAAAATAACTGTAGCTACAATAATTTGTTAATGAATACACAATATAAAAAGAGGTAAATTGCGATACCAAAAACAAAATATGGGATGAGGAATAAATGGATAGAGTGTTTGTATACAATCTTCGTTACATTGTTATCAACTTAAAATATACTGTTATATCTATGTTTTATATAAGCCTCATAGTAAACACAAAGCAAAAACTAACAGTAGATACAAAGAAGATAAAGGGAAAGGAATCAAAGCACGTAGCAAACAGAAAATCAGTAATGAAACATTGGGTGTGAATTCATGTGCCTTAGAACAAATAAACCTAACAGATATATACAGAACATTCTATCTCTCATCAGCAGAATACACATTCTTCTTAAGAGCAAATAGAACATTCTCCAGGATAGGTGATATGTTACATCACAAAACAAATCTTAGTAAGTCTAGTAAGATTAAAATTATACTAAGTATTTTTTATGACCATAATGATATGAAACTAGAATCAATAACAGGAGGAAAACTGGAAATTTCACAAACGTGTGCAATTAAAAAACATACTCTTGAACATCAGTGATTTCAGAAGGAAATGAAAGGGAAGTTTAGAAAATACCTTGAAACAAACAAAAATGGAAACACAACATACCAAAGCTTATGAGATGCAGCAAAATCAGTTCTAAGATGGAAGTTTATAGCTATCAATGCCTACATTAAGAAAAAGAAAGCTCACAAATAATCTAAATTTACACCTCAAGTAATTATAAAATTAATAACGAAGCTCAAAGTTAGCAGAAGAAAAGACAAAACAAAGATCAGTTTAGAAATTTTTAAAAAGCGACCAGAAAAATAATAAAAAAATTCAACAAAACTAAGAGCTGTTTCTTTTAAAGATAAACATAACTGACAAATATTTAACTAGACTAAGAATAAGAGAAGGCCCAAATAAAATTAGAAATGAAAGGAGACATTACAATCGACAACAAAAATCAAAGGATTATAAGAGACTACTATAAACACTAAATGCCGAAAAAAAGATGGATACACCTAGAAGAAATGAGTAAATTCCTAGAAACACGGAACCTACCAAGACTGAATCATGAAGAAATAAAATTTTGAACAGAACAATAACAAGTAAGGAGATTGAATCAGTAATCAAAAACCTTCCAGCAAAGAAAAGCCCAAAGCCAAATGGTTTCACTTGTGAATTCTACCAAATATTTAAAAATTGATGCTAATTCTTCTCAAACTCTTTTTAAAAATTGAAGATGAAGTAACACTCAAAAATTCATTTTATGAAGGCAGTTTTTCCCTGATACCAAAACCAGATAAGGACATTTAAAAGAGGAGGAGGAGGAGGAGGAGGAGGAGGAGGAGGAGGAGGAGGAGGAGGAGGAGGAGGAAGAGAAAAAGGAAACTACAGACTGATTTCTAGCAAACTGACTTGATAGCACACTAAAAGGATCAGACATCATGATCAAGTAGGATTTATGCCTGGAATGCAAGGGGGGTTCAATATACACAAACCAATAAATGTGATATGCCACATTAATAGAATGGAAGATAAAAATCATATGATAATCTCAATAAGTGCAGAAAAAGGATTTGACAAAATTCAACATTCTTTCATGTTAAAAACTCTAAACAAATTGAGTATAGAAGGAACATACCCTTATATAAAGTCCATGTGTGACAGACCTACTACAACTGACATACCCAATGGTGAAATGCTAAAAGCTTTCCCACTAAGATCACAAACAAGACAATGGTGCCCACTCTCACCACTCCTATTCAACATAGTACTGGAAGTCCTTGCTAGAACAGGCAAGAAAAGAAGTAAAAGGCATCCAATTGGAGGATAAGAGTAAAATTGTTTCTGTTTGCAGATGATATGATCTTAGATATAGAAAATTCTAAAGACTCCACCAAAATCTGTTAGAACTAATCAACTAATTCAGTAAAGTTGCTGGATACAAAATCAACATACAAAAATTAGTTGTGTTTCTATACACCACCAATAATATATCTGAAGAAGAAAATTTTTAAAAATCTCATTTAAAATAGCATCAAAAAAATTAAAATACTTAGAAGTAAGTTTAACCAAGGTAGGGAAGATTTGTACACTAAATATTATAAAACATTGATTAAAGAAATTGAAAAAGACACACATAAATTGAAATGGAAAGATATTCCATGGATTGGAAGAATTAATATCGTTAAAATACCCATACTAGCCAAAGCCATCTATAGATTCAATGAAATCCCTATCAAAATTCCAATAGCATTTTTTCATAGAAATAAAAAAAGAATTCTAAAATTTGTATGGAACCACAGAATACCCTTAACAACCAAAGCAATTCTGAGAAAGAAGAGCAAAGATAGAAGCATTATTTTTCCTGGTTTCAAACTATATTATAAACCTATAGTAATCAAAATGGTATGGTACTAGTATAAAAACAGACACGTAGATCAATGGAACAGAATCAACAGCCCAGAAATAAACCCATGTATATATAGTAAACTAATATTTGACAAGTTAGTGAAGACTACTTAATGGGGAAAGGGTAGTCTCTTCAAAAATGGTAATTTTATTGAAAACTGAATATGCAAAGGCAAAAGAATGAAATTGGACTCCCATCTTACACCACTCACAAAAATTAACTGAAAATGGATTAAAGATTTAATGTAAGACCAAAAAGTGTAAAACTCCTAGAAGAAAACATAACGAAAAAGCTCCTCAACATAAGTATTGGCAACAATTTTTGTGGGGTTCCAAAACCAAATGTACGAGGAACATAAGCAAAAATCAATTAGTGTGACTGCATCAAACTAAAAAGCTTCTCTGCAGCAAAAAAAAAAAAAAAAAGAAAAAGAAAAAGAAAAAGAAAAAGAAAGAAAAAAAGAAAGAAAAGAAAGAAAAAATTAATGAAATGAATTTGACCCCAAATGCAGGAGAAGTAAAAGCAAAAACAAATGAATGGAACTATATCAAACTAAAAAGCTTCTGCACAGCAAAAGAAATCATCTACAAAACAAAAGGCACTCAACCAAATGGGATAAGATATTTGCAAACAATAACTATGATAAGGAGCTAATATCCAAAATATATTTTTAAAAATCTCATACAACTCAACAACAATAACCAAAGAAAATCCAGTTATAAAATTGGTAGAGGACCTGAACAAACACTTCTCTGATGAAAACATACAAATTGCCAACAGATATATGAAAAGATGCTTAGCTTCACTAGCTATAAGGAAAATGCAAATCAAAACCACAATCGTATATCACCTCACACCTGTTAGAATGGCTATTAGCAACAAGAAATAATAAGTCTTGGAAAGGATTTGGAGAAAAAGGCACCTTCATATACTGCCGGCAAAAATGTAAATTAGTACAGCCACTATGGAAATCAATATGGAGGTTCCTCAAAAAATTAAGAACTACCATGATCCAGCAATCCCTCTCCTGAGTATTTTTCTGAAAAATTGAAAACATTTATTCATAAAGATATATGTACCCCTATATTCACTGTAGCATTTTTATGGTACCCAAGACATAGAAACAACGAAAGTGTCCTTCAATGAATGATTGGATAAAGGAGATGTGGTATATCTATAAAATGGAATACTACTCAGCCATAAGAAGAGATGAAACACTGCCATTTGTGATGACATGGATGGATCTTGAAAGTGTCATGCTAAGTGAAATGCGCCAAATGGAAAAGTTAGTAAAAACCAAATTTCACTCATGTGGGATGTAAAACAGGAAGCAACAAATGCATAAGCAAACCTACCAACCTCATTTATACAGACAACAGTATGGTGGTTACTAGAAGGGGAGTGGTGTCAGAGAGGCTGAAGAGAGTAAAGAGGGTCAAATATATGGTGACTAAAGGAGACTTTACTTTAGGTGGTGAGCAATATATAGATAATATAGAATTGTACACTTGAAACTTATATAATCTTATTAACTAGTGATGCCCCCAATAAATTTAATAAAATAAAACTTAAAAAGAGAAAAAGCAACTTATTTTCAATCTGTCTTTCAAAGAAGGGGTTAATATCTAAAATATTTAAGGAACTCATACAACTCAATACCAAAAAAAAAAAAAAAGTCCTGTTAAAAAATAGGCAGAGGACTTGAAGAGAAATTTTCCAAAGAAGATGGACAGATAACCAACAAGTACATGAAAAGGTGTTCGACATCTTTAATCATCAGAGAAATGTAATTTAAAACCACAATGAGATATTTCGGTATGCCTATTAGATGGCTATTATCAGAGACAAGTGTTGTAGAGGATGTGAAGAAAGGCAACACTCGCGCACTATTGTTTGGGAATGTAAATTGGTGCGGTCACTGTGGAAAACAATATGGAGTTTCTTTAAAAAACTAAAAATAAAACTACCGTATGATTCAGCAATCCCACTGCTGGGCATATATCAAAAGGAAATGAAATCACTGTCTCAAATAAATATCAGCACCCCCATGTTCATTACAGCATTATTCACAATAGCCAAGGCGTGGAAAAACCTAAGTGTCCACAGATGGATGAATGGATTAAGGAGATTGTGTGTACGTGTATATACATATACATATATATATATATATGTATATGTATGTATACACACACACACACACATACACACACACATACATATATATACATATATACATATAAAATGGAGTATCTTTCAGCCATAAAAAAGAAGGAAACCCTTACTTTTACAACAACATGGATGGACATTGAGAGTATTATATAAGTGAATTGACTTAGAGAAAGACAACTACTGTGTATTCTCACTTATATGAACAACCTGAAAAACCTAATTCATGGAAATATAGACTAAAATGGTGGTTGCCAGGGTCTACAGGTAGGGAAAATTGGGAGCTGTTGGTCAAAGGGTACAAACTTCCAGTTATAAGATGAGTAAGTCCTGCGGATCTAATATACAACATAGTAACTACAGTTAGCAATGTTATAGTACATATATGTAAAAGTTGTTAAGGGAGTAGATCTTCAATGCTGTCACTACAAAAGAAAAGACAATTATGTGAGGTGATGGATATGTTTACTGAATATTATTGTGGTCATTGTTTCACAATATATACATATATCGAATCATCACACTGTACACCTTAAAATTACATATGTTCTATGTCAATTATGTCTCAGTAAAGCTGAGGAAAAAAGACATTATGTAAAACTCAAATAAATTTTAATAGTTTATAATAATATATCAATATCAGTTCATTTGTTATGAGGAATGTATAATACTAATGTAAGGTATTAACAATAGGGAAAACTAGGTGTGGGGTATTTATGAACTCTCAGTACTATCTGCAACTTTTATGTAAATATAAAACCATTCTAAAATAAAAATTTTGTCCCGATTTTAAAATAAGAAAATATTTATGATGCCTAGACCCCATTTTTGTTGCAGGTCCTTTCTGAGAAAAAGATCAATGTGCTGATGCTTCTGAATTAAAAAAAAAAAAAAAAAAAAAGTAAATATAGCCAGATACTCACATATATAAATATTTCTATAGACATCTTTTCAAAAGTGGTGAACAAGGTTGCTATGATAACATGAGCCATTTAGTACAAATGCACTTAGCCATTTTGTATTAAAAGTGTGCCATTTCTTTGTGTAGTGTCCTGGCAGGTTACAACGGTACCATCTTTGCATATGGGCAAACAGGCAGCGGTAAGACATTCACCATCACAGGTGGGGCAGAGCGCTACAGTGACAGAGGCATTATCCCAAGGACATTGTCATACATTTTTGAGCAATTACAAAAGGTATGGAACTATCAGTTCAGTTTTTATTTGATATATTCAGCAGAAATTTACTGTGGGCAAAAAGTTTATTGTGACATTGTATTATATTGTATCTAAAAGAGGAAGTATTATTGTGTAATAACTCTGGCCTTTGCATTTAAGGGAACTTTGAGATTTTGCTGAAGAAGTGGAAATTAAAAAGGTGCTTCTCATTAAAGGGCTGTTGTCTCAGCAAAGGCTCAAGGGGAGTTCCTTCTGATACACACATGGAAGTTAAAAAGAACAGATAACACATTTTACCAGCTAATACCTTATATTCCTCATTAAGTACAGAAGAATGCTCTTTTGCCAAAACATACCTATTTTTTAGTTGCTAAGGCACTGAATAGGATAATGTGATTGTTCCTTTATCACGCTTTTAATAGAAGCGCAGAGGAATTTACCAGAGTAAAAATCTTATTGCAATTAATATTGTTATAAAGTCGAATTCTGTATGTATATTATATGCATCATTTATTGTGTGGTTCCAAGTGCCTTGTTGCTTTATCAGTATTTAATACAACATATAATACAACTAACAACGTTGGTATTCTTGCCCCCATTTTTAGTTGAGAAAACTGAATCTCAAATTAATTATCTTTCTCTGGGCCCTTATAAGTAGCCGATCTAGAGATCCATCCTAGGTCTGTGTGATGCCAAATGCTGGGCTTTTTACCATGACAGCCATTGCCTCTGTATCCCAGACTGGCTTTATTTTGTTGGTTGTATTTACACAAATTCTGTACAATGGTCACTTATCTGGGTTTCAGTTCTTACCTCCGTGAAAGTAAGGTTTGAATTGTACTAAAGGATCTCTTGCATTCCTCCTAGTTCCAACAATTGTTTGGTTGCACTAATTCTGTATAACAAATATCTTAACTAGGTCAATGTAACAGTCATTCCAAAATTTCTCTACTATATGCTGCTTGCCTTTTAAGTTAAAAATGAGAAATCGCTGAGATCTGCATAATTCTAATTTCCATCCATAAAGTAGCAATTACCCATTAGTTCAGCTCATCTCTCACCAGTTCAAACATTCCAACCCTGCATGTCAGAAAATTTGGAAGAGAAAGCATCTAGTATAGTGTATATGTTGAATCCAAATCCCTTGTTTTCATTTACTTATTTATTTCTGAAATTAGCTATTTTGTTTTTTTTTTCTCTCCCCGGATTTCACAAACTGGGAATGTATTTTCTAATAGTTTTTGCTGCTATGGCCCAGTGTGGAAACCTATTTTCTTGGAAAGGTCATTGGAGTTGGTGTAGGCTGACCTCCTCCTGAGAAAGTATACTTCTTACAGCATGTGGCCTTGGGGCAGTTACTTAAAGTCTCAGACTTGCGGCGTTGCTGTGAGAGCTGAGCTTATTGTATTTATAGATATTGTCTGGCACATAGTAGATGCTCAATACATTACAGTTATTACTATATCTGTTAATGTCTACATACAGCAGGTATTCAACAGTTTCATTATAATATTGATGAGATGTTATAGTAACCTTTTTTTTATATATCAATTAGTCTGTGGTAAAATTGGTTTTATACTTCATGCACTTAAAGTTGCAGAAACTATCAACAACATTAAGTGAGACTATACTGTACTATATATGAATATGGGCAAATGATCTCTGACCAATTTCAAAGAATCCTTTGAAACTCAGAACAAATGAAACCAATTCCACTGATTGAGTTAAACAGTATAAACAAACCTTTTCCTAATAGAAAATATGTTTGTCTCTGTTTAAATTTTGTCTGTGATTACCAAAATACAGTTCTAAAAGTCTAATGTCTCCCAAATACCTACCATTTGTTGGGTTTATTGTTTTATATCTGTTTGTCATTGACATTACTCTAAACTCCATTTCATTCTGAATGTCTCTAAATAACTTCCTGGGTTTGAAGAGAGCCCATCAGATCAATTTACAGCCAGGACAACTCTTTGTAAATGGACAGATTACCATGATGGAGCACAACACATTCGTTATAATCAAACTGAACTGCAGCAAAACAAGTCAGAGGCAACTTGAAGTGCATCATAAAGTTAGTCCATATTGTACAGCTGAAAAATGCAGACAGGTACTCAGATGTCCTCAGCTGATTGCTTTAAAGGGTTCATGAAACTCTCTAGAATTCCTAAAGGAAACATTTGACTTTGCAAAGTATTTATTTCAAGATAAACTACTGAGTCCTTAAGTACCCGTGAGTGTGATAGAAGGACATTTCTAATGATTTTTAAAGAAGAAAATTGAGTCCATTTATTTTAGAAATCACTGTTCATTATTTTTGAATATTGTGAGGTTCAAACTTGTTTTGGGGAAGGTGGAAAGTCTATCTACAGGAAGCATGTGTGTTACATTATAGTCTGGCAATCCTAAACACTAAAAAAAAAAAGAGTAATAAGGAAAGGTAGCTTGCCCAGTAAATTTTAAGTACATATTCCAATAAAAGACCAGAACATGCAGAAGCTGGAGGAGCCAAAAGCATTATCCCTATCATCTCAGGGCAGTGAGCCTACCATTTTTCTGACTTTTTGTGATTTCTTCTAATTTCTGGAAGAAGAGTTTCTCCATGCAGAGAGACATACAAGTTAGCTGTTCTTTTTGCCTTTCTTTTTTTTCTTTTTATATTCACATACTGAATTCTCCATTTTAAAGCTTTTAGAACTAATAAAAAAAATAACAATAATATTAACAGCAGCAACAGCAACAATTCATTGGTGCCTATTACAGGCTATACATTTTTGGTAAGATTTTAAATACAAAACCCTATTTCTCTGTCACAACAGATCTGCAATTTAATGGTTATTATCACCATTTTTATAGTTAAACAACTGAGGATAAGGGTTCAGGATCACTGTTATAAATGGCAGATCCAGCATTCAAACCCAGTTTTTTGTCTGATGCTAAGATAAACTCAGAACTGTATGCTAAAATTCAGACCATAATCTATGGAATATTTCAGATGTATTCAGATAAATTTTAGAAATATGTTGTTTTAAACAGGATTGCAAGATGTTGCCATGGCCTTTAATGTGCCCTGAGAATCTTCCAGAGAGGAGTACTATATATGTGTTGATCATGGAACAGTTTGTTCCATGAGTATTTTGTGGAATATTTTAGGAAACTGAATTAGCCTAAAGGCCACACAGAATCTATCTAGTATTTCCAATCTCTAATATCTGTACTAAGCCAAACTTCAACCCCCAAAATTATGTTGAAACGGTGCCTTTACTTAACTAGAGTAGATCATTTGCAGGATGAGCAACTGGAGGCACCCACATCAATAGAATTTCTAGTGTTTAGCAGGGAGAAATTTGCTTTGTAGAGATTCAGTACATGTCACCTTTACAGAACACCAGAACATGAAATTTCAACTGTAGCTTGAACATTTTACTATAGTCATGTGCTGGCTGAGAGTTGTCTTAATGAAGTGATAGTGTCTTAGTTTGGATGGCTTGAGCCATTACAGGAACAGAGAATCATATTAATTTTAATCTGAAGAACAAGTAAGGAATTCATTATCCAGCTTCCTTCCTTTAATGAGTGTGAAAACTGAGGCCTGACATGGTAGAGGCTTATAGCTAATAGGAGTAGGATTCCCTCTGGATTTGCAGCCCACTGCCATCTCCCACATCTTTGTGAGTTGGTCTTTTCTTTTCATGAATAACATCAGCTAAATGGATTGTCTTGGATATGGGTGAGAATCAATCAGGAAGGTCATCTTAAGCAAATCCTCTCTGTAAATATCCACTCTGGCAACCTCCAGACCTTCTTGCCACTGACACAAATATATTCTCCTCTTATAAGAAGCAGGATAATATGTGCAGAAATGGAAGCATTTATATTTTGGGATGAACAAGAAGAAAGTGCTATTATTTGATATTTTGTATTGAAAACTGTACCTGGAATATCCTTGAGAGCTGGAAAACTTCCCTGTTTCATTCCGCTCAAGTGGTAGTGGGTCCTTTTTGTCTGTTGACAGAACTGAGACTGGAACCAGTTCCCTTGACTTCTATACTAATTTCATTGATGCCTATGTCATCGCATTTTGGCAATGACCCATAGAAAATAGCTCTCTCTACTCAATAGCTGAATATCCCTGGTTTGTACTTGGGCCAGGAAAATTAACAAGTAAGGTATAGGCAGTGAACAGGTAATGTCAACTCTTATGGTTACCCAATTGATCTAAACTATTTCTGTCTCCTGAAATTCACTTTCCATTATGTATTTATTTGTTGTTATCTATCTATATCTGTTTATGTCATTAGAATATTTGAATGTTATGAAGGTTTAAAATGAATTATTACTAAAGATAGTAACTCTTTGCTATTGAAGTTTTTAAACTGAAGTAGCAATTCTGTGTTCTTTTATGAATACTATTCACAGAATATAAGTTTATTTTTTTTAGTAACCTTGTTTATTTTTTGGTCTGGAAAATAAAAAATGGTATTAATATAGTTCTGCAACCAAGTCGGCTCATTGGAAGTGTATACTGACTTTTTTATGTATAATGTGGAATCAATACAAAATAACAGACTGAAGTTACTTGTAATCATGGGTATTGGCCATTTAAAAAAAAAAAAAAAAGCTTCATGCGTATGGTAACTGGCAACTTGAAAGTGTCACGAACTAAAAACGTGAACCATACAAAGTGACAGAGAAAAGGGAAGGAACTGTGGGGAAACTACAGGATAAACGTGTTCATCTTCCTTCAGCTGAATTGTTATTTACAGTCATTAAATAATGTCTTTCTCATTTTCAATCAGGACAGCAGCAAAATATGTACAACGCAAATTTCCTATTTGGAAATCTACAATGAATGTGGTTATGATCTATTGGATCCAAGACATGAAGCCTCCAGTTTGGAAGATTTGCCGTGAGTAGCAGAACAACAAAGAATGGGGGAAAATTACTTTCAGATGTTCCCTTCAGTTGTTTTCTTTGAAACTTTGCATGTTTCTGGTCTTAACTATAATTAACAAATACTGGATAACAATTTTTTTGTAATATAATGGATATTTTGTCACTAGTGATTGGAACTAAAATTGCTTAAAACTCATTTCTTGGGAAAATCTGTTTTGGAGTTGGTACAAGAGAGTATAGTGGATGTTCTTGGAGATTGGGTGCTGAGAGGATTGATGGGATTTGACAGTACTACTTTACTCTTGCCACATGAAACCCTTTTACTCCTATAATTGTGGCCTTTCTCTGAAGAAGGTATTCAAATTAGGGTTCAAGCAGCAATAAGAGAATCTGAAAAAGAAAAAATAAAACTTTAAGCTTTCCCAAATCCTTCTCTACTGTTATTAAGACTAACAGTGACAATCATTTGGTCAAGATTGGCACTGATTGTTTCATGACTGAACTATAAATAGAGTCTTCAGAGCTTATCTAATAATGGAGTAAGTTACCCTGCCAGCATTTATATAACCTTACTCATTGCTGGTTTGAATATCTGCCTAAATTATATATATTCTAATTGGTAACAATTCATTTACTTTGTTCAGACATATTCATATATCAGAAGATGCTAGAACCTAGAAAACACATCTTAATTCTTCTTATTAAATGTTCTAAAACATTTTAAAATATATATAAATCCTTTACCAAAAAGATCAACAGTTGTTTAAGTTGTAAAGACAATAAGAAGAAATAATAAAGAAAATACGTTATACTCATTACACCACCTTTATATGTATTCTCATATTAACGTTGATTGAATGTTTTCACATATCATCTCTTTTTGCTAACAGTATTCATTAGAGGAAGTTAGAAAAGGCGGTTATCGTTGGTACTCTAATTATTTGTATAAGAATTAAGAGGAAGGAAAAATTACAAGCTTCATGGAAGAAATTGGCCTTAAAGAAACTATTGGAATTACACTTACAAAAAGGCAAAACTTTTCCCATAGGAAGGGTAGTAACAACCTTAAAGACACAAAGGTATGGGTGGAAAAGCCAGGCGTTGAGGAGTCATGTGAAATAAAAGCAGAAGCAACTGAGGCCAGCTTTTGAGGGACTTGAAGAATGGGCTTTGGTGTGAGATTGATGTTTATTCTAACAGGTATCTTAACTGGTTTTCTAGCTCCAGTCTGACCTATATACCTCTAGGCTAAATCTTGCTTAAAATTGCCTTTAACAAGTCACATCTACACTGAACAACTTGATTAGCAGTAATTCAGAAATGAAGGGCTTGACTATGATGAAAATGAAGGAGGAAAGATAAATTTTAGTGATATGAAAAAATAAATAAACAGATAAGAAATAAAATAAATTGATTATGCCTATCACCTTGGATTTGGTTGGATTTTGAAAGAAGGTAAATCATAGCAGATTGGTGCTATCCTCATTTTACTGATTGAGAAGAGTAAGCCCAGATGGTATGACTTGCCCAGGGTTTCAAAACTAATCAATGAATGGTAGAGCAAGGATTAAAACCAGGTACTCTGATTTTTATGCCTTCAAAGATCTTGCCATGGGGCTTAGAAAGTTGAGGAGCCATTGACCTAAAAAGGAGATTTTCATTAGAAAACATGATTGGGTGGTGGTAATAAGTTTCACACGTACAACTTTGGTGTCTAAGAATGCTGTACTAGATGTTTACATTTACAATGAATTCCTCAGAGGTAGAAGGTATGCCTTATTTAAGCTGATAGTCTCTCTACCACCGAGACCGAAATAAGCCTTTAATATTTTAAAAAATTATCTGTTGAAGTCAAACTATGAAGTAGACTTTTTAAAGACGATAGTATAAAAAGAGTGTAAAGCATGAGCTCTATGAATTTGAGTCTAATTGGCATAATTAGGTGCAGCCTAATTACGGGAAGAACAGGAATGAGAAAAGTCCACTGAACTTTAAGACAGGTAGTATAATATAGAGGAAAGAGCACTTAATTTAGAAGTTAGGAAATTTGAGTCTAGTCACAACCCTGTAATCTTAGATAAATTCTTTTAGTTTTCTGGATTTCAATTTGTCTATAAAATGTGTGCATTGGATTATATATTTAACAGCCTTCCATCCTCCAAAGTCTAGAGTTCAAAGATTGGTGACCTCACAGAATAGAACTTACTCAGTAACTTTTCTCCCCTTCAAAACGAATAAGAAGTGATTTAGGTATTTTCTGTTGTCCTCCTAGAAAAGAGCCTTTAGCCTCTTGAGAGCAAGAACAATGCCTTAATTTACTACATGCCTTTGCATTTCCCAGCATGCCCAGCATTTATTAATGGTTCTCAGTATTGGTTACATTGTTTCTATAGATGGTGCTAGCTTTCTAACTTAAACTACTGCTTCTTCTTTAATAGCTTTATCGTTTTGTTGGAGAAGGAGTTCACTGACTCAAATCAGATGTGACTTCAGTTAGAAAACAATGAACTCTCTCTCTCTCACACACACACACACACACACACACACAAGTGGTCTGAAAGATGTTCTTATTCTTAAATTTTGTACTATAAAAATTACATGACAACAAATCTCACTAAAATCAAAATGTCATTAAGAAAGAAGGTTCTTATATCCCAGACATATTTACTTCAAATATATCCAATACTATAAAATTCCAGTACAACTCAAGAATTGCATAGTCTTTTGGTGTGGAGATAATGTGATTTAACTGATATTGAGTCTGCTAGTTTTCTCGGGATTTTGAGGGTTTGCCTTTTACTAAAATTATAAAGTAATTCTTTATAATGGAATGTGACTTTTGCTGTACCTGGATTGGGTTAAGAGTATGCATTGTTAACCTGGTTTCACACACTCTTGAACTAAGACAAGTTCTAACTCCGAAGTCCCATCTGTCTGGTTGACTGGGTTCATTGTTGTGAGCTGGAATGTCCCAAACACTCTGAATACTATCCAAAAATAGTAGGCAAAATATCCGTTGTCCTTGGTTCCCTCTTTCAGTCATCCTTTTAAGGGACAATGGCAATGTACATATTTGATCCCTTCTACATTCTTATACTTAGCTTAACCATGTAAAATCAAATTTGAGGTCATTTTGATGTTATGTAATAATAGCCATCAGTAACAGATTCCTTCCAGTGAGTGACAGAGCTTCCCCAAAATCACCTTCTAGAAGTTCTTCTCACATGAACTCTACCTTGTTCATTTCTTTTTCTTTTATATTCTAATGAGTTCCACCTCTCTGTTTTTTGCAGTAGCATTTCCTATAGGCTACATATGGATTTTCTATATATGATGTCAATGGCTTTTTGCAAATGCTGCTATAGTCATTTAGCAGAGTTTTTAGATACAATACCAAAAGCATGATATGAGAAATAAAAAATAGATAAATTGAACTTAAAAATTTCTGCTCTGCAAGAGACACTATTAAGAAAATGAAAAGAAAAACCAGAGACTAAGATAAAATATTTACCAAACACATATCCAATGAAAAACTTGCATCTAAAATATACAAAGAACTCTTAAAATTTAATAGTAAGAAAACAAACAATCCAATTAAGAAGTGAGCAAGACATCTAAACAGATACCTCACCAAAGATATACAAATGGCAAATAAGCATATGAAAAGATCCTCAACATCATTTGTCATTAGGGAATTGCTAATTAAAACAACAAAATTCTGCAATACACCTATTATAATGACTAAAATCCAAAAAACTGGCACTATCAAATGCCGGCAAAAATGGAGAACAACAACTCTCACTTTTTGCTGGTATAAATGTAAAATGCTACAGCTATTTTGGCAAACAATTTCTAGTTTCTTACAAACCAAACATATGATCCAGCAATCATGTTTCTAGCTATTTAACCAAATGAGTTGAAAATGTATGTCAGAACTATAAATAACAGCAAAAAGTCAGTGGTTGCCAGTTGTTGAGAAGGGGAGGGGTAGAGTAATGAATAGGTGAAGCACAGGGACATTTTAGGCAGTAAAACTATTCTATATAATACTATAATGGTGGATACATAACATTATGTATTTGTCAAAACCCACAGAGTTTTTTTCCCAGCAAATCTATCAGCCATTTAAGTCCCTTCAAGGTAGCCTGTTTCTTTTTCACACAATCCTATTAATCTTGGAAAATTTGCTTTCTGCCACAAATTGTCCTAGACTGACCTTTATCTTTGTTGCCCCAACAGGAAATCAGCCTTTGTCTATAAACCAAAAAAAGTTTACCCATTCCTCCCACCCCTTCTCTGGCAACCACAATCTGTTCTCTGTATCTATGGGAATTTACAACACAAAGAGTGAAGCCTAATATAAACTATGGACCTTTAGTTAATAAAACAATAACAAAAAAGAATGAATTATTGATACATTTAACAACTTGGATGAATCTCCAGGGAATTATGCTGAGTGAAAAAAAGCCAATCTCAAAAGATTGTGTGCTATATGATTTCATTTTTGTAATATTCTTTAGGTGGCGAAATTATAGAACTAGTTAACAAATTAGTAGTTGAAGGAGTTAGGGAGAGAAGTGGGATTGGTTACAGGCCAATGAGGGATCTTGTGGTGATGGACTATTCTGTATCTTGATGTGGCTGTGTATACACAATACTATGCATATGATTAAATTTTATAGAACTAGATACACAGAGAGACACACACGCCCATGTGAACACAGATAAAACTGGGACATCTGAATAGATCAGTAGATTGTATCAGTGCCAACTTCCTGGTTGCAATATTTTAATATAGTTTTACAAGATGTTACCATTGATATGGGTACATGGGCTCTCTCTGCAGTATTTGTTACAGCTGCACATGACTCTACAATTATCATAAAATAAAAAAGTTTAATTAAAAGTAATTGGCTATGTATTTATATGGAGATGTATATATGTATGTACACATATATCTGTTTCAAATCTATTCTGTATTTAGTAATTTAAGTAAAAATAGCACTTCTGTTTTTGAAATCTTCTTATATCATATGCTATAAAAAGAATATAGTTAGAATCTAAGTATGTCTCATGAAGTAAAACAGTATAACTGCTGGTCTCAACCATAGGGAAAATAGTCACCTTACTATAGTATAATTTTAGTATTCCTAAATAGGGACACATATCCTATTTAAGATTCCAAATGGGCATGGTTATTATTGTTACAAAAAAGTCAGTACATTCAGCATCTAGTATCAAAATCTTGGCTGTGTTTTGTTTTTAAATAATTTGTTATCAAAGGGAAAAAAAACAGTTGACAGATGTTAAATTTAATTCACTACATTTCTAATACCTACCAGATATAAAACACTTCTAAGTGCTGCAGGAGTTACAAAAAAGATTAATGCACAGCCTCTGTCCTCATGTCTTATAATCTAGCCATGTGGAATTATTCATTTATTCAATAAACAGTTATTGAGATCCAACTCCGTTTTACACACTGTACTAGGTATTGAGTTTGCTAACACAGTCTGTGCTTTCCTGGAACTCATAGAGTGGGTAAAACTAGTGCAAAATAGTATAAGGTGGAATATGACAAACATAAGAGAAACATAAGAAATTTCTCCTTTAAGTGCTTGTTATTCTTGGTCATACGATCAAGAAAAGATTCATAGAGAAGATGACATATGAAATAACCCTTGAGAAGAAGAGTAGGACTTGGGGCAATGGAGTGTGGCATTCGTGTGGAAACAAAGGTAGGGAAGTTGAAAAGAGTACAGTTTGTTCTATGACAGTTAATAGACCTGTTGACTGGAATGTAGTAAGGGAATAGATGAGACCATTAAGACTAGAGAGACATGAATGCAAGGATTTGACAGGCAAAGTGTGGCCCTTGAAGATTTTTATTCAAAGGCATAGCATGATTGGAACTGCCTTTTAAGAAGAAAAAGTAGTCAATAGTGTGTAGGCCTGGGATGAAATAAATGAGAGTCAGAGAGACCCCAGAGCATCATAGAAAGTCATCAGGACAATTTAGTTAGCAGTGGGAGGGATATAAAGAAGGGGGAAAATTGAAGACATCATAATCCAGTTTCTTGAAATTTAACAATGTATAAAAATCTCCTGGGATAACTGTTAAAAATGTAAATTCCTGGCCTTCACCTCCAGAAAAATCAAATATGTTTGAGTAAGTTTCCCAGGTGGTTTACCTTATTCCCTTATTCCTCTCATTCACCCAGGGAAAGTTCTTTTTAGAAATACTATAAAAATCTCTCCAATAAGAGAGATGGGCACCTATTATGTGCTAGTCCTTTTGCTAGGGACCTTATATACAGTAAGTATCTCATTTAAGGAAGTGGGTATCATGACTAAACTGAAGTTCACACTGATAGTATGATATTTGGCAGAGTCCGTGTCTGCCAAAAATAGACCATGATATCAACCTCAGTCCATCAAATACCAGAGCTGGGGATGTTGCTGCTCTTATCAGGGAGGTGTGTATTGTATCTTGGCATTCTATCTGAGTTCTGAGCAGACTATGGTTTTCTGGGCTTCTTTGGTACTCTAGAGCCTCTTGAGTGAGCCAAAGCTCTGAGTCCATTACAGCTCTCTCTGTTGTGTGTCAGGCACTCTGTAAAGCCCTGAGAGTACCCATTTTTTACCTCAAAGGGCTCTAGTCTAGTAGGACAGACTCGCAGACTGATCTTTTCACCTTTACTCAGTAAGTGATAAGATGTTATGATTCACTAAGGGCACAAGAGAGGATACTGATTTAAACCTGGGGATTCAGAGACAGCTGGAAAAAAACTCCAACATATGGTCTTCAACCTCAGCTGGGCCTTTAGCCTGCTAAGCAATGTCTTCACCTTTCCAGTTCATTTTCTCCCATTCCTCACAATAATCATATCAAATGCCTGGCTCTTTAGTTAGGTACTGCCTGCCCCCAATTATCTTTGATGCCAATTGTATCCTTACCTTAGAGAGAATATGGAAGCTGTGAAACATGAATTCCTGCAACTTCCTGCCTCCCACCATTCTCACTCTCCTACTTTCCTCTAGTCTCAGGAAACCGTCCATTTGAAAAGCAACCCTCTCACTTATGTTCTGGACCCTTCTTGCATCAGCCTAGATATGCTTTGTTTGGCCTATGCATTCATGCTTAAATTTTTTGAAGTTAGCACCTTTAGGTAAAGCATGGATTTATCTTATTCCTATCTATTGCATTACTCTTTCCATTTGTGTTATTTTTCTGGCCCCACTGAGCATTTGAAGAAACTCCTGGGCCTATAAACATAGGTCTCAAAGATAAAACTAATTCCAGTCTTTTCTTCAACCAAGTCAATTACTGACACAACTGAGAAGCAAACATCTTTAGAAGCTGGGGATGCTATCCTGCAGGATGGTCTGAACAGGTGACCAGTGACCAGTGATGGTAAGTCACACTCTGTGTCCATCATGGATTGGCCAGAGACTGTATTCCTGAAGAAGTGGAATATTGCCAATGACCATGGCAGAAGGAATGGAGAACCTTTCCAGCCTGAAAATGATATACTTCTGCCCAGAGCCTGTCCCACTAAAGTAATAAATAACAAGGCAAAAGCTGTCATCACCTACTCTGAATGGCCAATTGAAATAAATCATTCTCAATGCTAGAAATGTCTTAGATAAGAGGTTGTCTTATCTTGGCTACCAAAACAAAATGCCATAGACTGAGCAGCTTTCACAACACTTATTTCTTACAGTTCTGGAAACTGAGAAGTCCAAGATCAAGATGCTGGCATATTTGGTTCCCAGTGACAGCTCTCTTCCTGGCTTGCAAATGCTTCCTTATTGCTGCATTCTCACATGGCCGAGAGAGAGAAAGCTCTGGTCTTTCTTTCTCTTCTTATAAGGACTGTAATCCCATCATGGGGGCCCCATCCTCATGACCTTATGTAAATTTAATTATGTCTCAAATGTCCCATGTCCAAATACATCACACTAGGGATTAGGGCATCAACCTATGAATTTTGGGGGGTACAAACATTCAGTTCATAACAAAGGTGTTCGTTTTCACTGATTCCCTAATATTTGAGGCATAGAAGAATGGGAAGAAATGGCTGCAGTATTTTCACTAGTATCCCTGGAATTTAAAAATATATCTGTGATTATTAGGTTTTTTAAGTCACATGAGATTAATTAATAAGAGGAAAAACATTGTCACCTCAGTCAATTCCATTTTCCTCATACTTTTTATACAAACAAATGCATATTATTTTTCTTAGATTAGGAAGCGAAATTCACTTTTTAAATTATGTATTGGTATGTATTTGACTTATTGTCTAATCTTCATAATTGCTTTATAAGTTATTGCCTTATTCTAATACTATATCAATTTTTACAATCTGTTCTAAATGTTGAGTATATAAAGCAAAATCATAGGATTATCTAAAAGAGTTTTCAATAATTTAAGTTGCTTGGTCACTTTATTCTGTCCTTTAGAAGAAGAGAGTTTGGAAACTCATCTAACTATTACAGCTCAACTAATAGAGAAAAAAAGTTATTTCAGACTTTCATACGTACTAAGCATTTACTATATTGCAAGAACTTCAGTTCTTTTAGGGGTATTATAAAGGATTTAAACTGTGTTCTATCTTTAATTAACTTTCCATTTAGTTGGAAAATGTAAATGCATATGAAACACCTTAAGAGATTTCTGCAAAACACAACTGCTCTCAACTATCCAGCTAATAATGTATGTACATGCAAAAAAAAAGGCATACAAATGATTTAGAGCTGCAGTGGTCTCATGAGTGGAGCCCACATCAACCAATAATTTCCTGTCATAGCCTACTCCAGTCCTTTCGCACCAGTGTCATTGCTCCCATGACCCTCAATTGTTTTCTAATTTTACTAGCATATGCCAAGACCAAAGTTATGATTGAGCTAAGAGCTGGCAGTACTGCCAAAGTGAGAGCAGTGCTAAGCCAGCTTTTCATTATATACATAATTAATAGTATATGTTAATGATAATATGATTATGTGAATGTATTTAATAATTTTATCATAAATCTGCAAAATATGTATGAGAAAATTACCTCAAGGAAATATATTGACACATCATGATTGTCTTTGTGATGGGACTTTAAAAAAAATACTTTCTACTTTAAAAATTTTCAAACTTTTTTGCAAGAAGTATGTATTATTTCTAATAGTTGGAAAAAATAACAAACTTTGTTTCAAATGAAAATAAATAAAAGTAAATAAATTCAGAACTTGTAAAATGCAATAGCAAAAACTTAGAGGTGTATAAAGATATTTACCTGGCAGAGGAAATGCTTTGGTTTTCTCAAATTACAAATTAATTGCCTCTAGGTCTATTTCTACAATATCCCCAAATGTGGAAAACTTGAATACATAATGTGGGATACTACAATTATAAAATGTGAATAAGAAAGCAAATATTAGTAAAAATGGGAGGGAACATATTTTCTTTAAAGAAAGTTGGTAGCTCTGAAGATGAAGAATTTTAGTATATGGCTCTATAATTACTATATGGAATTAGAACAAACAAAGCATTTATTAAATGATAGATTATTTGTGATCTTGGAGCACTAGAAGGAATGCAATAAGGCTGAATATAATTGGAAATTAGCAAAGAGTAAGAATGTAAGAGAAAGATAACAGGCATAGTTTTTAATATCTAAAATATTCACTGTTGGAAAATGGTGATTGTGTATAGGAAATAGTTAAGTGTCTGACAAGCCATGGTTATATACATTAAATTTAGGAGCCATTTATGTGTCAATGGTTGCAAAGTAATATTGTTTGGGGATGGGGAAAGTTTGGTTAGTTTAATATAATACAGGAAGATAATCTTAACAAGTAACTAGCATTCAAAATTTGGATATTCATTATATTTGGATAAAATTTTGGAAAAAAGAAAATAGAAATGAAAGAATGTTTTATATAGGTGCAAATCTTAGTAAAATAATTAAATAATAGTAACCAATAAATAAAAAAACAAATCTGTGAGAAAAGTGTTGGTTTTTCTACACATTAACTCTACCTGGTAAGGCTCTGTCTTTGCCTATCATGGATAATTCTCATTTTGGTTTTGCATTTTCATAGCAGTAGCCAACAGCTTCCAGTACACTGTCTTGAGTGTTTTTGGTGATGTCTGTTTTTATAGCATATGAAAACATACTCACAGTTAGAAGCAAAAGCTTCTTGAAAGTATGAAGATGTTTCCACATCAACACCAGGCATCCTTCAGTTTTGTAGGATACATTACATTAAATGACTTAATTCCTTGCTTATTTCAATGTTTCCCCTTTTCAGACAGGGAATAAATCATATACAGATATTTTTTAGAGCAGTTTTAGGTTCACAACAAAATTATAAGACAGTACAGAGATTTCCCAAGAACCTCCTGCCCCCACACATGCATAGCCTTCCCCATTATCAATGTCGCTCACTAGAATGTTACACTGGTTACCAAGAATGAACCTACATTAAGACATCAAAATCACCCAAAGTTCATAATTCTCACCTTAAGTTTCACTCTTGGTATTATACATTCTATGGGTTTGGACAAATGTATAATGAAGTATATCCATCATGATAATATCATACAGAGTATTTTTACTGTCCTAAAAATCCTCTGTGCTCTGCCTAGTAATTCCTACCCCCTTATCTCCACTCCTGGCAACTACTGACCTTTTTACTGCCTCAATAGTTTTGCCTTTTTCAAAATGTCAAATAGTTAGGATCATACAGTCTATAGCCTTTTCAGTCTGGCTTCTTTTACTTAGTAATAAGCATTTAAGTTTCCTCCATGTTTTTCATGGTTTAATAGCTCATTTCTTTTAGTATTGAGTAACATTCCATTGTCTGGATGTACCAAGTTTATTTACCCATTCACCTACTGAAGGACATCTTGGTTGCTTCCAAGTTTTGGCAATTATGAATAAAGCTGCTATAAATACTCATGTGCAGGTTTTGTGTGAACATAGATTTCAACCCTTTGGGGTAAATACCAAGGAGCACAATTGCTGGACCATATGATCAGAGTATGTTTGATTTTGTAAGAAATAGCCAAACTGTCTTCCAAAATGGCTATACCATTTCGTATTCCCACCAGCAATGAATGAGAATTCCTATTGCTCCACATACTCACCAGCATTTGATGTTGTAAGTGTTTAAGATTTTGGCCATTTTAATAGATGTGTAGTGGTATCTCAGTATTGTTTTAATTTGTATTTCTCTGATGATATATGATGTGGAGCATTTTTTCACATGCTTATTTGCCATCTGTATATCTCCTTTGGTGAGGTGTCTGTTCCAATATTTTTCTCATTTCTTAATTGGGTTGTTTTCTTATTGTTAAGTTTTAAGAGTTCTTTGTACATTTTGAATAAGAGTCCTTTATCAGATGATTAAGGGAGTGGCCATACAGTATGCAGAAGGATAAGGAAAGAAAAGAAGCAAGTGAGCCCAAGGCCAGTTTGAATCAGGAGAAAGAGAAGAGAAAAATTCATTAAAGAAGTGAAGATTTACATGGTTATGATGTTTGCATGAGAACTTGATGTTTTTATATGTTAAATTAAATAACAATTTCTAAAATGTCATGTAATTGACTATATTCTTTATTATTGCTAAAAATATATAATGTTAGATAAAACTAGAAAGAAAAAATATAGTTTTTAAAATATTAGACAAAGTTTTCAAAATGTCTCAAATATCCATTACTATTAGCCCATTCTTTATAGATTAAAACTAATACAAAAATGTATTGTAGGTTCATAACTTTTTCAAGTGATATATCTATATCACTTGAATATACCTATTTATATTTCATAGCAAAGGAAATCTTTTAGATTTTTAATCATTCTAAGGAAAACCTACCTTTGAATTTGTTTAAATGCAAGAAGGAGGGCTTCCCTTACATATTTCTCCTAAAAATTTAAATCGTCTCTTTTCCCCAAATTTTCATCATAGAGAGCTTCTGAGAATGAGTTTTGGAGTAGAAACAAAAGGGAGGTTGAAAACCGTTGAATGTTCTCTTTGCTGAAATAAATAATGGGACTAGACTATGTTTACAGCATGTGAAACATATCCAGTTATTTAGAAGAGCTTGGTGGTCCCTGTCCCGTTTTCATGAGGCCTGCCTGTTATTGATATTGCTCTAAGTCAAGGTAACTACACAGGACTACCTCTAGTCTGTGTGACATCTTCATGCGAATTATTAAATGGCACCCCTGCCATTTGTTACAAAATTGTTGTAATATGCTAATTTTACTCCTCTCTGACAGACATTTGTAATAATAAATATACAAACTCATGATGTGAATTGTACCCCCGGGGACATGGTGCCATTGTACAGTACATTGCTTGCACAATCACATGGGGCATTTGCAAGTAGAAAAAAATAGAAATCACCATGGCAATATTTGTCTATATAACATGAAAACGAGAAACCAGATGCATTGCAATAACTCCTGGAAAGTTCTTGTTCAGCAAATTGGTGGTGTTGGAATGTTGTGGAGGTAGAGCATGGGATGGAGAAGGTTCTTTCATTGATGACTTCCATTACTGAGAACAAGAGCTGGGCTATTGCTCTTTATATGTCCTCCAGTCAGTTAGAAAGAGCTGGCAAATTCCAACTACTTAGCCAAATGGAAAAGATTCTCTGTTTACAGAGAAAACACAAAGCTTGCTTCTTCCCCATCATTAAACAGACTGAGTATACTTAGCAAAACTTTTCCACTTAGGTGTCCAAGTTAAGGCTATCAGTGACTTTTGCTTGAAATCGAAACATTTTAGAAACATTTTTATAGGGAAAATGATTCATAGGCCCTTTCAAAAATAATCAAATAAATAGTTTGGGGGTTTCCATCTTGGATTTAGGATGTTTGTTTAAGAAACTCTAATAAAGCCCTCTTTCAAGCCTATGTAAATTATAGTCAGAATCAAGTGGCAGACTAAGAATTCAGGAAATAGCTATTGATTTGTAAGAGAGACAGAGAAAGAAAGGGCCAGGGAAGGAAGCAACTTGATGAGAAACTTTTGCTAATGGTTCTTATTTCCTCTAAGTTTGAAAAAGCGTTCTACAAGCAGCAGAATTTAAAGCAGTCTCACTTCCAGATTAGCCCACCTAGGCAAAAGGTAATACCCACGGCATGACTCAGGCTGGGCTTCTCTGAGCAAAGGCATGAGAATGGGTGAGGCTGACACATTGGCAACAAGGCTTAATGAAAAAGGGATTTTTCAATGAGGGCAGGCAGGTCAATAAGGGAAAGTCCAAAGCCTCATGCCAAAGGTTATTGGGCAGAATCTAGGAAAGAATCTGATGAGAGCTAGCAAGGGAGACCTTGATTGAAAAGGGAAAGTTGCACCGCAGAAGATCCCATAAGGATGTTAGAGATGGAGCCTTTTATAGCATGCCCAGAGATGAGCCCTAAGCAAGAAAAGAGCCTTGAAAGAAGCTGAACTAATTTGGACATCACCCTGCCTTTTAATTTACTTCTTAAAACCCCCATGAGCAAAAAAATCAGAAAATAGTGAGGGAAACATAACAGAAAAGTCAGAGAAATGCATAGTGATGGGTTACAAAAGACAGCTTAAAGTTAAGAAAAGCTGGGGGTGTGTGCAAATTGTATTTTGATCAAAGTGACAAAGCTGAACAAACACCTGGAAGTAAATATAGAAGTATAATAGTTCTGACATAGCCACATTGGAGATCAAAGGTTCTGAACCATTTAGAAGAAAAAAGTAGCTTGGCCAAATGCTATTGATGACATTTCACAAACACTTTCTTCCTTATGCTCCTTATTATTCTATGTAAATGTAATCTGAAATCCATTTAGGTTGTCTAATAAGTGAACACACAGAATTCCATGGTTGCTTGTTTTCTGCATTTTTTATTTCAGTGAAGTAATAGTGAAAGATATATGTATGATGTGTCATTATCACTTAGACTTTTTCATTCAGCAATGATATAAATCCTGTAGATGTTTAGGTAGACCCAGGATCCCTGATTGAGCTTTAGTTATTGTTTTGGTTAATGGGTAGCTTAGTTGATCCATCAGCTGCACGATCGGGAAGGTAAAAAAGAAACTTTCAGTGGAATGACAGGCTTTTTAAAATCCATGCTGGTCTTGCCTATTAGATATGGCTTCAGAGTGACTTCAGTGACAACTAAGAAGATGAGTAACTTTACCCATTGGGCATGGGGTGAATCTGAATAGAAAGTACAAATAAAAAAAAACAAAACCCTTCCACTATCCCAAATGTCTACCTTGTAGGGTTATTAAAGATGAAGCAAGTGGCTTTCAACCTTAGCTGCACACTAGAATCACCTGGAGCTTTTACAGATTCTGATACCCAAGCTACACCCCAGAACAATCAAATCAGAATCTTTTAGAATGGGACCTGGCACCAGTGTTTGTTTCATATAAGTTCCACAGGTTGTTCTGTGTGCAACCAAGGTGAAAACAACTTGATTAAATAAAACACTGCAGGTGCCTGGGATGCTTTTGGTGCCCAATGAATGTGAGCATCCTGCCCTTTGAATCATTTTGTTACCCATCTCTCCCTTTTCTGAACTCGTATAGAACAGTATTGTATCTGTCTTGGTCTTACAACATGTATCAAAGGTGACTTTGCCTCAGAGTTGGAGAATACTTTTTATCTTCATGTTGAAAAAGACAGAATTCTCTTTTCTCACTTTTTATGTACTGTCTCATTACTTATTTTAAATTTTTATCTTCCTTCCAATATTACTTACTTTTTTTAACCTTTAAACCCCCAAATCTGTGGATTTAGGAAGATTTCTAACCATTATATCCCTAGAGATTGAATTTAGCCAAATCTTCTTGAGCACTTCAGAAGAATCAGGGTAGAAATAAAGTTTAAGGAATAGAGGGGGTTACTAAATATAGAACACAATTCATCCACTTCAGTTAAAAATGCTGTCATGTTTTCCAAGTATTTTTGAACTCTTAAGCATTTTTAATAAGCTCACTTATGAGTCTTGTTGAAAAATAAATAAAATACATTTGTTTTCATTAAGAGAAGTGATCTTTTTCCATCTTAGTTGGTACTGTTGAAGGAGACAAAACGAATTCCAAAAGTTGGCAAAGGAATACGTTATTAGTGACATATTGGTCACAGATGTACTGGTAGAGCTACATTTTCTTCCTGTGATTAGTATTTTAATGCCCACAAATTACATATGAAAGTTCAGATAACTTCCTTACAAAAGGGAAGGATGACAATTATGGTATTTGCAAAATCTTCATTTTTAAAGTATTCTTAGTGTGTTTTTATAAAAAAGGTAAGTGACACATGTTTATTTGCAAGTTATACTTTTAAAATAGAAGTTGTGCTAGATGATGCCAACCTTTACTTATTATCATCAATTCCAAATGTTTTAAGCAACAACAGATACCTGGAGGTACTTTTAGATTCCATTCCCTTAACAATTCTTAAGAAAGTCAGGAAGGCAAAACTCAAGAGGTAGACAGGTACTTTGTCTAGTAACTTTATTACTTGAATCTACAAGCATTTGAAGCAGAGTATGAGAAGTTTGGCCAAGTTGTGTTCAGTTACAGAAGTGCTAAAGGGACTTTAAGGGTAGTACTGACAAGCCAGCTCCGGAAGCAAGGTTAGAATTCATCGTGAAGGAAATGATGTTGGAACCGGGCTGCCCATTAGAGCAGTTGTAATAGATGAATATAATTCTAGAGCCAAGGCTCTGACTGTAAGGATGTAATGGAAGGAAAAGGTATATTATAAAAGAAAAAGGGTAAGAAACACATCTGACAGACATAAAAATAATAACAAACTAAAACTTATGTAAAACTTCTTGAAAATTTTTTTACTCACCTTAGTAAGAAAATTAGACAAGGGAATAACTCCTAGAGGGATGATGGATGCCTTGATTTCATCCTGTTTAAGTTGAAGTATCATATAAATTGAAATTGATATGAAATTGAATAAAAGGAAGAAAGAAGGAGAAAAATTAGTGCATTACCTATGTGAGAAACTGAATTATGGCACAGAAAAGACAATATGGTCATATTTCCTGACATATAGGTAGAACGTTATCTATTTGCATTTTTAATTCAGCAATAATATGCATTTTAAGATGATTTAGTGATCTGATGATTGCAAAGACAGATGGCCTTAAATCAGGAGCTTGTAATACTCTGCAGCCCCAAAACTATTGTACTGTCAAGGTAATGTCAGTGTTTGGTGCTAATCTGGTACAGTCTGGTGTTTTGTGTATTATTTGATTTTATAAGTTCAAGATGTCATACTATACAGCTTTTCAAAAATAAACTTGTAAGATAGACTTCAAGTTCTTTTCATTCTCAAAGTACCTTGTTTTTGTTGCTTCTCATTTTTTTCTAGGAAAGTGACAATATTGGAGGACCCTGATCAGAACATTCATTTAAAAAACTTGTCTCTTCATCAGGCAACCACAGAGGAAGAAGCCCTGAATCTGCTTTTCTTAGGAGACACCAACAGAATGATTGCAGAGGTAATAAACTTCTTTGCAAGCTGGTTTTCCATATTATAAGATACAATAGAATTTTAGGGGCAACAACAACCTTAAAAATGATCTCATCTAAATCCCATGTTACAGGTTAGGAAACCTAGATCAAGAGAAGAGAGAAGACTTTCTCAATACCATCCAGCTAGTTCATGAGCAGGAACTGAAATTTAGACTCTTAATTTTTATATTTCTCAATTTTATACAAATTGGTTTGCGATTAATGAATGACGACTCAATAAATGTCTTAATTATAGGAATTTCTGCATAAATTTTATAATTTAAAAATACATAATTCATTTTTCCTGATCTCAGATTATCCATATATTGGCATATGTTTACATATCCATATATTTAGTGAATTATTATTTATAAAGCATTTAGAATAATGCACGAAACACAGGAAGTGCTCTATGCATTTACAGCTATTGTTGCAAATCTGGGAACACTGCAATGGTGTGTAATATAAGCATGTCCCAGTGCAATATTTGAGACCTGCTTCTACTGTTTGTTGTTAATCTGACATTCAGACCTAACTAGGCACATATATTTTACCTGACAACACTAGGCAGGAGCCAGGATTGACCCAGCTTGATCAGGGTCCCCTAACCTCAACCAGGCATTGATTGGAGATGGAAGGTCATGAAGCTCTCATCTAGCAACACTGTGGTAAAAGGAGTGGAGTAGTGTTGGTGTGGGAACAGTTCCCCAGATGTACAGCTTCCCATTACCACTTACCGTTTCCTTTTTAAACCATGTTCCCAGAGTTCTCTTCTGTCTCTGATGAGGAGCAGTAGGTGAGGACAGTAAGATGGGAGGGTAAGTAGTCTGAGAAACTTTCTTTCAACTGACTTTTACCTGCCGCATTTTCACCCTCTGGAATACAGCACCTTAGATACAAGACAGATAAATGGAAATCAAATTCAGATAGTGAAAATATGGTGTTGACATCTGTTTTTGTGCTGGGCCCTTAGTTTTGTTGGTGGCAGTAGTGTTATTTTTGTTGTTGTTGTTGTTGTTGTTGTTGTTGTTTTTACCATTTCTGCCTCAATACTTTTCAATAAACTAACATATAAATTTGTCCTGTATGCCACATATAATATGAATTTAAGGACCCTTAAATTATTATTTTCCTTTTAGGAAAGTTTCACATATTTTTTGATCTCAGAATATTTTGTTTCACTTAACAATGTTTTGCATTTGTGTTTTTCTTCAGTGTTTTGCCCAGGTGGTCATTTGTGATGCTTTTATTTGTCACAGTAATTAAAGATTAAGGAATAAGGGCAGATTAAATATTAAGGAATATAATGATGAAAGATTTAGCATGTCCCATTAAAAATCCTGTTTCTCCTTACACAGTTAAAAAAATAGCAAACCAAGAGATACAGAATACAGAATTCTTGCCCATCAATGGAATGCAAAAAAAGAGAAAAGGTAGATCCTTAAATGCTATTGGAAAACAAAGTGGGGAAACCTGTCCCTGCTTCAGTGCTAACCTTTCTCCAGAAGGGACTCATCCTGGGAGAAGTCAAGGCCTTTTCCTCACAATTACATTTCCTCATCTTGAATGGGTTATTGAGGGCTCCTTGCCCTGATTCACCCTGATTCACCATTCACCAATGGTCATTGGCCATTGCTATGTAGTTTGTTAACCTTAGCCAACTGCATCTTTTCAAGGTATTGTTTTGTAAAGTTTCAAGGGCCTCCATCTTTCTTTAATAAGCTCAAATCTAAAGAAGTCCAATTCGAATAGTGTGGGTGTGCATTATTTTTTCAATTTATTCATCATTCCTGTATGAAGTCTAATTTCTTGTAAACCAAATTTTATAGGTTTGGGGTGTTTCTGTGCTTGCTTTTATTTTTCTTTGGCAATAAGAGCTACCATGTTATATTGAGAACCTGCTCAATAGACTTAACATTGTTGTAAACACTTTATATATTTATGTATTATTTCCAATTCTTATTTTATAGGTGGAAACTAAGCCTCAAAGTATTAGAATACTTACCCAAGGTCATGCAACTGATACATGACAGAGTCAGGGTTCAGCTCCAAGTCTGATTGATTCAGAAGCTTATGTTCTTTCCTTATGCCATTTTTCACAATTACAAGAATCAAATTGACATATGTCAACTTTTTTATGTTAGGATATATTTCTGAATTATTTAAAAAGTATAGCAGGTATTTAGCACTTCCATTTATCTCTTGAATTCATTGAAAGAAATTACATAAAAATATAAAGGAAAAATAATTGTCAATCCCTGGATGTACTTTATTATTCAGAGTCTCTGAAAAGGCATGTTTTAGATTACGACCTAGCTGTCAGAATGTAATTTGTCAGCACAGAACAAGCTTACCAGGATAAAAAGAACACACTATTCTTCTTTTTTTTTTTTTTTCAAAAACAAGGTTCCCAAATTCCCATTTACATGGAGAAATCCAGAAGTCACCATGGTAACCAGAAAACATTTGCAAAACAAAGTCTGAATATGTGAGACATAAAATGGAATGCTCTTTCCTTTCATATTCTCTCCCAAAGCCAGCATTTTAAGGAAAAGTTATCAAGATTAGCTTTATCCTCTTCTTATTTATTTAGAACTGTTAAATAATTTCTGTAATCCTACCGATGTTTTGAATAAGATTTTATTATATCCTTAGGGTAAATTTTTTAAAGAGTTGAATTGCTGTACCAAAGATAATAAATATTATAGATGCTAAACTGTGTATGACCCAGTGCCAAAGCCCAGTAGCAAGTGTGATTTGACAGTCTTTTGTCTTATAGTTAAGTGTTCCTATCAGTTAATCAAGTCTAACTGAGCAAGACATTCTTCATTTGATTGTCTGGCCCTACACAGTCCCATTGCTGGAACATTTAATCAACCCTGCGGTAGTCCACAGCACTCTGTCCCCAAGTATGGCTGGAAGATAACCTGCAATAAAATACCCTGTCATAGTTGAAAGATACAGTTTCTTGGATTCTATTTCTGACCTATGGCTTCAGAATCTCTTCCGTGGAACCCAGGAATGCACATTTTAGCATTTAAATGTACACAGGCTAAAGTTGGGGGGAGTTTGTGTTTTACCATTAAGAAGTTGGTTGAAATTCATTCCCAGAGAAGTATGTGTGCAGTTTCATATTTCGCATCTTTGGCAACACTACTAAATTTGAAAATTCTGCCAATATGGTAGGCAAAAAAAAATCTTATTTTAATTTTAATTTTTGATTACCAAATTCTTTTATATCTACATTTACCATTTGTATTTCTGTTTCTGTTTATGTCTTTCAGTTGTTTTTCTCTTATAGTATTAGGGTAGGCCTGCTTCATTTGTTGACTCTATGAGGACTGGGATTTGGTCTTGTTTACCCTATAACTGCCACTCCTAGAAACAGAGCCTGATACATAGTAGGTGCTCAGTAAATAATTATTGAATGAATGAACATTAAAGGTGATAAATTTTTGTCTTTATTAAATATTTAGCAAATATTTTCCCCATTCTATAAATTTTCTTTTAGTTTTCTTTTTTTTAATATAGTCAAACAGTATTTTTATTTTATGGTTTCTGCTTCGGCTATCATGCTCAGAAGTGAGTTCTTCCAGCTAGTGTTGATGTCCAGTCTGTGGCTTCTTCACCATTACTACACATCCCTGCCAGGTAATGGTGAAGAATACGAGCTTTGGAGAAGACTTTCTGTTCTACTCTGGCTCCACCCCTTCCCAGGTGTATGTCCTTGGGCATGTCGCTTAACAAGTCTAAACCACACTTTTTAACCTCAAAAATTGACATAATAATACCTACATTCTAGGCTTATAGTAAAAATTAAATTAAGTGACATTTGGAAAAACCTTACAGTTCTCAGCTAGCAACTATTTAAAGACAAGCCCGTTGACTTGTTCATCTCTATGCTCTCAGTACCTGGCATCAAGGTGGTCCGTCATTAATTAATTGTTTTGTTGAACTGAAGGTGATTTTTTTGATACACTGTGCATATTGGTGAGTACACAGCACATTATAGATGACTCTGACTTAAAAAAAAAATTTGTGAGACTCTAGACCTTTTGGAAGAGTTTACTTTCCAAATAATCAGACTACTGGTAGTGTTTTGGGGATTTATAAATTATTTTTCCAGGATCTATTGGAGGTCTTCCTACCTAGTTTTTGCTTAAAATAATAAACATACTAGATTTTTCTGAGTTGTGCTGATATGCTTTGTAAGCTTTCAGATTTTGCATATTAACAAACTTTTGGAGTGAGTTGCATGATCTTGTGGATATGCAAAAACATTTGGGAGACTGGGTGTGAATGGAGTAAGTAGGTTTATGCTGGTTATAAGAACAGCCGTCATTGGACATGTTTTCTAATAATATGAGGATAGCACAGAAAGGAAAGAGTAGCTTTACTATTAGATTGTGTTTGTTAATAACACTAAGCCTCAATCTCTTTGTGTGGTGTTGTGTGGTGTGTGTGGGAAACAAGAAGATTTAGGTTGTAATTAGTGTTCCAGAATCATATTCCACCAGACCATTAGAGGGACATTGACGAATGCATACTCAAAGATTTTTGTTTGAAAGATACATTAGTTGTATGTAATTAGAAAGTTTATTCCAAGATTTGTGAGCTTGGGAAGAACAAAATATACAGCAGGCAAAATGCTTTTGACTCTTATTATAATACAAATAGCATCTATTATTAGGTCCCAATAGACAACTAGGAGCCTTAGCAAAAGATGTGTTGACAATTATAATCTCTCCTCTCATCTACTGTGTATCCTTAGTCAAAGTAAAGAAACTTAAATTTTGAGTACTTATTGTATACCAGATATTTTTCTGTCTTTCTTATATCTTATACATAAGATATATGAGAAATAATGTTTTTTAAATAGTGATTCTGTGTTATAACATTGTTTGCATTCTGTTCTTATCTAACCTGATTAGTGGTATTGCATGAACCATGCATTTTGAGATCTAAAGTATTTATTAAAGTAAGTGAAGTGATATGGTACAGTAATTACTAGAATGTTAAAAGGTACATACCCCATATACATGATTAGAGAAACATAATTTGGGGGGCTGTAAAATTTAGCTCTAGAGTTTCTTCTGATTGTTAAAATTCCAATTTCTGATTAAACATAGCAGAAGAAAATAATTTGTATTCGACTCCCTGTTTTTGAAATTCACCAACAACAGCAAAAAATATGAAAAATAGAGGAGGAAAAAAGCCATCTTTAGTGAAACAAGGAAATAACCATAACCTCAAACCATGGGAAAAATCTACCAAATACTATGAAATTTGAATTGTGGTGAGGGAGGGTGCTGAGAGCCAACACATATATCCTCCAACCTCAGGCAGGATACAGTTTCCCCTTTAAGAAAGAGTCACAGTTCTCAAACAAATCCAATGATCTTTTGGTTAGAGTGACGAGATCTGTGAACATAGGCAAATATAGGGGGAGTGGTATTATATAGATATTTATTCTACACTATAAAATGTGGACTCAAAGAAGAAACCTTAAAGACAGTGCTTTTTTGTGGTCAGTGGTCTAGGCTCATTGCCAAGAAAGATGGCCTTTGGGGAGTAGGGTTCAGTGAGTTTGTGACTTAAAAAGTTTTACCATCCCATTTTTTCTTATTGCAAAAATTTGAGAAAAGTGTATGCTTTTAAGACTAAGAACATAACAGATATAGAGTAAAAGTATTTTGGACATAAACCTAATTTGAATATTCCATCTCCCATCCCCCAGACTACTCTTCAGGAAATAGATGGACATAAGTTACAGAAAGAAAACAGCCAAAGACCTATTCATATGGAGTGTGGAGGGAATAGGGAGCAGAGGAATGCTAGGAAACATATATTTGAAGGCCGATAATAATAGGGAGCAGAGGATGTGTTATTCATAATCTTAAATATGTTACCTAAATGCATTCTTTGTTTTTAAAAATAGCTTAAAATATAGAAGGGTTCAAAAAAAGATTATAAGACAAGAAGATGAAAAACAAACTTGAGGAGTTTATAAAAGAAATGAAAAAGAAAAAGAAAAAGAAAAAGAAAGCCATTATAGAGATGAAGATGCCATTAAAAGTGAAAAAGAAGGAAAAAGAGGATTAAGAAAGGAAGGAGGAGGGGAGAAAAGAGGAAGAAATGTGGTTGAAAAATAAAAATATAAAAAGTAATGAAAATGATACTCAGGCAAAGAAGAACCAAATTATACATAATTAGAAATCGTGAAGAAGAGAAAAGAGCAAAGACAACAGAAAAAGCATAGAGAGAAAGAGAAACTTTCCTGAATTTGAATCTACAGATGAAAAGGACACCCTCTGTCTAAGGAAAAAAATGAAAGCTCAATCCAAGATAAAATCTATTTAAGGTACTAAATTCCAAAGCTAAAGAGCCTTATTGACATTCAGTCAGAAAATGCAAGCCAACAATGAGTGAAAATAAGAGAGATTGTTCTCAGACTTTTCTACGGGTAGCATTCAATTTAAAAGAAGACAGATAAGATATACAACTGGAATGAGTTAATTATTGCCATTAAGGACAAAATTTATTTACGATACTGCAGACAGACAAGAAAAAAATGAGAAATGTTTAGGCATTTTGAGCTACATTGTTCAGAGCAAGCTTACAGGTATTGAATTTTAGGTAAAATACATGTATACTTGTTTAAAGGATCTTGTGTGACAAAATGTGTGGTGTCTTGCCTGTAACTGAAAGAAATATAAAAACTTTTTACTTCTATTAGTCTTGTATAATATCGGAGAGCAGTATAGTAAATGTAGTATATTTAATTGAGTTCGTCAGTCAGGATCCAGTCAAGAAAACAAACCACCCTGTATTTAAAACAAGAAAATCAGTGCAGATAGTTTCGTTTCAAAGGTGTTGGAAGAGTCTGAGAAGCCAAATCAGATAATGAAGCAGCTAAGAAGTTACTAACAACAAACAGGAAGAAGCTATTACAATATATACAGGTCTCAGCTGGTAGGAGGCACTGGCAGGAGATTGGAGGATATGAGGAAGGGAAAAGCCAGTGTTTATCCCCCTTCCTATTTTCCCAACTGGAGTGTTGGAGGAAATGCTGCCTTTAGGACTCTCAGCATCTCTGAAGAAGGTAGAGAAAAGGGAAGGAATGGATCACAGGGCAAAAAGAGGCCTAGGATTAGCTCCTGAGTAAAACCATCTCTGTAGAAAATGATAACTCAGATCAATTGTTTTTGGGTCATTTTACAAATCTGGAATACATATGGGGGAAACTGGCAGGAAGCCAATTTTGGCCATAGTTTTAAGCACAGAAGCTATTCTTCTAGCATTTCTTGGTGATAGATATTTTCATTTTTTGGCAGGCTGACTTTTGTATCTCTTGTCTTGGTTTCAAGCTAGGAGAGAGGAGACAGGGGTCTTGTCAGCCACCAAAACCCTTCAACAAGTAATTTGATCATGCTTTGGGTATGCCATTGGAGTCTTGCCAGTTCTAACAGCAAGAGATCTTTATGGTCATAGAGGAAACTGTGGAATCTTTGAAATGTGGAGAAAATATTTTTGGACTATAAAATAGAGTGAAATAATATACCTAGTATTAGACATCTGTGCTTCTAGAGTTCTTCCTTCAGCATCTCTACTGTGAGTGACACTGTAGTCTAATAATTGTCTATTGCTGATCTTGATGTTCAAACCCAAAGATTTTGTTGAGAGCTATCACAATCAATATGACAGGATAAACTTCTTTCATAAGAATAAAAAATTTTTAAAATATGTGTGTCTGAGTTCTACTTGGTGTAGTGTCACTACTTGTTCCTAGTTGTCTGTATACAGGATAGTAAAGGGTATTTTCAGCTTACCTATAATCTTAAGGTAATTAGTATGTCTAAAAAATGTTTCCCATAAGAATAATTTAAAAATGAACTGCTATAAATTCTTGAGAAGATCATTAGACTTTTTAGCCTTGTAATATTATTGTTCCAGTTATGTGTATGGTCAGACTTGGAAATTGTTAAGCTAAACTAAATTTTAAAAGGAACAGAAAAAAAAAGGTTAAACTCAACTGAAAAGAGGAAAAATATATGCTAGATTATAGGAGTGAGTTATTTATTGCCATTGAGGACTACATTTAGCTATGCCTGTTCTTGCATAGCTAAAAAAAATTTTTTTAAAAACTTGAGGGAACTTTTTGGATCATGTAGTTTTCATTGTTCGGAGAGCAGATCTGTACTCTGATGATATAATAATATCCAGTCCAAGAATGATAAATGATAATTGAACATAGCTCTGATTAAAGATACAGGTAAAATTCCTCCTCGATCTGCCATATGTGCTGATTTTAGCGTACTTAGGTTTTTATATAATTGTGTTCGATTTTGATTTGCTAAATCCTGGAGAAATGACCCATAGGGAAGCAATCTTCTGAATTCTGACATCAACAGAAGTGCCATCACTAATTCTGACATTCAGTTTTTCTAAATTTATTAAGTCAGCTAATAAATCTTTGAGGACATGAAAATTTTAAAAACTATGAAATTGATTCTAGCCTTGTTAGGAGGGATATATAATAAAACATAGTAGATTATTCTTATCAGAAAGGTGAATCATAATTGCTAGAACATTCTTATTACACGTTCCAGATTTTCCAAAGCTTGCTTTTAAATTTTAAATAAAATTGGTGTGCCTAGTCTATTTTTCTCTTTTACAAAACTACTCTGACAATATGCTGGACCTTGAAATCCTGCAAGTAGGGAAAATGATTGATTAATTGTCTAAATGCCAGATATCTTATAAAGAGAAAAATCACAAGGGAAAATGAGCAGTTTAAGATCATTCATTTCAATAGAGGGTTATCTAATTGGGGATATGTTCTGAAACAACCTCAAAAAAACTCAAGGCAGGTGTTTACAGAGTCACGTGCTAAACCACTAGGTTTGGTCAGGCCTCACTTTTCCAGGCTGAGTTAAAGTATATTAAGAGCATGGTAGGCCTCCTAATCCAACCCATTTACTATGGGAAAAACTAGATTAGGAATTTATCTAATCAGGATGGAAGGGTTTGGTAATCCTTAATTAGAGTGAGTTTTAACCTGAAACGCTAGGATATCAGCCTAGAAGCCACATGGAGGTTAATATTTTCAGTCTTTGATTCAAATAGAGGAAGAGATCAATTAGGATATCTAGGTTAGAGAGTGTTATTAAATAGAGGTTAGAGAGTAATATCAAATAAGAAGAATGGCAGTGGAAAGCTGAATTCTGGATTTTTTGGCTGCTGTGGTTGGTCTTAGCTGATTTCTTTTAAAAAGTCTCAGGTGTGTACATTATATACTCCTGTTTAGTCTAAAGGAGATTTTCTTCACCTAACCTATTCTAGATTAAAAGAAATTCATGTTGAGATATTTCATTTCAAAATAGCAGAGTAATAAAAAAAGATTTTGGTACATAAGAATGGAATATAAGTTAAAGATATGACAAGAAATAAACAAGTATTCAAAGGAAACTAGAAAATCTTATGTGTGATATAAAGAGATTATTTGAACCATTGAAGGCTGTATTGACTATCATCATTTCTAAAGTGATGGAAAACATGTGAGATTAAAAGTAGAAAAGTTACAGTAAACATATTATGTAAATGCAAAAACCATGTTTCACTTATCAGTTCTTGCCCCTAAAACTTTCAGTCTTGAAAATGGACACACACACATACACAAACACAGAGCATAATGAAGTAATTTTAAAAAGTGGAAATTTTATTTTACAGAGAATCGTTGATCTGACAATAAGAATATGTGCAACAAAATTATAGAGCATCAGATTGCTTGTTGTACATTGGTTGTAAAACCCAAAAGGAAAGATGAATAAATAGCCTTTAGAAAATGTTTATCAGTCTTACTTGATTTTTCTTGTTATAATGTTTCTTTTCAAATTCCTCTTTCAGCCTAGGAATATTTCCTGATCTGTAGAAAATTATTTTTGTCCAATGATATTTGAGGTTTTTTTGCCACATGAAATTGTTTCTAAGAGTGAGAGCTCAGCCAGTGCAAGTAAATGGCTTGAAGGACTGTGGGAGATTTTCTTCAATAGAGATATGTGGTGTTTCCTCAATTTAATGCTATATTATGTGAAATGCTCTGTGAAAGCAGCTTTAAGTACCGCTCCACAACCACATTGCTGCTCCAAGCCCCTTCTATATAGAAAGTTTGAGGCTACAATTGTCTGAGAGGGTCATTGTTGGGTTACCTTTTATAATCTGCACCACTCTTTACATTACACAAAATGGACTGGCCACCACTCATTTTTGCCCAATGGATCACACCATCGCACCTCACTACCAACTGTAACAAATTGTCTATTAAGTGTCATAATTTTTAAAATAATAGACATTTAAAAATCCATTTGGAACAATCTGTTTTGTGGATTTTTCCAGAGTTTGGATATTAATGATCTACTATATGCACATGTGTTAAATGGCCTTTCTAAACACAATGTCTAATGTCAATTGGGAATAGTCCAGGGGAATTTGTGAAGATAAATAAATTTTGAGTAGGCTTATTTGGGGAGGAGAGAAAGGGCATACTTTTCCAGTAAGAAGTACTAGACATTATTTGACCAGAAAGAGGACATTCTAGGCAAGTGAAAAGGCAGCTGAAGATATAGAGGATTTAAGAGTTCTGGAATCAGGCACAAAGAATAATTGAAGACCAAAATAGGTAAAGAGATTTGAGTCAATCTAACTTTCAAATAATTTTAATTTTCAGACTCAAATTATATTTCAGATACTTAAAGAGTTTGCAGATCTAATCTCCGAATTATCTGGAGGTTTTTAGAAGAAAAGCATTCCATAGAGATTGTAGAAAACTAAAAATGAGCAAGAGTTCCATTTAACAAATATTGTTGGATACTATTATGTTATGTCATGCTGTGGTTACAATGATGAGTAGGACACAGGTATTGCCCCCAAGGAGTTCAACGTCTAGGTGGGAGGAGGAAGGAAGTGGAAAGTCTTTGTAGAGGAGGTAACCTTCAGATGGACCTTCAATGAGAAGTAAGATTTTATTATATTGGAGAAGAGAAAGAGGAAAACTAACTTTCATTAGCCACAGACTATAGATAAGATGAATCTACAAGGGATCCAGTGAGCCTAGATTTTTAGACTTTTACTCCACAGATGAAAGTCATGTATTCTTAACTTTCCAAAAAAGAAAATATATTTGGAAAAGGACAAGTAAATAGTTTTGATACTAAGCCCTAAAAAAGGATCTGAAAAAGGATTGTTAATAATGGTCAATAAGCAATTAGGAAATAGTCAGCATTGATTCACCTTAAACTAATTTCATCACTTTTCTAATAAGGTTAGAAAAATTCATGGGTCAGGTGAATTCAATTTATTTAATAAAGTATCTCAAAATATCCTGTGGATATAAAGAAGAATTGAAGGCATATGAAAGTATTTTGACTGAAGCCAATTGGAAAATACCCATAACTGTTACCTAACAGAATAGAAAGTAGTGGTGTCTTCATGGAATGTTGTTATTGTGCCCTACTCAAAGTCCTACACATTGTTTCGATGAGGATATACAAGATACTTTTATTTGTAGATAGCACAAAATTTTTAAAAAATCAAAATCCGGAATTATCTAAACATTATAATGTTGAGATAAAACTAATCAAATTTAGTCATCAAATAAGTGTGTGTGTGTGTGTCCCATAGCAATTTCATAGTATGGGTAAAAGGCTGGGGAAAATATGGTATAGTACTTCATGTGCTATTTCCTGGCAACATTAGATTTAGATTGCCTAGATTCTAGTGTTCTCTGCTGCAGTTAGGCTACTTTTGAAAATACATATTCAATTCAGAATATGAGAATGCCACATTTAAAAACATAGTTTGATGAACAGTTGTATAAGACACAGTTGAAGAAATTAGAGATAATTAGTCTTAGGGAGCATGGCAGTTTACTTCAGGGATATAGGAAGGATTAACATAATGAAATATGTCTTTTAAAAGTAGTACTCTATCTGCAAGGTGGAGAACAATTAGAAGAGACAAGAGTAAACATGGGGAGGCTAGTAAGAAGAGAATGTAATAACCCAGGTAAGAAGTAAAGGATATTTAGAGATAGAGAGAAGTAGTGGTAAGTTCAACAAGAATAAGACAGATTGGATATCCATCCATGGGACACAGATTGAGGGCAAGTAATGAGGTTGCTTTGGAGGAGTATTAGGTTCAAGATGTTTAAGTAACAATTATCGGTCAAAATCTTGGACATTCTAATTTAGTGTACAGAGAAATTTTAGTTGTAAATGAGGATATGTGAAGCATCTGAATAGAGTCAATATCAAGAGTGATGGACATTTACATGACCTTTTACCATTCACAGACCACTTCAAAACTCAGTAACTCAATTGGTATTTACTCTAACTCTTTGCAGCAAACAAGTTTTATTATAGCATTTTGAAGTTATGAAAACCAAAATTACTTTATGTAAATTTGCTCAAAATTTCAACACTGATGAAAACAGGCTTGAAACCAAGTAATCTGGTACCAAATTCTAAGATTTTTTTTTCTTAAAAAAATTTTTAATTATAGTTGACATACAACATTATATTAGTTTCAGTTAGCAATTTAACATTTATGTACCTTACAAAGTGATCACTACAATAAGTCTAGTAACCATCTGTCACTGTGCATAGTTATTATGATATTACTGATTATATTCCGTAGGCTATATTACATCCCTGTGACTTACTTTATAACTGAAAGTTTGTACTTCTTAATCCCCTTCCCCTTTTGTTTTCCTTCCCCCTCCCCTCTGGCAATCATCGGTTTGTTTCCTGTATTTATGAGTTTGTTTCCATTTCATTTGTTCATTTTTTTTGCTTTTTCGATTCCACATACAAGTGAAATCACACAGTATTTGTCTTTCTCTGATTTATTTCAGTTAGCATAACACTCTCTAGGTCTATCCATGTTGCTGCAAATAGCAAAATTTCATTCTTTTCCGTTGTACATATGTGCCATATCTTTTTTATCCAATTATATATTGATAGACACTTAGGTTGCTTCCATATTTTGCCTGTTGTAAACAATCAAATCAAAACTACAATGAGATATCACCTCACACTTGTTGGAATATCTATTTACAACAGTACAGCAAAAAAGAAGTGATGGCGAGGATGTGAAGAAAAGTGAACTCTTGTTTGTTGTTGATGGAATTGTAAATTGGTGCAGCCACAATGGATAACAGTATGGAGATTCCCCAAAAAAACTAAAAATAGAACTACCTTATGACCTAGCGATTACACTTCTGAGTATTTATCTAAAGAAAATGAAAACACTAATTCAAAAAGATATATGCACCTCATGCTCATTGCAAATTCTAAGAATTTTGGTGTGTGATTTTTGACTACACTACAATATTTATCCAATAAGAATCAGAGCTATGGAAGAAGGGTTCCCCAAGGGGAAGAAGTATGGTGAGCATAGCTTGGGATGTGTCTATTTGGAGAGAAAAGGGACCAATAATGGAAAAGGACACAATAGTTGAATTGAAAGTAACAGGAGAGTGTTTGACTCTAGAAACCAGGGAGTAGCAGGGGCATAGATAGCTTCTAAAATAAGAGAATGGCCAGCATTCTTAGGTGTTGCCAGGAGGATCAGGATGCGCAGTACTGAGAACAGATCACTTTTACTGCACATTTGTCTTTTTCTCATTATTTACTCTCATTTAATACATTTTGTTTTTAGCTCTTGAACTAGATTATAAATTCCTTGAAGGCAAGATCCATGTCTTATTTTCCTTCTAGTCTCTGTACTGCCTAACACAGGGCTGTATACATAGACTGATATGAAATGTGAAAGCTATCTGCATGGGAATGATTAATCATCACTAGAATTTTTCCAAAGGCACAGTCTCTAGTGCCAAGAGCACATTTGTTTAAAATGTGCGCTTAAATTTGAATGAATCTGCCTAAATGGTGCCATCTGTTCTTAGGCAGTTTCAGAAATGTTTTAATACAATTTTACCTTTAAAAGGACAAATGTAGGGGCATGCCTATGAGACATAAAGATATCCTAAAATAAATACAGAACAGATACCCACACATTCAATCACACTTACACGGATACACATAAAGAATGTTTTTTGAGGTTTAAGAAAATTTTAGCTAAGAGGACACCAACTACTACTTCATGCAGAAAATATTTATGAGAAGTTACAAAATTGTAGGCATGGACTCCTACAGTATATTACGGCATTTTAATTACAAACTTCAGAAGTACAATTTTATTTTATGTAAATCTCACATTCCTTTGAAATGGGTACACTCTTCCAGTATTCACTAATTGCCCACATTTTACTGTGATTTCAGTATATCAATTTAGAAGCCGAAGACAGCTGTTGGGGAGAGTCTCCATGTTTTTTGTTTATATCGATTGTCAATTTGACTTTCATTATAGCACTGTAGGATTTATTGTTGTGTGAATGTAACAGTGAAATGAAACCCATGTTTAAGTTCTGCAAATAACTTACAGTCACTTCCAAAACACCTCAACTAGGTTCTAAATTTGAGTTTGCGGTTTTACATGCACAGTTATTTGCTGATCCACTTTAGCATGCAAAATCACACACTGGCTGGGTTGGGTATAGTTATTGTGGCAACAAGTAATGGGTCAAATTTTCGGCCTGTTTAACTCACTAGCTACATCATCATCACCAAACTGATGCCAGTACTTTAACATCTGTGTATGTTGCTATTTGGCGTAAATCAACGATGGTGTGTATCAAGAATTTATATTTACAGACAGAATTTCTGGTTGAAATAGTTTCCAAGCATGTTACCCTATCTGAGTACATGTGTATCCATCCATATGGAGAGTCTTTGGTTAAATCCCACTTTACAAAAGTGTAGATCAGAACACATTTACTCACATGCACATTCATTTGGAATATTTTTAGATAATTTTTATTTTTAGAAGTTTTGGATATCAAGATTGGCTTCTGATAGTTTTTAAATAAAAGTGGGATGTTACAGATAAAGTTGAGGTCCCCTTGTTGACTTTTCACTTCCATTTTTCACAGAGGCAACCTCTATCATTAACTTGTTGTATCTTTCTAGTCCATATTTTTATTCTTTTAGTGATCTAAGTTAGAGCATCATGAAAAAATATTGTTAGATCATATATTACTTTTTTAATTATATAAGTTCTATCACAGTGTTTATATAATTCTTTAACTTGCTAGTTTTCCTCAGCTTTCTCTTTTCTATGTCAATCTATCCAAAAGTTGCTTTCTTTTAACTTTTTTACAGTTTGAAATATCACACTTTATTTATCTTTTCCACCAGTGATGTCTATTTAGGTTGCACATCTTACATCAATTTCTTGTTATCTCAAACAGTTTTTCAGTGAATGTCCATCTCCATTTCTCTCTCCATGTCTATGTCCATCTCTCCTCCTTTCTCCTCCCCTCCCTCCCTCACACTTCTCCCCCTCTCTCTCCTCCCACTGCTGTACCTGTCCCAGATTTCTCTCTAGGAAATTTATCTTGTAGTTTATTGCTAGGTTGTGAGTTATAGGCTTTTGCAATTTCACCACATATTGTCAAATTGCTCTCAAAAACAGTTCTTAATTCATATTCATACCAGCAGTATGTAAAAGTTCCCATTTCCTTATATTCTTACAAATACTTTAGTTAAATTTTATTTTTAAAATTTTTGCCAGTCTGATGGATATGAATGAAATAGTCCATTGCTATGGCCTGATTATTTGTGATTTTGAACAATTTTTTTCCTAATACTTATTGACCATTTTTAGGCTTCCTATATATCAATTGCTTGTTTAGGCTTCCTATATATCGATTGCTTATTCATATCCTTTGTTCATTTTTGCTTAGTTGTTTGTCTTTTCTTATTGATTTGTGAGTGTTCTTTATTTCAAATATTAATCTTTTGTTAACCATATGTATTGCAAATACCTCTCCCAGTCTTTTACCTTTGTGTACATTTTAACACATGAAAGTTCTTTAATTTTGGATTATTTGGTCAAATATTTTAAATCAATTCATTTTTGTGTTTTATTTCTTACATAAAATAGCTGTCACTGCCTTGGGTTGATTATAATATGATGCCACATTTTCTTATATTAATATTAAAGTTGTGTTATTTTATATAGAACTCTAATACATTCTGAGATTTATTTGTGTGTATATTTGTGTGAGAAAGCAATCTAAATTTATATTTTCCAAGATAGATAGCTAGTTATTCCAGTACCATTTATTGATTAGTCCATCCTTTCTCCACTGTGATGTGATATCACCTCTATCCTATGAGTTACTAAATGAGCACAAAATGTTTCACTGACCTAGATATCTGTTCCTACACCAGCACCACACTGTTTTAACTACTGTGGCATTATGATATACCTTGATAAATAGCAGGACGTATCCTCCTTCCTTGTTCTTCTTTCACATTATTATTTTTTGTTATTTTTCATATTTGCTCTTCTATCTGATATTTAGAATCAATGTGTTTGTTTTGTTCCACATACAAAACCTGTAGCATTTTTATTTCAACTACATTGAATATATAGTTTAATACAGAGAAATTAACATATAGATTAATTTTGAGTTTTCTCATCCATGAAATGGTATTTTAATATCTAGTACATCATTTATTCAGATTTTCTTTATTCTTTAATATAATTTTGTCATTTTCTCTACAAATTACACATATTTTATAAGATTAATCTCGTATTATCTCATCGCTTTTGTTGCCATTATGAATAACATTTCCTGATTGTTGCTGGATTATTAGAACTTCATTGATTTCTCATGTTGACCTTGCATCCAGCAACCCTGCTAAACTTTATTTCTTAACATTTTGTAGATGCTCTTGCATTTTCTATGTAGACTACCATGTTTTCTATATATAATGACACTTTAATTTCTTCTTCTCCTATCACTATACCTTGTATTTCTTTTTCTTATGTATTACATTGTCTGGGACCTTTGGTTCAGTGTTAGGTAGTAGCAATGATGTTGGGCACCTTTGTCTATGGATTGTGTTTACAGTTGTATAATGAATTTTCTCAAATGCATTCATTCTCAGCCCTTTTTTCCATGATAGTCATATTAAGTATTTTAATTATCGCATTGGTGAGAGGACCCAAGTGTTACCTCATTCAGACTCTTTTCTTATTTTTTGAATTAACCCATCCATATCTGTTATACATTCAAAATGTAATACATTGAAAATAATTCACTTTCGGAATCTCAGCTACAGGATTTTTTTTTCTCCACTTGACAAAGTTAGCTTCATGGGAAGTGTCTTATCATTGGAAATGTAAATTGATATTTGTTGATATTCTTCAAAACTTCTCATTACTCACATTATTTTTGTTTTGAAATTTCTTTTTTTGTAGACTCCTATGAACCAAGCTTCAACCCGTTCCCACTGCATTTTCACTATTCATTTATCAAGCAAAGAACCAGGATCTGCAACTGTCCGACATGCTAAACTTCATTTGGTTGACCTGGCTGGTTCAGAGCGAGTTGCAAAGACTGGAGTAGGAGGCCTGCTTTTAACAGAGGCCAAGTATATCAACTTGTCACTACATTACTTAGAACAGGTAAAATGGGCAGAATGGGATGTCAACCGTACCTACCATTTCTTGCCTGTGTATTTTTTTTCTTATGGTAACATTGGTTAACGAAATCCAGTAAATTTCAGGTGTACAATTTAACAGTAAGGCATATATACATACATACATACATACATACATACATACATACATACATATACATATACATATATGTATGTATGTATGTATGTATGTATGTATGTATATATATATGTGTGTGTATGTATATATAAGTATTGCATAGTGTGTTCCCCTCCTATAGTTAGATGTCTTTCTGTCACCACATATTTGACCCCTTTTACCCCATCTACCTCCCCCACTACCCTCTGGTAACCACTAGTCCGTTGTCCATGTCCATGAGTTTCTGTTTGTCCTGTTCGTTTGTTGCTTTTAGGTTTATATCCCATATATAAGTGATATCATGTGGTTTTCAACTTTTTCTGTCTGGCTTATTTTGCTTAACATGGTTATCTCAAGGTCCATCTATGTTGTCACAAATGGCAATATTTCATCTTTTCTTATGGCTGAGTATATATATACCACAACTTCTTTATCCAATCATCTATCGTAGGACCCTTTGGTCGCTTCCATGCCCTGGCCACCGTGAATAATGCTGCTATGAACATTGATGTGCAAATATCTTTTATAAATACATAAACAGATGCTTATCATCACTATTAGGGATATGCAAATTAAAACCACAATGAGATTCTATCTCATACCTGTTAGAATAGCTGTTATCAACAGGATAAGTAATAACGAATGTTGGAGAGGATGCAGAGAAAAAGGAACCCTCATACACTGCTGGTGGGACTGCACATAGGAACAGCCACTATGGAAAACAGTATGGAGATTCCTCAAAAAACAGAATTGATCTACTATACGATCCAGCAATCCCTCTACTGGGCATTTACCCCAAAGACTTGAAAGCCCATGTATTTTTCATCTGGCATTCTCCCAGCATTTTTGTTTTGTTTTACTTATTTTCTTCTTTTATTGTGGTAAATATACATAACAAACTTTACCATTTTAATAATTTTTAAGTGTGAATTTAGTGGCATTAAGTACATTGACAATGTTGTACAAATATTATCACCATCCATTTCCAGAACTTTTTCATAATCCCAAACAGAAACTCTGCACCCATTAAAAAATAACTCTCCATTTCCTTGTACTCCTAGCCCCTAGTAACTTTTATTCTAATTTCTGTCTCTGAATTTGCCTATTCTAGATAGTCTTATAAGTGGAATTATACAATATTTGTCTTTTTGTGTTGGTTTATTTTACTTAGTGTAATGTTTTCAAGGTCTGTCCATGTTGTAGCATATATCCAAATTTCATTCTATTTTAGGGCTGAATAATATTCCAATGTATGCATATACCATATTTTGTTTATCTATTCACCCATCAATGGACACAGGTTGTTTCTACCTTTTGACTATTGTGAATGATGTTAATATGAACATTGGTATAGCTACTAGCATTTTGTATATATCATCATTTAAACGCATAACAGCCCTACACTACAAGTGTGAGTTGTTATCCTCATCATACAGATTTTTAAACTCAAGTCTTCCCAAGGCCTTCCCAAGATTACTGTAGCTTTTCCTCCCTACTCCTACTCCAAGCTTACTACAATCCACCCCAGTATGTGCTCTATTTTTATTTCTGAATTTGACTTTAAGGACAGAGAAAGCTCATTTGATTTAGCTAAATAAATCTTTCAGAAAAAAATCCTCATCTCTAAGAAGAGTGAATTAAATGAGATAATTTCTCAAATTCCTTTTGGTTCTGTGTGTACAAGTGCTGTGACTTGAATATTAAAGATGGCAACTACTTACAAATTCTTTAAGAAAAAGAGAAACATGATCAAAAACTGGAGTGGAGAAATACAGAATATATTGGCATGGCAGACGGACTTGTTAATGAATGTTGGAGACTGAAAGATTTGAAGGAAAAAAATCTTTTTTTTTTAACTGCCTTTTTGAGACCAATGTTGTCTTGTTGTTAAATGCTTTGTAATGGTCAAGTTGGCTGAAAATGCAGATTGAGAGAAAACCTAAGAGAGTTCTATCTGAACAAGATTCAAACAATTAGGCTCTGACCAGATAAATCTCAATAATGCAGTACCAAGATTAAGGCCTGTGTGGCATTTGGATCATTTTAACGTTTCTGACAAGAGTCAGCATTCCTCAGCTCTTGCTTGCTCAAATATTACACATTACTTATACTTGACAGAGCTTTTTACTTAATAGGACACTTATAAAACATTGTTATGAAAACATAACGGACTGTATTCAAAGTGCCTTATTTCAAAGAAATTATATCTACTTGTTTCAGATGGTAGCACTATTTTAATTCCCATTATGTTCATCGGTTCATACAAAATTATATTCATCAGTTAAAACAGAATTTCTACCAGTTGTAATCACTCAAGAGAAATGTTCTGCCGCTAATCCTTTCTTTTCCTTTATTCTACACAACCTTTGCAAGCTGCTACTTGTCATTAAAAATATCTCTCCTCAGATATCTTTTCTTCAAAATCCTTGTAACAGCAGCTTCATGTGAGTAGTCTTGGTGGCTATGTGGCATTTGATTTTCATATAACTAATTTATTTATTTAACACATATTTATAAAGAACAATAATGTGCTGAGGATTGCACTTGTCACTGAAACATAGTGGTGAACAAAATAGAAAGAGTCCTTTCCCCAAAGATCTCATGGTCCAGTGTAGGCAGACATACATTGAATAAGTAGTAATGTTTGTGGCTGTAATCTAGGTGAGAGCTATGCAGAGGAAGTCCAAGGGGTGAGGAGAGGTTGTAATGGTGGACTTTGAGAAGGGGAAAGTTAATGAAGCTTCTCTCAGGGCTGATATTAAGCAGAGAACTGAAGATGAGTAGGAGTGAGCCAGGAAAGTATGGGGTTAGAGCATGTCAGTCAGTAGGAACTGGGAGCCTGTGGCCCTTAGCTTCAGTCTAGGGTGATCAATTCACCCAGGGTCACAGAGACATTCACATGTCTTTGACCTTTGGCTCTCTGAACATAATTTATCTGTTTCATATTCACCTACTGCATCACTCCAGTTGTTGACTATTTACACCGATATACAAGTATCTTCACGGAGGGTATAGCATAAGATAATGGAGAAAGGAGGAGAAGAGAAGATTAACGTGAGAAGAAAGAAGAACATAAATATGGAAAACTACAGTATGTGGACATGGATACGTGGGGTTGAGTAAATCAAGAAGTCGCTGCTAGAAAGAATGTGGGTAGTAGAGAAATTTTGGAATTTTTACACAGAAAGAAGAGAGAACCAAAGAGTATATAGGAATGAGAATAATAAAAAGAGCAGACAGATACTGTTAATGAAATAACAGAATTCCAAGACTTTTATAATGAAATTTTTTTTTGTAGTGCTTTATTATGTGTCTAATGAGACTGGAAGTATAATGCAAATTAGTTTAGTTAGCTTCATTCATTTATCCATTCAACAAATTGTGATTGAGTGCCCACTGGATGTTACAAATTACATTAGGCAATGGGGATAAATATATGGCTGAGAAGTAGTCTGTGCTGTCATGTTATTCAGTGAAAGAGCAAATCATATAAGCAAATTCTCACAATACAGTAAGATAAATACTGTAATAGAAATTTATATGTGTTGGTAATTAATTACATCCTCTCTGTCTCAGTTGCACTGTTTAAAATGGAGGTGGACTAGATAATGACCAGTTTGGTAACCTTTCTTATATTAATTAGCTCACATTGGTCATAGAAATTCCATGCAAAATTGTACCTGCACTTCTGGCGATAATTGTGAGACCTTCCACCTGCTCACAGGGCAGATTTTCTGAGCTGAATGCACCTTACTGTGCTCTCAAGTAAATAACTTTCTGTTTGCCAGAGTATTGTTGGTTTTGGAGTTCTCCTTGTGTATGTAGTACTTTTTCCAAAAAGTCTCTTCAAAAACATTTTAAACCACAATAACAGGGTACATCTCGGCCATAAAAATCGAGTCTGTGGAGGAAAAAAAAGAGGGCTGTGCATAGTTGTTCTAACCATAACCCTCCCAATTGCTCCTGGTGTGACCCGTGGTCTCCATCAGCCCAAACATTGAGTGAGAAAATACTGAGAATGGGCAGTGTTTGCTATTTACCTTACAGAAATCGGAATCAGTGTCACTTCAGCCAGTTATCCAACATGAGTGAGACTTTCAGAGTTTCAGTTTCCATTTGGCTTTCCACTGAATATGTTATGCTCAGAAGAAAAACTAATGGTGCCAGTGCCAGTTGTAACCACTCCGAATCTTCAGTTTTCAAGGGATAATTTTCCATGCACTTCTGAGCTCTTAAAATCTCTTTAGTTCATTCAATAGTAAATTAAATTATTAATTTTAGACATGGTTTCTAGGTACTTAGAGATATTAAGTATAATATGAGGTTTCACTCTTTTTCACTTGAGGAATGCCTTCAGGAACATGTTATTGTATTTATACATGAAAACTAAAATGGAAGTGAATGTTTAAAAAAAAAAAAAACCAGATTGTATGACCACCTCCTTACCCTGTTCCATTTAGATCACATGGTTCCGACCCAGTTTAGAGAGCCCACAGCAGCCCCACAAAGGGGCTGCCTCTTCGCAGATACTGGCCATTTCTGGGTCACTGTGAAGGTCTGTATCTGCTTCAAGGGATCTGAGCTTATTATGGGATTCCTAAACTCTTTAGCACTGAGAAGATACCTATTCAGGTCTTCTTATAAAGAAATGGTCTAGGACTGGTCTCTGTGGCCAAAACAAGTCTCCAAAGGGATCATAAAGAACATAGCCTGAAGACCCCTCCACAACACTCTGTGCTTTTTGTTTTACTAAGAACTATTTCAGAAATGATTTCTATTGATCTCTAAATAGAGATCGTTTTTTGAGATAGACAGGCATTCTTGTCCCACTTTTATGGGTGGGGATTTTATAGGTAAAGAACATAAGGCTAAGAAATTTAAGAGATTTGCCTAAGTCGCACAAGTGGAAAAGGTAGATTCTGACTCTATGTCCTGCATTTTTTCCTTTCTTATAAACTGGCTTCATTTCCCCCATTTGTAAAGACGGTATGTTCAATTTGTAATCTCATTTTTAATTTTATTTCTTTCTTCTAACAATTTTAGAACTTTTTCTGGAAAAGACATTAGGATTGCGTCCACAACATTCATTCCAGGTGGTAGCAGCCAGGAGTGTATCCCAGCTCCAGGAGTAGAACCTGTCTGGTCTAAGCCAACTGGGGCCTGTCTTTCTGGCTACAGCAATTGGCTCATAGATGGGCCCATGACCCAAGCTGGTCTCTAGAGAAGCTCAGAACTTTTGTTTAATGATAGGGAAGAAAGGCCCTCTCACACCTGTTATAAATAAAGAAGTTTGTAACATGAGGGCATTTGTCAGCCATCCTATGGCCATGAAGAGAGGCAGACTTCTACCACATGGAAGATAGAGCTGAGATATGGGCATAAACTAAGTCTTTGGTGGTAGCATTGACTTTCTGGGTCATTCTAACCAAAAGCCTTTCCTATTATAGTTACATGAGCCAATAAATTTCCCCTTTGATTAAAACCAGTTTAGGTTATATTTTCTGTTACTGCAACCAAAAGCAAGTTAACTAACACATCACTTAATTTAATATCAATGGTAAGTTTAATAAGCATATTCTATTTTATGTTATCTAAATTGTCAGTAAAGCTGTTGAAGAGATAGCAACATTGTTTCCTAGAACAGGGGGAAAAATCATGACATTTGTTTTATAATAGAACTTCAAAGTACTTAGAACGTTGTTAGATATTTAACTGATGATTCATAGACAATAATGCCATCCTCTCTGCACACCTGTCAGACCAACCCCTATTTGGTCTGGTACTTGGTATTTGGGCCTACCTTGCCTCTTTCAAATATTTTATTGTCCTCCTGGCTTTTAGGATCTGGATCTCTGCTCAGCTCCCTATGCTACCACCTTGCCACTCAGACTTGGGTCTGTCATAGTCCCCAGTTCCTTTTCAATTACACTGAAACTTAGTTCTCTCAAATCTCATTCCATACTAATGACCAGCACACTGCCTTCTCAGGTGAAACTAATTAAGCTACTCATGCATCTGTTCAGATTCATTTAACAAAAATGTGTTGAACATGTATTTGTCAAATTTCCTAGTTGCAAACTGGAAAATTTTACTCTAGCTAATTTAAGCAGCATATAATTTATTAAATGTGAAGAATCTCAAGAAAATTTAGAAAACTGGGCATGGATACTACCCAGGTGGCAGCAGAGCAACCAGGAGATGCATCTAACCATACCACTGAACTGCTCTGCAAAACACTGCTATTATCCCCACTTGGCACTTAGGACATTAAGTCCTAGATTCCAGAACCTTCCTTGCAGCTGCCTCAGAAGAACCAGATGCCTCTGTTACCATACTCTTCTAAAAATCTGATCTTCCTCATAGCTATCACCTCTCCTTACTCACCTCCAAATCCTACACAGGGGTATCTGCTTGAGAGAGCTAGGTCTCATGCAAAATGTGAGTTGTAAGAGAGACTAAGAAATGTAGTTGTATAAGAAGTAAAACTAGAATGAGGATTGTCATGAGAGCTGAGTGAGATGATTTAGTTTCTGCCACACATACTGGCTGCTGCGCACTGTGGGAGGTGGCAGGGGGAATGAATAAGAGAAACAAAGACCCTAGCTTTGTGGAGAGAAAGTCTGGTGGGGAAGGAGATAACTAACAACTAACTAAATAAAATTTCAGTTAGTGATAAGTACCAGAAGAAAAAGAAAATGGAGTAACAGCCTGAAGATAAGTGTGTAACTTTCAATAGGGGTTTCAGGGAAAACCCTTGTGAAGAAGTAAAATATGAGTGAAGACTTGAATGATGAGAAGCAGGAAGCTGTATGAAAATCTTGGCAAGAGCATTCCAGGTAAAAGGAACAATAAATTCAAAGGATATGATACGGAGGTAAGCTTGGCATGGTGGAACAATAGCAGGGCCAATATAAGCAATCAATGCACAACAAGAGATGAGGTCAGATAGGTAGACAGGGACCAGATCACACAAGAGTTTGGTCATTATGCTAGGTGTATTGGAAAGGTTGTAAGCAAGCCAGTGACTTGATGTAACTTACATTTTAAGAAAATTGGCTGCTATGTAGAAAGTCAACCTCGAACGGGCAAAAAGAGTAGCAAGGAGACTGATTCAAAGACTTGTCCAAGGAAAGGATGATGGAGGCTTGAACTGGACTGGTGGCAGAGAGGTGGGGAAAAGTAGTCCAATTCTGGCTATGTTTTGTAGTTAAACCTAATACAAATTGCTCAAGATTGTATGTTAGAGGTGAAGGAAAATAAAGAATGATGCCTAGGATTTTCGACTGAGCCAATAGGTGAATGGTAGTGCCATTAATCTAACCAATATATGGTATACTTGAAACTAATTTAAATAAATAAATTTATAAAAAACAAATAATAATGAGTAAAGTCTGAGGGTAGAGGGAAGAGAAAGTCAAGAATAAACACCCAAGTGGTGATTTAGAGTTGTCACAAGGATAGTAGCTCAAGTTAGAAGTTGAAAATATAAACTGGGGAGACATCAGGATATAGATATATTTAAAGCTAGGAGATTGGGTGAGATTACGTAGCGAGAGAGTGTAGATAAGAAAGAGAAGAAGATCAAGGACTGTGCCCTGTAGCACTCTAATATTTATAATTTAGGAAAAAGAAAATGAAGCATTCATTAACTGGTTTTTGAAGAAAGATGAAAACGAGGAAAGCATGGCATCCTGATTACAAAGTGAATAATGTTTTCTACAGGAGGTAATGAGTACCTGTGTTGAATGCTTACTCCACTCGGAAATCTAGTAAGATGGCAATCGGTGTTTTTGTTTTAGTGGGAGTTGCTGATGACCTTGCAATGAGGCATCTTAATTTAGTACTATAGTGGCCATGTAGGGAATAATCTAGGTGAAAGAGAGAAATGGTTTAGAAGAGAGAGGGGTTTATCGTGGGAGCAAAATAGATGAGCGGGGAAGAAGGAGAGGATGGAGGGCAGGCCTTAGACAGGAGCAGAACAGTAACAGGAGAGAGGGTAGAATGTTTATGGATCTAGTGATGGAGCATGAGATAGTTCTGATCAGGCTGCTTACATCTAGTAAAAGGGCGCGTGGCCATCAGCTCAGATTGAAGGCAGAGAAAGGAGGCTGTCTAGAGTTTGAGACAAAAAGATAAGATATGAAGACCTCATTTCTGAGAGTGGAAGAACGATTTCAAAAGAAATATCATGAGATTTTTGGTTTATAGTAAAATCTGTGGTCATGAATTTAAAGTGAGACTAGTAGTATAGTTGTGTACTTTTGCTCAGAACAGCCTTCAAAAACAATGCTCCCATCTTGTTTTGTAAATTGAAGGAACAGAAGAAGTCCTAGTGATGGGAATTACACACCTGGGAGGACAGAAGACTAGAACAATGGCATGTGTTAGCAATATTGTCAAGAGCAGGACCTTGTGATGCCCTGAAGTCACATATGTGGGGGACTTAATCCTGATGCTTTGCAATGGGCATCCTAGCACTGGATTCCTCTTCCCAGGCAAACCCTGGACCCCTGGCAGCTCCCTTTGGAAATATCCCATGATACTTCTCTTGAAATCATTCTTCCACTCTCAGAAATGAAGCCTTCACAGTAGTCTTTTCATTCATCTACCATTGGTCCATCAAGTACCTTCCTGTTAAGTACCTAAATCATTCAGGAGGAAGATGAGCAAAATTTAGTTGAACCAACATAAACTTCCCCTATCACTTACAATGATAGCAAACATGTAGATAGCACTTATTATAGGCTAGGTACTACTCAAAATAATTTGCACATTTTAACTCTTTTAATCTTCCCAACGACCTATCAGTTAGGTACTGGTTTTTCCTTTTCTACAAATGAGGAGACTGAGACAAAAATGTTGAGTGAAATGCCCCTCATAAGGCTAGAATTTAGACCTGCACAAGCTGACACCAAAATCTGAACTCTTTACCACTCACCCCTACTGTCTCTTGTTCTTATTTGCTTTTTTTTTTTTTTTTTTACCTTGAAGATGAAACATACAGACCAATTTTGGTATGATTTTTAAAATCTGTCATGATTTCCTCTTGAGTCTTTAAATGAAATTTCCCAATGGCTGAAAACAGAATATTAATATATCCAATTTTATACAAGTTATATCATCTGTCCAGAAATCACAGGGTTTATTATGGTATTTTTTTGTTACATTTTCTTCAGTCCATCTTTACCTTTACTGTACTGAATATTGTTAAGATATTTATTCTGAGTCCAAGTTTTGGGTGTTGCCCTGCATTTAGTTAATATTTCCTTTTGTGTTTTTATTGCAGCTGAAGCTCAATTGTTTGTCAGATGTGCATTTTCTGCTAATCTAATGCCATTATTTCTCTACCTTACCACAGGTTATCATTGCCCTTTCAGAAAAACACCGTTTACACATTCCATATAGAAACTCCATGATGACTAGTGTCCTGAGAGACAGCTTGGGTGGGAACTGCATGACGACCATGATTGCAACACTCTCTTTAGAGAAAAGGAACATTGACGTATGTTGTTTCTTCTTTCTGGTGCTCTCACTTTTGAGTTCTTATTGCTAGTTTGTAGGGTGGAGTTGAGGATCCTAGGTGGGTTTCCATCTTTTCAGCTGGCAGAGGGAATGCCTTCAGGGGTAAGTACCCTATAGAATTCACAGCTTTGGGTTATTTGCCAGCATTATAATTACACCATTTGAGAACTGGCTTCACATAGCACAGGATGGTTTTAAGGAACCTGATACACAAATTTCAGAAGACCTGCTGATGGGTTAGTTACCTTGACCAGAGACATGAGAAAAGAGACCCATCAGCTTCTTCTACTCTGTTTTGCTCATGATGACTAAGATACATTGGAGACATCACCAAGATATGTCCCTAGACATGTCACTGGGCACAATACCCAGGATGCTTTGGCAGGGCCTGGCTGACAAATGGCTTTCCTGCATTGCTTTAGAGCCAGATGACGTTTTATACATTTCAGTTTAATTTTTAGAATCCAGACTTTATCCCAAAGAAGGAAACAAGAAGCAACAGGGTACCTCTTGAAATAAGGCCAAGCCTCAATTGCACTGTAAAATGCCTCTAAATCTTCTCTTTTTGGCCAATTACAAATATTTATTTTGTAGTCTTTCATGTTCATGGAGTATGGTACCTGTTCTGATTATGATTTGTATATATGATCCTGCTTTAACAGATCAGTAGTTGAGAAACACATACCAGTTGCCATTTAGAACCTCAGAATCCCCCCCACACACACACTTTTGTCATTGGTCATTTTATTAAGCCTAAACAGGCTTAATAATTTAAGCAAAAATTAATCTATGCCATAACATTTTAAGGAGTTATTTTGCTTTCTTAGGAGTCTATATCCACCTGCAGATTTGCACAACGAGTGGCTCTCATAAAGAATGAAGCTGTTCTTAATGAAGAAATTGATCCCAGATTGGTAAGTAACCTTTGTTTATGCTTTTAAAAAAAAATCAAAGTACTGTATCAAAGGTTACCTAAACTCGGGGGGGCACTTACTCCCCCAACCAGGCAATGTTCTAAGTACTGGAAACATACTGACTCATTTAATTCTCTTGACAACCTTATCAGTCGATGCCATCTCTATCTCCACTTTACAGATAACAAAACCAAGGTACACAAATGTTAAATAACTTACTCAGAGTCACAATGCTAATAAGTAGCAGAGCCAGGATTCATACAGTTAGTCTGATTCAAGGGTCTGTGCTCTTACCTTCAGAACCTATTACTCCACAGTGAGTGCTGAGAACATATACAATGAAGTCATACACGGTTATATTTATATGGTAACCTTTCAAAAAACATGTTTAACCTTCTAGAGACAATAATAACAGACCATCTTTTATAAAAACTTATAGAGAAAAAGTACTGATAGTTTTTAAACACAACCATATTTTTGCAAAACTGTTCTGTTGCTTATTCTAGAGATTTTTAAAAATTAATGATTTAATTTATGGAAAAATGACAGAGTTTCTAGTTTTACAGCAATGAATTCTGCTTTATCAAAGTGCTTTTTTTTAAGGGAAAATATTTGCAGGTTACATGATTCAGCTGCTCATTATAAGCAGATATTTTCTCTTTCCTCTATTTTGTGACTGTTTTAGAAATTGAAATGCAGCATGAAATCAACTCATACCAGCACTGAAAATGTTGAACTAAAAATTTTCAATTTTGTAGCCCTCCAATTAAGATTACACTACTTTGCAAATCACTAAGATTTCTTTTTAAAATTTTCTCAATAATAATCTGGTGTAAGCTTAGTAGTATGCATTATAAAAAAAAAAAAATGTGAAATCTTACCAACAGTGCTTTATTTACAAATTTCTCAAATTCCAAAAGAAAAATCTCAAATTCACTGTTATACATATTAACTGCTTCCTATTGATTGTTTGCCCTTCCTCCCCTGAAATCATTCCATTGAGGAGTAGAGAAGAAGGAAGAAAAAAGAATAATGGAGCTGTCCATTTTATCCTGCTCACCTTGGGGAGCTTGAGCTCCCCCAATAGAATTCTCTTCAGGAGAAACCAATGGGTGAGGCAGGATCTATTTTCTGTACAGGCCCTAGTCAGATATAGCATCACACAGTGCCCGCACTGAGAAGGAGACAACTCAAAGGTATGAGTCAAGTGGAACTGAACTCCTGGGATGAATTCTTCTCTCTTTCCTGCCTTGTCGGGAGCCCTGCAGCATTACTGTGCACAATGAGAAAGACAGCAGTGGCGTTATTAGCCTGAAGACAAAAATGAGTTTACAATTGAAGGAAAATAAACATATAAGACATTGGAAATTTTTTCTTTAAATTTGGCTAGAGAGACTTTCTTTGAAGCAACTTGAGGAATTTGAAGAAAGGTAAACATTATCATGTGTTTGATGTACGTCTGAAAGAGATTTAAAGAAAGGAGAAATCAGGAGTCAAAAAGCTAATAGCTGATAATTGAACAAATGTTGAGTTCTTCCTGGTGCAGAATAATCTGGTAATTGACAAGTGCTGTTTCCCAGTCTCTTTTAATTGCTTCTAAGAACTGACATACCTGTGCATTATTTTATGTGCAGAGCTTTTCTGAAGTACAAGTGACAACTGAAAATTTGAAATCCTAAGGCTCAGCCTCACATGAGTTTGAAGTTCAAATTTACACAACTCCCTTGGTCTGGTAACCTCCAAACCAAGAATTTAGAATGAACAATAAGATAAATCCAAAAGCGTATAAAGACAGAAATTAAAAAGTATAAAAATAAGTAAAAACAGAAACCAAAGAGAAGATACAATGGAAAGAAACAACAAAACCTGAAGTTGATTCTTTATTAATTAATAAAATGAAAAAATCTCTGGAAAGATTAATGAAGAAATAAAAAAGGAAAGCACAAACTTATTCAAGAATATTTGGAATGGAAGAAGGACTTAACTATAGGTACAGTAAATAAAATAATAAAAAAGTACTTTGAATGGCTTTATGGTATAAACTTGAAAACTTAAACAAAATGGAAAATTTCCTAGAAAAACAACACTGAAACTAAAACAAGAAGAGTTTAAAAACATGAATAAATCTACAACTAATAAATAAATTGATTCAATAATAACAAATCTACCAAAAAGAGAGAAAAAAAGAAAGTAGGAGGAAGGGAGGAAGGATTAAACTCATTTTTTTTTTATGTTTACCAAATATCGAAGAATAAAATTGGACTCACCCTGCTAATTTTTATTTTAGGAAATTTGCATTATAATCATATTATCATTAAAATGGTATGTGGTATTGTGACCTCGTTGGGTTTATTTCCAGAATTTAAGGATAATCTATCATTAGAAAATATATGAATGTGTAGTAAAAAAAAAATAGCCATGAGAAAAATAAACACCAAAGTTAGAGTAATGGTAATGGGAAATTAATTTACAGGAGACTCTACAGGGATGATAACTTCAAAAGAGCCTGTAATGTTTTATTTCTTGAACTAAATAGTAGGTACATTGGTGTTCACTTAAGCTAAGCAGTGGGTACAAGGTGTTCTCATACCTTTTCATATATGAGGTAGTTCATACTAAAAAAAAAAATCACATGAATTTAGGTGATTCATCATATTTACAGTTTTTAAAAAATTATTTGATCATATCACTAGATTCATAAAAAGCATCTGATGACATTAAACATTCATACATATATATAGTTTGAAAAGACTCACCAAACTTTGACTATAAGTGAACATCCTTAAAGTGGTTAAGAGTATCAACCAAAAACTGCAGCCAACATTTTAAAGGTAAAATGTTAGAGGGAATAAGACAAGAGTCTTAAGCATTGTACTTGAAAGTCCTAGCTAGAATAGAGACAATGTTCTTTTAAAAATTAATAAGAATTTGAACAAAAAGAAAAGCATCTGTCATTACTTGCAGATAATTTGTTTAAATGGAAGATTCAAGAGTATTTAATGATAAACAACCATATTAATTTTCAGAAAATTATATGGTACATAATCCATACATAAAATGAATTACATCCCTATGCATAAAAAGCCAACAATTAGAAAATTCAGTTTTACAAAAGTTCTATTTATTATAGCAACAAAAACTTTAAAATACTAAGAAAAATAATTAAAAACATGTAAGATATTTATAGAGAAAGTTATAAACCTTTATTGAAAAGAATCAGTGGAAAGTCATACCATGTTTATGAATGTGATGATTCAACATCATTCATTTGATAAGTCTTGCCAAATTAACCCTTTAATCAAATTTATTTTCTGTTAAAATTTGAGGAGGGCCTTCAATAGAATTTTACTAGCTAGGTCAAAAATTTACATGAAAGAAGAAATGACCAAGAATTGTCAACTCTATTTGGAAAAAGAATAAGATTGAAGGGTCTTGTTCTATCTAGATGCCAAAATTTAAGACATAGTAATTAAAACAATGTGGTATTACCATACATATAGTCAAGGAGACAAATGTTTTTAACTTGTAACCCAGAAAAAGACACATTTATATGTGGAAACATGTTACATGAGATAATTTAAATAGCAAAACTTGAATGGTTAACTCTATAAAAAATAAATTAAAATTAGACCCATATCTCATACTTTACAAAATAAAATCAACTTAAATGTGAAAAGCAAGGATTTAAAACTCTTATAAGAACATATAGGAAAATATCTCTATGGCTTTAAGTAAAATAGATTTTCTTTAAGAAGACATAAAAATACAATTTATGAGGGAAGAAGTCGATAATAAAATTGTACTGAAATTTAAAACTTTCATTTAACAAAAAGAACACCACAAAGTGAAAAACATGAAATAGATTGGGAGAAAATATGTGCATTGTATAAAACTAATAAAAGGTTCACATCCAGAATATTTAAAAAAGCCTACAAATGAAAAGGGAAAAGTAAAAACTCAATTGAAACATGGACAAGAATGTGAATAAATAATTCACAGAAAAGGAGACCCAAAGAGCCAATATACATATACAAAGATGATCAACCTCTCTAATAATCATGAAAATACAGATTAGAACTAAATGAGATGCCATTTTATATCTACCAGATTGACAACATTAAAGTGTTTGTCAGTACTGCACAGATAGTGACAAAAATGTGGGGAATCAAGAAGTATATATATAGCCGATGAGAATGTAAATTTATATAACTACTTTGAAGAGCAAATTGGCAATATATAATAAAGGGAAGATGCACTACCCTACACCCATGTAATTCTAAGTGCACACTGTGGAGAAACTCTCATATATGTGCCCAGAAATTTATAATGTTCACAGCAACACTGTTTGTAACAGCAAAAGTTAAAATCTTCTTTCCATCAACAGGGGACATCAGTAAATGGTGATATATTCTCTTACTGAAATACTATATACCCATGAAAATTGATGAACTAGAGCCACATGAAGCAATATAAAAAATCTCAAAAGCATAATGTGAGAGAAAAAAAAGTTGCAATTACAGGCAATATGGTAACATTTACATAAAGTTTAAAGCATGCAAAATGATATACATTATTTACAGTTACATTTGTACAAATAGAGTAAATGTATGAAAACATGCTGGGAAATGCTACCCAATAAATGCCATTTAGTGTCACCCCAGGAAAGACAGAAAGGGAACTGGAATAAGGGCTCTAGTTATATCAGTACTGTTTTATTTGTATTAAAAAATTCTAAACTATTTTAACAAAATGTTAAGATTTAACGAGGCTGGGTGGTAGGTATGGGAGTTCCTTTGATATCATTCTCTCTACATTTCTGTATCCTTAAAATTGTTCATAATTTTAAAAGATGTATGTTCTCTGTTACCAAGTTCCCCTTAATGAGGAGTTGACATTTACTCTCCTGCCTTGCCATTTGTAGATGATTATACGCTTACAAAAGGAAATCCAGGAACTGAAGGATGAACTGGCCATTGTCACTGGGGAGCAGAGGACAGAGGCACTCACAGAAGCAGAGCTCCTTCAGTAAGCCCGCAGTTTTTTTCTCTTTCTTTAACAGTGAAAGTTTGTGTTAACTTCTTTGTTGGCCCTAATGTTATGAATTCACCTCAAAATACAAAGGTCTCCTGGGACAGTCTGAAATTGCATTTAGGCACCAGTTAAGAGTGGCGGCTTTCCATGAAATGCTGGGTAAGGCTGGCAGTGTTTTTGTTGCCTCAGCTTTGAGAAGGTAAGAAACAGAGCATAGAGAGAATGGGAATGTTCTTCTCATGCCAGCTGAAGAAAAGGGATTGTATAAAAGTCATGCAATTTTAAAACATATACACCAAGCACTCTTGAGCTGTGGATCTCAGACCTGAAAGGAATTCAAGAAACGTTCTTTGTATTAAACAGCTTCTTGCTGCAAGCACCAATTTATCCCATGCCAAAGTAAGCTCTCTCCTTTAATAAATAGATGGCCCATATATTATAGTTCAGACGCTCAAAATGGGAATGAAAGCAGGTATTCAGGGCTTTGCACAAGGGCGGCATGTTCAGAGCCTTCAGATGTGTAGCCATATGGCATATCAGTGACACAATGTGGCTCTCATACTCTCTCTAATCTTGAGCCACAGTGGTGGGCTTTTTTGCTACTTCTGTGCTGCCTATTAAGCATTTGTGGAGTGATAATAATGGACTAGACTTAGAAGGCAGTGGTATTTTCTATTTCCAAATAAGAAATAGAGCTACACAAGATTTTTCTAAAGATATAGTGCCATTTCACCTAACCCTCTCTCAACAGATAAAATGCTAAATAATAGAGATAATAAAAGTATTTTCTTTAAGCTACTTCATGGCTGCCCCGGAGGTAGGTCTAAAGCTTGTGAAATTCAAGTAAGGTTTCTGTTATACTCTAAGCTTTTGCTCCTCTGGATAGCATTTCCTAATTCTAGAACACTGTGTTTAATATGATAGACCCTTAAGGCTTTCCTTACAAAATTGCTTTGGTGCATGAAGGCAGTTAACCTGAAATATATTGCCCAAATTCACATTTTAAAGAATTTCATGTCACTCCTTGAAATAACTTGGGATGTCTTAGACATTGAAAAACCGAAGTTTTTCTTCACTATGATGTTCCCTTCTCCTCAAAGAAAGGAATTACCAAATATTAACTTTGAAGATGTCTCTTCAGAGTTTTGATTTCCATGTCAGGGTCCAGCCAGGAAGATAAAATCATTCTAGGCCTTTCAACAAAAGGAATGTGATATAGGAAATGTATGGCACAGGAAATGGTGTTGTGGAAATGATGCAGCACCCCAGAGATCAGGGACAGCAGAAGCTCCTACCCTTAGAACCAAAGGGACAATGGTAGAAGTTCGTGTCACCAAAGCCTAAGGCTAGAGCTGACCAGCAGGAGCTAGACCATGAGAATGCTGCCTGATGTTAGCTGGAGCCACTGAAGAGCCACAGGTGCTATAAGAGACATAATTCCTGCAGGGAGCCCTAGCTTCTCCCTCATCTCCCCTTCTAGTCTTCCTCTAGTGCCTCATAAGTTCCCGTTGGTTGAACTTACCCAAAAGCCAGTTGTAAAAGGAGTCAGGGAATGTAGTTTCCCATGATGCAGAGTCAGAGAAGGGTAGAAATTGGATCTAAGAGCAAAAATGGAAATGACCAGCATATCAAACAGTACAAGCATTTTATCTAATTTCTGTATTCCCTGCATGTGGCTCAGGAGTGCACAGGTTAAGGGTAAAATTCTGAATGCAGTGGTTTCAAGATATTGGATTGACTAAGTATATGCTGCAGGTTCCCTCCAGTGCACCAAATCGGGGGAATTGTAGAACAGATATGAAGAAACATCTGAATCTCTAGCCAAGAACAAGAACCCAAGAACAAGAAGTCAACTTCTCAAGGGACTAGAGAGTTCAAGGAATTCCTGTGAGACTGAAAGGTGTGGCTGAGATGGGAAAGAGAAAGGATAGCTCAAGACACGAGCACAGTATCATCAATTCTCCAAGGCCAGAAGTGGTGGCACTTGGAGGAGGAGAGAGCAGGAACAGCCAGTGAGGGTTTAGTACAGCTATTGTGATAGAAGCAGTTTGTCCCATGAATTCTGCACACTTTTTCTCTTCTCCACCCAGTGTTTAGGTTCTTGTTTAGGAGAGAAACATAGGAAAGGGCCTCAGGTAACTTACATTGCCCAGGACAAAGAGAGACGGGATAAGCTCTGATTACCAGCTGCTATCTATAGCTCTGTCCATCCCCAGTTCTCACTGAGAAAAGTAAAGAGAACAGGTACACATGGCTACTTCAGCCCCTCAGCTAAGACTGGCTGCCCAAGCTGAAGTTGCTGAGCATCTTGAAAAGAAGAGCTCACAGTTGGGAATTACTAGAAATATGAGGACTGCCAACATCGAGAAAGACAAGAACAGGAAGCATTTATAGCCTGGAGGGCTTCAGAACTAAACTTTACAAGAAGATCAATTAGTATCTTTAGAGATATAAAAGGTAGTAATATATCCATGAAACAACAATAGGATCTTGATTTTTATAAAGCAGTATCAAGAGATCTTGAAAAAAGATGCAGTTGTTGAGATGTGAATTTAATAGATGGCTCAATCACAAAATGAAAAATGAAGGAGCAAATTAGTGAGCTAGGAAGATCAGGACCAAGTAATTCTTCCAGAATATAAAAGGATAAAGAGATAAAAAGTTTAAAAGAATCATAGAGAATAGCTCTGGATTCACCAATATCTAATAAATAGTTTTTGGAGGGGAAATAGAGATAATTCTGGGGAGCCAATAGTTAAAGAAATGATATCTAAGAATTTCTTAGAACTGAAAAACAAACAAACAAACAAACAAAAACACAAGACTTCAGAATGAAAATGTTAGCATGTGCTAAGCTATATAATATTATAGAAAACTTTTAGAACCTTAAAATATAGAAAAGAATTCCAAAAGTTATCAGAGAAGAAAAATATTATTAACGATCAAGAATCTGATTAACAGCAGACTTCTCATTAGCAATTCTAAAAACAAAAATTTCTAGAGCCAAAAATAAATAAACAAAAAAGCACTTTCAGAGTGCTTTCTGAGATTTCTGAGTCTAGCCAAATAAGTACTCAATGTGAAGGTGAAATAAAAGGCGTTTTTCAGACATACAAACTTTCATACAGAAGAATTACCACCCTAGATCCTCTCTTAAAAGAGACTACCACAGACTACTTTCACAAAAAGAAAAATGGCATAAAGTATAAGAAATAATGAACAAATTTTTTATGTTTTCTTCATGATACCTAATTTTGTATTATATTTACATTATATCTTTTACTCACTTGCCATTTATTATAGAAGTGGATGTTTCTGTTTAAAAGTTATTGACAACATTCAAATGTGCTTTTCACAGGAATTTGGGGGTAGAATGCAGAGAAATAAAATTGTGACAACAGATTTAAAATAATGAAGGACTCAGATTATGAATTGGTTTCCTTTGATCCACAGATAACAAATATACAAATGTCAACTGGAACAAGTTCTGTATAGACAGTATGTAGGGTTGCCATTAGTTTTTCTGAGCAATTGGTTCATTCATTCATTCCTTCGATGCTCCAACATTTATTGTTCCTCTGGTACTCACAAAAATCCATCCTAGGCCCTTTGAGGCACATGGTGATGAACAATACCTGGATCCAGCTCTCAAGGGCTTTACAGTTTAATTTCAGTGACAGATATGAGCACAAGTAATTATGATACAGAATGTGTTATGAAATTTAAATAAAAGGAGATTGCAGAGATAGTAATGATTAATTTTGAGTTCAGGAATCATGTAAAATTCGTGTGTTGATAAGTAAATTTCAACAGTTCCCAATGAAATGCTTTCTCTGTTGTCAAGATAAGTATACCATGTAACATTATATCTTATTAATGATTTCTGATCAGTTAGGGAGAATAAATGCTGCAAACTGCATCCACCATGCCAAAGCAAAGCATATGTTTTCACAACAATCTAGTAACTTTGCTGTTTATTCATACTGACAATGTGGATTATTCAGATAATGTTTTTGTTACTACTTTTGTTATATTGTTTTTGTAGTTACGTTTTGCCATAATTAGCTAAATTGAATATTGGCACAACTTTAAATTCATCAAATTTAAGGGACTTTTATCATCTTAATGTAAAAGAGATCAATTAAAATTTGCCCCTAATGTGACACTGCTATTTCATATCATTAGACTGTTTCTTTGTCTTCTAGGGTCCCAGTACATTTATTCAGGGATATGAATCAGCTTCAGTTCTCTCATTGTGCCCAGAATCCCCAAGTAACAAGAGTGGGTGGGGATAGTGGTATTGGAGAAGGGAAGAGCCCCACAGCCTGGCAAGACAAAGGGCAGATATTCTTGCTCTGGTCTGCTTCTCTGTCCTGCTGATTCCTGGGTTTATTCTAACTGAGTTTATGCTAACTGGGTTTATGGCATAAGGACATTCCCATCAAGGATTCTGTGAAGGATATCAGAAAGCAGATATATAATGGATAATATATTCTATGTAATATGCATTGGACAATATAAAGATGCCTTTTGATATCTAACCCTATCAAAATTTTTGAACTATTTCCCAACATTTCAGTTCTTAATGTAAACATTTGTTGCACTGACTTGGATGCTTCAACAGAAGAGGATTTTAGATGTCAGCATCATTATTGTAATATTTTTAGTTTACATCTTTTTTTTTGTTGGCCTGTGTAAATTTGAAGAGGGGCAGCTGGATGAAGGCTGTATAGCCAAGTTAATGTTTATATAGAACTTCTTGGGTGAAGATTTGATTCTGATTAATTCTCTAAACACATACCTCTTTCTTCCTCTGGTAAAAAAAAAAATAATAATAATAATAACAATAATAATAATAATAATAATAATAATAATAAGCCTGTAGTTCTTTGGCTAGGATGGAAGCATTATATTCTGGCACAAGTCTAAATGTATAGAATATTTGTAGCATAGCAACAGTTTACTTTTGAAATGGAATTGCGTTGGATCTCATAGGCTTAAGTCCGCCCAAAGTAAACTTCCAAACATCTGGATCTTGTTTTTTTTTTCTTTTTTTCCTCAGCTTTATTGAGATAAAATTGACTTGTAACATTGTGTAAATTTAAGGTATAAAATGTGATGATTTAATATACATATGTATTGTGAAATGATTACCACAATAAGGCTAGTTAACACATCCATCACCTCAGATAGTTACTTTCGTACATTTGTGTATGTGTCCGTGTGTGCGCATGTGTGTGTATTGTGAAAACATTTTAGATCTATTCTCTCAGCAACTTCAAGTATATAATACAGTACTGTTAACTATAGTCACCATGCTGTCTAGATCCTCAGAACTGATTCATCTTTCAACTGGAGGTTTGTATTCTTTGACCAACATCTCCCCATTTCCCCCACCCATCAATCTGGAGTAGCAACCAATCTAATCTGTGTTACTTTGAGTTTAACATTTTTTATTTTACACTTAGAAGTGAGTTCATAAAATATTTGTCTTTCTCTGACTTACTTCTCTTAGTTACATTTTGTAAGTCAATAAATCCTTCAACTTGAATTTTTTGAGCGCCTACTAGATGGTAATCATTTTAATATGTGCTTTAGGGGATTCAGGAATATAGGATACAAAAAATAATTTCAAGAAATTACGGTTTTATTGGGGAAGTAATACATAGACACACATGCACACATTTACGCGCACGTATATATGTATATATAAAACAGAGTAAGAGAGTATATTAGTGGAAAGAATAAATGAACACTGAGAATTGTAAAACTTTACTTATAGTTCTAATTCTACTCATAGTTTTTTAATGGTTCTCTAGACTCGTTTCTTTATGTGTAAAGTGAGAGAATTGGACTAAATGCTATCTATCCACTCTTTCAGCTACATGTTTTTAAACCTAATATCATTTTATTACATATGGTTTAATACATTATTTCCTCATTTATTATGATACTGAAAAGCTAAATCATTATGTAAGAATTCAGAAATGAGGGAGTCATTGCAGATATCACCCACTGAGCAAGCTAAATAATCCTTAAAGGATGTCAAGAGGAAGAAGGTACTATTCTAAGATGAATGTACAGTGTGATGAGGAAGGGGGAAAATAGCAAGGGACCAGTATGGGGGCTTGCATATAAGAAGAACTCACTAGTGAGGCTCCGATTGAAATTGGCCTGGCAGGAGTCTGAGATTCATATGGAAGAATTGAAGAATAGGATTAGACAGATAAATGGTGACTTCATGATGGATTATGAATACCATATGTGGAGGCACTACTATTTTATTTAATGGTGACTAGGAAACATTGTGATTTGAGAGCATTGCAATTCATTAATTTAGTCAGTAATGTTTATTGTAATCTTTCTTTATACTAGGCACTGTTCTAGGTGCTAGAATATAGGAATGAACAAAACAAAGGCTTTGCCTTAATGGAGCTTTATTCTAGTGGGGAGAGAGATAATACACAAGATGAATTACTAAAATACAGAGCATTTCAGAGAGCAGAATTCAAAGAGAAAAATAAAACAAGAGTCTTATTTTTATTAGGGTGACCATGAAAGAATTTACATTATGAAGATTTTTTCATGGCTACTACTCTGATAGTAATGAATAGAATCAGCAGGAGTGAGAAATCAGGAAGATACCTCAATCAGGTTAGGAATGATGATGAGGGAAAAGGCTCAAATAATGACAGTGAAAATAGAGGAAGAGACAAATGTGAGAGACTTTGCTGATGAAGACTCAGTAGAAGTGATAGTTACAAATATAAAAGATAAAGAAGGGAGAATAGTAAAAGTTCGAGACTTAAAACAGTTATCAAGGAATGAAAAAAGTAGGAAAAGGAGCTGGTTGAGGATAAGAAATGTTAAATTCTTAACGTAATGAAGGAATATAGAATGTATAGGTTGAATTCTGAAACTTCAGGGGAAGATTGAGACTGAAGATATAAATTTTGAAGGACTGATATTGAGTTGATGTAATACTGTAGTCAAGACCAAAAATCCACTCCGAAATTATCTGATCTGATTTGAAGTAGGAAATAATGAGGATCCACAGAACCACATCTCCCTATACTCAAACTTACTACAGACAGTTTGCCAACTGAATTTATGTTTTTACTTAGCCACATTACCCCCATTGCCTCCCATTGTACCTATTTGTATAGAATTAAATATTGCACAATTTATAATAGCCAAGATATGGGAGCAACCCATCAACAGATGAATAGATAAAGAAGTTATGGTTCATATATACAATGGAATATTACTCAGCCATTGAAAAAAAATGAAATCCTACCATTTTCAATGACATAGATGGACCTAGAGGTTATTATGCTAAGTGAAACAAGTCAGAGAAAGATAAATACCATATGATTTCAATTATATGTGGAATCTAAGGAATAAAAAGGACAAACTAATCAAAAACAGACTCACAAATATAGAGGACAATCTGGTGATGGCCAGAGGGGAGGGTGGTGAAGGGCTGGGAGAATGGGGTGAAGGGTTAAAGAAGTACAAATTAGCAGTCGATAGATGGTCACAGGGATGGGGAGCACCACATAGGGAATGCAATGGCTAGGTGGAGAGCCATCAGAGAGAAAGAACAATTAGAGGGATTGTTTTATAAACTATATAAATGTCTAACCAATGTACTGTATACTTGAAACTAAATAAAATTTAAAAAAATAAATATTGCATTTTCAGATATTTTCCAATGGGAAAAAAATTCCCTTCCTTTATGGCTCAGAGTAGTAATAGTAAACTATGTAGAAATATGAGACATTAAAAGGTTAACAAGGGAATATTATGAATGATTTATAATAATTTATTTGCTAACTTAAATACATTTGACAAATTTTTAAAAGACACAGACAAAGCTCACTCACAAGAAATGGAGAATCTGATTAGTCCTATAACTACATAAGAAAATTATTTTGTAATAAAAACCTTCTAACAAAGAAAACTCCAGATCCAGATAGCATCACTGAAAATTCTGCAGACATTTAAAGTATAAATAATAGCAATTAAACACAAACTTCTCCAGAAAACAGAGGAGAGAATAACTCCCAACTCATTTTACAAGGCCAGTGTTGCCCTAATATTAAAAACAGACAAATATATTACAAGAAAACTATAAACCAACATCCCTCATGAATAAAATATACTTAATAAAATGTTTGCAAATTGAGTCCAACAAGATATAAAGAAGGTAATAAATCATGACCAAGTGAGAATTATCCCAGTAATGCAAGACTGGTTTAACATTCAAAAGTTGATCAATGTAATTCACCATATCAACAAACTAAACAACAACAAAACCCACTTGATTATCTCAATAGATATACACAAAGCATTTGACAAAATTCAATATCTACTCCTGGTCAAAATTCTCAGTAAAATTGGAATACAAGGGAACTTTCCACAACCTCATAAAGTGTATCTACAAAAAATATATAGCTAATATAATAATTAATGGTGAAAGAATGAATTCTTTCTCCCTAATTAGAAACAAGGCAAAGATTTTCTTTGTCACCATTCCTATTCATTATCATACTGAGGGATCTAGTCAGTGCAATAAGGCAAGAAAAATAAATAAAAGATATAAAGAATCAGAAAGGAAATCATTAAACTATCCTATTCACAGACAACATGATTGCTTATGTAGAAAGCCCCCAAAGAATCTACAAAAAAAAAAACTACTAAAAGTAATAAAAAGAGGTTAGCAAAATTGTAGGATACATGATCAATATGCAAATTCAATTGTATTTCTATATCCTAACAACGAACTATTAGAAATTGAAATAAAAAGCCAGCATCATTTCCAATAGCATCAAAGAAAACATAAAATACTTAAGACTATAAATCTAACAAAATGTGTGCAAGATTTGTATGCTGAAAACTTTAAAACATTGATGAAAAACCAAAGAACACTTAAATAAATGCAGTTATACCATATTCATTAGACTATTCAGTGTTAAGATATAAGTTCTCTCATAATTGATCTATAGATGTAATGCAGTCCCATCAAAATTCCAAAAGGCTGTGTGTGTGTGTGTGTGTGTGTGGAAACTGACAAGCTACTTCTGAAACTTGCAGAAATGCAAAGAGAGATAAAACAACTTTGTTAAAGAATAGCAACCCATACCTTTCACCACATACAGATGTTTATTTGAAATGAATCATAGACCTAAATGTAAAACCTAAAATATAAAACTTCTAAAAGAAAAGATAGGAGAAAAACTTTGTGACTTTGAGTTAGGCAAAAATTTTATAGAACATAAAAAATACAAACTATAAAAGAAAAAAAATGATAAACTGGAATTCATCAAAATTTAAAGTGTCCACTCTCTGAAAGATACTGTTAAGAAAGTATTAAAAAGATAGATTGGGAAAAAAAATATTCAAAACACATATGCAACAAAGCCTATATCTAGAATACTTTAAAGAATCATCACAATTTAATAATAAGACAAATAATAATATGGACGAAATATTTCAACAGACATATCAGAAGATATACAGATGGCAAATAAGGACATGAAAGATCAACATCATTAGTCATGAGGGATATCAGATTAAAACCTTAATGTGATAATACTACATAATTATTAGAATAGCTTTTGAAACCTAATGGCCAGAGTTGGTGACCCGGCGCTCAGCAAGGACACCGGGAGTAGCGGCAGTGGCAGCGCAGCTTGATTGCATATGTTTGTGTTGGCCAGAGACAACAAGGTGGGCTCAGAGTGGAAGTAATTAGGTTTTACAAAGTAGTTGTTGGCATCCATTAAATTGACCCAGCAAGTTAAGCAAATTTTATAGGTTAAATTTCAAACAGCAAGTCAACTTCAGTCAATTAATTACTGAAAGAAAACATGGCAGAGTGAGAGATGTCCCCAGATCTCTCCCCTTGAAACAACAACAAACTGAACATCTGAAACTCAACAAAAATACCCAAACTGCAACACCAGCACACCTGAGCATGAAATTTGCACATAAGAACTACCGCAGGTCAGAACCCTGGGTATGGGGCAGTGGGCTGGGAGAAACAAAGAAGCTGGATTTGCAGCCACTGGAGCTCCCTATAAGGGTAGAGGGAGGGGAGAAGGTGCAACAACTTCCCTGAATAGCCCTGCCTGGGAGAGTTTGTGAGTTCCATGCAGCCAGTGGCAGGGCCCAGTCATCAGGGCAGAAAACAGAGAAGCTGATGGCAGAAAAGCAAGAGCTAATTTTTACCAGCTGTGGTTGCAAAACTAAGCTGAGCTGCATCTCCTAACCCCCAGAGGGCCCCTTCCCCCATACGCTCTGAGACCGATCACGATGGAGCTTCAGGGAAATCTGAGTAAACGCTACCAAAACTATTGATAACACTGACAGGGACTGAAACTGAGGGTAGCAAGCATGATTAAATATCTACAAGAAAATAAAGGCATTATATAAAGGCATTATTAAGGTGTTATATACAACAGGGATCCAAGAGGCTTAGATGCCACCTACTGGAAGCCAAAAGAAAAGTGCCTTCATTGCAGCAGGCTGAAGAGAGATCTCTATATAATAAATCTTCTTTCTGGAAAAACAACAGAATAAACTTCCATTAATGCCCAGACAGAGAAATAGTCCATTAAACATCATGAACAACCAGGGTGACAAGGCATCTCAGAAAGAAAGAGAAAAATCTCCAGAAAATAAGCTTGCAGACATAGAAATATGCAACTTAAATGACAGAGAATTCAAGATGGTACTTCTGAAAAAAACTCAGTAAGTTCTGAAACAAGTCATATCAACAATTTCAGGAACTGAAAAAAAAACAACTAGATGAGCAGAGCAAGGAGATTGAAACCCTCAAAAAGAACCAAATAGAACTTCTGGAGATAAAAAAACACACTGCAAGAGTTGAAAAATGAAATAGCAAGCTTGGGAAATAGAGTCAACCAAATAGAGGAATGAATCAATAATATCGAAGACAGAAATCTAGAAATAAATCAGAAAGAAGAGGGAAACCGAAGAATGAAAAATAATGAAAGAGAAATTCAAGAACTAGCTGATACCATTAGGAGAGGAAACATAAGAATAATGGGCATTACCAAAGGCGAGGAAAAGGAGCAGGGATCAAAAAGCATTTTCAGACAAATAATTGACGAGAATTTCCCAAAACTAAGGAATGAGCTAGAGCTTGAAATTTAAGAAGTCAACAGAACACTCAATTACCTCAACCCGAAAAGGCCTTCACCAAGACACATTGTATTAAAATTATCAAAAATCAATGACAAAGACAGAATTCTCAGGGCAGCCAGGGAGAAGAAAACGGTAACTTATAAACGAAAACCCATTAGATTATCCTCAGAAATCTCAGTGCAGACCTTACAAGCCAGAAAAGAATGGAATCAAATATTTAAACTATTAAGTGAAAGGAACTACTAGCCTAGAACAATGTATCCAGCTAATCTCTCCTTTAGATATTAAGGAGAAATTAAGACCTTTCCAGACATACAAAAATTTAGGGAATTTACCACTACGAGACCTGCACTACAGGAAATACTTTAGAAAGGGGTCAACTCACCTGAAACAAAATGAAAAAAAAAAAAAAAAAAAAACAATGAAAAAAAGCATAATAAGGAGTGAAGTGACTATCAGGCAAATAGAAGCAGAGAAGTGCAACCCTTACTAAGAACAGGGCATTATAAGCTTAGATAATAATAAGAGAATTGCTATAGCAAGATAGTAATGAAAGTTCTGCATGCATAGGGACAAACTGAGATAATAGTGACTGAAAGGGGAGGATTCAAAGATCCAAATTTACAAAGGGAAAAAGAGATAAGGCACACGCAGAAGAAATAAGGAAATAACATCTTTAAATGACACATTAGACTGACATTAGACATAATTGACATTTACAGAGCCTTTCATCCCAAAACAGCTGCTTATACATTCTTCTCTAGTGTACATGGAACATTCTCAAGAATTGACCAGATACTAGGACACAGAGATAGCCTCAACAAATATAAGAGGGTTGAAAAAAACATACCACCAGAGTCTCTGATCATAATGCTTTGAAACTAGAGATCCACTGCAAAAAGAAAGCAGGAAGAACCACAAATACATGGAGATTAAACAACATGCTACCGAAGAATAACTGGGTCAGAGAAGAAATAAAAATAAAGATCAAGAGATACATAGAAATGAATGAAAATGATAGTATAACATATCAAAACTTTGGGGACACGGCAAAAGCGGTCATAAGTGGAAAGTTCATATCATTCCAGGCCTACTTCCAAAAACAAGAATGAGCCCAAATAAGCAACCTAACACTTCATCTTAAAAAACTAGAAAAAAGGGGCATAGTTCCATAGTGTAGTGGTTAGCACATTTGCTTTACACACAGAAGTTCCTGAGTTTGCATCCCAGTGGAGCCATGGTCCATGGTCTATGACAATGCCATCTTGAACTAGCCTGATGTCTGATCTCGGAAGCTAAGCAGGGTTGGGCCTGGTTAGTACTTGGATGGGAGACTGCCTAGGAAGACCAGGTGCTATAGGCATAAATAATAATAAATATTTTTTTAAAAAACCTAGAAAAGGAAGAACAAATGAAGCCTAAAGTCAGCAGACAGAAAGAAATGATCAAAATTAGAGCAGAAATAAATGAATATGAAAACAAACAAACAAACAAAAAACAATAGAAAAAATAAATGCAACAAAGAGCTGGTTCTTTGAGAAGGTTAATAAAATTAACAAACGCCTGGCTAGACTCACTAAAGAAAAAAAGGACACAAACAAAATCAGGGGTGAAAGAGGGGGAATTATGACTGATATTGCAGAAATGCAAAGGATCATAGAATACTATGACAAAGTATATAATACCAAATTTAAAAACCTAGATAAAATGGATTGATACTTAGAAAGTTACTCCCTTCCTAGACTGAATCAAGAAGAAATGGAAAATCTAAATAGACCGATCAGCAGTATGGAAATTGAAACAATCAGCAAAAACCTACCAAAAAGTAAAAGTTCAGGGCCAGATGGCTTTAGCAGTGAATTCTACCAAACATTCAAAGATTTAATACCTATTCTCCTCAAACTCTTCCAAAAAATTGAAGAGAAGGCAATACTTCTCAACTCATTTTATGAGGCCATTATTACTCTGATACCAAAACCTGGTAATGATAACACAAAAAAAAGAAAACTACAGACCAATATCTCTCATGAACACAGATGCAAGAATCCTAAATAAGATACTAATGAACCAAATACAGCAATATATTAAAATGATTACTTCATCCCAAGTGGGCTTCATCCCAGAAGCACAGGGATGGTTCAATATATACAAATTGATTAATGTGATACACCACATAAACAAATTAAAAAATAAGAAACATATGATCATAACAATAGATTCAGAAAACGCCTTTGACAAGATACAGCATCTATTTATATTCAAAATACTTAACAAAATTTGTATAGAAGGAAAGTAACTTAACATAATAAAGGCCATATATGACAAACCCTCAGCCAACATTATACTTAATGGTGAAAAACTAAAAACCTCCCTCTAAGATCAGGAATAAGGCAAGGCTGTCCCCTGTCGCCACTGTTATTCCATATAATATTGGAGGTCCTAGCAAGTGCAGTCAAACAAGAGAAAGATATAAAAGGTATCCAAATAGGAAACGAAGACGTCAAACTATCACTATTTGCAGATGACATGATTCTCTACATAGAAAACCCTAAAGACTCCATGAGAACACTACTAGAATCAATAAGCAAATAGAGTAAAGTTTCTAGATACAAAATCAACGTTCAAAAATCCATAGCATTCCTATACTCTAATAACAAAGTGCCAGAAAAAGAAGTGGAAAAAATAATTCCTTTTGCAATTGCAATAAAAAGAATAAAATACCTAGGAATAAATCTATTGAAAAATGTGAAGGACCTATATAATGAAAACTAAAAGACCCTATTAAAAGAAACCAAAGAAGATATAAAGAAATGGAAAGATATTTTGTGTTCTTGAATTGGAAGAATCAACATAGTTAAAATGACCTCATTACCTAAAGCATTATACAGATTTAATGCAATCCCCATCGAAATCCCATCGGCATTTTTAAAGAAATATAACAAAAAATCATCCGATTTGTGTGGAAGCACAAAAGACCCCAAACTGCCAAAGCCATCCTGAGAAAAAAAGAACGAGGCTGGAGGCATCACTCTGCCCAACTTCAAATTATACTACAAAGCAGTAATCAAAACAGCATGGTATTGGCAGCAAAACAGACACACAGACCAATGGAACAGAATCAAGAGTCCAAAAGTAAACTCATATTGATAGGGGCAAATAATTTTTGACAAAAAGGTCAAAAACATATAGTGGAGAAGGAAATCTTCAATAATTGGTGCTGGGAAAACTGGAAAGCCACCTGCAAAAGAATGTAACTAGACTGTTGTCTATCACCACACACTAAAATTAACTCAAAAATGGATTGAGGACCTGAATATAAGACCTGAAACAATAAAATGAGTTGAAGAAAACATAGGAACTAAACTCAAGGACTTTGGACTTAAAGAGGATTTTATGAATTTGACCTCAGAAGCAAGGGAAGTAAAAGCAAAAATAAATGAATGGGACTACATCAAACTAAAAAGCTGCTAAGCAAAAGAAACCATCAATAAGGAAAGAGACAACCATCTGAATGGGAAAATATATTTGCAAGTGATGCCTCTGATAAGGGCCTAATACACAAAATATACAAAGAACTCATAGGACTCAATAACAACAATAACAACAACAACAAAAAACAAACGATCCAATCAAAAAATGGGCAGAGGACCTGAACAGAAACTTCTTCCTAGAGGACATAGAAATGGCCAACAAATACATGAAAAGATGCTCAACATCACTAGCTATTAGGGAAATGCAAATCAAAACTACAATGAGATACCATCTCACACCTCTTAAATAACTATAATCAATAGGACAAGTAATAACAGATATTGGAGAGCATGCAGAGGAAAAGAAACCCTCATACACTGCTGATGAGACTGCAAATTGGTACAGCCACTATGGAAAACGGTATGAAGTTTCCTCAAAAAACTAAGAATTGATCTACCATATGATCCAGCAATCCCTCTACTGAGTATTTACTCCAAAGACTTGAAAACTCATATCTGAAAAGATATTTGCACACCGATGTTCATAGCAGCATTATTCACAGTGGTCAGGACATGGAAGCAACAAAGTGTCCTACAATAGATGATTGGTTGAAGAAGCTGTAGTACACCTATACAATGGATTATTACTCAGCCATGAGAAGAGATGAAATACTGCCATTTGCAACAACATTACTGGACCTTGAAATAATCATACTAAACAAAATAAACCAGACAGAAAAAAGTTGAAAACCACATGATATCACTTATATGTGAGATATAAACCTAAAATCAACAAATGAACAGGACAAACAACAGAGATTCATGGACATGGACTATATAGACTAGTGATTACCAGAGGGTAGGGGTTGGGGAGGAGGGTCAAGGTAGACAGGGTAAAGGATATCATATTTAGAGAGGTAGGAGAAGGGCGAAGTGGGTAAAAAGGGGATCAAATATATGACAGCTGAAGGAAACTGGACTTTGGGTGGTAAACACAATAGAATATACAGATGTGAAATGAGAAGGTACACTTGAAAATTAAAAATTGTATTAACTAATGTTACCTCAATAAACTTAATTTAAAAAAAAAATCTAACAATAACAAGTGCTGGTGAGGATGAGAAACTGAAACTCTCATACATTGCTGGTGGTGTTACACCCACTTTGGAAAAACAGTTTCACACTTTCTGATAACAACAGAAATCCAGACATCCCATTAGTAGGTGCTTATCTATGAGAAGTGAAAACATGCCCGCACGAAGAGTTCTACATGAATATTTACAGCAGCTTTACTCTTAATCTCCCAGAACTGGAAATAGCCTAATGTAATGACTGGCTAAGCAAATTGTGATTTAACCAAACAATTGAATCTTCTTACTCAGCAATAAAAATGGAATGAACTATTGATATATCCGACAACTTGGATGAATCTCAAAAGCACTATGCTAAGTAACAGAAGCCAGAGAAGGCACATACACTGTGATTCCATTTCTGTGACATTCTGGCAAAAGTATAGGACTAGAAATCAGATTATTGGTTGTCAAGGTTGCTAGTGGGGGAGAGAATTGATTGCAGTGGAGCAAGAGGGAATTATTTAGGATGACTGAAATATTCTATATCTTGATTTTAGTGGTGGTTATTTAACTATACATATTTGTCAAAATTCATAGTACTACATATCTAGAAAGGGTAAATGGAAATTTTTTGCTATCTGTAAATTTAACCACAACTAACCTGTCTTAAAAAAATTAGAAAAATCTGTATGATAAAAGATAATATAAAATTAAAAGACCAGTAATTAAACAAACCAAAGCAAAATAAAATTATACAGTGAGGAACTTTCCTTTAGGTAAAATTTTGCGGTAGCTAATATAATAATAGCAACTTATCTTTCACTACCAGCCCCTCGGTGCATACAAGTATATCTTTGTACAATTAATTACTATATGCACAAGTTGAGGACTTCCTGAATTCCCTGCTCTACTACCAAACCTACATACCAACCTTCATCTGTATCCAGCCTTGCCTTTCTTCCTGATACAGTCAGTAGAGATTGTGTCCTGTCCTCTGTCTAGAGCCAAACTCACCAACTGTACTTACAATCCCAGTCCCTTCTGCCATTGCAGGAACCTCAGTTATCCTATTTTTCTTTAGCTTCAACTTCTCCCTCTTTACTGGACTCTTCTTATTAGTATTAAAATGAGTTCAAGCTTTTCCCATATTTAAAACCCAAACCCTCCCCCTTGATCCCACCTTCCCCTCTACCTACTGCTCACTTTCCTCTCCTTCTAGCTGAAACACTCCAAGATGTTGCTTTCACTCACAGTCTCCATCTCCTTCCCTCCCACACCCCCGATCACACTGAAGTGTGATCACAGTGTTGATAAATTTAATGGACTCATTCCAGTCCTCATTTCTCTTGACCTTTAAGCAGTATTCAACATTATTAACCACCTTCTCATTGAAACATTTTCCTCTCTTGTTTTCTTTCATCTCCTCACTGCTCCTTGGCTTCCCAAGCCTCCTTTCATGTTGGCGTTCCTCAAAGAACTGTCTTCAGAGATTCTCTTCTCTTTTTGCATCATACTTTTTCTTTGATGATCTCATCTACAACCTCACTTTAATTGCCATCCAAATGCTACTGACACATGTTTATTTTACCAGCCCATATTTATTCTCTAGATGCCATACTTGTTGTTCACACTGCCTGCCTAATAGCTGGACCTGAATTCAACATGCCCCAAACTCAGTTCTTCATCTTTCTCCAGAACTGGTCTCTGCCACTGAATGCCTATCAATCAATGTCTCTACAAGCCCTACAGTTGCCCAGGCTAGAAACTTTGAAGTACCTGTGATTCTATACTTTTTCTTATCCAGTAAATGCAATCCATTTAGAAGTTCTGTTGACTCTATCTTCAAAACATTTTGGAATCAGACTAATTCACCACACCGTTGCTGTTGCTATCCTTGTCCAAACCTCAATCACCTGGTGTCCACCACTAAAATGGTGTCATAAGAGGTTTCCCTGAATCCACTTTGCTCCTCTCTAAATCTTTTTCTGTGTAGCCAAAGTATTCATTTTTAGAAGTATAATTCTTATCATTTCACTCTTCTTAAAACTCTTCAGTGGCTTCTGACTTCCCATTGTTTTTGGGAAAAGATCAGAATCCTTAACACGGCCTGTAATTGTCTGCCTGGTCTGACCGTTTTCTGTGTTTTCAGCCACAATTCACATTCCTCTCCCATTTTCCTTTTACTTCAGCAACACTGGCCTGTCAGTTCTTTAAATGTTTTATGCTATCTCTTACCTTGTGGCCTTTGAACATACGATTGTTTCTGACTTCTGACTGGGATAACATACATGTGTGCACACACGGGCACACACACACACATATACACACACACCTTATTTTGTTTGTTCTACTCATCATTCAGATCCGTTTAAATTGTTCTTTCTCAAAGACATGTTCTCTGACCCAGAGCCCTAACTAAATTGTGACTATGCCACATGTTTTTATCTTTTCTGTACTTTTCCTTCAGGGCACTTACCTCTGTTTATAATCATGTACTCGTGGTATTGTTTGATGGTTATCTGTATCCTCTACCATACTGAAAGGCCTTTGAGGGCAGGAGACATGTCTGCTTTGAATGAATGTATACAGTGTCTTTATTTGTGTCATTTTGTGACACATGATCAAAGAATATGCAGCAAATATTAACATAGCAAAGATTAAGCATTAGCTACATTAAAACTCTAGAGGGAAAAACTTGAGAGGTATTTGACTGGCTCATGAGCACATAAGTACACAATTTAAGACAACTAAGTTATTGAAATCCATCTATGCAGTCAGGTGTTACCTTAAGCAAATGATGCCCTCATTTGGTGCACCTTGTTCCAAATGGGAAATGGTTCCTGCAGTTACCTGGGGTGCTGGTCAGGGCAGCCTCTACTCCTGCTCTTTCAGAGTCCTTGGACCCTACTCACTGTTGTTCTACTCACTGCTCCTCTGGGAATAACCCTCCTTCCAGGCTGAAACACTTAGGAAAGCTGGGGGCTATGCTGGAGTTGACCCTCAGGCCCTTACACCATTTGTAAAATAGAGGGTAGGCCTTCACTTTCCATTCTTGGGGATTTGCTCTATATTTGGACTTAATCAGAAATTGTTACCTTATGAGATTTCTTTTTTTTACTTTTTTATAAAATTAAATAATTTAAAACTAACTGTAGTTTCACTATAGTTTAAAACCGCATTTGTTTTCAAATCCACAAACATAGAATTTCTTTCAAAAGGACATGTATTTTTACTAACAAAAGTTTCATCGATGTCCAAACTTTTACTTAAACACAAATTAATATACATAAAGTAAGTCTTAAATCCTCATTTCCCCACCAAATAAGTCTCACTTTAGAATAAAACTAATTTATAGCTTTATTCATTTTTTTTCCTAGTGAAAAACACTGGTCAAATACTGATGATACCATGTCAGGCACTGTGTTAGGAACTGGGGAGCTCAGAGACAAACCAAAAGATCTGGCAGGAGGCTTGCAGTTGAGGAGAGAAGGGTAGATGACCAGACACACATGCTCATTGATGGTGCCAAGATGCTCTAATAGATACCTGGGTCCAAGATGAGGACAGGGAGTGTTTCGCAAAGGGTGGGGGAATAGGGAAGATTGATTTTATAGAGGAAGTGACATATAGAAAACCCATCAGTGCTTTTATCCTTTTAAAGTAAGCATTTAAAGGTGACTTTAGGAAGATTCTTTTTTGCCATATTTAACTTCCAGTTCAAATTTTTTTTTTTAGTAGAGTAGTTTAATAAAAGCTTAATTGAGTTCAGTTCCTCAGTATGTTTGACCTGGATTAGAACCATAAAACAGATTTCAACTACAGGTGTAGTGGTTCTCTTGAATCTAAAATTTGATAACTTGTTCCCAGAAGTATGGGACAGAATCATTAAAATCAAGACTATCCCGCATAATTTGAGATACACCATCACTATGATTGTAAGTCTTGCAATGTGTCCCTGAGACTGTTTTAGAAATGAGGTAGAACAAACAAAAAAATAAATGCCCCATACTATTTAAGTGAATGTCATCCTAGTGAGAATTAGATATCAAAACAGTCTTTTAAGAAGAGTTTCTTATCAGTACTTAACTCTAGATCAATAATGCTTTATCTATTTAATATTCAGTTTATTGTCAATGGCCTCCAAAGTGTTTTATGTGTCAAACCACTATTAAAAATGTTTCAAAATCATGACTTATACTGTACAAGCTCTGAGACATGGTGAGCTCTCCTGATGGTTCTCTGGAAGAGTTTTCCACTGTGGAATCGGGGAAGAGTAAATTTCAGGAAACCAGGCTACGCGAGGATGAGAGATAGAGATAGAGATAGAGACAGAGACAGAGACAGAGACAGAGAGAGAATCAGAACTGTGCCCATGCAGAAGTCTGAACAATCTCTTAAAAATTGAGATACGAATGAACTCTCTCCTATACCAGATTGCTCATTAGAAAATGAAAAAAAAAAATCTTAAGAAACTTTGGGCCTAATTTCTTGTCATTATGGATGATATTGTCTCAGTGAAAATGATATTGACTTCCCCTCACTATCCAGAACCTCTTCCCGATACCTGCAAAGGCCCACGTGGCCTGGCCCGTGGCAACCTCTGGGGCTTCATTCCCTCCCAAGCTTCCCCTCCCTCATTCTGATCTCACCATCCCTCTCTGAAACACTCTTTATTACACAAATATCACATTATCACAAAGACCTTCCTGGGCTACCTTATTTAAAATACACCTTCCTCTGTCACTCTTTATGCCCTTTACGCTGAGTGAATTTTCTTCATAGCAGGAACATTGTATTTAATATGTGCCCATTTCGCTCAGCTTCATGAGGAAGCTTCATAAGGACTGGGACTTTATCTGTGTTGTTTTCCATTATGTCTCTATCACCTAAAAAAAAGTACCTGACTCAAGATAGACCCTCAGTAAATATTTGATGAATGAATTAGTGAACCCTCTGTCAGGTCCTCAGTCCCCTCTCTGGCTTCTGTCATGAGCCATTCATTTCCATCTCTAGAGCCTCTACTCAGATCTGCTGGGGATGTCTGGCATGAGTGAGAGTCCTCAGAAACAGTCTCTCTCCACAGAAAGCACTTCCCAGCATTAAATTCACTGTGCACTGGTTTGCTATCCACTGTGTGCTAGGCCTTATGGATTTCATCCTATAAGTGAGAATGACTGAAGAGTTGGTTACCTGAAATATTCAGAGTTTTGCCCACCACTGTTTTCTGAACTATGCTCAGAGTCACTGAGATCAGTCAGAGGAAATTTATTTGAATGGACTGAGAGTCGAGAGACTTGAATTCTAATCTTGACCCTCCTTCTAGTCTAAGGAGGTGCATTATCTTAAAATGACCACTACACCTCAATCTTCTAATCTTAGCTGTTTGATCTTGGGCAAATTATACTATCTCTAGATATCTCAGTTACTCATGTGTTGCATGATAATAATTGCACCCACTCGCATTGCTGTTATGAGGATCGATGAAGTAATTCATGGTATACACTAAACACAATTATTATTGTTATTATTATTATTTTCCTGTGATTCCTTGATACAATTTTTTTTGCTACTAAGGAATCTACTCACTTAAATAGATATTTTATCATGTTTCTCTACTAGAAACAAAGGAGCAAACCATGTTCAAATGTCTCTAGAATATACACACACTAACACACACACACTAAGAAAGAATACTAGAAGGAAAAATTATGAAAATGTTATTGGAATTACAAGTGGGTTTTTCGGTTTCTTGTTTTTTTTTTTTTGTTTTTTCAGTTCTTTTTACCTAGATATATTTTCTAAAATTTCTACAGAAAATTAAAAGTTATTTCTAAGTAACTTAATGTCACTTGTTGATTTTACACCTCCAAGTGGCAAAATAAAATTGTTTCACTTAATTAATGAACAACAGAAAAAATGCCCTTGTTTGTTAACTCTACTTTTACACTAAATTTCATAGCTGAATTAAAAATTCTTTTGGCATATAGCAAAGTATTGCACAGCACACATAGTTGGTTCTGAGGTCTAAATTACATCTGCTTCTGGACTTTTATCTTTAAATTATTTTTATAGTTAATATTTATATTATTTTGTATATTTGGGCTATAATATTATGTATTATTAACCCAGTTACTTCAGAGTGGTGCTTTTCTTATGCAGTTGATATATGACTGTATAGCTAAATGGATAAATAAAACAAAAATTATAAATTGCCAGAATGGAAAGTTCATAAAATGCTTCCAAATTGGAGTTTGCTTTGCATCTTACCGTCCACCTCCTTAACCATAACAGAGCTCCACATACTCCCTAAGTGAGAAAAATTTGCTGAAATGCCTAAGATATTTGGAAATTTAAAGATAAAATAACACCCTGAATCATTAAGAGAACTGATTCATAAAGTTTATATTTTTATTTAAAATAAAATTATAAATTTAAACAAAATCTTTGTAAATATGTGTATGTATTTTATGTGAAGTAATATACATAAGTGTAAAAGTAATATGTATTCATTGCAAAAATTCTAAGAAATACAGACATAAAGAAGAAAACAGTATGTAAATGGACGTGCCCATATCTGAGTGCATGAGAAATATGCTAGAAGTAAAAATGCAAACTTTTTGGTTGAATGATGTTGGTGAAGAATCTTCCGCTACATGGCTTTGCAAGGGACTCATAAATGTTATACCCAACATGAAGTTAGGGACTGTATGCTGTTCACTCTTCTACCCTGTTCTTCAGGATTCCTGCCAGTTGGCATTCTCTGCATCTCTCTGTGGAAGTTCAGCTTGAATACTTTATTTTAATACCACAATACTTCTTTCAGGTACTTCCCAATTAATTTTATTTTGAACTTTCTGTTCTTTCTTTCAAATGCTGGACATGTCAACAAAACCTTCTGTTTTCCATTTTCTGAATTTAGCATTTCAACATCTGTATAATAGTGTACTAAAAATACACAAACATTAAATTGTCAGGGAACATTCTAGAATCTTATAAATAGGCAAGATGAATTGAGATTTTTGTTGTTCTTGTTGTTGTTGTTGTTGTCGTTGTTATTGAAAAGGATTTTGTTTATTTGCTTTTTTCTTAGAGGGTGAACAAACTTTTGAATGACTTTAGAACCTGACCTTTGGGTATATCTTCTAATTTATCTCATTTGCTTACAAATCTGTGGTTTATAGAGGGTTCACAGAGAACAGTTTATCTTAGCTTCATCCCTCAAGGCTTGGGATTTCTCTTTCTATTTCATTCCTTGATCTTGCTGCCACTGAAAACTGGAGATTCAGATCTTTAAAACGGCTTTAATTATCAGTCCCTGAGTGTTATTGAGCATTTTATTGCACTGTTATAGAAGCTGTCAAAGAAGCAGAAGCATAAAGCATGTTGCCTTCTCAGAAGGAGCTTTGTGAGGATAAGTGACATCTGCTTTTGAAAAAAAAAAAGTTAAAGATTAAGACCAAATAGGCAATAAAAACCAGAAGTGTAAAGAACTTAATGAAAGGAAGACTAGTTAATAACCACTTAATTAGTTAATACCCAGATTGTCTGTGTAGGTCAAACTTTTTAAATAAAATGCAAAAAAGTGACTTGCTGTAAGAATTATCCATATACAATATCATAGCAAACTTAAGGATTCTCAGAAATTTTACCAAGTTGCATTGGATCTAGAATTAAACACTTTGATTTTATTTTTCAGTTCTTTTCTCTTTGCAATATGGATACCCATCCCCCTGACATTTAGGTAAAGATCTGAGAACTTATGAGAAAATTCAAGATTTTTTTGTGTTAAAGAATCCCAGTGCAGGATAACCTAGTGCCAATAAAGTTAATTCCCCAAAATAAAACAAATATAATTTGTGTCATTCATTGAACAATGAGATGGTGATTAGCTTTGTATTCAGCTAACCATTAGGATAAAATCTACTTCTTTTTAATTTTATACCTGTCAAAAAACGGTAGTTTGACAGACCCTTGTAGTTTGGCACAACATAATGGAGAATTATCCCCAGATAATAGGTAAATCTGAGTTCACAGTATATATCCAATTCCTCAAAAAGGCACACCAAAATAAAATAAAAGATTCCTTATTCAAGATTCCTCTGTTTTCCTCCTCAAGCTGACCCTGGCCCAAACATCCAGAGCCCTTCTCATCTGGCATTCACAGGCTTTCTTATACAAGCTCCTCTTTACCTCCTGCCTTTACATCCTTATAGGCAAAACACAGGCATCCCTCAAGACAACCCTGCCCTGACTATCCTAGCAAACAACTTGTCCTAGTTCTAGTGACCTACCTTTCAGGAGCTAAGCTCAGTAATAACTCAAGACAGGGTATTTTTATACTCTGTACTTCAGAGTAGTCTTCATTCTCGCTCCCATACTCCCAGCCCAATTTCCCTGGTGGTTGCCTCTGTGTTTCTTATTAACTGAGCATACCGAAGACTTTTGCCACAGCCTCAAAAATTTGTCACCATTAATGTCAAGGTAGCTACTGCCTGTTGTATAATTTCTTCAGTTTACTGGAGAAATGAGACTTCTCTTTCTTGTCCATAAGCCATCTCCTGCTATTAGTGCTTTTCAACTGCTTTATTCATCCCAGTGTTTTCCAGATCAGTCAACTAGCACGTGCTAGGCAGAACACAGTACTGAATATTTACTTTTCTATTTAATCTGAAACCCCTAATTGAAATTTGCAACCACATATGTTCTTCCTGCATCTCCCTTTTTCTTATGTCCCCTTTCCTATAAGTCTAAAGGAGGAAAGGAACTATCAAAAAACGAAAGTTGCTAATTATCAAAGAAATGCAAATTAAAATGAGATGTAATTTTTTTCCAATCTTGGTAAGAATGAAAAAGATGATGATGATACCTTATGTTGGTGAGCTCTTAAACTGCAGGTAAACAGGGCCAGGGAGTGAGTAGCGGGGCAGGGAAGCCTTGTCCTGAGGCCTGGACAAGTACTGCGTATAATTTTTAGCTTGTTCCCCCTTGACGGACGGCTTTGAAAAGCATTTGTACAATTTTTTTTTCAATGGCTATTTTTTCTTTTGGATCAAGAATTTAATTTCTAGAAATTTGTCCTTATGGACATTTGTACAAAGGTATATGTATGAAGATACTTATCACAACACCATTTATAATAGAGAATTGGGTTATGATACATTCATTCAATGGAATATAATGCAGCAAATGTCATACACACACACACACACACACACACACACACACACACACACCTGGGAACACTTCCAAACTATGTATTCTGTTATTTTTGTGATGAAAAATGTGTTCATATGTATGCACATATACACATATATGCATATATGCTTCACAGTGTTACCTTTGGGTTCCAGGATTGGAGTAAATTTTTTGTTCTGTACTTCATAAACTTTTTGCATTGTACGTGACTTCACTTTATGATCAGACAAAATAAAGGTATTTAAAAATATATTAAAGCTACAATATATTAACACATTTTTGATAAGTTATAGTCAAATCATTCAGTGTATATAGTAATAATTACAATAAAAAACAAATGCCATTATTGAGTATTTGCCAATAGACAATGCATATATATAGTCTAATAAAAATACCACATATAACTTCATGGGGCAAATAACATTCAGCTAGCAAGATGAGATGTAGGGTCAGAATTTGAATCTTGTTCGATCTGTCTCCAGAACCACAAAGATGTGAGGTTTACAGTGATGACTTAAACCTGAATCTTGCTTCTAAAGACTTTGCAGGGCATAATGCAAATAGTATTCTAGAATTGGCTTGATTTTTCTATATTGTTCATTATCAGAAACTGACGTCTATGTGGAATTCTGGATTTTCTTCACTGTTGTTCATTCACTCTGGCTATGCCAAATAGAAATGGTTTAATCTGGAATGTCTGATAAAAGATAAGGAAAGGACTTGTATGTTTCTCCCGGAGAGGCTGGGGGAATATATCCCCCTTTCCATCCTAAGGGATTGGCTGCCTAGCTAAGATAGAGAACAGGGACATAAAGTAAATATCCACCCACAGCCGTTGGCTCTTTTTTGGTATATTCGAAGTATATTAACCAGTGCTTGTTCTCATATGAGACAGTTTACATAGAAGTAACCACAGCTGATAAAACTCAAGAGTTCATGCCAGTAATGAAATTCCTCACTGTTCAAGTAATCATGGGGCCACTAACCTATGAAGTAGTTACTAAAAAACATGGGGGCAGGTCCTAATTATTCTTAGTAGCCATCATTTGGGTCAAATGACTGACTTTTCCAAAGTTCATTCCTTCATTCTTCATTGTTATCAGCCAAACTGGAAGAGTGGAAATGTATGGGATTTTTTATTTGTTTCAGTCAGTATCACTGATTTCGTGGAAACACATTTTCACGAGGCTTCCATTCTATATGTCCTACAACTATGGGAGAAAGCCTGGGATCACCTCATGCTGACCTGATAAACATAGGACATTATTTACTCTTTGGGAACTCTTTGGGTGACCCTGTTCTGCCCTGTCTTCCTCAGGCAGAACCTTTCCAGGTGCTGAGCAGAACCTTCTTCCTTGGCTGAGTTGGGCTTTGAACCTCCAGAGCTCTGTGTTTCCTCACTAAGTTAGGAAAACAAAGGTCATACAATATTTGTTTCTAAATGGTTGGAGTTTGATATTTATGTTCTAGCATTCTCACTGTTCTAAAAAAAAAAAAAAGCACTATATGACTTAAACTCACATAACTTGCTTGCAAATATTATATAGGCTTGTAACAAGTTATTAAGTAAGTCTAGTTTAAGCTGTGGATCCTCTCCTAGGATTTCTTCTGATTTTAGCTTAGGTATTTTTTTCTTTCATGGTTCTGGTTCTGCCTCTCTCTTTACTCAGGTGAGCTGCCCCCTTTGCCCACACTGGCCATGCTTTCTGGTTTGAATGCGAATTCATATTTTTGTTGTAAAGGCAACTTATCTGCTTAGTCCGTAAGTGTCTCAAATCAGCCTTTTAAAAGGCAGAGACTTCCTACTGCAATTACACAACCTCTGGAGTGTATGCAGTAGTATTTTTGTTGCTTTAACTATTTCTATTCCTGTTTGCTAATGCTCAGATCTCAACAAAAGCAGGAAGTTATAGAGGGTCTGACTCAAATCGGAAAACGCTCAGGCAATGACTTCTGCAAAGTACCCCTAAAAAGGCTGCCTTCCTCAGAGGCACATAAAGTCTGTGTCCTCAGCCCGCAGTAGGGAGATTAAACAAAATGAGTTACTTGGTACTAGGATGGCAGGTTGGGGATTACAAAGATGAATTAGTGACAGATTCTGGCTTTAGAAAGCCTCAATCTTGTAAGGGAGACAAGTGCACAAGTGTTTATAATATAAGGTGAAAAGTGGTACCTGAACGAGAGAAATGCTAGGGTAATTGGAGTGGCAGAAATTGCTTTTGAGTAGGAAGATCAGGGGCGACTTTTAGCAGACCCATGAATTAAGACTAGATTGAGAAAAGCAAAGTCGGACTGGAAGAATATTTTAGATAGAGGAAGGATCAATATGAGCAAAGCCATGGCTGTTTTCCTTATTTCATAGATTCGTAAACAGATCCAGAGAAGAGATGTGACTTAGGAAAGATCTCTATGAAGTTTGATTTGTTCTGGAGAATATCAGCCTTCACAAATCCTGGCCCCTTAAGGGCTCTAAACAGTCTTACAGCTCTCTGAATTTGTAGCTTTAAAATCAGTTGAAAATGTTGTGTATTATTACTGGGGAAACAGTTGAATGCTGTGGGCAATACCTGCAGTACATTTTTATCCTCTCAGGAAACAACAATGGCACTGGGCCTTGCCTAATCTTATTACCATTGAAGGAGTTATTAACCACCTGCAGCTGTGGAGGCCCTCCTGCACTCCTGCTCCTGCCCTCCTGCTCTCCTGCAGTTCTGGATCCATACACCCCAGCAGCATGTACCCACAGACCAGCTCAAAGCTGTAAAGCCTGCAGTCGTTCTGGCTTTCAGCTTAGGGTGGCCAGGTTTAGCAAATAAGTATGTGGGACATCTAGCTGAATTTGAATTTCATATAAACAGCGAATAACTTTTTAGTGTAAAAGTGTTCAATGCACCATTGGAAACACTGTATGATCAGAGTTTTTATTTTTATTTGCATAATTTACATGAATAATTTTGCCTTACAAACAACTAATTGATATTTGTATTTATACCTTTTTAAAGTACCATGACCACAACAACAAAGATTTTTAAAGATCAAGATCCAAGGGAAGTTAAGGTGAATAGACTTGGATGTGTCTTACTCATCTTTATGTCTCCAACACCTGGTTCATGGTGGGCAGTCAGTAAATACTCTCTGAATAAATGTGAAATGAAGGAGTTAGCACATTCTTGAACTTTATTCTCCATCTTCTTAGAATCTCTCTTTATGCAGTGACAAATTTAAGCCCCAAATGTAGTTCTTTTCTAAAATGTCTCAATGGGTAGAAAATCAAGAAGCATCTTGTACCATGGTCAACATTTACTAAACAGTTCATTCACATCACCTGAAGAGGAGAGGCCCAAGTAATCAGGCAATGTTTTTAAAAACAAAACAAAAAACAAAAAACAAACAAACAAACAAAAAAACTGACAAGATTATCTGCTAACGCTGTCCTGAATTCACATCTCTTGGATTCTAGACATCATTAACTCAGCTTCTAGTAATGGTGGGCTATAAAGCAATAACCTCAACTTTGTGGATTAAATATCCCAATGGCCATTAATGACTAATGCTGTCTCTCTTATTTTATAAGAAATCAAATCGCTGAACTCATTCATGAGATATAATTCACTATAGAGGTTTCTCTACTTCGATACAAAGTGTTTTTGGTTCCTGACACTACATTTTGGAGATATTAAAACCAAAACTAAAAGTGTAGTCTACAGCTTGTTTTAATTATTGTTGGAAGCATTTGTGTTCTTAAGTCAGTTATCTAAATTGATTAAAAAGACCTATCTCTATCTCAGGGCTGTCTCTGCACTCGAACGATTATTTTAATCTCCTAAAGTTTAAGTGCTTTGGGTTCCAATAGGCCAAATGAATGAATATTGAAAACAGATTAAAAAGGATGAAGTATGAATGGCAATTCCATTTATTGAACTATAGTTGACACGTTGGAGTCTTTTGGCCTATACAGCTCTTTCATCAAAAGTCCAAGTACTTGATTCTAAGTTACAAAGTCTTGAGTGTGAAAGCATGAACGGACTTTTTCATTCTTCCAATTATTTAATGCTTTCTAAATGGTAATGATTTTTTGCTTTTTGTTACTGCTTTTTGAGATTCGTGAACTCCAGGGACTTATTTTAAAAGAAAGAAAGAGACCCTTCATTCACAACCAGGAATATTTGTGTTTCTTTCTTGCTTTGCTTAATAACATTTTCACAGGAAAAGTTTGCATATACATGGAGCTGGATATTTTTAAAGACTTCCTGAAACAAATGTTTGTTCTAATTACAATCTTATATAGTTAATGCCATGTGAAGAAAACCCACAGTGTGAAATGTGGACTTATGGAAATAATAAATTACAACAACGTCTAACACCTGGTTCCTGATAGCTTGCTTAAAGGATGGATAAACAAATGCAGAAATAGCCACCAACCACTGTAATCAGGACCATAAAATAAGTAATTAGATCATATCAGTGAATCAAACCTGTCTGGAAGCAACAGAGGGTTTTAACTGTGGATTTTATTTGAAGGACCTAATAACAAATAAGGTATATATCTCTCCCATAGCTCTATACTTAAAGAAAGTAACTTGAATTGTTATAAATTAAGATTTAGAATTTTATGTATCATTTTTAATTTGGATGTGAGAATTGTAGGCATTTTACAATTTTTTATTTTACAAAAAATTCATGTTCATTGCAGAAGAGTGGTAATGCAAAGATAAAGAAAAAGATAAAAGAAAAAGAGAGAAATTGTTACCCTTGGGGTGATGTGAAGCCAAGTGTATGTAGCCGCAGCGGCAGGGGGGAAGGAGAGGGATAACAATGCAGAAGTGTAATTAGCATTTTTCCTTGGTTCTTCCTCATTGACACAGTGAAGAATCACAGGTCAGTGAGATTTAGAAAAGATTTATTAAAAGCATATTTTAGAAAGACAAAGCATGCCCAAAGGAGGTACATGGTTTTAGCAATATTGTTACTGAGCGCTGTAACAATAACCACAGTAACCAACAGAAAAAAAACAAAAGTGGGAATGTCTGCATTATATTTGAGCCATGATGGGTGGTTCCAAAGGCGTTCCTAGGTGATTACCATGAGAGGTCATTTTGACTGAACACCTGGCTGCTATATAACACTTTGCCTAGTGCTCATGTGCGTACCCAGAATTCTACTACCATTGGGGTATTCTTTGGGCAGTCTCTAGGGTGGGCCCCTATTCTTTTGTTCCTCCTGTCACTCATGTTTGACTAGCTGCCTAACAAAATCACTTGTAATTCCAGTATTCAAAGATAACAAGTGTTATTATTTTGTTGTAATCCTTCAAAATTTTCAATGAATACATATAAATATGTATTTCAATAAAAATGAACTCATACTTTATTTACTATTTTTAATCTGTATTTTTTCATTCATTTTTACATCTCATATCAATATATATGTACTTCTCCAAGTAGAGGTTTTATGCATAGGTTTGGGGGGATCTGTGGAACCTTCACTCAAAAAATGTATATGAAATTTTGTGGGTCATGTGTATATATATATTTTTTTCTGGAAAAAATGCATTGTCAGAGACTCATGGACATGAACTATAGACCAGTGGTTACCAGAGAGTAGAGGATAGGGGGAGGGGGGAGGTAGACAGGGTAAAGGGGGTCAAATATGTAGTGACAGAAAGAAATCTAACTATGGGAGGTGAACACATAGTGTAAATATATATGTGCCTTATTGTTAAAGTGTACAGCTGAAACTTATTGGATTTCATTAACCAATGTCATCATAAAAAAATAAATTAAAAAATTCATTGTGACTTTTATTAGATTTACTTTAACTTTTATTGATAAATTTAGGAAGAGACTGCACCTTTCCACTCAGAAGCATAATAAGACCCAGTGTGATTTTGTCCTATTTGTTCCTGATCTAATTTTATGCTTTTCTTTATATAGATCCCTTATCATTGTTTTAACAATTTAATGATTATTTTTAAACATTTAATTTATTAATATTTTAATATTATTGTGATTTTATTGAATCTTAAGGTCTCTGTCTTTACCTTGTACACTCGTCTTCAATTTAATATAGAACTCAATAATAAACTATGATTTGATTTACATAAATTTGCTTTAGGTTTAATATTGCATGAAAACATGTTTCAAACAGCTGTATACTATTTTCCACATGATAGAATAAAGTGAATTATTTGTTATCAAATGAGAACATACCCACAGTGATTTGCTTTGTATTTTTACATAACAAAATCTTTTAAAATTTTACAAGTTTTCTGCCTAATTAAAAAATATGCATATGTTCTGCATTTTTGTATATAAACCAAGGCAGTTATTTAGAATTTTTGCTAAAGGGACCAGCTGAGAAATGTTTGCCTCTAAACTTTAATGTTGTCTACAAACATAATTTCATACAAGACAGAATTACAGATAAAGAGTTCAGAGAGTTAGAGCAAAGAATGAATAAAACTTTCACTATGCCTTCAAATTAATGAAGAAAAGTCTATAGTTGGAAAACTCTAACCATGGGGATATATAGCTATGGTACAGCCCTATCCATTTCTAACTGGTCTTATTTCTCCAAATTTCCCAGCAAATTTTCGTACCATAGGTACACTTTGATTTTATCTATCTGTGGTCTATATTTCTCTGCTTTCCCTTCCTTACTCTCCATCCCATCCTCTCCTGTCCCCACCTTCCTCTTCCTCCTCACTTCTCATCTTTCATCTGCTCCCCAGACTTGATCTGCTCACTAACCCCCATGTTCTCCTCAGAGGGGCTCTCTTGGTGGTTTCTCCACATTCTAATTCCATTTTTTTCCCCAGTCCTTTCTCCAAGTATCTGTCTCTCTACTTCACTCTTCTGTAAGGTTTAACCGAGTTTAACTTCCCTTATAGCTCTTTCAGTCTCTGCCAGAATGCAGGAAACCTTTTCTACCTTGTTTCTGTTGACTGTCATTACTGCCTTCTCCAAGTGACTTGTCTTTTCTGTTTTCCTGCCACTAGCTATCCTGTTCACTAACTAGCTTCACTGCCCTCATCCTACAATACCATTTTCTTTCTTGTAAGCGAATTTCTTATTTATTATGGATTTTTATAGATGAGTATTCATGTTTACAATAAACACAAATAACATCGTGTTTGCCTATAGCAGCAAATAAGGAGCTCAAAAGATACATGTAGAATTTAAAGAGGGAGTTATTAATATCTAAGGATTAACTTGTTATCATCTTATTTACATTCGTTCTTAACCACTGAGACTTTCTATGCCTACTGAAGTTAAAATATTTAGTCATATGAAAATATATATGCCTTTAAGGAAATTGGATATATGAATATCTGGATTGAAAAAATCAGAATTAGTTTTTATAACTTTTCAAAAGCCTACATCATTCCATTATAAAAGAGCTTTTTCAAATATATCTTTAGTAATTTTAAAGTTGTTTTAGTTTATTTAAAAATTATTTCAAAATAATTTTTAAGATTTCATAAAACGATGTATGACAACAAATGCATTTCCCTATATAGGCAGTATCTTCATCATTAAAGAGGCAAACCAGTTTGGATTTTGATTTGGGTTTTTCACATTTGCTATTTCAAAACACTAAAAATATCAAGCAGTTGTGCAACTCTGCATTTGAAGTGCCATATAATTGTGCTTTTGTGGAGGTAAAGGAAATATGCATTACTAAGATAAATCTTGAAAGAAAACTGCATAGGAATTTCCTCTGCATCACCAAAACCATGAACTTTCTGGCCTCTTACTGATATTGAAAAAAGCTCATTCCAACAGAGTGGCTTACATTAAACTCAATTCCTAGCACATGAGGGGCCATGTCTTTCACTTACTGGTTAGAGCTAGGGGAGTATATAATGTATATAATACTTGTCATAGGCCAGAGAATACTAAAAGAAAAAACCTTGAAGTAACTACCTTTAAGCCAATTGGGGATAGTTCTTTCAGCAGAATCTAACAAAAAACAAACATGAAACTCATGACCCTGAAAATACTTGTACAGTTTCCTTTGGTCATAGTCCTGTTGGCACAATCTCAATCTTCAGTTTTTCATGTCCTGTGGATTGTAGTTAATCATAAATTGTGAATTTATTGTTCTTATCTGAACTCTCCTTTTGTAAATTACATGCTATCCCAACACTGTATGTTTTAAAGTGTCATACCCCATAAAAGAAGTCAAAATAAGACCTTTTTTTGCACCACCCCCCACCACAGTATCTCAAGAACCCCCATCATTGCATCCTATTAAAAATTCTTTTCTTTTGAGATGCCAAACACAAAGTTTATGTGAAAGTCTCATTGACTTTATCGTTTGCATCTTTAGTTTTTTTTTTTTTTAAAGTCTGCAAGGAAAGTTCTAAATTAAAAATACAAACTTAGTATACCAGGGATTATAGCAAAGTAAAAGACATTTTTCTGAATTGATTGAGATGCTTTGTGATATGTGTGGAAAGACTGGGGATTCCTGATTCAAAAGACCTGTTTTTAAATCCAAGTGTTGCCATTCCTTAACTTTGTAACAATATGCAAGTTAACTTCTCTGAGCTTTCCAGTCCTCATCTATAAAAGAGGGGGAATAATTTATAGGTTTATGGTACAGATGACTAACAAAACACATGTGAGAGCACCTAATGTGTAATGGATGTTCAATAAAAGTAATAATAGAATAATTGGGAGAAGGCAGTTATAAAGGGATCCTGACTATGTTATCCTCTTTAATTCTTTTTCCACTTAGATAAGAAAACATATGTAGTCACTAACACAGAGGCCAGGACATAGTTGACCATCAAAGGATGTTAGCTACTCTTTCATTTTACATTTCAAGTTATTTAATTGTTTCATTTCCAAGGCTGAAAAGGTGTGTATATATTCTTGACTCAACATTCAACAACAGATTCTTTATAATGCTTGTTAAACATTAGCGTACACACAGATCACTTGAGAATGTCATTTAAATGCAGATTCAGCAGGTCTGAAATGGGGCCTGGGATTCTACATTTTTAAGAGCCTTGCAGGTGATGCCTATGAGGTTAGCTTTCTTTTCATACTTTGAATAGCAAAACATTAATGGGCTAGGCAGTAGATACCTTCCCTTTGTTCCTTGCATTATGTTATTTCATAGAGCTTAAAGAGTTTAGAGCTGATGTTATTTTGCACGTTTTACAAATGAGAAAGGTGTAACTCAAATTGGGTGGTAAATTTGTTAATAGTAAAGATCATTCAACCTAATTGTTCATCCACATTTCTTATCTACCCTGATCAGTTGTTTTAATTGTGTAACTATTCTCCCATTCTTCCTATTTAATTATCATATTCCTAGACATTAAGAGTTATCAAGTTTTCTCATATATCTTTATCACTATTGTCCCGCTCTTTCTGAAATCTTTGCTCCTGTTGATATGTAACTGCATTTTGTCAGTATCCCCACTGCTTAACCCTGCCGAGATAACCCATCCTTGATGGAGCCATCTTTAGTGGCAAAAATGATTGGTAGCGGTCAGGCAGATTTTGTTACTTTGGGGGATAGATGATACCAGAACTCCTTCCAATTTCTTTGAAATGAGATGCCTATGCCTCTACCAGAACCAATGAGAAGCCAGATGAACTAAGAACCATCAGCTCAAGGATATCAGGTGTTTCCGTGATTCTACCACAAAACAGCCCCACTCCAGCAACTGGGATATTTTTTATCCACCTCATGCTTTCCAGCTCCGTATTAGAGGACAAGGTTCCATCACTTTTCTCTCCCTAACCTTGTTTTTAGTAAATTCCCTGGAGTAATACTGTGCTGTGGGACATCTCTGTTATTTTGTCCCCCAATTACAAAGACATGCTCCCCTCCCACTCCCTGGGGCACACCTCCCATAGTTGCCCTAGTACTTTAGAACCAGCCAGAGTTTCCATCCCTCAGTTTAGGTATGCTCTTCTTACTGATGCCCCATTCCTCTTTTGTTTAACTCTCCCACAATCAGTTCCATAGAGATATGGTTTCTAGCACATTTTTTAAAGCTAACACTGATGGGAACATGTTCATAAAATTTTTCTTACAAAGATTACTTCAGAATAATGAAAATATAGTCACACTCAGCATAAAAAAAAGAACTTAATTTAATAAACAGTTAAATATAACATAATTATAAAAATATTATAGAAGAGCGAGTTTAGTTAGGATCACTAGTCTCTCTTTTCACAGGGAGATAATAAATGTTCTTGAGCCAAAGGCAGCTTGGCAAAAGTCTCAGGATTACTGCCCTCCTTTCCTTCCTTCCTTCCTTCTTTTCCTGCCTCCTTTCTTCCTTCTTTCTTTCCTTCCTTCCTTTTTTCTTCTATTCTCTTCTGTCTTGAGTTAGTTACAGGGTACTTGCACAATCCCTGTAACGAAATTCATTGTTAACCTATCATAATATAGTATAAGTATTTTTTAATGTCAATAAATATACCTTTCTCTTCACCATAATTTTAAATAGTTGGTTAACTATGTATATAACTATGCCATAATTTAACTAATTTCATAATGTGGGGCATTCTGATTCTTTTCTAACCCTTTTTGCTATTATAAATCATGCTGGTCAGTGCTCTTGTTAAGATCTAAGCAGCTGCTACTCAGTTATTTCCTACTTGTCTAGTCACCTATTTACCTCCTCAAAGAATTCTAGTAGGTATGGTATCAATATACCCATACTGTAGAATATTATGTGGCCATTAAATATGAAATAGCTCTACTATATATGTACTGACATGGAAGATTATATGTGATAAATTATTTAGAAAAATAATAGTGCAGAACACTAGTCAGAGTCATTTTAGTAAAGTATGAATAAACAAGTTTATAAATACATTGCCTAATGTGGTATTTAAAGAAATTTAGTAACTTTGCTATAGTGTGGTAAATATAGTGCTTAAAAACTTTGATTCTGAAGCCAGCCTACCTGAGTCTGAATTCAGCTCTGCCGTTTGCTAGATATGTGACCTTGGGAAAGATATTTAACCTCTCTGTACTTTAGCTTCTTCACCTATGATATGAGGATAATAATACTACTTATCTCATCTGGTCATTGTGAGGATTAAGGAAATGATGTATTCAAAGGCCCCAAATGGTGTCTAGAATCTAGTGCTTGCTCAAGTAATACTAACTATCGTTAATGATATTAACTTGATTTTCCTTTTTATTCATACTATTAAATGTAAATTTCCACAAAAATATGGCTGCAAACAAAACTTCACTTTGGGGCAAGAAATATTGGGAGAAGAAAGAAAGGAGTACAGTACTCTCAAAGGGGTAAAGCACATATTAGGAAATATGGTCGATTCTTACTATATAACTAGGTATCAAAATTTATAGTACAGTAGAGTTGCTACAGGCTGTCAGAGGTGTCTTATTAGCAGTCATCTACCATCAGCCAAGTTATGTATTCAGACACACGTAGATTATCTGTAATTTTTACTGTTCATTTATTTTCACTTCTTCCCTAGGATTCTTTTCTCTTCCTTCTTTTTTCTTGGTGAAAGTAGAGAAAAAGTAAAGTTTCTTGTTTACTTGGGCTTTTCCTAAAGAACAGACTTTATCGTATTCACTTGACCTCCTTAGAGAGCCTTTTCTGCTAACAGTTCTTCACTGTCTAGCAGGGTTCTGGCAGCTGGGAGACTCCTCAGTGGGAACAGTGACTAGGTATGAACTTGGAAACTATTTTTGGAGATAGGAAAATGCAGGGAATTCTGGGTCAATCGGAAACATCTGAATTAGGCATTATTCTGCATTTTAATTATTAATCCATGTCCTTGGTTGATAAGAAAATAAATTCAATGACACATGTATGAAGGAAAAGACCAGGCATTTTTCTTATCTAAAGAGCTTCTGTGGTCTCAAACACTGAGAAAAAAATTGCACGTCAAAAGGCCAGATTTTCATTCTTAGTTTTATAACAGACTAATTGAGTCCCAGGAAGAGTAAATCAGTCCATTTCTTTCCATTGAAAGAAGCTTTTAACCATTTCTTTGGATCACATCCCTGCTCCTTCTTGTACCCTATACTATTACTGTGTGGGACAAGAGTCTGGATGGAATGACTGAAGCCCAGTGAGAATGAGTGATTGGCCAGTGGTCACTCATCCAGTCATCAGGCATGTATATCACAATGCTTTCTTGTGAACTATGTCTCTGCCTCTGCCCTCCTTCATGAAATGTTTCCTAGAATATGTGCTTTACGATACAGCTGACAGAAGAGATTATTTTCTAAAGAAAAAACAGGAAGGAAGAAACGATTGATTAACCATAACTTATAGCCTAATATTGTCTGTTGGAAATTTTATGGACACTGGATACAACAAAATGCTTTTACTCCAGAAAATGGATATATCCCAGAACTAATGGTGATTTTCAAAGTTCTAAAATTTCTGCCAAGTATTCAAGGGAAATATAAGTAGATAAACATTACTATGTTTTGAAGTTTCATTAAGTGGGAATTGTAGATCCAGGCCTCCTCATGGGTTACAGAAGTAGCAACTATGAATATGCCACCTCGATATCCATCACAGAGGATCAATATATCTATACTGTGGAATATCATGTAGCCATTAAAAATTAGATAGCTCTACTATATGTATACCAACATGGAAGATTGTCTGTGATATATTGTTTAGATAAATAATGATACACTAAATAATGATATCACACTGTCTATAATGTGATATCATTTTTATAAAAACAAACAAAATCTGCAAACAAACATATGGATATAGGTATCTGCTTCATTAAGAGATAGAACATATTTCAATTGTTAACAATGGATTCCCCAAGGTATCAAGAATGACTAAAGAAGATGAGAACAGTGGGGAGGGGAAAAGATCAATGTTTACTTTTTAATTTATTCATGTCTATATTGTTTGGAATTTTGGGGGATTGTGTTCATAAACACATATTTAATAATATTTTATATAAAACATATAAAAATCTCTATCAGAAATGAATCTCTCTGTGGGTCTGATGGTTTGAAGTTGTATTCTACAAAGAAGCATATTGTCAATTAGCAAATAATGAAAATGACAAGTATCTCTTCACCTGAAAAAACTCCTTAAAATTGCAATATAAATGGTCTCACACTTGTAAACATCAGCTGTTACATGTCACAGATATTAGGAAGAGATAAAAATAAAATCTAAAGCTGCTATATGATAAATATCATTACATCTTGTTTGAGTGGGCTCATAGTAACAGTGGAAGGGAAATGTATACAATTTAAAAAGATGCTAAATCCATGCAAGTATTTTCATTATAATGTGAGAAAGTTATGTTGCTGTTCTATTATGATACTTCACATCTTTGATACTGATTGCCATCCTAATACCTTACTTGTGAAGAATTCCATCTCAACATAGAGGGGAATAATTTCCATGGAAATGAATCCATTTACTAATGTAATTGTGCTGAGAACCTAATGTGTGCACTGCTCTACAAACAGGGTGGGGGAGAGGGAACATAAAGATGAATATAAAAGCCAAGAACTGTCTCATGAGGCTTACACACCAATGGAGGCACTAATTTGGTATAGACTCTAGAATGCAACGTGGACTGTGTTAAGCATAAAGCTACAAACCAAGTGGGACTTCAGAATAGAGTGGTTGAATGGTAACTCCAAAGGGAAGTGTTTTGTTTTCTATTTTGTTTTGTTTTAGAATAGGAAAAACATGAAAATCATTGTAAGCAAAGAGGAAAAAGTCAGTATGGAGAGGTGATAAAGATGGGATTGATTAGGCAACCCTGGTAGAAGCCTGAAGAGAGTTCAGGGGGAGAAGTTGGTCATAAGAAGGAGGAAAGATATCATTCAAAATATATAAAAGAAGGAAGAGGGCCTGAGTGGTGAGGCAGAGACACTCTGAGGTGCAGGAAAAGGAAACCAAAGGAGCCCACTTATAACAGCTGTGACTGTGTCCATCTAGTGAGAAGCAACATTCTCGACAGAGTGAAAGAGTAGTGATAGGCTTGGGGGCTATGGGAAGATTTGGAATAGCCATTGTGAAGAATATAAGTCAACCAGGAATGATTCAAACGGTCGTGGGGTATCACTGAGGTCATTGCTGAAGGTGAGTATCATGAATTTTTAATGAAACTAATAAATGTTTTCATTACTTTCTCTAGCAGTGTTGCAGGTAGGCACAGAGGCATAGAAATTCAGCTTGGCCAGAATGCATGTTTTGTAGAAATCAAATGATTCTTATATTGAAAGCTGCATATGAAAATTCATTGAAAATTAATTACAAGTAATTGCATCATTTCAGATTTCACATTGTCAATGTGTTTCTTTACCTTTAATTTTTAGAGTCAAACTAGCTTACTATATTTCCAAAGAAGTGGGAACAATGTCCTATACTTCAAATGTTAACCAATCAAGTAATGCTAGTAAAATTTTTAGTTTCTAGCTCATAGTTGCTCCTCATACATTATGTATTTTTAGGCTGGAAAAACTAATTACATCCTTTTTGGAAGACCAGGATCCAGAGAGTAGACTAGAGGTTGGAGCCGATATGCGTAAAATTCATCACTGTTTCCATCATTTAAAGGTAAATTTAAGCATTTCCTCTAATAGAACCCATTATTTGTCATATTCACACTGCAGTAAAGCTTTCCTAGTTGACCAGCTCTTGAAAGGTTAGGATCCAGCTTCACACGTCTGAAACAGTATGATCTTGGAAACAAGACTGTGATTATCACTGAATTTCTTTCAAGTTTCTATCTTACTTGCCAATAAATAAGATCACCATGGACTTCTAATTATTTTGCCAGAAATCTCTATCTTCTACACAGAATAGTTCCATGTTCAAAAACCATCTATTTTCAAGCTACATCAAGAGAATTGGGTCCTTTATATTTTTCCAGTAGTTTTATTTTATACATATAAATCCTCAGTTTTTGTCTGCCTTAGGTTTTATCTTTTATGATGACAAAGTGAGAGTATCATTAACCTCTGCTTCTACCTCACTTATAATTTGGCATACTTCTTTAAGATAATAAACATTTGTTGTGAGTCTTCTATGTGTCAGGCATTGGGAAGGCAAAGTTGGATAAGTCATGGAGAAGACAAATATGTAACGAATAATTACAATACATGGTAAGTGCTGTTTTTAAAAATTGTATAGGGTTATGGAGAAAGGGAAAGAAGTTCAAGAGGAAATAATGTTTGAGCAGGAATTTCCCAGTTTAGGGAAGAAGACTTCAGATAGTGAAGAGAGGAAGGAGGAAGGAGGAAGGAGAGAGGACAAATAGAGAGGGAAGACACACCAAGCAAAGGCAACTGCATTGAAAAGACAAGGAGACAGGAAAAGACATTCACATCTGATTTGTGTAAGAAATTTTTAAAGGCGCAAAGAGTCAAAGAAATTTAGAGTAGAGGTATGGACACTAAGCTCTTATTTCATCTTACAGAAACTATTGCATGACAAGAAGATCCATGAAAAGAGCACAGTGTCCTCCGAAATCAAAGATCAAAACTGCCAAGAACCATTAAAAGAGGAAGAATATAAAAAGCTACGAGATATTCTACAGCAGAGAGATAATGAAATCAGTATCCTTTCTAAAGCGATAAGAAACTCTCTCTCTCTCTGCTGGCTTGACCAGGGGAGTTGGGGAACTTAGATGTCTCCCCCTAGCCACACCACCTACCTCCCAACCCTGCTCTCAGTTCACATAGTTACTTTCCATTTAGAAATAAAATGTCTCTTCAGCAAACAAAATGGAGCAACCAATGAAAAAAAGAGTTGATAGAAAAGAAAAAAAAATGTACTTTCTTTTTAGCCAAATATAGTTACTATTGCAGGGAAATGTTCAGTTTATGGAAAAATATGGGCTTTTTTACACCATCTCTTATCATTACATTTTTTAAAATATTTTTTGATTACTTTGTGGTGCTCCTTCTGTTTTAGTCCTGAGCCAGTAAGTTAACTGGTTATCTTTAGCTAGATGACCGGACACCAGGCTGACCACAGCCTCACCATGGCCCAGAATTTGTGGCTGGTATGTGGGTGAAACTCAAATGATGGCTGAAAAATGGCAAATGGTATTTAGCTTATGAAGAGCAGAGATTGATTTAAATGTAACTTTGTATTTAAAAGCCAGATCTACTGCTTTAGGTTCCATTTGCAAATGTTCCCAAATTTGGAAGTGAGTATGGATGAGCGTTCAAGATAGAACTCTTACAGGCTCTAGGAGACAGTGTATTTTGGGAGCTGAACATAGTAGCAACCCATGGGAGTTGCCTCCAGTGACAAGCTAGGTGGTTACTTCTAAAGAGCCCATGCTGGGTGCGTTAGACCTCAGGTCTCCCCAACATTCCTCAAGTATTGTTTCTTATTTTATCTTTCAAGCTTCTTGTAAAAGATTTGACATTTTCATTACATTTGCAGACTTTGTTTAAGGCCATGCGTAATAAATTATTTTGCTCAGTTCTTTATCAACAGATATTTTTCCTTTTTGAAAAATTACTAAAAGGCATTTTAGCTTCAGCTGTTACGCAAAGTGGATAAAAATAACCTATACGAAAGAAATCCAGTAATAAAGAGATAAAAACAAACCAAATACGAGGTAGGCACACTGCCTGATTAACTTCAGTCTCTAATTTTAGTTGAGTATTAGCAGACCCTGTATGTCTGATTCAAATGAGTTTTAGCAGCTTTATTATCAGACCAGTAACAGTAGGTTCAACTGTGAATTACACTCCCACTCAAGTCCTTGTCTATGAGTGCTGCCCACATGTGTTGTTACCCTTGCATTCCTTTTCCTCTCTCTTACCCTGTCCATCTCTGCAATGGTCCCAGCCTAGACCTCAGCCCTGGCCCTGGCCCTGGCCCCAGTCTGAGCTCTGCTTCTTTTCCTGGCCTTGATCCTAGTTTAGGATCTTCTCCCCTAAATGCTCCTACCAACTTCTTAATCCCCTCTGGGCTTCTGAATGAATGTCTGTGAATATAGGAGGGCTGAAATGAGATATGGCAGAGAGGGAATAGTCTAGGCTTGTTCATATATGTTTATTTTAAAAAGAGAGTGAGAGGCACATATCATCTCCCCTCTTCACTGGCGAATCTGGGTACCGCTGTTCACGTGGGGCTACACTAGAGTCTTTCCTGACTGAATAACTCAAGCGAGATCCTCTTCTTCTGAGACTCATATTGGAAACAATGGTGTGTCAGAGGTATGGTGAAAAGAACACCTCTGGATTGACTATTCAACAAAGCTGTTTTCTCATCTTCAAGAGGAGAAGCATAAGACCTGCCCTGCCAACCTCACCGTGCTGAGCAAAGCCAGTAAGATAATTTACTGGAAAGTGCCTTGAGCACTTTAAAGTGTTATATAATGGAAGGTATGACTGTAAACAGTAGGTAAGCTAAGAAGGAGGGAAAATAGCCGCTGAGATTTACTCCTCACAGAGTTTATATTTATCAAGGCTAATAACCAAGAAAGGTTCCTGAAATTTCATAGTTTTTCACAGTCGGTTGAAAAATATTTTATTTCTTTTTTTGTAAAACCAAGAAGGCCAAGACTTGACAGGAGGAATAAGAAAGACATGGCTTACAGGGAAAAGAGGAGATAATACTTGAGTTCAACAAAAAACAGTAATGTAACCAAAATGGCAGTGAACAACGTTGAATGTTCTTCTTGGAAAGCAAGTGAAAATGATGTCGTTTCAGTGACGCTATCAATTTGAATGAAGTTTTGACACTCCTTCAGAAAACATATAACAGGGTGTTATTTTGTACCACACACAGTGCTTGACACAAAGGAAGGCCCAAGTTAAATAAATTAGAAAGGGGAAGAAGATAATGACAAGATGAGAAGAAAGAAGGCAGCAAACAAGATAAATTTATATTGTGATCTTTATGAAATGTAAATCAGAACAAATTTCTTCTCTGGTTAAGATCTTACAGGAGCTTCCTATTATACGTAGAATTTCAGACTCCTCACTCCATGTTGTGAGGCCTTGTGTAATCATGCCCCTACCTAGCTAGCCCTCTGACTTCATCTCTTAAGCCTCTATCCCCTGTGTGTTAGGCTTTGGTCACAGTGAGCTTTTTGTTTTTCTGACACACGGTTTTGCAACCTCAGCACTATAGACATTTGGGGCTGTATAATTATTTGTTGTGGGGGCTGTCCTATATTTTGTAGGATATTGAACAGCGTCAGAACAACAGCCCAGTCTTGACCTTTTTTAAATAAGCTATCTGTGTGTGTGTGTGTGTGTGTGTGTGTGTGTGTGTGTGAGAGAGAGAGAGAGAGAGAGAGAGAGAGAGAGAGAGAGAGAATCTGTCTTTTTCTCAGTAGGACATTTGCTTCATGAGAGTCCACCTTTTTATTGTTCTTTGCCTGTGCCTGAAATAGTGCTTGGCACATAGTACAAGCTCCAATAAATATCATTGAATTGGTAAATGAAGGAATGTAAGTGAACCAATTGAAGTGTACAATACTATTGAAATCAGGTGCGTACGAAGAGGAGTAGAAGATCTGGGCAGAGCCTTGTTCTCTGTCAGGCTGATACATAGGCACTAAAGAAGTTTTGAATACCTCTGGTAGGTACGAGTTTCTTTGAGAGAAAGAATAGAAGCCACATTGAAATTGTGAGAGAAAAACTGTTTATCCTTCCAGAAATAAAAACTTGGAGTCAAGGCTGAAGAAGATGGAGGTCAAACGACTTCCATGTTACTTGCCCAAGAATAAGTGTAACTGGATGCCTCCCCTCCTTTCCGGGTTTCAGTTTTCTTTTTTGCACCATCATATTTCTTAAAACTCCTATATTAATAAAGCCATCTCTAGGGATGGTGAAGGTCTTGAATTCAGCTTACTGCACATGCAGTTAGAGCTCTGACATTCTCAGGAGGGCTTATAGTCTTCTTTTAGTGATGGCAAAAGTTCTAGGCATTCTGAACCTGAAAAAATGGTGAAATACAGTGGAAAGGAATGATTTTATCACTTATCATCAGTGCTCCTGGTATATCTAAATGGCCTGCAAAAGGTGCATTTTAAAATGATAAATCTATCCTAATAATTTACCTCCTTTCAGTTTCATTTAGGCCAAAAATTAGATACTATTTTAAAAGTGACTTTAAATCCCCATTTCAGTGCACTCTAACTAAGCATGTGCCGGATACTGGGGGTTGCTTCGGCCACCAGGATTGATCTGGTCAGTCTGCCAGCTGGGAGGTTCTGGCTTTCTCTTCCTCCGTTCCTCCTGAGCAGCTTCCTGGATTAAATTCTTATTTACTTACTGATATATACATAGCTCCATTACCTACTACTCAGTGTTCATTTTACTTTTTATAAAACTTAAAAACAATTTAGGCTTAATTGGTTAAAACCAGAACATTTTAAAGAACTTTGAGTTTACTGTTTTTTTCCTTATTGAAAGACCAGCAGGCTCCTAAACTGTCCATCACTCTATCTGTGACTTCAGGAAATTGAAGACTTCCTTTAGTCTTTACCATGTGACAAATAGTAAATATTATAGAGAATATTAATCTCATTTGAAACATTCATCTTCTGATCATTATAATCTAGCATGAGTCACTAAATCCTTAAATCAAGTCTCAGATATTCTGGTCAGTATGTTAAAGAAAGAAAAGAAGAAAGCTCAGGATGCTCTTCACTTATCTAGCATGGATAGAAATGAATTCAGACACTCACAGAGCTCACCCTTCCCACCCGGGAACCCAGAAGGTCCTAGGACTTTGCCATCCTCAGCTCCCACACAAGTCCATGACTCCAGCACTTTTGGGTACAGATCCAGTTTGCTCCACAGAAAAACAGGTTAGTGATATTTATTTGTAAATATAAATTACATAATTTTAAATAGAAACCATAGACTATCATAAATTGCATATCTATATAAAAAGTAAACTATTATAATTTTATCATTCTATTCATCATCATTGTAATTCTTATCATTTTTATTATTACTAATATTTCTTGAGGTTTTGTAGTTGTAGCCACAGCCACTGCTCCTATAGCAACAATAACAACAAGAACAAAAAAAGTAATGTTCATCCACCCTCAAAAAAAAAAAAAACTTCCAGTACTCCTCATTCCTCATAATGGAATTCAGTATAGCACCCTTTAGTTTTAAATATGCAAGTATGAAGTCTCTATCAATTTATTTGTTAGAATTTTTATAACTATCAAATCTGTTAAATAAAATACCAGTTTCTAAAAGTGATGGCTGGACAGAAAAAAACAAAGTCTGAATTATCACAGAGATCAAAGGCAGAAATAGATGATGGGTCCAGGGCAACAGTAGAAAAACTGACTTTAGAGACAGGAACAAAAACTTTCCCCTGATATAAGAGGAAAAGAATAAGGACAGATGTTACATTACTGATGTGATGAAACAGTGCTTATTTCTAAATTCGACTGTGCTATCTGCAGTAAAATAACTTAAAATTACTATCACAGTCTGCCTTAAAGAACAATAAATGAACAAAATTTTGTCACATAATTTTGCAGAGTTGTGCCAACTCAGAGGTCTTTCCCCATTTGTAGCTTTTGATAAGTGCATCAGTACCACAACTACAGAACCACACTAGAAGCCCAACTTGGTTTGTGCACCTTTCTCTTTCTATTAGACCAGCAGAGCATGATGCATAGTAATGTGCCTGATGTCTTTCTCTTGAAGACATCGAGGAATCTGGAGTATGGAATGTACTAAAACAAAGGAATAGAAAGCTTTCCTTTTTAGCAATACAGGCTGAAATTTTCTATATAAACATTTGTTGGGATGGGTGACCTGACATGGTTTCCTAAATGATTTAACTTGGGAATAATTAGAGTGTGGTATTCATTAAGAAAAACACTTTTTAGTTAATAATGACAAAATTGAGAAGTTTGGAAGTATATTTCACGATATTATATCCCTTTATCTCTTTTTTTAAAAATTACATTTATTGGGATAACTGGTTCATAACATTATATCATTTTCAGGTGTGCAAGATTATAATTCGACATCTGTGTACTCTATTGCATGTTCCCTACGTAAAGTCTAATTTCCTTCCATTACTCTATATTCGACCCCCTTTATCTCTTCATTCCAAAATTTTTTTCTTGGAATATATTTTTAGTAATGTGGTAAGGTAAATTCAAAATCACAGGAAACCAAAAATGCTATTTTTCACCATTTATCCTGGAGGCTGTAGGCATGGAAAAGCAATTCCTCTCTCTGATTGTTCTCTGTACGGCATTCTCATACTCTATCATGGATAACAACTGTTTTGGGAAAAAAAGAGGCCCTCTGGATTCATGAATTCATTAGTTCATCCATCAATTTATTCATTTCTTTATTCAATCAACATATTTATTTAGTACACTTTTATTCTAAGTACCATCTAATTATTATTATAGCTAAAGCTTACATAGTCTGTATGCATGTCAGATACTATTCAAGGTTCTCTGAACTAACTCATCTAATCTTTATCCTATAAGATTTGTTTCATCCCGTATTACAGATGAGGATGTACATGGACAAACACAATCTCTGACCTCAGAGCACTTACAGACTGACAGAGAAAAGAGCCTTGAATGACTAATTACAAAGTATACCACTATATTACTGAGGGAGCACATACCAGGGAACCTTACCTCAAGTTTAGATGTGAAAGATCCCCAAAGGGGCCTTGTGGTGGAAGTGTGGCTGGGAGGAATATTGCAAACAGAAGGAATTACCCGAGTAGCTTTCAGGGCCTTTGTGGTGGAAAGGAGCATTTTAGGAGGTGAAAAATCTGGAATAGTTGAGATTTGGGGAGTGAGAGGCCAGAAAGACAGGTCGAGTACCATGTGCAGGACAGACTGACAAAGGACACAAAGTTTGCGTGAACAATTAGGAGGTCTTATAGTGTAATAGTTCAGGCCGAAGGATGAGGATGATAAGAGAGAGGTGGGGGGATCAGAAGCATTTAGGAGCTAGAGTGAACAGGGCTTGGTTACTAAAGGGTAAAGATCAGCCACCTGGTCTCTGGGTGGCTGGGGAGGCTCTTCATGCAGGTAGGAACACCTCCCTTGGCCCTACAATTGGCATTGTTGGCTGTAGAGAACAGAACATTGGCATCTCTGCCAATTAGTGCCCATGTTAAAAACCAGGTTCATGATGGAAAAAACTCCATTTACTGGCCTTCTCCAAAGACACTCACCATGTTTCCGTGGAGAAATGGCCTCAGATATCACTGCGCTGCCCCTTGCTATGTGGCAAACCTTTTCAATTTCCATGTTCTCTTGCCCACACCATCTGTCTTCTCATAATTCTTCTTCCCCACAGCATCTCATAATCTCTCTTTCCTAACTCATAATTATAGTCAACTTTCAGTCACTCTTTTCCTCCCTTGATACTGCTATTGAGGCGGACTATAATTTTGTTTGGAGAATGAATTAAGTTTACTTGAATAGAAAAATCACTGAAAAAATAATGGAAATTGTTTGTAAAGTCCAAGTACAAATGAGGTAAAAGAGTTTTGGAGAAAAGCCTTACAGTTGAAAGTGTTCTTTTGAGTTGTTTTAACTGTCATTGGATATAGTTCTAGCAATAACTTTAAATAGGAGCAGGCTCACAAATGGATGATAATAATCTAAGCATTTGGAGGAGGGATTGATGGGGAATTGATTTTGTTTTTTGGCAAAACTACAGACAGGATGAAAATTGCTGGAGATGGATCAATGCTGCAAAGCAACAGGTAATGGGATAGTTTGTTATAATGTTTAAGATCCTAGCAATTGATTGGGATTTTATTATTACATTATTTTATATACAAAAAGCTTGTGTACTCTAAACCAAATACAGAAAATTAATAAGCATATTGTTTTGAAAGCATTTCTTCTGCCTTAGGTAGGTGTTGTCAATTCCTGTTAATCATCCCTGGGGGTGTTGGTAATGCAGAAAGCAAGTAAATTTGACTGTCTTCCATTCTGAGACTGTTGTGGAACTGTCTCACCTTTTTGATGGCCCTCCCCTTTCTTCCATTTACCCCTACTTTATGCTAAAAATGACTCCTTTCAAATTTCTCATGTTAAAAGAAAATGAAACTGAATTCATGGTTCATTAGAGTGTCCTGCAGACTCAAGGTGCAAGCAGCCTGCCAAGGCAAAGGAAGGTTAGAGACTGGGGCCTTTTGTTGTTGTTTTGGTTTAGGTTTTATTGAAATAATGAAATAATTAAATGGAAGTAATTATTAGCTCCACGATTTAAAAAGAGTCATCTTGCTCTCTTTACAATAGCAGGGATTTTATAGTTTGCTTGCTATTTTAGTTTTTTGAGGGTTGTTTTTCTCTTTTTTAGTTTGTTATTGTTGTTGTTCTTTTGTTTGGGGGTTTTGTTTGGTGTTTTTTTCGTTTCGTTTTGTTTTCTGTTTCAGTTCTCTGACTCTAAGTTCTATACAGCCACATGAAACCCATCAGTATTCCAAAAGCCCGTGATGACTCACTACATCCCCTAACTGTTTGAGATGCTAAAAGAACACAGTCATCACAGGTAGTGTCACTGGAATTTTAAAAGGTAAATTTAAAACCAAAGCCATAGTTCTGGGCTCTTTTCTCTTACTCACTTCAAGAGAATTTGTTAAATCTCCACTATGTCCATGGATATAAGTCCTAGGGGGTACGGAAGTGAACTGAAAAATAGTCTCTGACTCTGGGAGCTTACATTTAAGTAGAGCAGGCTGGCTTACCCAAAGAGCAGAAAATAAAATAACAAGTGCCATAAGCAGAAGCTAAAAGAAATGCTATGAAATTCAAAGCATAATGGAAGAATTTTAATAAGTAGATCGGGAAGAGTATTACAAGAGCAAATGACATGGAAGCTAGGTCTCAAAGGATTGGTAGAATTTGGAAATTCTAAGATTGAGGGAAGAACATTCTAAACATTCCAGGTTTAAAGAATATTACGAGCAATGGTTTGGGAACAGGAGAGTAAGGAAAAATATGTAGAGTTGGCAGGGATATTCGTTTAGCTGGAGCCTTGGAGATATACAGGAAGTCAGAAGAAATAAGGCTGCAAAAATGAGTGGGAAATTATTAAGATGGTTGCTTCAGAGAAAGAGAGTAGAAGAATAGAAGGAAACTTCCCCTTTTAACATTCTATGCTTTAATATTGTTTTAATTTTTTACATTTTTTTATTGATTAAGAAGGGCCACATTATGAAAACCCTTGAATGCCAACCCAGGGAATTTTCTTCATTTGGTTGCAAGGGAATCACTAAAGTAGAGGAAGCTAGTAGGGGGCCATGGTGATAGCTGTGCTCTGGGGAGGATTTTCTGGAAGAAATCATTAGGGTATGTTGGAGATGAGACTCGTAGAGACTTGAGTAAATGGCTTAGGAAATATAATAGTCCAAGCTGAGAATTATGGAAACAGAGAAGAGGCAAGGAACAAGAAGAGCTCTTACAGATGGAGCCCACTGCAGCTTTTTGGGCATTAAGGACAACTTTGTTTCACCTTCTTCCCGGTTTTCTAAATTTCCCTGGTACTGAGGATGCAGCTTCAGGCAGAGGCAAAAGAACAGAGTAGCTAGTGCTTCTCTGGGTTGCGTCTTCAAACCTTGAGTCGGTTCCTTGAGTTTGGTTTACTCCTGTTCACAAAATTACTCTCTAGACCAAAGCTACTATTATAAAGGTTTGATATACTCAATCCTCCACTAAGTTGAAAAGAAAAGCTCAAAGAGAAATCCATGGAGGTAAAACTCACTCATTAACCAACTAGAGAAAAAGAATAGAAATGAGATTTTTCTGAGATCCTTTCTAGTTTGCTTTGTTGTAGGTCTCAAATGCTCACCTCTTGCATTTCAAGTTTCTCATGACCCAGTTTACCCTCACTTTTAAAACTGACCACTTTCGTCTTTTCATTTTTCCATAAATGCAATTAAAGAGGTGGTCAGTAAACGAATCTTTCCTTCTCTATAACTCTATGGCTAATCTCACTTCTGCAGAGCATAGTACTGACCAGTTAGTCAAGGTTTGCTTCAAGTGCTACCTCTGAGAAATATATCTTTACATTCCTCCTATTTGAAGCATTTTGAGAGAAAGGAGGGAGTAGTGAGAGAGAGAGAGAAGAAGAAAGAAAAAAAGATCTCTGCTTTTCGGTCCAAAATCAAGGCTGGCACACATTTCTAAATGTTTGTTTTATCTGATCATCTTTGTGATTCCAATAAGATCTTTAAACTTAAAAAGTAAACAAACAAATAGAAGTCAGTGTGTTTTCTAAAGGAAAGTGGCATGGCTTTAGGTGTAACTCACCTTTTGATATTTAGATTCAGCAGATACCCATAAGCCCATATGCCTTATCTATCTTTTTATTTTGGAAGTCACCATCTATGAGCACCTTAGGATTTTTTAATGTAGTGGGGGAGATAAATAGATAGCTAAAGCTGCCTTTAAGTATAATGAATGCTCAAGAGGGTTCCTGCAAAACCATAGTCCAGTCAGCCATCAATTCCACACCTTTGAGGAAAACAATATAGTCAGGAAGGAGAACACAGATTCCAAATGTGGGGAGAATTCAAAGAATTAGAGGTATCGAAGAGGCAAAAAATAGTTTGGTAAAATAGATACCTATTCCCTATGAACATTAAAATTGCCTATTAAAATTGCTAGGTTAGATATGTAAAGGAAGACCATGAACCTAGAACCCAAGTGCTCAGTAAAGTGACTTATAAGAGAGATCTGCTGGTGACAGTGAGAAAATGGTAGAGGAATGAACCTGAAAGGGGAAAAAGTTTGCATATATTGTATTGTTTGCCTGTGTATTTGTTTTCACCAGCATGAATGAGTTTTGTTCTAGAATCACAAGAGCAACAGGTTAAATGCAGGCCAACATCTCCCTTCCCCTGCCCTGTTGTAGGAAAAATCATATTCTGGGATAATGCAATGGTTCTTATCTTGTCCTGAAGCTTGAGGAGAAAGGCTATATTTCTTTCAGTTATGTCCATAAAGTAGATTAGATACTGTCTACTCAAGCAAATTAATTCTTCAAATAGGAGTGATACCCTCAAATCTCCTTTCAAAAATTGCTAGAGGAAGGTACTCCACTCAGGTCTGGCAGAGTACCCTAAGCAAACAATTATGGAAGATCAATTGCCCTAAGTGATTTACTTGTATGCAACAGAAAAGTAAAGGGTGGTCTTGGGCATGGGAACCCTATCTTTTGGCTCTAGAATACAAGATCGTAAATATGAAGTTTGTGTCAGAACACAGGTAACTTTCATTTTATTGAACACTGCATTCAAAAATTAATTCTTTGGTTGATTATTTTGAGCTCACGTTTTATTTCCCCATATAAAAGTAGGTTGGGTTCCCTGGGAATTAATGTCTGAGCTAAATGTTTATTGGGGAGGGCCCTTGGGACCAAGATCTGTGGAAACAAGAGCAGGACTTGGCAGAGGGGGAAGCTAAACTGTGATGCAATCCTGACAAAGGCTTCAGGGACTCTGGAGCTGAGTAGGCCTTTCAGAATCATCTCCCATTCAGGCAAGGAGACAGGGCCTTTCTAAACTCTTGTCCATCAGTCATTGGATATGGGCCTGCCCTTACAAGGTGGCATGGCTTTAAATGAGGCAGTTTTTTTCAGCTGAGAAATCTTTAAATAGGGTCAATGTGCTCCCAGCAGCTAGAGGAATAAATCCTTCATTCTTTTTTTTTTTCCTTAAATTTTATTTCTCCCACCACCCTTCTTCAACCCCCACCTCTGGCATTCACCAATCTCTTCTCTGTATCCCATTTTCTGTTTTTTGGAATCCACATGTGAGAGAGATTATATGGTATTTGTCTTTTTCTGTCTGACTTCTTTCACTAAGCATAATGCCCTCAAAGTCCATCCACATTGTGACAAATGGCAAGATTTCATTCTTTTCATGGCTAAATAATATTTCATTGTATGTTGTGTGCATATCACAAATTTTTTATCCATTTTATTCATCAGTGGGCACTTAAGTTTTTTCTATGTCTTGGCTATTGTAAATAATGCTGTGATGAACATGGGGATGCATATATCTTTCTGAGTTAGTATTTCCATTTTCTTTGGATAAATACCTAAAAGTATAATTGCTGAATCATGTGGTTGTTCTATTTTCAAATTTCTGAGGAACTTGCATAGTGTTTTCCATAGTAGCTACACCATTTACATTTCCACCAACAATGTGCCAGGGGTCCTTTTCCTTCACATCCTCACGATCACTTGTTATTTCTTCTCTTTTTGATAATAGCCATTTTGACAGATGTGTGGTGATATCTCATTGTGGTTTTAGTTTGAATTTCCCTGATAACTAATGATATTTAGTACCTTTTCATGTACCTGTTGGCCATCTGAGGTCTTCCACTCATTTGTAAATCAGATTATTGTGGGGTTTTTTTTGTTTGTTTTTTTTTTGCTATTGAGTTGTATGAGTATTGTATGCATTTCATATATTAGCACATTCTCTGATATATGATTTGCAAATATTTTCTCTCATTTAGTAATTTGCCTTTTTATTTCATTGCTGGTTTTCTTTGCTTTGCAGAAGCATTTTGGCATGATATAGTTCCACTTATTTATTTCGCTTTTTTTGCTTTTGTTTTTGGTGTCAGATTCAAGAAAGCATTGCCAAAACCTATGTATTGGAGTTTACAGCCTATGTTTAGTTCTAGGAGTTTTATGGTCTCAGATCTTACATTCAAATCTTTAATCCATTTTGAGTTAATTTTTATATATGGTGTAAAATAGTAATCAAGTTTCATTTGTTTACATGTGGCTGTCCAAACTTTCCAATACCGTTTATTGAAAAACTATCCTTTCCCCATTGTATATTGTTAGTTCCTTTGTCATAAATTAATGGACCATATATGCACGTGTTTATTTCTAGATTCTCAAGTCTGTGTCTGTTTTTATGCCAGTGTCATACTGTTTTAATTACTATCACTTTGTAATACAGTTTGAAATCAGGGAATGAGATGCCTCCAGCTTTTTGTTCTTTCTCAATATTGCTTTAGCTATTTGGGATTTTTTCTGGCTCCGTAAAAATTGAGGATTATTCTATATCTTTGAAAAATGCCATTGGAATTTTGATAAGGATTGCATTGAATCTGTAGATCGCTTAGGACATTTTAACAACATTGATTCATGCAATCCATGGAATATCTTTCCATTTATTTGTGTTCTTCAGTGTCTTTCATTAATGGCTTGTAGTCTTTCATATACAAATCTTTCACTTCCTTTGTTACATTTATTCCTAGATATTTTATTATTTTTTTAATAACTTTTATTTTTATTTTTCAATTATAGTTGCCATACAATATTACATTAGTTTCAGGTATACAACATAGTGATTACACATTTATATAACTTATGAGATGATCACCCCAATAAATCTAATACCCATCTGATGTCAGCATAGCTATTACAATATTATTGACTATATTCCTTATGCTATACTTTATATTCTTGTGACTATTTTGTAATTACCAATTTGTACTTCTTAATTCTGTCCCCTTTTTCACTAACTCCCCTCCTCCAGCTCATCTGGCAACTATCAAAATGTTCTCCGTTATCTATGAGTCTGTTTCTGTTTTGTTTGTTTTGTTGTTTAGGTTCCGCCTGTAAGTGAAATCATATGGCATTTGTCTTTCTTTGTCTGACTTAACTCCAGTCAGCACAATACTCTCTATGTCCATCCATGATATTGTAGATGGCAAGATTTTATTCTTTTTTATGGCTGAGTAATATTCCATTGTATATATGTACCACCTCTTCTTTATCCATTCTTCCATTGATGGACACCCAAGTTGCTTCCATATCTTGACTATTGTAAATAATGCTACAATGAACATATGAATTTATATGTCCCTTCAAAGCCGTGTTTTGGTTTTCTTTGGATATATACCCAGAAATGGGGTTACTGGGTCCTTCTTTGTCTCTTGTTAGAGCCTTTGTTTAAAATCTAGTTTGTCTGGTATAATTGTTGTTACCTCAGCTTTTGTTTGTTTGTTTGTTTGTTTCCATTTTCATGAAATATATTTTTTCCATCCTTTACTTTCAGTCTGTGTGTGTCTTTCAATCCAAAGTGAATCTCTTGACGGAAGCATATGTAAGGATCTTGTTTTTTTATCCATTCAGCAATCCTATCTTTTGATTGGAGCATTTAATCCATTTACATTTAAAGTAATTATTGATATATGCATATATTTCCATTTTATTATTCATATTTTTAACCTTTTTTTCCCCCTTCTTCTTTTAAAAGAAGTCTGGCATTGTTTTTAATACTGATTTGGTGTTGATGAGCTCCTTTAGATTTTTCTTGTCTGAGAAGCTCTTTAACTGTCTTTCTATTCTAAATGATAGCTTTGCTGGGTAGAGTAATGTTGGTGGCAGGTCCTTGCTTTTCATCACTTTGACTATTTTGTGCCCTCAAAGTTTCTGTTGAAAAATCATCTGTCAGTCTTATGCAAGCTCCCTTGTAGGTAACTAATTGCTTTTCTCTTGCTGTTTTTAAGATTCTCTCTTTGCTTTAATCTTTGGCATTTTAGTTATGATGTGTCATGGTGTGGGCCCTTTGGATTCATCTTGTTTGGAACTTCTGCGTTTCTTGGGCTTGTATGTCTTTTCTTCACCAGGTTAGGGAAGTTTTCCATCATTATTTCTTCAAGTAATTTTGAATTTCTTGCTTTTTCTCTTCTCCTTCTAGTACACCTATAATGCAAATGTTGTTATGCTTGATGCTATCCCAGAGGCTCCTTAAACTAGCCTCATGTGGGGGAGGACTCTTTTCTTGTTGCTCTTCTGGCTGAGTGTTTTATTCTACTGTATTTTCTAAATAACTGATTTGATCTTCTGCTTCATCTAATCTATTATTGCTTCCCTCTAATGTATTTATTTCGGTCATCATATTCTTCATTTCTAACTGAATCTTTTTTATATTTTCTATTTCTTTGTTAAAGTTCTCACTGAGTTTATCTACTCTTCTCCTAAGTTCATTGAACATCCTTATAAATAGCATTTTGAACTCTGCATCTCATAAATTGCTTGTCTCCATTCTGTTTAGTTCTTTTTCTGGAGTTTTGTTCTGTTCATTCATTTGGGACATGTTTCTTTGTCTCCCCATTTTGGCTGCTTCCCTATGTTTATTTTTATGTATTGGGTAGGGCTGCTATGTTTCCCGGTCTTAGTTGAGTGGCCTTATGTAGTAGGTATCCTCTGGGTCTCAGTGGCACAGTCTTCCCTGGTCACCTGAGCTGGGTGCTCCATGTGTGTCCCTTGTATAGGTCGTGTGTGCCATCTTGTTGTAGTTGAGCCTTGGTTGCTGTTTGCATGTCAATGAGAGAGGTTGACCCTTGGGCTGACTGGTTGTGAGTACTGGCAGGTGACTACAGTGGAGGAGCTATTGAGCAGGTGCTCACCATACAGAGCAGTATTCACTTTAGCAGAGCTCTGGTGCCTTCCCAGTCTGCCCTTTGGGTGTGTCATCTTTAGATGCATCTCCAAGTGGTGCACCAGCTCAGTCCGAAGCTAGCCACTGGGCATGCTGGCCCCAGGACCTCGTAGGAGGGGCCCCACCACAGACCAAGTTCAGCCACAGCCTAGGACCATCTGGCATGAGCCTACCAAGCAATCTGCAGATGGCCCACACCCACACTAGGCTTGGAGGTGCCTCGAGAGGCCAAGCCACTAACCAAGGCTGACTGCTGCTAGTGCCATGAATGGGGCTGCTCAGCAAGAGGTACAGGGCACACCGAGGCCTGTTGCTGTTTGTTTGGCTTTTGTGAACCTTTGAGAGATTTTAAGAAAGATTTTAATTTAATTTAAGATTTTAATTTAAAATCCATAGCATGAGCCAAGACAGGCCATTTGTAGAGAAAAGAACTGGAAGCAGCTTGGATGGACCCACAAGTTGGGTGGAACAGGATCTCAGGGAATGATCAGGCCTGGCAACCACTGTTAGCCAGGTTTATGAAGACTCAGATATGGTGGCTGCCTGCTTCTGCATACCCGGAGGGGAGGGCTCAACAAAGAAATGATGACTTCTGCCAACACTTCTATTTGGGAGAAAGCTGCCCCTCCAGCTCTTGCCCTGAAACAAGATAATTCATTTCCTCCTTGTATGTCCTTGGTACCCTTTGAGCTGCTGTCTCAGCACTGGAGCTCATAACAAGTGAGTTCATCAGTGGATAAGTCCATGTAGTCCCCTTTAAGAGGAACACCTGAGACTTCAGCAGCTCTCTGTCTCACTCAGTCACAATTTCCGCTGATTTTCAACATCCAGATTTTGTGGGACTTCCCTCCCTGGCACTAGAACCCTGGGCTGGGGAACTTGGTGTGAAGCTGGGACCCCTCACTCCTCTAGGGAGGACCTCTGCAGCAAAGATATAATTTTTGATTTGTAACTGCCACACACAAGTGTTGGACTCCTACCAGTCTCAAGGTGGCTTCTGCTGTATGTCCCCAGTTGTAGGACTTCTGTTCAGCTAGACTTTAGGCAATTTTTAATGATTTTTGTTCTGTAGTTTAGCTGTAATTTTGATGTGGTCATGAGAGGAGGCAAGGACAGTGTTTATCTACTTCACCATCTTGCCTGGAAACCTGTAGGTATTTTATTCTTAAGGTCCTTAATTCTTTAAGGGGTATCTAGATGGCACATCACAGTATGCACCACAGGTAGTAAGTTTTCCACAACACCTAAAATACCAATGTAGTCCTTAATTTAACTGAATTATATAACTTTATATCCCATAAAGTAGCTCTATGGTATTATGACCCATAAAGCTGAACAAATATAAGAATTGTACAGTCACTATTTTTAGCATTGTTTCCATGACAAAATATATTCTGCATTGCTATGTGGGATTCCAAGGACCCATGCCCTATCATCCTGTCAGCAGAGAAACAGAAGGTATTCTTTCTCTCTGCCTCTCTCTCTCTCTCTTTCTCTCTCTCTCTCTCACGTGTACACACACACACACACACACACACACACACACACACACACACATGCATGCTTGCATATATCCACATACACATGCAGTCTTTCCAGACATGGCGATAAAACATTTCTCTTTCACCAATTATATATTTACTCTCTAGAACATGTGAAGTCATGTGAAGTACTGTGCCATTCTAGATGAGGTGGAGAATGTAAAACATTCTACCACAGAGGCTCTGAGGAATATGAAACACTATCCCTAGCTGAAGGATCAATAGCTACTATTAATTTATTTAATTAGCAGCATTCACTGAATTTAGGTTATTTAGCTGGCATTGTGCTAGGAATTGTAAATTAAAAGATAAATGTGATCTAGTACCTATTAAAGCGTTTTCAATCTAGCAGAGGGACCTGTGGTGAACATGCATAGAGGGTACCATGGGACATGGAAGAGGACTGGTCAACTTTTCCTGGATAGGTTTAGGAAAGCCTGCATGGGAGAGGTGATATTTGAATAAAATCTTCAAAGAGTCATTGCATTTATGTCTGGCAGAATGAATAGAGGAGAGAAGAAAAGTACGTTTGTGATGTTCAAACATCTGGGTTGGCTGGATTACAGGGTTTATGTGGATAGGATAGTGTTTGTTTAGCAGGAAATAAATCTGAAAAAAGGACTGGCTCATGAGAAGTTTATAAGCCATCCTTTCAAATTTAGAACTTTTTTTTTGGCAGTGGGGAGCCATTATGGCTTTATAACAGGAGAGTAATGTGGTCAGAGTTCTGTTAAAGAAAGATTACTGAGAGCAATGTACTAAGTAACTGGAAACTAGAAGGAAGGTATCTAGGATGTGGTAGCACTCAAGATAAAAAAGTATTAGGGTCTGAATCAAACCAGTCACAGTAGGAATTGAAAATATGAGAAATGTGTAAAAGGTACATAGGAAGGAGAACTGATTTGCAACTGATTAGAATGGAATAAACAATCTAGGATAATTCTCAGGTTTCTGAGTAGATATGGTGCCATTTACCAAGGCAGTGAGTACATGAAGAGAAGCAGGTTTAGAGAGAGAGTTTATTAGTTTAATTATGGATATGTTGAGAATGAGTAATAGATAGGAGTCTAAACTAATTAAATACATAACTTTAATGCTCAAGACAACAAGTTAATTACAAATATGGATCATTGACTTGTAGCCATGAGAGAGGATAAAGTGATCCAAAGAGATGGGTAGCAAGGAAAAAAGGACCAACAGCAGAACACTAAGGATCTGCAGTATTAATGGAGTAGTCTGAAGCAGAAGAACTAGCAAAAGAGAATTGGGAGAGGCAAGAAAGAGTCAAGAGAGAGTGAGATCTCAGAAGCCAGGCTAGAGATTGAGTTTCAAGGAGATGGATGTGGTTAACAGTATCGAATGTTGCAGCGTAATCAAGTTATATGAGAACTACAAAGTCTATTGGATTTGGATGGGAAGCGATAGGTGACATTTGCCAAAGCAATTTCAAAGAGTGTGGAGGCAAAAAGCTCCCTGTACCAGATTGAAGAGTAGGAGGTAAGGAAGTGAGCCAGGAATGGTCACACAGATTACTGGAGGTAGCCTCACTTTGAGGCTAAGATTGTAAAATGGAGTTTCTCTGTGATGTTGAAGTCATTCAGGATATTGGCAGGAAACAGAGTGGAAAAGAAAACCCTGAGCCAGAAGCACAAATCTGCTTATGGTAGCTGGGTGGTTATTCACTCATTGGACCAATGTATACTGAGGAGCCTTAAATTTAGCATCAGAGAGAGCAGGACTAAATGGCAAAAATCTCAAAAGAGGAAAAATTTTGGCCTTTGCCTTAAAAAATCATGATTTTATAATGGTATTTGTGAGTCAGAAGAAGGCCAATACTATGTTTGGCCCTTCTGGTATTTATATTGTAGGAGAATGAACATCCCCTACTTGAGACAGCTCCAGATAAGGCAGTTTTCCTTTAGGAAAGTGTCAGATTTCAGTGGCGAGAAAGAGGTGAAGGAGATGTTCTAGAATATTGAGCATGTGGGAGAGACTAATTAACAAGGGAATGTGGGGTCCAGAGGGTGAAGTAGGACAGATTCTCAGGAAGGCTAGAAGTGAAAGGAGGAATGGGTGAGATGAGATAGAGGTAGGACAAGGAGGTAAAGAATAACATGTGAGATGACAGTTGCCTGGAGGGGCTTACATTTTTTGGGTGGCCAAAGATGACAGGGATAAAAGTCATGGTAGGATTGATTATTCTTGAGGCTATATAGGTCCAGTGAGTGTAGAAGATTCAATCTCTTATTGGTTTTTAAATAGTATGCTTCTACAGATTCCCTTTGAAATGAACTCTCCCTGGATGATGTGTTGAAATTGGGGTGAGGGCAAGCTCAGCTGGCTTCTGGAATTTTCCACTCCCAGTGAAATCACAGGACCCTGTGAGGTTAGGATAAAGATACCGCATGGAAAGGATTGGAAAGGCTTTGGAAAATCTCTTTCAGTTAGAGTTTTCCCAACATTGAGGGGAGGCAGTTGGTATGGCTTCCATATCCTCTTCTGTTGATGGAGTTCTAGTTGATTCCAGCAGTAGCAGCAGCTTTCCTAGGGATGGGGGCATCGACTTGTGGGCTGTTCTTACATTGGTGGCAGTAATTTTGTGGCTTTGGAGATATGGGTCATTCCTAAGTCAGATATTTATAAATTTGGTATTGTATTTCCTAAATTGTAAGCTCCTAAATATGTCTTCACCATTCAGAGGCCTCCCCTGAGCCCCCTCTGGAGGTAACATAGAGACATAAAGTAAGAGAAATAGAATTGAATCAAGAAGACTCCTTTTTCTGATCTCTTTGATTTGGGTCAGGCACAAAGCTGAGAATCCTTAAACCTTCTGTCTGACAGTTTTAACTCTGTTGCTTTCCATGGCCCTAACATAATCAGACTTCATCCTGCAACGAGAGACAATAATTGCACTGAGCTACATCACTTGCCTTTACCGTGAAGTTTGAAAATTCTATCAGCACTTCCTTTTTCAATATGATTTCCTGGGATTTATACCAACAAAGATGAAAATGGTTTCTGTCAGTGTGTTCAGGAGGGAATGTGTTTTGGAAACATGATAGACGAACCCTGACTTTATTTGTAGCATAAGACATGATCTTTATAAAACGTCTATCCATTGCTCTGACAACCCAAGCCAGAATTTACCACTTTGCTCCTACTACACTTAGGTTTCACTAGTTTTCATGTTTATGATTATGTTGTTAATATTTACTGCAGTCAATATATATGCTTAGGTGGGGGAGTGGCTATTATAGGAAAGGCCACAATTGGAAACAATAAGCTTTTCTCTGCTGTACACATGCGAAGTTAATCTTTGTATTAGAACCTCAGCCATTGTTCGAAAAACCTTTTGTCATCTGTTACTCTGCCTCTTAACCTCCCTCAGCCAGAAAGCTTTGCTCAGAAATACTGCTTCACCCCCTCCAGCTGTATTTCAAGATGATCTGTCTCCCCATCTCATTCCCTCATTTCTAGTTCTGCTCATGAATCTTTTGAGTTCTTTTGGTAAACAGATTTTATGATAATCCTACAGCAGCCCATTTTTTTTGAACGTCTTGAGCCTCATAAAATTTTTTGTGTTGAGCACTGTTCTGAAACTGACAGAAGAGGTATGCCTTCTGGCTGGGGCTACCAGATCTCAAAAATAAAACTAGAGGACACTCAGTTCAATGTGAATTTAAGATAAACAATAAATTTTATTTTATTTTTTTAGTGTAAGTGGGTCTCATTCAATATTTGGGACATACCTAGAATGAATACTAAAAAGTTATTCATTCTTTATCTGAAATTCAAATTTAACTGGCAAATCCTATATTTTATCTGACAACACTACCCCTGGCCCTTTTCTTCGTTGTGATGTTTCCTTGTTTGGGGATTCTAGGTAGCTTCTAAGGAACTGCTCCAGAAGAGGAATAAGGAGGCCTTATGTGTCCTTAGCATACAAGACTGCTGCAGTGCTCCCCTTTTGGGTGGTGGGGGGAGGCAGATAGAGTTGATTTTCATGTTAGTACCATTTTTTCCTTTGTCCTTCATCTATTTCTTCCTAGACTGGTGGAATTCCAGGTTTCTGGTCCCAGTAGGGGGACAGGGGTATTATAGTACATAATGTTTCTCAAACTTTTGCTCAGGATGCTGGTCAACATCTCATAGGATGCTGTGCTCAGTAGGACACTGAAAAACCTGCTGTACAGTACTCCCTATGAACATATTTTGCTACAAGTAGAGTTCACCTGGTATTACTGTATCCAGCTATTTATTCTTTGAATTTATTGTCAGTGCCTAGTACTAACTCAGACCATGGCATAATAAACTCCATATCTTGTTGTGAGCTTATTCTTAGAGCACAGTCATTTATTTATATATAGTTATTTGGGAAAATAAGTTTTGAAACCAATACTTTCATTAATGATGTCACTTACTCCTTTGGAAATTTTCAGATTCCCAGAAATACTCTGAGACTAGTCTCCTCCTGCTGACAAACCAAAATAGAACTATTATATATACTACTTTCCTTCACTGAAATACTCTCCACTCTAACTTGACCAACTATACAATCACATAACACAGTGCATACATGTGCATATACCAACTCTTTCATTTTCTGTGTGTGTGCTTTTCTAGTATGTCCTGTCCTGTTCTTAGTCTGTACTAAATTAAACAAATGTCTTGCCATACTTACTGGTCCATAACTATCTAAATGGTTGATTTACTGACTCATAGGTTAAATTTCAATTTTTTTCCATTCCATTAAGTCTAGCAGCTACCGGGTTGCTATCCTCTAGCATTTCTCTTGCCCTTTATGATCTCAATGAATTTCTTTGACCCACTTTATTCTGTAAACACAAGCAGGATCAGAACAGCATTTGGTATGTATGAGATAATGGAAAAGCGATGCTCTGCCTACTGTGGGTTTTTCTGTGATTTTTCTCACCAAGGCTCAACATAGTCTTTTGATAAGGTCCTACAGGGAGGTAGACAGGATTTACCAGTCAATTGCTCTCTCCAAACTCATCAAGGTCTGTTAAACTGATTATGTTAGTTTGGATATACAATGGATAGGCTCCTTAAAAAAATTCTAAGCAGAAGTAAAAAAATAATTGGTTACTATATTCATTTCATAACTTCGTTGCTCATTACCTCTTCCAATTTAATTACATTTGCAGTGTGAAATAATCAATTCTTGCTATTAGCAAACAGAACTCACAGGACCTTATTATTCCCAGGCTCATTGGTTCAGTGTTGAATTAACCATTTTTGTGGAATAGTTTTGTTTGACAAAGGACTGACTCTGGGATTCAAAACCCTATTTTTAATCAAGTACAGGCATGTGACAGTGCTGTAGAGGTGTCTAACATATCCAGAGAGAAGAACTCCCTTCTATCTGTGTCATTCACTGTTACACCAAATCTGCCAAAAGTTAAGATGCGAGATGGTCAGCTGACCCCTGCTGCAGCCTGGATTCTCAGTATAACTCTCTCTTCTTTCTTAATCCCACAGTAAAGACTTCTGGTGAGGGATAGGAATGCTGTGCCCAAAATATCCCTCTTCTCCCCTGAGCTTGAAATTGCCTCAGTTTCAGCTTCATTTGGGTAAATGAGATAATAACCTTTTAAAGGTTAAGCTGTAGAAATATGCATCATTCTACCTTAGTGCATTTTATTTCATCAACTCCTTTCTCAGCTTAGATAAACAGAGATAATTTGAGGAAATGATGCATGTGGGTGGGGTACTATGGCAGTGGAGTCCTGTTTTCTAGAAGCCTGGAGAGCAGACACACTGGCAATAGGAGAAGAAGAGGGACACAAAGAGAGAGAAAGAAAAATGAAGTTTCCTACTCAGAAATGTTGCTGCTCTTAGCTTTCTTCCTCCCAGGGCTTACTCCAAGTCAGGTATAGCTGTCATTTAACTGAAGTTAACTCCTGGGATTATAGAGGTCAGAAAAGAGCGGGAAAGGGGTCACAGTCAGCTGGCTTCCTGGTAAATGATGCATCAATCCAAAGAGTCTGTTATTAAAACAGACCCAATTGCTGTGTGCAACCTATAGAAGGACTTTTTAGCACAGATTAGGGAATGCAATTAGCATTAATATATTGGCTAGGTGGAGGGCCAAGGAGGGAGCAATTGGGGGGATCATTTTATGAGTTATACAGATGTCTAACCAATGTACTGTATACTTGAAACAAATTAAAATAAGTAAATAAAATTTTTTAAAAAGATTATTCTTATGTCACATGTGGCCACACATCTACATAGCATAGCAAGAACGATGACATAGAATTGTTTATTTTTAATTTTACAAGTAATACTTCCACATAGTTTCCTTTGAAAAATTTAAAACTTTACAAATAACACTTTTTTTTGACAGTCTCCCATTCTCCACCTCCTCAATTAGAACTCTGCATATGAGATCATTCCCCTACTTTTTCTTTATACATATATATACACATATGTTTACATATATGTGTATATATAATACTTACATATATGTATATGTTTGTATATAAATAATTATAATTCAAAATATAGAAGTAATATGAATATTTATATTTATAATATATAGCATTTTATGGAATATATAATACAGTATTAAAATATGTAAATAATATAAATAATTTGTGATATATAAATACATATTTTTCTCTATATATAATGAATCCATAGAAAATGTATAACATTATTTTATATGAATATATTTTTATGTTGCACCATAAATTTATTTATTCAATATTCAGCAAATGTTAAGTGCCTTCTCTGTACTGGAACTGTTTTAGGTGCTGGCAGTTGAATGCTGAATAAAACAAAGATTTCTCACAAAACTTACATTGTAGTAAATACTATCATTCTGAAACTTCTTTTTTCACACAATAATGTGTCTTGGAGACTTATTCATTTTCATACATGTAGATCTACCTCGGTAATTTTAAATGATGCATAAATATGTTTATGTATTTATATTTTATGTATTTAGACATTCCCATTTTGATGTAATTATTTTCATGAAATTTTGACCAGCAATCTGGTCTGCTGGATATTTCTCTAGAGTTGGCCAGCAGTGGAGAGGGCCCCCTTGCAGCTTTCCTTCCCTCTCTGTGATGGGAGAGAGAAAGTAACTGCACCTCCTACATCACTTTGTGGTGATTTTGTCAGTTGCATTCTGTGTTGTCAAATCAGAGGTACAATGCAAGAGAAATATCTGAGAATGCTGGTAAAGAAACATTTCTTTTTTTACTTAGGATAATGCATCAAAGATTTAATGATAAGGATCAAAATTAGAGTGGTGACAAGGAGAGAAGAAATGGAAGAGAATTGTGGGCAGGAAAATTGTGAAGGGGTGGCATACGCCTGAACCACAACAGCAAGTGAACATGATCACATCAAAGGAGAGGAGGATGGGCCAGTTTATCTGAGTCCAGATCAGACATTGTGGAAAGGTCTATTTTGATGTTAAACTCCCATTTTTCATCTTTCAGTATGGTTCCTATTCATGACATCACCTAGTTCTCTTTTTAAATCCTCCTGAACTATGAAAGCCTGCATTCCTGTTTCTAGACATTCTGGTTTGATAAAGATGTGAAAAAACTCTTCTGTCTGAACAAACAGAATGAGGCTTATAAGAAGATTCTCAAGTATGGAATGAAATCCAATCCTCATAATTGAAATAGTTTCCTTACTTCATTCCAGTCCACATGAATTTAATGTGCATTATATATAAAAGTTTTTTTCATATAGTTAAAAAATTAGTGAGTTTCAGAGTTTTCTTTTTACGGTTGAGGTTTCAGAGCATTTATTTTGTTATAGACTCGCTTCATCACAACTTAACATAGAAACATTTATGCTTTTCATTGGTTTGTTCACTTTAATCATCAGTGAAAACAAGTTGATGTTTCCATCATTAATTAAGTTTTGATCTTCAAATTAGTGTTATGTTATTTTCCATTTTTCTATCCATTCATTTAACCTGAAAACAATTAAACCAAGTAGTAAGGAATATCATCAAGTCTTGAGTTTGGATGATTATTTTTGGAAACTTCATTCAAGTAGTTTCATAAGAGAGATGTGTGTTTCACTATATTTTTTTCCTATATGAATATTATGCATGGCTTCTATAACTGTTTATTAGAAAGGAAAATATTGGACTTAATTGAAGTTTCAATGATTTCATTCCTTCATATTAGAGGGTTAGTCTAAAGAATGTAAAAATTAAATCTTACACATTTTATATTTATGCATATGTGTAATTAATAGAAATTTAGAGAACACATTTGCATTCTTTTTGACTTTATGTCCTACATGAAAGAGGTTTTTCTGACTCACAATCTCTCATGTCATTTTCTCTGCTGAAATTCTAATGCCTAGAGGGAAGTCACAGTTTACAGTACCAGTAAGGAAGGAATAGGGGTTTGCTCTTCATGTGAGCCATTTAACATCCCAAAGGAAAGAGAAAAACAAAAACAAAAAATTTTAAAAGAAAAATCTTGTTAACTTTTTACATGTGGGCACCCATAGATTTAGACAGCCCTTATGTAAATGTCACTATCAGGGGAAGACCCAGATTTTGTGGGGCCTAAAGCTTATGCAGTCAGGAAGGGTTCTCTTGAAGAAAAAGACTTCAAATTCATTAATTTAAAAGTAGATATGAAATTAAATATTTATGAAATAATAAGAAAAAACTTAATCATGGCACATTACAAATTTAAAGACCTAAAAAGTAACAAAACCCAGAAAAATACAATTTTTAATTAATTGTTTGACACACTTCTATAATACTTTTTCTCTAAATTTTTTGCTGCATAATCTTTGATTGCCATATTATAGAATGATTTTGTAATATTGTTTTTCATAGAGAGAAAAGAAAGATTACTCAGTTTTCTTCTAATTATGGTTGGGTGAAACTTGTTTATAGTGTTGGTAGTTTTAAAAAGATTCTTTCAGCTTTGCAGCTTGTCATTGTTAATGTCATGTAAATTGTTGGAATTGTTGTCAAAATTGGAAAAATTCCATCATGTTTCCTTCTTATATGAACTATCAGATTTGCAGGAATTTTCCACATCCACCTACCCATCTCCGTGCTCATACATTCAAACCTTGTTTCTATTCCAGTACCAAAACCTTTCAGCATTGGGTGCCATGCCACAGAGCATGTTCATATACTATTATAACCTCTAGACCTATACCTTCATATCACAATGCCAGGTGAGATGGAACGGTGAGTAAAAAATGTTTTGCTAGAGACCATTCCTACACCAGGACCACTAGCAATAACTTAGGCATAAACAGAAGCAACTGAGAACCATGTAACTATATTACTCTAAAGTCAGATTAAATGTTCTTGTTAGGTCCTAAAATGTCAATGGCCACTCCAGTACTTCACACTTTCAGGCTAAATGGGAAGTGTAATGGAGGAAACTCCAACTGGGAAGATCCAGTGGTCCTGACTGATTGCAATTAAAATATCTGACTTTTACAATGCCTCATGATCATACCTCATCCTCTCGGGGGCCCATGTAAGTGAGGGGTTCTAAAGATTGTGCTTTATTAGCTTCATGGTAACAATGCCTCAACATATTGTGGATTATGGTGAATAGGGATTGAGCATATAGAAGTAATCAGCCTGCTAGTACCTGCTATTTGTATTACTTGGGCAGGTTCAAGCAATGGGAGTCTAGAAGAGAAGAAGAGGAGGAAGCCTAATGCAGATGCCACAGGCAGTAGGGGAAACAAACCTTGCTGCAGGTTGGCTGGCCAAAAAAAAAAAAAAAGACAGCCAGATTACTTACTGTAGGAGCTCAAATGTCATGATCAACTCAGATGAGAATACCAGTAGGAATCCAGCCATTGTAGTATGGAAGAAAGAACATGAATTCTGGAGTCACGAAGATCTAGACTAGAATCTTCATCTATATACCCTAAGTAGCTGTGTAACTTTGAGCATGTTACTTAACCCCTCTAAGCCCCACTTCCCTTATCTATATAAAACTGAGATTGATACCTACTTCTTTGGCTGTCGAAGAATTTATTGGGAAACAAAAACAAAAATAGAAAACATATAGATGTGCCTGGCTTATAGTACCAAACTTTAGTGAACTTCCTTCCAGGAGGCAAGTGAAACTCAAAGTAAGTACAGAAATATTCCTGTCAATCATCATAATCAACCAATTTATAAGATCTTATCCTGTGGTTAGAGGTACAAGAAATAGAAGCTAGTACTCTGGTTGAAAAGATCTTCGGAGATCAAGATGAATATCAAGGTTCCAACCAAGATCAATGAAGCTCAAGATGGGCCTGCATTCCATAAGGAAACTGAAGTAGAAGGCAGAGAAACTGGGGCAAAATGCTTTTACATAACCCACGTCTGCATGGAGGGAAGAAGGAAAAGACTACAATAGACACCAGAGAGCATAGGCTCACCACCAGGAACATGAGAACACTGGCATGGGGTAGCAAGCTTCACCCCAGAGCTCATTAGTCAAGGCTGCTTATGTGTTTATGTGCAACCTGCCATAGCCAAGACAAGCTGAGGCTGCAGGTGGGAGGTTGTGGAGACCTCAAATCTCATAGGGCTGAAAAAGAGTGAACCAGCAAATTTCAGAAGAACCTGGAAATGCCACCCTTCTTTATGATCCACCAGTATCACAAGCAGATGAACAGAAGATGGCAATTAAAACATATACAAAGTCCTATATTAGACAGCAAAAAAGGTTATAATTTTTAAAATAATATTTTTCTAACCACAACCACTCCTTTAGTATCTCCATAGAAATTAAAGGTTCTTCTCTTTATTTCTAGTTCTTTGTACTGGCTTCTTCATTAATGGTATAGTAGCATCTGGAACCCATCCTTCAAAGGTCATCAGACTTTAATGTACATAGGAATCACATGTTAGGATCTCTGTAGGTGGGCCCAGGAAACCTGCATCGCTAACACAGTACACATTTTGCAAGACTCTCCTCCAGTTTGTACTAGAAGTCTCCCAACCCCAATCCTTGCCTTTCTTCCAGAGTTTTGTTTCTGATGGTCTAAAAATCTACACTTCTAGCAACTAAGCTATTAGACAAATGGTCTTCCCATCCCTGCCTGACACGTTAAAGTCCATACTTTGAGCACAGCATGGTCCCAAGTTCACTTTCTAGCCTCATCTTCCATGTGCATTCCACTCTGCCTTTCCCTGACTAAAGCCACCCCAGATGCCTTGCTGCATCCCAAATTTGCATCCATACATCACCTCACCTCTCCCTAGGTGGGGTCAGGACATCGCCAGCCACTATTCACCAGATTCTCCCCCATGGACCCACAGTATGTAGCCTATACCTCTGTTGAGCAGTTTTTTCATCCTTTCTGCTGAGAAATAATTTACATATCTAGTTCCTGAACTAAATTTAAACTCTTCCAGAAGAAGTTGAAACTGATTTTGCCATGTGCAGCTTATCGCCACCCACCCTGAGGCTATTTAAGGGATATTGAAGAGGCTAGAAGTGATGATTCTTTTGAAAGTGGCTTTCTTCTCACCGCTAGCCCAAGGGAAAGAGAAGGAGATGCTTACCCATCTTCTCAATCCAAATTTTTTAGTTCCAGCAGGAAACAGAAATGGCATGCTCAGCTGGGGTATTTGAAGAGGTTTTTTAAGGAAGGCGCTATTTATAGAGGTTTGCGCAGAGCTTAAGGGAACCAATAGGAACTGTTGGGGAACTGTGCCCCACTTGGCAGTAAACCAGATATGCCAGACTCCTACAGTGGGACACAGCCCCCGGTTACCTGAGCTGAGTAACCTCCCCTCACAATTTTGCTATTTCGCATCTGCAATGTTTTGCTCTTTTTTTTTTCTCCCTCTTCTTGTAATGACCTTTCTGTGTCCCCATTATTTAAAAAAAAATCTGGCCACTACTCTTTATCCTTCAAGGTTCTGTTTGTGTCACCACCTCCAAAGAAGCCCTCCTGTACCTTCAGGCTGAGAGAGGTCATTCTCTCTTGGGTCTCCACTACCCATGCACAGGCAGTTCCAACCATCTGGTTAGGAACTTGTCCCTTATGGGCTTCAATTTTCCTGAAGGCAGGGTCTCAGCCCACAGTCAGTGCCTAGCACATATGGTTGAATTGGATAAAGGTCTTTGGCTCCAAATACTTTGTTGTTTCGACATCTTTATATCAGTCTCTGTAGTGATAAGTGATTACTCAGTATTCCCAGAGCATTTATCAACTGTTCTTTATTTTTACATTAATATTTCTTTTTTTCCCTCCCTTTCTATTTATTTCTCCTTTTGTGTGCTCAGAGGAAAGGCCAGAGGGCTTGAACATGCCAGTCTCCCTTATCTGCAGGGGAAGTCCACTTTCAGCAAGCATGCTAGTCAATTTTCTCCTTACCAACTGTTTTTTAAACAATTTTTAAAATTCAATTAGAACCCAACACCTTACTATCTCCTCTCCCTCCACAATTTTTCAAAAGATATTTATTATAATACTGACTCTAAGACAGGCATTAGCACATTATAGCCTGCAGTTCCTCATTTTTATAAATAAAATTTTACTGGAACACAGTCATGCTCATTTGTTTACATGTTATCCGTGTCTCCTTTCACACTACAACAACAGATTGAGTAGATGCCACAGAGACCATAAGGCACACAAAGGAAAAGATATTTATTATCTAGCCCTTTACAGAAAAAGTTTGCTGACCCTGCACTAGAAGAAATTGTGAAGCAGCAAAATTGTCTGTGGCCATCCAAACTTTTTTTTCTGTTATAGCCTCGACTGCTCGAGCACTCATTGTCCTGTCCCTCTCTTCACCTTCTAAATGGCCAGTTCTCCCCACCCTCAACTTTGCATCCACAAAGAGAGAACAATATCTGCCCTAATGGGCTTTGGAATGATCAACAACTGATCGAGAAAGTATTTTGGAGGGAGATGAGAAAACTGTGTGGGTCAGTGCTTTTCAACTGAAAGCTGTCTAAGCTGTATTGGAATCATCTGAGGAGCTTTTGAAAATATAGACTTGACTTACAGGGCCAAGGAATTAGGAGGGAGGGAAGGTCCTGAGCTCAGTCTAGGCCAGTGTTTCCCAAAGTGCCAAATCTTAAGATCCATGTGGGCAGTTAGTGAATGTGGGCTCCACTGCAGGCAAACCGCATTTTTACAAGTTTCTTATGATTCTGATGCACCCTAAAATTTGAGAATCACAGAATTCTCCTGTCTGTAAGATATCCTAGATTCCTAGTTTAAAGGTTAAACAACCAAGGATAAGTTTCCAAAATAACTAAGTTAACTTTCTAGCCCCCAGTCATTTAAAATGTGTTTATTAGATGTTCACTTGTTGACTGTGGAGAGGACAGAACAGGGGGATGGGCTGCATAGTAAAGAAGATAGGGAAAAGAAATCCGTAAGAACATTATTGAAAAGTTAAGAAACATGAATTTGGGGAGGGCGGGAAGGGGAATGATGGAAGAGTGAGGGATTGTCAAAAATAACTTCAGTGTAGCTCTGCCCAGAGGTCTGACCCCATAGGGCCAATGGAATCTGTCACTTTGGTTGAAATTTGTCAGTTTTTAATGTATGGAACAAGTTTGGTTCTGAGCCCGCTCTATGCTGGTGGTCAGGAACCTTGAATACTGTGCTTTGTGCTAGAATTGACTGGGAAACAGATTAAATCACCCCTTCCTCTCCACACAGACCCATCTGCCTGGGATATTAAGGGGTTAAAAATAAAGTCTGGTGAGCCCAAGCAAGGGGTCTGTCAGAAACTTGCAATTCTTAAGGTCTTCCTCAGACTTGGCTACTGACAATTGATTTAAATGGCATTGACTTCTCTATTTGACAACTATACCAATTTTCATGCTGACAGATCTGTTTTTCTTGGATCTGGAAAGTCATCTTTGAGTAAGGAATGGTGGATAGCAGCATAACTCTAATTCGGTGCATTAGCCACACAATGCTGGGTGTTTACGTTGGGCCAGATCCTAAAGCTGACATTTTGGCAGGCTGGCTTCTATCACCGAGGAACTTACCGAGATTGCAAAAGGGAGTCGATGTAGAATGAACAGTTTTCCATTTTTAGTGTAGACCAGCTGCTGCCCTGTGGAGGAGCTGGACAAGGCCACATGGCCTCTGCATTCATGCCTCCCCACTTGAAGCAGGCAAGGCACTTAAAACTCCAGTTTGCAATCTTTATTTTGTTACCCTAGCAATTATTTTAGCTTGGTGACAGGTTTATAAATCTGGTACAAGAGTTAGACTTTTTAAGTAATTTGATTAAATACTGTAAATCAAAGTAGAATTCCTAAATTTGCTAATTTTCTGAAGGCTCTCAAAAAAGTAGAGTTCCTGAAGCATAAACCTGTATTAGCCCAGGCTTTGACTTGTTTTAGTTGTGTACTAATTTAACTAAATTTATACTCATTATTCTTGGATCAATGTGAAAATATTGATAATTTACCATTGTTAAGTATCTTCTGTTGACTTTATACATTGAGCGTAACGAATGGATAGTTTCTCTATAAACAAGATTTTCACTTAAAAATAGACTATGACCATCTCAGATTTGAAAATGAGGTATTCGCTTTTATCTAAACTTCATTCCTTCAAGTGAATGTGAGCAGGAAGAACGATGTAGTGGCCTAGACTCTGCCATTTACAAAAAAAGATGAAGTTTCTTAAAACTCAGAGAGTTACTGTGAGTCTTAAGTATGCGCGCGCGCGCGCACACACACACACACACACACACACACACACACACACACATATAATGATTAAAATTGAGACTGAGCAGAGTAAGCACTGAAGGCATATTAGGAATACTATCACTATCTCTATTGTTATGGGAGACAGTTAAACCATTCGAGTACATGGTCTAGATGTGGAATGTTCTGCCTTCCCCTTTAACTTTAATCCATCCTGTGGTCATGTGGCAAATGAAGTGTGATGTCACAGCACAATGTAAGGGACTTTAGGTAGCTCTCCTTCAGTAGTAGATGGTGAATATTGAAGCTGAAAATTAATGAGTTGTAGTTCATGTGGGATTTGAAGAAGTAGAGCAGACAGTTAAGGGTTTAAAATTAACAGAAAGAAGAAAACTGGCATCTTAAGGGGAAGGACGAATCAAAGAAATAATTTGCGATAAAGAGACTTTTGCATTACTAGCTCAAGTGTTCCCAGACCACTGCAGCCTGAGATGAAATGGTGCTCACATTTGGCTCTCACACCTCCCTCTTATTCTGGGGTCCTCACGTCCCTGTGAATACCCCCCTTTCGTTAATTTTAACTGTCCATAGAAAGCATTTTATGTTTGCGCATACCAAGGTTTCTCAGCCCACATCATAGCAGCTCTTTTCCCCCACTCCTGCTCTGCCCTTTTTGGTGCCATTTGCTGCCCAAGCCAGGTGAGGATGCTACACCTTTATCCTCTGGTGTCAGTGTCTGTGAGGCCAGTGCCAATGTCTACACTAGTGCTGTCTCCATTGCTTCTTTTTTTTATCATTTCCCCAAATAAAAATTGTACATATTTAAAGTATACAACATTATGTTATATATATATATATATATACACATATATATACATATATACATATATACATATACATATACATATACATATATATATATATATATATATATATATAGAGAGAGAGAGAGAGAGAGAGAGAGATGTGCGCATTGTGAAATGATTATCGCAATCAAACTAATTAACATGTTCATCACAACATAGTAACCTTTCGTGTGTGTGTGGTGAGAACATCTAAAATTTACTCTGTTAGTAAAACTCAAGAATGGAATACATTATTATTAACTATAGTCAACATGCTGTACAGTAGATTTTCAAAACTTATTCTGAATAAGTTATAAGAATAAAAGTTGGTCAAAGGGTTCAACATTTCAATAATGCAGGATGAATGCAGGATGAATAAGTTCTAGAGAGCTAATGTACATCATGGTTACTATCGTTAATAATACTGTATTGCCCTAGCCCTTGGCAACCACTATTCTACTCTCTGCTTCTATAAGTTCGACACTTTTAGATTACTCATATAAGTGACATCATGATGTATTTGTCTTTCTATGCCTGCATATTTTATTTAATATAATGTCCTCCAGGTTGATCAATATTGTGGCAAATGACAGCATTTCCTTCTTTTTTAAGGTTGACTAATATGCCATTGCGTATATACCACATTTTCTTTATTCATTTACCCATTCATAGACATTTGCATTGTTTCCATATCTTGCTATTATAAATGATGCTGCAATGAGTGCGGAAGTGCAAATATCTCTTTGAAATACTACTGATTTCATTTCCTTTGGATATCTACTCAAGAGTGGGGTTACTGGGCTATATATGGTTCTACTTTTAATTTTTTAAAGAACCTCCATACTATTTTCATAATGGCTATACCTCCAGTGCTTCTTGAGGCAACCATCTCTTACCTGATGGTACTGTTAAAGGGCAGATTCTGGGTATCACTGCCACCACTGTTGATATCCTGGGGCCCTAGATATTTTAATGGCACCCATATTGTTTAACATTTATATCAATAAAATACACAGAACATAACTAGCTTACCAAAATTGCAGATTCATACTACACCTTAATTTTGTAAACATTTATTGAATGCAAAACACCAGACAGTGTAAAAATTGCTGGCAATAAATAGATGAATTATAAAAAAATGCACTAGAAGACTATCCAAATTAAAAGGAATCATACTATGGGTTAAAACAAACAAAATTAAATGGTATAGAAGTAAATGTAAAGTTCTGTTCTTAGTATTAAAAAGTCATCATTGGGGGGAGAGGAGAGGGGGAAAATAAAAAAATAAAATGTTGAAAGAAAGAAAAAGAAAGAAAGAAAGAAAGAAAGAAAGAAAGAAAGAAAGAAAGAAAGTCAACAACATAAAAGGCATTAAGATTGCAAAGAAAGAAGTGAAAAACTTTATTGATAGATGACATGATCTGGTATACAGATAATTCTAAGGAATCTACTTAAAAAAAAACTAAAAAAAGAGTTCAGCAAGGTTGCAAGCTACAAGATTAATATGTAAAAATCTATTGCATTTCTATACATTTTGCTTTGAATGATTTGAAAATAAAATTATGAAAACAGTATCAAAAAGAATGAAAAGTTTAGGAATAAATGTAGTAAAGGAAGTACAAATACTTATGCCCTGAAACTACAGTACATTATCGAACAAAAAGATCTAAATAAATAAAAAGATAGCCAATGTTCATAGATCAGAAGATTCAATATTGTTAAGATGGTAGTGCTCCTCAAATTGATCTACAGAGGCAATGCAATCTCTATCAGAATCCCAGCTGGCTTCTTTGTAAAAATTATAAGCTTATCCTAAAATTCATATGGAAATTCAAAGGACCTAGAATAGCCAAAATGGAATAAAATTGAGGGTCCAGAAATAAACCCATAAATCTATTTATTTTCAGTAAGGATACCAACACCATTCAATGGGGAAAGAATGGTCTCTTCAATAAATAGCACTGGAACAACTGGATACCCACATTCAAAAGAATTAAATTGAACTGTCTCATACCATATACAAAAATTAGCTCAAAATAGATTGAAGAGCTAAAATTATAAATACTTAGAAGAATGCATAGAGATAATCTTCGTGACCTTGGATTGGCAATGGTTTTGTGAATATGACACCAAGAACGTAATCAACAAAAGAGAAAATAGATCAATTGGACTTCACTAGAATTCAAAGCTGTTGTGCTTCGAAAGATACCATCAAGAAAGTGAAAAGGCAACCTACAAAATGGGAGAAAATACTTGAAATTTTGTAAGGGTTTGGTATCCAGAATAAATAAAGAACACTTGTAACGCAACAATAAAAAGTCGGATAGCCCAGTTTAAAAAATAAGCAATGGATTTGAATAGAAATTTCTCCAAGAAGACATACAAATGCCCAACAGGTATATGAAAAGATACCCAATCTCGTTAGTCATCAGAGAAAAGCAATGAAAACCACAAGTTGCCACTTATATCCATTATGGTAGCTATATCAAAGACTCAAGCATTGGAGAGGATGTAAAGGAGTTGGAACACTCATATACTGCTGCAGTCACTTTGGAAAACAGTCTGGCAGTTCCTTGAAAAACTAAACATAGATTTACCATGTGACCCAGCAATTCCACTTCTAGGTATATACCCAAAGGAATTGAAAGCATATGTTTACCCAAAAACTTACACACAAATATGTATAGCATTCTTCCAATAGCTAAATGGTGGAAACCATCCAAATGCTTATCAATTGATGGATGCGTAAACATGATTTGATATATCCATACAATGGAATATTATTCAGCCTCAGAAAGGAATGAAGCATTGATGCATGTTGTAACATGGATGAACCTTGAAAGCATTATGCTCAGTCAAAAATGCCAGTAACACACACGCGCGCGTGCACACACACACACACACACACACACACTCACATATGATTCTCTTTAAATGACATGTCAAAAATAGACAAGTCTATAGAGACAGAATGTGAATTAGTGGTTACCTAGGACCAGAGGGGGTTGGAGGACTGGGAGGTAATAACTGAAGGGTGCAAGGTTTCTTTTTGGGATGATGGAAATATTCAAAATTTGATTTTGTTAATACATGCACAACTTTGTGAATATAACAAAAATCATTAGATAGTATACTTTAAGTGGGTAAAATTTGTGCTATGTGAATTATATCTCAATAAATCTGTTTCAAACAAACAAATAAAAAGAAAATGACAAAAGTAGGGTAACAGGAGAAGCAGGTCCCTGTGTAGAAGGGCCAGTGATCTCAATTGACTGCTAACTTTGTGTGAGTCAGCAGGATCATCCGATAGCTGCCAATAAAGGTGATGTGATCCTGAACAGATGGAGAGAGGTGCTGTCTATAACACAGCAGTAGGGACAGTCTCACTGGTTAGATTGCCTTAGTTGGATGGCCTCTGAAATGGCAGGTTTATTCTGCACATTTACCACCCCTTTCTTTTGTTTTTAGTCCAACCTTATATTTTTATTTCTATTTTTAACATTTTATTTTATTATTTCCCCCTCCTACCTCCCCTCTGGTAACCACTAGTCCATTGCCCATGTCCATGAGTTTCTGTTTCTTTCTCCTGTTCATTTGTTGCTTCTAGGTTTATAGCCCACATATAAGTGATATGCAATTTTCAACCTTCTCACTCTGGATTATTTCACTTCGTATGATTATTTCAGGGTCTATCCATGTTGTTGCAAATAGCTGTATTTCATCTCTTCTTATGGCTGAGTAATATTCCATTGTATATATGTACCACAGGTTCTTTAGCCAATCATTTATCGTAGGGCACTTTGGTTGTTTCCATGTCCCGGCCACTGTGAATAATGCTGCTATGAACATCGGAATGCAAATATCTTTTCAGATATGAGTCTTCAGGTCTTTGGGGTAAATACCCAGTAAAGAGAATGCTGGATCATATGGTAGATCAATTTTTAGTTTTTTGAGGAACCTCCATGCTGTTTTCCATAGTGGCTGTACCAATTTGCAGTCCTACCAGTAGTATATGAGGGTTCCTATTTCTCCATATCCTCTCCAGCATTTGTTATTACTTCTCCTATTGATTATAGCTATTCTAACAGGTGTAAGATGGTATCTCATTGTTGTTTTGATTTGCATTTCCCTAATAGCTAGCAATGTTGAGCATCTTTTCATATATTTGTTGGCCATTTATATGTCCTCTAGGGCGAAGTGTCTGTTTAAGTCCTCTGCCCATTTTTTGATTGGATTGTTTGTTTTTTGTTGTTATTGTGTCGTGTGAGTTCTTTGTATATTTAGGATATTAGGCCCTTATCAGAGGCATTGCTTGCAAATATATTTTCCCATTCAGATGGTTGTCTCTTTACCTTGTTGATGGTTTCTTTTGCTGAGCAGAAGCTTTTTAGTTTGATGTAGTCCCATTCATTTATTTTTGCTTTTACTTCCCTTGCTTTTGAGGTCAAATTTATAAAATCTTTAAGTCCAAGGTACTTGAGTTTTGTTCCTATGGTTTCTTCTATGCATTTTATTGTTTCAGGTCTTATATTCAGGTCCTTAATCCACTTTGAGTTAATTTTGGTGTGTGGTGATAGACAATAGTCTAATTTCATTTTTTTGTAGGTGGTCTTCCAGTTTTCCCAGCACCATTTATTGAAGAGGTTTTCCTTCCTTCCCTGTATGTTTTTGGCTTTTTTGTCAATAAATTATTTGCCCATATAAATATGAGTTTACTTCTGGACCCTCAATTCTGTTCCACTGGTCCGTGTGTCTGTTTTGCTGCCAATACTGTACCATTTTGATTACTGTCGCTTTGTAGTATAATTTGAAATTGAGCAGAGTGATGCCTCCAGCCTCATTCTCTTTTCTCAGGATTGCTTTGGTAGTTTGGGGTCTTTCGTGCTTCCATACAAATTGGATGATTTTTTGTTATATTTCTTTTAAAAAGCTGATGGGATTTCAATGGGTATTGCATTAAATCTGTATAATGCTTTAGGTAATATGGTCATTTTAACTACGTTGATTCTTGCAATCCAAGAACATTGAATATCTTTCCATTTATTTGTATCTTCTTCCATTTATTTTAACAGGGTCTTGTGGTTTTCATCATATAGGTCCTTCACATTTTTAGATAGATTTATTCCTAGGTATTTTATTCTTTTTGATGCAATTGCAAAAGGAACGAATTTTTCACTTCTTTTTCTGGCACTTTGTTATTAGAGTATAGGACTGTTAAGGATTTTTGAACATTGATTTTGTATCTAGAAACTTTACTGTATTTGTTCATTGCTTCTAGTAGTGTTCTTGTGGAGTCTTTAGGGTTTTCTATATAGATAATCATGTCATCTGCAAATAGTGGTAGTTTGACTTCTTCGTTTCCTATTTGAATACCTTTTATATCTTCCTCTTGTTTGATTGCACTTGCTAGGACCTCCAGTGTTATTAATAGTGGTGCTAGTGGACAGCCTTGCCTTGTTCCTGATTTTAGAGGGAAGGTTTTTAGTTTTTCACCATTAAGTATAATGTTGGCTGAGGGTTTGTCATATATGGCCTTTATTATGTTAAGGTACTTTCCTTCTATACCGATTTTGTTAAGTGTTTTGATCATAAATGGATGCTGTATCTGGTTGAAGGTTCTGCAGCTATTGATATGTTCATATGATTCTTATTTTTTTAATCTGTTTATGTGGTGTATCACATTAATCAATTTGCGGATGTTGTACCATCCCTGTGCCCCTAGGATGAAGCCCACTTGATAGTGGTGTATAATCTTTCTAATATGTTGCTGTATTCAGTTTGTTGGTATCTTATTTAGGATTTTTGCATCTGTGTTCATGAGAGATGTTGGTCTGTAGTTTTCTTTTTTTGTGTTATCCTTACCAGGTTTTGGTATTAGGGTAATATTGGCCTCATAAAATGAGTTGGGAAGTACTGCCTCCTCTTCGATTTTTTGGAAGAGTTTGAGGAGAATAGGTATTAAATCTTCTTTGAATGTTTGGTAGAATTCACTGGTAAAGCCATCTGGCCCTGGACTTTTACTTTTTGGTAGGTTTTTGCTGATTGTTTCAATTTCCATTCTACTGACTGGTCCATTTAGATGTTCCAGTTCTTCTTGATTCAATCCAGGAAAGTTGTATTTTTCTAAGTACTTTTCCATTTCTTCTAGGTTATTAAATTTGCTATTATATGCTTTTTCATAGTATTCTTGTATGATCCTTTGCATTTCTGCAATATCAGTCATAATTTCCCCTCTTTCATCCCTGATTTTGTTTATTTGTGTCCTTTCTCTTTTTTCTTTAGTGAGTCTAGCCAGGGGTTTGTCAATTTTATTAACTGTCTCAAAGAACCAGCTCTTTGTTACATTTCTTTTTTCTATTGTTTTTTGTTTATTTGTTTTCAATTTCATTTATTTCTCCTCTAATTTTGATTATTTCTTTTCTTCTGCTGACTTTAGGCTTCATTCTTCCTTTTCTAGTTTTTTAAGATGAAGTGTTAGGTTGTTTACTTGGGCTCATTCTTGAGTTTGGAGATAGGTTGTAATGATATGAACTTTCTTCTTATGACCGCTTTTGCCATGTCCCCAAAATTTTGATATGTTGTACTATCATTATCATTCGTTTCTATGTATCTCTTGTTCTCTCTTTTTATTTCTTCTGTGGCCCAGTACTCTTCAGTAGTATGTTGTTTGATCTCCATGTATTTGTGATTCTTTCTGCTTTCTTTTTACAGTTGATCTCTTGTTTTAAAGCATTGTGATCAGAGAATATGGTTGGTATGCTTTCAGTCCTCTTATATTTGTTGAGGCTATCTCTGTGTCCCAGTATGTGGTCGACTCTTGAGAATGTTCCATGTGCACTAGAGAAGTATGTATAAGCATCTGTTTTGGGATGAAAGGCTCTGTAAATGTCAACTATGTCCAGTTGATCTAATGTATCATTGAAGGATGCTATTTCCTTATTGATTTTCTGTTTGGATGATCTGTCTATATCTGACAGTGGGGCATTTAGGTTCTCTACCACGATAGTGTTTTGGTCTGTTTCTCCTTTTAGTTCTATTAGCAATTGCTTTACATATTTCGGGGGTCCCTAGTTGGGAGCATAGATATTAATAATAAGTGTTATGTCTCCTTGGTGCATGATTCCCTTTATCATTATGAAGTGTCCCTCAGTATATTTCTCTACCTTTTCTATTTTGAAGTCTATTTCATCCGGTATTAGTACCGCTACTCCCGCTTTTGTCTGAATGCCATTTGCATGAAATATCATTTTCCACCCTTTCATTTTGAGTCTATATTTTTCTTTGGAACTGAGATGTATCTCCTGGAGGTAGCATATGATTAGCTCTTGTTTTTTGATTTAATCTGCAACTCCATGCCTTTTTATTGGTTAGTTCAGTCCATTTACTTTTAGGGTGATTATTGAAATATGAGGTCTTCTTATAGCCATTTTATCTTTTGCTTTCTGGTAGCTTGGTATTTCCATTGCTTTCTTGTTCCAAGCACTAGCTCATTCCTTAGATTTGGCTTTATGGGTTTTGTCTCTGGTCCTTCTTGTTTAATGTTATATATGTCAGTTCTAAATCTTTGGTGCATGGTTACCATTACAAATAGGTAAAGGATAGTTATATATATATATATATATATATATATATATATATATATATATACACACACATACAGTCATCCATTTTCTTCTGCATATGCCTTATCTCCATTCCCCTTTGTGAATTTGAATCTTTGAATCCTCCCCTTTTGAGTCATTGCTATCTCAATTTGTGTCTATGTATACTAAATGTTCATTACTATCTTACTATAGTAAAACTCTTCTTATTTTTAAGCTTTAATGCTCTGTTCCTAGTAAAGGTTGCACTCCTCTGTTTTTATCAGTCTGCTAGTCACCTTAGTCCTGATTATGTTGTTTTGTTTTTTTATTTTTTTTTTTTTGTCATTTTTGTTTTAGGTGAGCTGACTCCTTTCAGTATTTCTTATAGTGTAGGCCTCGTAGTGGAGAATTCCCTCAATTTTTGTATGTCTGGAAGGGTCTTTATTTCTCCTTCGTATCTAAAGGAGAGCTTAGCTGGATACATTATTCTTGGCTGGTTGTTCCTTTCATTTAATAATTTGAATATTTGATTCCACCTCTTTCTGCCTTGTAAAGTTTGTACTGAGAAGTCCGACAATAATCTAATGAATTTGCCTTTATAGGTTACCACCTTCGTTTCCCTGGCTGTCCTGAGAATTTTGTCTGTCATTGATTTTTGATAATTTAATACAGTGTGTCTTGGTGAAGGCCTTTTTGGGTTGAAATAATTGAGTGTTCTGTTGACTTCTTGAATTCCAAGCTCCAGCTTATTCCTTAGATTTGGGAAATTCTCATCCACTATTTGTCTGAAAATGCTTTCTATTCCCTGCTCCTTTTTTTCACCTTCAGTAATGCCCATTATTCTTATGTTTCCTCTCCTAATGGTATCAGCTAGTATTTGTATTTCTTTCATTATTTTTCATTCTTTGGTTTCTCTCTTCTTCCTTTTGATCTGTTTCTAGATTTCTGTCTTCAATATCACTGATTCTTTCTTCCATTTGGTCGATTGAATTTCCCAAACTTGTTATTTCATTTTTCAACTCTTGCAGTGTGTTCTTTGTCTCCAGAAGGTCTATTCAATTCTTTTTGAGGGTTTCAGTCTCCTTGATAAAGAACTCATTCTGCTCATCTAGTTGTTTTTTTCAATTCCTGAAATTGTTGATATGATTCGTTCTGGATTTCATTGAGTTTTTTCAGAAGTGCCATCCTGAATTCTCTGACATCTAAGTCACATATTTCTATGCCTATAAGCTTATTTTCTGGAGATTTTTCTCTTTCTTTCTAAGATGCCTCATCACCTTTGTTTTTCCTGGTGTTTAATGGACTATTTCTTCGCCTGGGCATTAATGGAATTGTTTTCTGCTTTTTTTTTCCCCAGAAAGATTTATTATATAATTGTCCTTAGCCTGTTGCAAAAGTGTTTTTCTTTTGGTTTCCAGTAGGTGGAGTCTAAGCCTCTTGGATCTCTGCTATATATAAAGTCTTAATAATGTCTTTTTTTCCCCCTTATAGATGTTTAAGCACGCTCGCTACCCTCAGTCTCAGTTCTCGTTCAGTTTTAGTGACAGTTTTGGTAGCTCAGATTCCTCTGGGGCTCCACGGCTTTCCATCTCAGAGGGTATGGTGGTAGGGGCTCACTGGGTTGGAGGATGGAGGCTGTAGATCAGCCTCTGTTTTGCAACCGTGGCTGGTAAAAATCAACAGTTGTTTCTCTGCCATCCCTGCTTTTCTGCCATCCCCATTTCTCTGCCTTCTGCCGTGATGAGTGGGCACTGCTGCCAGCCATGTGGAGCTCACAACCCTCCCAGACAGGGCTATTCAGGGAACTCACCACACCTTCTCTCCTCCCTGTTTTTGGTATAGGGAGCTCTGGCTGCAAGAGGCAGCTTCTTTGTTTTTCCCAGTCCACCGCCCGACACCCTGGGTTCTGACCTATGGTAGCTCTTATGCACAGATCCCATGCTCAGACGTACTGATGTGCAGTTTGGGTGTTTTTTGTTGAGTTTCAGATGTTCAGCTTATTGTTGTTTCAAGGGGAGAGATCTAGGAATGTCTCTCACTCCACCATGGTTAATCCAATTCTTAAAACCCCCTTCTTGAAGGTTGTTAGTTAACATGCACAGAAGGAGCTTGCAGAGATGAGTGGTGCACCTGCATTCCCAGGTCTTACAGTGTGGAAAGCAGACAGACTAAAAAGTGATGAATGATAAGAAAGTGTGGTGAGAATTACAGGAGAATAAAGTCTAAAGAGGTATTTAACATGGAAAAGAAAAACCAAGGAGAAATATTTTATCCTCAGGTACATGGAGGGATAACAAGTGAAAGGGTAAGACTTACTCTATGTCAATTCAGTTTAAAAAAATGTGGAGCATCTATCACATGGAAGATGCCTTCTATAGAGTCCTGCAAAAATTCCATGAACAAGGTATTCTCTGATCAGACATTTTGAGAGATGCTAAGTAGTCCACCCTCCCCTTTAAAAAGGCATTTTGTACATTAATTTACTAAAGGACTAGGAAATTCCCCCATACAATTTTTGTTTTTGTTTAATCCATCATTTTTCAGGCTTATTTGATCACTGCACTGCCTCACCCTTTTTACATGCATAAGACCTTTAACAAAGCATACTACAGGAGATGCTGGTATAAGGTATGAAAGTGGACAAGGAAGAGATACAAAGTATAGATGATAGTCACTTTGCCTGTCCTCGGGAAGCTCACATCCCATCTAGAGTAGATCTGGGAGAACAGGGTGTTCCTCATTATAGCTTCACTTTAGTAAAGAGACATGGAGAGCAGAGTCCAGACCAAGTCCTCTCAGTTATCCTTTCACTCGTGCCTTAAAAGAACTAGGATCTGGAAAAAGTGTTTTAATTACAGTGATTTGTCCGTTTTGTGGCTTTTTGGGAATGCAGTTATCTCATCTGCCGAAAATGTTGTTGGTGACTAGTTAGTTTTGGATTGACCATCAACATGGGGTATGGGAGCCACGGATGCAGATTTTTTTCCACCTTTATTTCCTTTCCTGAAATAACTTTGGCAGTTCTGAGGCCTCCGATGTCCCCATCTCCACTTCCCCTAAGAAACTCCTCTGATGTGAAAAGTATGTTTGGAAGCTGGTTAAAGATGATCCTGGCAACTTCTCTGTTTAGAAAGTTTCTGCGGGTTTACCAGTTCATATGGTCTTGCTTATCATTTTTTGCCTATAAAGTCATGAGGCATTTCTTATAGTTTTTAACTATTTGTCATTGTGTATATACCTTACTATTCATTCACCTTGATTTTTTTCTACAAGAAGAACCAAGGAATAAGAAAATATCATGATACTTTTCTCTTCTTGAATAAAATACCCCATTCTTTTACATCTGACATTAGTTTCTTTCAAAATTCAGAATTCTAAAAGTATTGATTTGTTTGTTGTCAAATTTAACACATGCTTTTGTTTGAATAGTGTAGTTCTTCACATTTCTTTTATAAAAATACTATTTCAAGTGTCTGCCCCTTCTCTAGTGCTCCAGAAATGCTTGTAATTATTTAACCTAAAAAAAAAAAAAAACAGTATTTTCTTATTTGGTAGTGTGTATAAATTTCTTTTATCACTCATTTCATTATAAACACTTTATTTTAGAAACTTCTTTAAAAAGAGGCTGTATCTACTTCTTAATTTATAAACATCCATGTGATAGAAGCAAGCAGTGTTCCTAGGACTTAGTCAGTTGAATGAGTGTGTAACTTTATACTCAAAAGGTAATATTAAATTCTCTCAAGTGTAGGAAGATATACCAGGACTACCCAGAGTCACTCACCAGATATCAACCATAATTTCTAAGTTATGCATCTATCAAGTCAATAATAAACACTAAACAAAAAAGTAAGACATAAGGATGGGAGAATTCACATTCCAAACTTACAATCCCTGAAAGATTAAAAAGGAAGTGGTTTCTTTGCTCAGATTTTCCCCAAAAATATCAAGAAAGTTCTTACTGTTCTTGGAAACAGAATATTCCTCATGTAGAAAGTTGTGCAACAAAGATTTTGGGCCAGGAGTGGGGAAATTTTTGATGAAAGATGCCAAGACCTCACCAAGCTTTGTGTAGAAAGAACCCAAAGAAAGAAGGTTCTGCAAGCCAGGAGAAGCTCCACGTTGAGCTCCATCTTACCAAGAAGCAGTGGTGGGTTTTGGGGAAAGCCAGAGAATAGGCCAAAGCAGCTGGTATGAAGGGTTGCTGTATATTTTTGAATTAATTGGGTTTGTACAATTTGAAGGTTGCCATTTGAGCAAGAAGAATATTCTCTCTGAAAAATAACCAATTTATTTAGTTCCAGATTATCTGTGGTAAAATGGTACACAAGCCATCTGGCATAAATAATCCAGAATCACAGGCAATATTATGCCAAAGGCAATAGTTTTAATATCTCCACCCATCAAACCTTTTCTAGAACTACTAAAAAAGAAGGAATTCAGTAGACTGGCTTGAGTGCCTGTCTACTTCCTGATTCTGGTTAACATCATCCAGTGAATATCAAAGGGAAACAGAAGGAAAGAATCTAACACATGCTTTACAAATAACAGGCTCTCAGAAAAGCTTGTTGAATGCAAGAATGGAATGAGAGGAAAAATTTCTAGTCTTGACTCTGTCATTAATTACATGACCTTGGGCAGGTCACTTAACCACTTTATGGTCAGTCATCCCACTGACCAATAAAACCTCAATGTCCTCATATGTAAAATGAAGGGGTTGAACTATTGGACTTCTGTAGTCCCTTCCAGCTCTTAAACTCTGGAATACACAAGATTTATCTTCTTGAAAAAATTTCTGAGTCGTTCAGGATTGACAATGTTGGAACTAAGAATTCTGCAGCAAGAAATATGTCCTCTAATTTCTGTAAATGAAAAGGAAGGACACAAGGCTTTGATCACCATTTTCATTTTTTTAAAGAAATATTTTTTTTAATATACAGTCTCTTTTCTATATATAATCAATTCTCATTATTCTTGGATTCTGTATTCATTAATTGACTTATGAACTAAAATTTATTAAATCCCTCTACCCCTACCCCACCTGGAAGTCCTTGATGTAGGAGTGAGATCAATAAGCATAGTAATATGTGAATTGTTATAAGGACTTCCTTTTGGATAACTGATGGGACTACAAATCACCTACCTTTATACAGGATTTTCTCAAAGAATAAATTTACAGGGTATTTTTAAAGGAATAATTTTTAATGTACAGCCTCTTTTCTATATACAATCCTCATTATTTTTAGATTCTGATATGTTAATTCTCTGATGCATTAAAATTTATTCAGTATGTGTGTGCCTAATAAATATCCAAGAGCCTGAGCTTCATGTTAGGCAAATTTAAGCTTTATTCCTGCTCCAAGGGAGCTCATTTTCAGTCATGAAGCAGTCAGCTTCATGGAGGAAGTAAGACCTAAGTTAATGGTTTAGATGTCAAGGAGGATAGAACATCAAAACATTAAATATGACAATGTCTGCGCTTTGAGCTATAATTTTTCCTATAAAAATTGAGAGCCTGATAAAAGCATTAGGCTCAAGGACTAGGCTATAAATCAGGCCCTGGTGTGCTTCCTTGGATACTTCTTTGCGAGTACCATACTTCTTCAACCAAAGACCAGTAAAGACAAGTAATAACAACACGAGCAGTAATAGCAATACTTTATTTAGCAGCTACTACACAATGTGAGGCTATGTGCCAGGTACTTTATATTCACCATCCCTAATCCTCTCCATATTTTGCACATAAGGTGTGATAAATTGTATTTTTCAAAGATGGCCAGAATGATATCTCCCATCCCATACACTCTTATCAAGTTTTGTCCTTTTACCATCAAGAAGTGGAGTCTAATTTCTTTCTTTTTGAATCTGGGTAGACTTGGGACCCATGCCCCACACACACAGAACAAACAAAATATTTGCTGAACTTTATGCCAAACTCAGATAATTGCAATAAATGCTCCTATTCAGAAAAAAAGGGGAGAATAGGAGACATACAGCAAGCACTGAGTCACAGAAATTATAAAACCTATTCAGGCACATAGTTCCAGGTCCTTTATTAGAACCCAATTTAACTTCCTAGAAATTGTTTTCCATGGCTTTTGGTTCTTCTTTTGGTTCCAGTCTCTGGGGCATCTGTTTGTTTGTTTGTTTGTTTGTTTTCCATAAGTGGCCTGTATTTGCAAAGGAGCAACTTCTCAGCTTACTGCCTACTCACAAAAGCTTGTGGGTCCAAAAGCTTCTTTATATTTTTTACTATCTCTGTCCCCTTCAGCCCCAACTGATACAATTTCTTGAAAACTTTATGGGACTCCTGCATATCAATTTATAGTTTATTCCATTAGACAAAATTCACACCCATGAATCTCTTCAAGATAAGTCCGTCTCTAGCTTGGTCTTCCTGTGAGGCTGCTGTGGGACAGTACCCTTAAAATCATTCAAAGTTATGTTATTTAACTATTAGGATCTGTGAGCATGTCCTTAAGATCCTTAGGAGAACTTTTGTCTGTCTGAAAAGGTCAAAGAGGTCTTTATGAGGTATAAATAAAGGATCTTACCATCCCATCCTGGATATCTTTTCCAGGAAGCCATTCCTTGATTCAAGAACTTTTTGCTAGCTGTAAAGATATTTCTGGACCCTTTAAAATCCCTCCAACTTCTACTCAAAAACTGAATAGTTTGTTTCTTAATTCATTTCTCTCCTCTCTCATTAACGTAGGCAGCTAAAGAAGAAACCAGGCAGCACCCTTAACACTCTTCCTGGAACTCTTCCTAGCTAAATCACTGAGTTCATTGGGTACAATTTATATTTTCCACATTATTGTTGGTGATACTTTTGCTAAATTTCCCTCTACCATATAATAAGAGTCTCCTTTCTTCCAGCTCAAATAATATTTCCCTCACTTTCCATTAAGTCGTCACCAGTAGCCTCCTCAAGGCTTCTGTTAACACTCTTTAAAACTCTTTAGGCTTTCACTAACGGACTCTTCAGGTCCCTTCTAGCTTCTTACTGCCATCTGGTCCCAAAGCCAATGCCACATGTTATAGGGTTTTGTTTTGGTTTTTTTACAGCATTCTAGGTACCAAAATTACAAAAATCTACTGATTAACTATAGCTAAGTAACAAATCATTCCAAACGTAATGGCTTAAAATAACAATCATTTTATTATCTCTCACAGTTTCTCTGTATAAGGATTTTGGAAAGGGCTTGGCTGAGTAGTTCTGCTTTAGGGTCTTTCATGTAGTTGCAGTCAAATGGTCTGGTTGCTGGAGCTGAAACAGTGGGGAGATGGGATGCTGGAAAAGTTGGGAGCTATCTGGGCACCTTTTCATATTGTCTCAGGACCATTCCATGTGGTCTCTGTCTGAGCTTTTTTACAACATGGCAGCCCCAACATAAAGCAGCCAGATTGCTTATTTAGCAACTAAAGTCTTCAAGAGCGAGTTTTCTAGCTAACAAGCCAAAAGCTGCATTGTCTTTTATGATTTAGCCCCAGGAGCCAGAATTACTTCTGCCATATTCTCTTGGTTACAAATGAGTCCCAAGCCCACCCAGATTCAAGGAGAAGAAAATTAGACTCCACCTCTTGATGGCGAAAGGACAAAATTCTAGAAGAATGTGTGGGATAGGAGATATCATTGTGGCCATCTTTGAAAAACACAATTTACCACATCTAGTGAGCAGACTAGATGTGGTGAGGTGAGGGTTAGGGATGGCACATAGCCTCACATTTGTGTAGTAGCTGCTAAATAAATTATTATTATTAGTCGTGTAGTTATTATTCATATTGTTCATTGTGGTTTTTTCCTGTGTCTTATCAGAATCTTCTCAGGTAAAGTACTATTTTAACTTCCTTTCTCTCTTCTTTGTAACTTTTATTATATATTGCCTTTAATTGCTAGTGGAATACTTTTATAGATAATTTTATATCTCATAAAATCACAGAATACTAGAGCTATAGACACCTTATTTAGCCTGTCAACCAACCATTTTATTTTTAGATGACAAATCCAAAGATTAGTGCAGCAAAGTCATTTGCTGTGCACACAAAGTCAGGCAACTTATTGGTAACAGACATCAGTCTCAAAAATCACTTGTTTAGACTTCCAAACCAGTACTTTTTCCTTTGTAGTATTCCCACTTCTCTCATTAAGAAAGGCATGATAACCCACTTTTTCAACCTTTGAGATAAAAGTTTACATTTTCCCTTGTTTGATGTCTTCACAATGCACTCTATATTCTCATCGTCGAAGAGCCTTCTGCTGCAGGGAGTAAGAGCATTTACTTGGAATATATGATGCTTCTGTGGACACACTTAAGTGTTAATGAGAATACACCCACAAGGACAAAATAATGCAATGCTTCCTCTCTCTCCCAGCATTTCTCATCTGAAACAAGAATTCTGATGGCGCAACAAACATTTACACTTCTATTGCTTTATTAATGTCTTTGAAAAGATATTATTGTCCAAACTTGTCCTTTGAGCATGCACATTTAACTTCCATTTAATTTAATAAGAACTTTTACATATATCCGAGAGTGAAATATGGCCAGATTATAAGAACGACAAAAATGTCACAGTTCAAATATATTACCAGTAGTTCATTTCTGAAAGTATTTTCTGCCTTCTACTTTCTGCATCATTCCCTGGACTCTGTGCACTGCTCTAAAGAAGACCTTCTTTTTGAAGTGACTAACAATATAAAGTCATAGCGCCTCTAGAATTATATTAAGCAGTTTTGTAAGGTTTTGGTTTGCTCATTTATAAGAGCTTTATCCTCCCATCCCTTTCTCATATGGTTCTCCCTAGCAGCCAGTTTTGTTTGTTTGTTTGTATTAAGCCAGCTACTGGGAGGAAATACTCCCTCCTAGAACAGTGTTACTACTTGAAGGCATTGAAATACTCCTGCTCTTGTCACAGTCATCATTCCTTTCCGATCTTCAGATTTCCTCTTTGATATTTTCGCTCAGGTGCTAGTATTCTTCATTTTCTGTCCTGGCAACGAGTAAGAAATAAATAATCTAAGGTCAAATATGTGGTGACAGAAAGAAATCTAACTATAGGTGGTGAACACACAATGCAATATATATATATGTGTATATATATATATATATATATACACATATATATATATACACACACATACACACGCACACACACACACCTTACCGTTGAATCGTACACCTGAAACATTATAATAAAAATAACCTAAGGTTATTTTTAATGATAACATTAATTACGTAGGTGTGCAGACTTTAGTTTCACCTGAAACATCTCTCAAGTCTATTGCCATAACCATACGGATTTTTTTTAACTTTTTAAAAATTAAGTTTATTGGGATAACATTGGTTATTACAATTATATCATTTTCAGCTGTACATTATAATTTAACGTCTGTATATTCTATTGTATGTTTACCACTCAAAGTCCAGTTTCCTTCAGCTACCATATATTTGATCCCCTTTACCCACTTCACTCTCCCTATATTTGACCCCCTTTACCCTATCTACCTCCCCTCTTCTCCCCTACCCGCTGCCCTTTGGTAACCACTAGTCTATAGTCCATGTCCATTTTTAAACTAACAGAACTAACAGATGTATTCAGTAAGCATCAATTTATGTGGTTTGGAACAAAAACAATTTGGCAAACTTTAATAGCCTTCCAAAGAAAAAAACTGATCATCAAAAAAAAAAAACAAAAGGAAGAAAAATTCTCACAAAAGAAATACTCAAAGGCAATTTAGAAAACAAAGATTTTATGTGAAATCAAGGAAAAAGTAGAAAATACTTTAAAACCTATTTCTAAGGCTGGCATCACTTTAATTTGGATGAAGATATGAAAGGTATCTAGATTTTAAATGTATTTAAAATGATGTTGGGGAGAAAGATAGGACTATCAGAGTCAGATATTAGATGGCTGCTGTAAGACCTTAGAAGGTGACATCAGTTTGGTAAAATCATAAAGGTCTGGTAGTAAGTTCTGCCAGTCTAGAAACTTAATCTTGTGATTCCTTCTAGAGTTAATGACGTTAATGGGGACTGACTCATGCAAACTAAACTCACAAGAGACAGAGCTATAAATCACAAAATGTCAATTGACAAGAATTTACAATATTATTTATGTTTGCCAAGCAAGCTGGAATTCTAATATTTGGCTAGGGAACAGTTGGCCAGGGCAATCTCTGTCTAGTAGGAATATGTACATGGTTAAACAGATATTTACTTATTCAACAAATATTTATCAAGTTCCTACTCTGTGCCAA